>RPOG01000014.1:12728-1212728 GCA_008086565.1 Thalassoma bifasciatum | reverse complement strand
AAACTGAGGTCTCTAATACAACAAAATACTTAATTAAAATGTAACTGCCATGGTGAGGATGGCAGGCAGCAGGGGGTAATAAGCCCCTGCAGGTTAAGTGACTGCAACAAGTGATGAGTCTACAGCTTGTTACATGGAGTGCTATGAGATGCAAAAGTAACAGGATACTATCAATGAAGCTTTTTGCCTGTTTCAATACATCAGTGTCTTTCTTGTTTTTAATAAAAAAGTCCATTTGCCCACAGTGATCTTTATTTGATGAAGTGACATACTGCCTATGTTATAAATAGAGGGGAGATCCAAAAAACTACAGGTACAGCCTATAATGCTGAGCTCAGAGGAGGATGTTTATATGAGAGTGCTGCTGCAAATAGACGCCTCATGAAATGTCTGGGGGTGAGATACTTCACAGAGAGCTGCCTCCCAGTCTTTCATCCAAGTCCATACTTATGTGAACTAGCAAACCTGTTACATCAGTTTTCTTTGGAAATAATTTGCCTCAGAAAGTTCAGGAAACATCTTAACAGTGACATAACTCTTACATTCCACTGAATGAACTGGTTATTGAAGTTGTAAATGTAAAAACAGTACGTCAACACAGCAAGTAACAAGAACCTTGTAAAAAAAAATCAATCAATCTCCAAAGTAAAGACAATAAATCACAATTCACAGCAACAGAATCAGTGTTGCCTCTAACCTACATCAGATAACCTATGACATACTCTAACGTACCCTGATTAGGTCAGACCTAGAGACTTTCCCCAAAAATGTCCTAATAAAGTTATACATCCTGATGACAACTAATTTATAGAAGAGGCTTTGTAAATCCCATTTTAGACCATTCCGTTGTCTTGAAAATTGGTAATGTGTGAGGTGCAAAGATTTGAAATCGCTAGCATGAAAGTGTGTAACAGGCAGACAATGGCATGTAAGCCATGTAAATTATGGTGAGAGACTGAATGAGCATTGTGATTGGATGGCTCCTGGTTTATATGAAGACTTTGTACTGGGTGAATTTGAGTAACTCTGCTTTTTGCCTTAGAAAGAGAGAGGATCAGCTCTTGGTCCGCGGCTACAAGCAGCGAGTGCAGCTCAAGGAAACAAGCATAAAGAATTTGTCTGGTCGAGGCTCAATAAAATAATATTGCACTTAGACTTAAAACTTCAAAGGACCAGTATGCACAAAAATCCAGAGCTGGAACTCTACCCCAACTTGCTTACACTCCTCATTTAGTCCTCAAGTAATTCCACAGTCAATAAACAGATAGATAAACACCAGCGATAGAAACCTCGGCTGCCACCCTTGAGACACCCAATACAAGCGCTGAAATGAGGTGTTCAAACATGACAGCGAAACACATTTCCTTGAATAAGGACCAAAAAATTTTATTGAGCTTTCTTTTTCCTAAATTATGGTGCACATTAACTCCAACCCCTTAGCCAGTGAATTTAATCCATCAATTACCCAGAGAGCTGTTACGAATTCGTCTCATCGCCTGCAAATTGTGGCTTCTCTCTCCCTTAAACACACACACACACACACACACACACACACACACAGTCTCACAGCAGATTTGCCGCTTGCTATATTTATCTGGTACCGATGCATATTTATTTCTAATTCTTACATGGCTGCAGGCTGTGCCGTGATTCGCCATCCTCAACCGGCATTAGTGGCCCTATAATAGGGCTTAGAATTACATGTGGAACCCTGTTGGAGTCTCATGGCTGGATTTAAGGTGGGATTTATCATGTTCAGAATTATTCACTGCTCAAGCGCCTTTCCAGGCTCTGTGAAGAAAAGCAACTGGGTTGAGAGACCCAAAAAGGCCAGTATGGAAAACGAGAGGGATGTGAGGGTGATAATAGAGTGGGATGGAAAGAGGGGAGGAGCGGAGGTACAGGGAGAAATATAATAGGGTGGAAGAACCGAAACCGACTGGGAAAATAAGGATTTTAGGAAAACTTAATTTCAGCTGAGCAGACAAAATATTTGAATGATAAAGAGCTGAGGAACAAGGTATTCAAGAAATCCACCATTTAATTACTTGTAAAACTATATTTCACAATTATTTTAACGCCAACTTGAGTATCTATGGTAATATTTTCTACCTTTTACAAGATGACAAAACTACAAACTGTTAATACCTTAAAATCTTATTGACATTGGTAATATTCGTTCTGTCTACCTCTTTTATTTTAACCACAACCCAAGCAGCATAACCTGACATGCCAGATGGACAGTTTCAGTTTCACTTCATCTGCCACAGAGATATTTCACTAGTCCATCTGGGGAAGAACCACTCACAAGTGTTTTCAGAGGCAGGACCTTAAAAAAAAAAAAAAAAAAAAAAACCCGAAAACCCCCCCCAAAAAAACAGCAGCCGGTGATTGGACAACCGTTCTGTTTGATACACTCATCACGGACCAATCCACATCAAGCCACGTTATGATGTTGCAGATATGAGAGCAAAAACATTGTTCCCTATCAAAAAGGCTTTAAGTGACACTCCCTGTTCTCCTTTCAAAGAAGATATTGTGTCCATTTCTGATAAAACTGCAGATATAGCTGCGTACACAAAAACTGCACACGCTGCCATTGTTTTTACATATTCTGGCACATCCTGCTGCCGTCACGTCCGGAGTTCCCCCCTCTTTTCTCTGATTGGGCTGACCACTTTTGTCTCGGGTAAGTTCGTTTGTCTTCGGAGCTTAGCAAGATGGATCTGCAGGATTTCAGAAAATGGATCAGGCAGGTCCATCTGCCCTGCAAGGTTACAAACAGTATACTGTGTTGTAGAAAACATGATGGGAAATGAAAAGACCTGCAGGCTAGAGGCTCTGTGCTGTTGACACACATCAATCTTATGAGTGCTCTGTTCACCTCTTGTGAGCACGAGGGCAGAGGATGAAACACACACCTGCAGGGTTAAAATGATGACATATACTGTACGCTGCAGACTGCAAAACTGTTATACCAATAATGCCAGAGACTGTGAAACAACATGGACAAAGTTGGAGAGGGACCAACAAAATACAGTCAGAGGCCTCTCAGGCAAAAAGCTGAGTGAACATTACCAACGCAGTGCAAAACAGAACATCTGAAAGTATTGAACTGAGGTGTTATATGTGATGATGTGTTGTATCACCAGCACAGAAAATACCTGTTCTTTGGGTACTGGCAAGTGAACGGTTTGAAGGTCTACAGCGTAAAAGCAAGCTGTGTTTCAAGTTTGTAATGGAAAATTGAATTCATCATGAGGCTTTACTGAATACTTGATTCTGATTAGTCAGAACCCCGAAATAGTGACAACTTCCTAGCAGCAACACTATCTGATTACAAAGACAATATTCAATCAATGTTTCACATCTGGTTATAGACATTTTGGTAACAGTGTAACTTCAATTGCATTTCAAATCAGTAAACTTTCAGAGTGACACACAAACTACACGTTGAGAAGACAGGAAAAGTGGAGCAACATAGTGTCCTGCAATCCAGGCATCAGCAGTATCTCTAAAGAAACTTAAATTGTAAGCCCTAATTATACTTGCAGTTATTCTAAGGGTTAGGCCATTTGCCTTCTACATATGTGAAGGTGTGTCAACTACAAAGTTGACATCAAAGCTATCAAAGCAATACCAACTATGAGAAAGAAGTGCTTTGTTAGCAGTGTAAATATGTAATTATTACTTTTAAAGTTGTGGTTTTCAAAGATTTTGCTTTTGTTGAAAGGGCAGCTGAAGAGAAACAGGAAATATGGGAAGTAGAGAATGGGAGAGATCATGCAGTGAATGGTCAAGGCCAGTAGTTGATCCAATGCACAGGGTTGTGTTTTTTTTGTTTTTTTTTGTTCAAGGATAATGCTTCAACTACTAAGCCAACAATATCCCAGATAAAAAGTCTTCAAAATAATGAAATCATCTGTAAATCAATACTTTGTATGGCTTGCTTGTGACCACTGGCAGCCAGGTTATAACCAGGACAATATACAGTGAGGGGGTGGTTATATGAGCACCTGCTCAATGTACATTATCCTTTCTGTTTCATAATGTGTTAATAACTGAAAGGTTCACCAAGGCAACTGTCAGTAGAATATTTTTCTTAAAAAAAAAATAATTTAAGCAGCTGTTAAAATAAAAAACTTGTTACGCTTATAGTTTGATTCAAAACCCTGTCATAATAAAAGCAGTGTTTAGTTTACTACTTATTACTTTTTCCTTTAAATGCTTCTTGAGCAAAAACAAGAAAAAAATAGGTAGTTCATCAACTTTTGTCTTAGCTTATCTTTTCATTGATTATAAGTTTACTTTGAATAAAGCCCTCACACATAAAGATTTGGTGTTGGCAGGGGTGGTGGTGGTGTGTGCATGTGTGTGTGTGTGTGTGTGGTGTGGTGGTGGTGGTGGGGGGGTACAAAGGCCCGAACACACCAAAGGCTTGTTTGCCCACACAAAGCTTAGACTGGATATCATCATTTACAAAGTTATTATTGATGAAGACAAGCTACCTCCTTGGCATCACAACATAAATATTTTACTGTCACATGACATCAAGGACTGAATTAGGTCAAACCACTGAACACTTTTATGCTTTTGATCCTTTGGGGTGAACATTTATTCTCTCTCTGAAGAAAGCAACTTCTGGGAATTTTTCCTTTGTCTTCTTCTTCCATAGAGTTAATAATTGATGACATACGCCTAATAATATCTTTTTACTGCTCATTGTTTCACTTGGGATTTTCCTTAAGACTAATTAGTTCCCCTAATTTTTAATCAGCAAAGCCATGTTTTGCTCTTTTTGGCAGCAAACTGATAACGCCTTTATCTGAACACACCTGCTGTAAGGCTCTGCAAAAGGATGGTATTTCTGAACATAGCTATTAAGATACAATTCAAACGACTTCCCACTGTGAGGAGAAGAAAGATAAAACAGAAGGTTATACAAGAACAAATACAATAAAGCAAGTAAAAACAAGCTGCAAAAATGGAAATAAACAACCCCTTCCAGATGCAACTCACACCAGCGTTCCCACCTCCAACAGCAATAATGAAACATGGGATTGCAGTGGAGAACAGAAAACAACAGTGACTCTGAGAAAACAACAACAAAGAGCACCGAGCAGCTTGACCTTTGCCATTGTTGGCAGCAAACCAATCACTAGCACCCATATCTGAACATGTGCTCCAGGCCAAACTCACTCCTCACACAGAGCAGGAGAGGAGAGGGGAGGAGAGGAGGGATTTGGTTCAGCCACATGATGGTAGTGAGAATCAGCCTCCCCGCTCCCCAACTCTCACTGCTCTACTACCTCTACCAGCCAGAGGGCTTTTCCTAACACCTCCACACTCATTCTCAGCTATCCAGTCCTTTTTTCTTCATCGCTTTGGAAAAACAAAACAAAACTTGTTTCTTTTGCTCTCCATTAAAGGTGGATCTGCAGACTACCTTGTGTGGTTTGGATACTTGGGGTTTCTTTCTTATGAGAGCATATACTTCTTTTAAGAGACAAGAAATCTGTATTGCATGTTTTACTGAAGGAAATCTAAATCAGCTTTAGTCCTTGGCCGTGAAGAAGCAGGAGAGTAGTTGGTGGTCTGTATCATGTTACAGGACCAGCTGTCTCTCTGAAGTAGGAAACTCCAAGGGACAGATCAGAATAATAAGACCACAGCAAGCGCATTGCAACATGACCCTAATCTCATCCCTAATAAAATCAACTCCATCGTCAGTGTGTCTGTTGATTCTCCTAAATAGACAGACGTAAACACAATCCCAGGCATGCTTGTACACAGAAACAAGCATGTGGTTGTTCTTAGCACACACACACACACAGACACACAGCAAACAGGCTGGTAGGAAAAAAAAATACTGAAAGTGAATATGTGCACGTTCCCACCACCACACACACATGCCATCCAGAATACTTTTGGCTCCTGTCCACAATGTATTATGTGTGTGTTTACCAGATTGGTCAATTACCCTTGTGGAGAAAAGGACAAGGGTCAAAGTGAGGCTACCGTGGGGGATGAAAACATCATCAGCTTGCATGGACTCTGCTCAAATCAACAGCTAAAACATGTTATGTTTCCCTGTGAATGTGTGCTCGTATGATCCTATGAGTGTTTTTATTTGTGTTCCATTATCAGCGCCCGGGTGACAGATGGTGCGTTGGCTTTAAAGAAGGGAAATGGGCTTCTCTCATGGAGGAAAACACTTAGAAAGATATTATTATCATTTTCATGCTGGGGAAAAGATTGACAAGTGGCCACAGACTGATGGTGTATAAAAGAGAGTCTTGGCGAAGACGATGTTCAATATGCACTCTCTTTCAGCGGGTTGCAGGATTCAGCCATTGTCTATGTTTTTAATCATTTATAGCGTGTGAGATGGACCATACATCTCGCTCTGTTTCTCTCTTACCTCTGTCATGGAAGTAATCAGTTTAGCTGTGACATTCTGTTTTTCTGTGGTTTTGCTGGATTCCTTGTCAATATTTAATTAATTTGCTAAATGCAGAGGGTAAAGATTAAAGAAATGTAAATTGGATTATCAAAGGCACAGAAGCAGGCAGACAGAGAGGTTGACTCACTGCAAAAAATCCAACCAATTACAGTGGATTACTAGACTTGTTTGGCTCACTCTCACATGCTACATCCTATGCTATTATTACATATATTACAGTCTGGTGGCTATAAAGACACTTGTGAAAAACAACATTATAGAGCCTGGCATTGCCATATCTGGAAAATGTTTAATAGACTATGAACGATGCTAATCCAAGAAAATCCACTAAAATGTGGAACAAAACAATAAATTCATAAATAAATGACTGGGGAGGAACAAGACTGAGCGAGGAAATATACATAAATATAACCCAACAATGGTGAAGTGAGAAACAACATATTTATAACTGTAAAGATGTAGGCAAGAAACAACTGTTAGTATGTTCTGCAACAGATTCAAACTTTCTGGAGCTCACTCTAACTTGAGAGACTTTTATCGATTCAGTGCACTTAAAGTTACTTCACACTTTCTTTACGCCCCCTCATTCCACCAATGTTGATTCACCTCTCGTCCACCTCCTACTTCATGCTTTATTTCCCCCTCAGTCTCTGCATATTTTCTCCCACTTGCTCATGGTAGACATACAGTTCACATTTAAATGCGCACACAACACAACACACAAGTCCTGACCTAAAACTGAGTGTCACAGAGTACCCCAAGGTGAACCTGGACTGTATGCCAAGGATAAAATGAGGCTTGTGCAAGTAACAGAGGGGGGCTGGGGTTTTGTAGACCCAATTAATCGGACACTTTGACTCCACTTCCGTCTCTTCCAATTTACCAAATCCGCCAGACAAACTATTAATGTGCACACTGCCAATGTGAAAACTTCTTTAACCCCCATTAAATTCAACCAAGGTCATAGTGAGTGTATGCTTATGCTGGCGTTGGATCAAACTAGCCCTATTAAATGTGATTTGAGGCAGGAGGGGGGCTGAGGCGGCAAGAGTGTGGGGGATCTTGTGTAAACAGCCTGCATAAGGGCATTATTTTCTAAAATCCCACTTACTGAGGGCTTAAAGGTAACATTGAACAGCATTAAAGCAAAGTAGTATTGCTGTTTTTATGGGAGAAGTTCAGAAGTTCACAGCAAGGACCTTCCGGCCAAAATTGTGTTGAACAATGACAACAGTGAGTAAGCCTGTCAGGAGTCCAGTAACCTTCCTGTACTGGTAATTACACAGGGAGGGAGTGCATGCAAACCTCAGCGTAGGTGTTTGTGTGTGTGTTTGTGTGTTAGGTGGATTTATGGGCATATTTTCAACTGTATGTGCATGTTTTCTTAAATGATAGACATACTTTGCAGGCAGGATTACTGCAGACCTTGGTCGAGTGAAGGATTCTGAGACATAGTCAATGTCCTTACTTCTAAGGTCAGGGTTTATTCACACACTCTGTTCAAGGACTTCTGCACACATCCTCACATGCAGGTATTCAGGAGAAGGAGCATAAAACGAGAGTAATTACAAGGAAGTCAATAGATGCACACAAACACATGAGACAGGAGTGACACTCGCTGGTGCATCTCCACAACGAGACAAACATCTTCAAGAGAAACAAGGAGCACAAACAAGCCTCTGATTGAAAATGATTAAGGACAACAAAAGAATTTGTTCCATGATGCAATCTCATTTAGGTGTGACAAAACACACAGGCAGCAGACAACATGGAAGCCATTGCACTGGCTGAGCTGATTGCCTTCAAAAAAATCAGAGCTGGCCAGCAATGATGATCTCAGACAACCAATGCAAAACCGTTAAAGGGAACTGTTGTAGACCATGTAATATCATATATGTTATATGATACTAGTGTGGGTGTGACAAACAAAGGGTCTGTTCAGGCTGGGACACTATTTACTATAATTCAAATTTAAACCCATCATACTTACAGTCAAAGAGAAAAATAGTAAAAGTACCAAGTACAGCGTATGCGTGAGCCTCCAGTTAAGACCAGTACAACATACAGTTTGTAAGCTTTATTCAGTGTCTGGTTATTGTGGAAAGCATTGTGTTTGGACAGCCCTTAAATTAGACCCTTTTCCATCAGCTACAAGGAAAAAAGGGATTTATGCACTGCTCTGTTTCTGGTTGCTTTCACTTCCATTTTGAAGCCCTCATTCCTCCAGAGTCAGCACAGCGGGGGCTAAAACAGAGAATCCAAATTTCCTCACTCTCCTCCACCTTCTCTCTATTTATCTCAACAGGGTTCTCCTGTTTGTTTGTTGTAGCTAGTTTGCCCTCACTCGCAGGAATACCAAACTCTCTATGGAAAAGAAACACAGTTAAAAGGAGAAGTTTGACTTCCTCAATGTATGTAATCAAGATACTTGTTAATATTGCAGTTTCAATTTACAGTGCCACATATTTTACTACCCAGGGTCAAATGATGAATGTTAGAAAAAGTATATGAACCCAAAAGGAAAAACAAAACACAAAGTCTCTGAAGACAGGATTAATTGCAAACTTCTACAAAAGTGAAAAAGTAAAACATGTTGTGTTACTTGAACAGATTCCATGGATGGCAAGTAATTTTCCTGTTCATAGATAAGTGCCCTGACTGTCTGCCAATATGAGCCAACTGTTAGGAGGAAGGGGTCCAGTAACCCTGCACTGTTTTAAGTCAACAAAACAGCACTAATAGCTTCCCAGAGAAATCAACAACTCACAACAGCAGCTTCATGTGTGACTGCATGCATTCCCCTTGGATGACATGAGGGACAAAAAGAGGCATTTGAAGTATGCATCGTTAAAGAGGCATATTTTAAAAAATGTGAATTAAGAAGATGTGAAATTTAGACTACTATAGAAACATGTTTTTTTTTTCAATTTAGCATTTTGTTATCTCTTCACTATAGAGGTCTTTTGCATGTCTATAGCTCATTTCAACAAACTGAGCAGCCCTCAAGGATGTAGGAATTCATAAGTGCCGATAGTGTCGCGGCACAAATCGGGCTGACTTGTGTGTGAAATCTTTTGGTTTGTATCCAAGCGGGATCATAGCTTGCTGACTGTGTGTGGGCTTTCTTTCTGGGCCAGAGTCCATAACTATGGATGAACAATGAAACTCTGGTCACAAGGCTACCCCTACACACAGCAACTACACACACAAGAAACACTGTTAGATTACTCAAAACAGAACACTACAAGAAGCGAGCCATTAAGGGAATTAAAGGAATTAGAGTCTGAAAACTTTTTTAGGAACTGTTTGGGTTATAGTTGGTAAAAAATATTGTGGGATTAAGTCTAGAATGAGGGATGAAGGTTTTATAATGGAGGTTAATGCACGTCTGCGAGTGACCATTTAAATAAAGGCAGATGGCCCTGAAGTTCACAGTATGTACTTAGAGCACTCAAACGGCACCATGGTTTTTAGTTTGTGCTCGAGATGTGAGGATTACACTGACCCATCAACTCTAGTTAACCAGATTGAGAACCCTGGGTCACATGGCCTCACTTCACCCGGTGACACTGCAGCAGGAAATTATCATGCACACACACTGTCACACACAAACAAACACACCGGCCAGATGGGCACCTGAGGACACCCACTTAATCTCTCTCCCTCTGTCTGACTTTTTTTTCTCTGTCTCACACATGAACTTGAAAGGATGGCACGCAATACTCAGGCATCAGCACAATCAAAACCAGGGACCTAGAATGGCCTTCACTTGCATGCAATTCACTGCGTAACTGCAATCAACGTCACTGAAAACCACAGTTTAAGAGCTAGGCCCAATATCACTTAACTTGCTTTTCTTTCATTGATAATATGGATCCATTTCAGGAACTCAAGTTGATCTGCAGTGGCTCATTTACTTTGGAGCAACTTGTTAACAAACAAATATGACAAATATTTACTGGACTGGAAAAAGTTGCAGTTTTCTTTAAATCTTTTCATGATCATTTGGTGCTATCTGTGATGTTGAGAACTATTGATTGGGCACAAAATGTTAGCCTTGGCTCCACAAATGTTATTTTAGGCTATTACGGCCGTTCTCTGATATCTCACAGACCAAATCATTAATCAGTCAATTGAGAAAATAATCCACTCATCACTTCATAATGAAAAAAAAATACAGTTGAGCTCGTAAGTTTACATGGAACAGAACTTAGGATTTCTTGGCCATTTTTCAGAGAATATGAATGATAACACAAAAAGTGGGTTGATGAAGCCATCTATTAACAAACAACAGTGTTTAAGTGCCATAATGACCCTAATCAAAAGTTAAAATACCCTGGTTATTTCAGCCTGATAACATGCATACAAGTTGGCACAAATGGGTTTGAATGGCTACTTAAGGTAAACATCCTCACCTGTACTCTATTTTACTTGTAATCAGTGTGTGTGTGTGTGTGTGTGTGTGTAAATAAAAGGTTAGTGAGTTTCTGAGCTCCTGATAGATTTTTGCATCTTTCACCCAGTGCTGCACTGATATTTCTGGGTTCTGAGTAATGGGGAAAGCAAAAAACAACCCCAATTCCAATGAGGTTGGGACATTGTGAAAAATTTTAATCAAACCGAATACAATGATTTGTAAATCCCACCTAGAGTCAGTCGAATACACCACAAAGACAAGACATGATACTTAACGTTCAAACTGAAAAACTTTATTTTTTGTGCAAATATTTGCTCATTTTGAATTTGATGCCTGCAACACATTTCAAAAAGGCTGGGACAAGGGAACATTTACCATTGTGTAAATCACCTTTCCTTCTAACAACATTCAATAAATGTTTAGGAACTGAGGACACTAATTGTTGAAGCTTTCCCATTTTTGCTTGAAACACGAAGTAAGAAAGAAGCAGGGAAGTACACCAAGTACACCTGACACGAAACACAGAGGTGGAACAAAGATGATGTGGAGATGTGTACTACAAAAGCACGGGGAACTTGGTCAAGACTGATGGCAAGATGAATGCATGTTATCAGAAAATACTGGAGGAAAATTTCCACCCATCAGCCCAGAAGCTGTGCATGGGACACACATGGACATTTCAACATGACAATGATCCAAAATACAAGGCCAACACTGCAAAAACAGAAATCTAAGCAAGTCATTATGTCTTATTTGTAGTAAAAATTATCTTATTGTTCTTGATTTGAGTCACATTCACCAGACCAGGTCATAAAAATGTCTTCTTTCAAGTTGTTTTTAAGACAAAAATGAGGTGTAAATTGCTTGTTACAAGTCAAAAAAATCTGCCAATGGGATAAGACGAATTTCCCCGGGAAGTTTCTTGAAATTAGAAAGATGTCTTAAAACAAGAATCTTTTATCTTATCCCATTGGCAGATTTTTTTTCCTTGTTACAAGCAATTGATGCCTCATTTGTGTCTTTAAAAAACTTAAAATGACACATTTTTATGACCTTGTCTAGTAATTGTGGCTCAAATCAAGAAGAGTAAGACAAATTTTACCAAAAGTAAAACATAATGACTCGCTTAGATTTCAGTTTTTGCAGTGAAGTTGACATGCCATTGGCTACAGAAAAAAAGTGAAAGTTCTGGAATGGCCATCTTAGTCTCCTGACCTCAATATCATTGAGCCACTCTGGGGCTATCTCAAAAATGCAGTTCATGCTAAACAGCCCAAGAATTTACAGGACCTGGACACTTTTTGCCAAGAAGAATGGGCAGCTTTACCATCTGAAAAGTAAAGACCCTCGTCTACAACTGCCACAAAAGACTTCAAGCTGTCATTGATGTTAAAGGGGGTAATATATGGTATTTAGAACTGGGGTATGTAAACTTTTGATCAAAGTCATTATGGTAGTTTCTGTTGTCATTATGAATAAAAAAAAAAAGCGTGAACACAGTTGTTTGTTAATAGATGGCTTCACCCAACCACTAATCATGTGTGAAAAAAAAGTTATTGTGTTATCATTCATATTCTCTACGGCTATGGCAAAGAAACCATAAATTCTACCATAATATGTAAACTTATGAGCAGAACTGTATGTATACAACACGTAAAATTGGTTAACACCTGTCACAACATCAGCCATAGTAGGACAGGCATGGTACTGTTGTGATCACCAGTTTCAGACATCCCTACTTCTCCTGTGCTGTTTAATTGTCAAATGAGATGTTCTGTGCTAAAAAACAGAGGCTAAACCTTTCATAAAGGCGTGCACAGTCACCAGTAAACATACTGACTTCAGTGACACGTGGCTCTTTGTTTGGATTGTCTGAGCAGAAAAAGGAAACCTGTTTTTGTTTCCTTTGCCACTATTGTAAGTGAAGGGAGCAAATTCTGTGCTCTGCATGCCATCACTTCCCATCGTCATCACACAGCTCAAACTTTGTGATAGGAACCCAAACCTTAAGGTAACACACACACACACACACACACACACACACTTTAAGAAAAAGCACTAACATACATACCCACACAGAGTGATACACTTGAAATCAATTTTTCTTGCCTCTTGTCATGCCTGTCCAGTTGATGGCCCGCCTTCTTTTGGCCCAATCATATTTATTGTTGTTGCCCTGGGCATGTGGGGAGGTAGAGGGTGAAGCGAGGGGAGGGTTTGAGCCATAGAGTGAAAGAGAGAGAGAGAGATGCAGCAAGAGAGCTGTCAGTACAGAAAAAACTCAGCATAAGAATTCAATATGGTGTCTTGTGCAGTTTTACCCCATCATTACCACAGTGTATCAAGTCCACTTGTGTTTTGGAGATATGCCAAAAAATACACTTGCTGTCTGTGAATGTGTGTGTGTGTGTGTGTGTGTGTTTGCATAGGTATGGTAGTGTGCGTAGGTGTGTATGTCCTCTTTGTCTGCTGGCATCTGTCTTGCTGCATACTGCTGGATGACTCATGAGGCTGAAGCATTCAACAAATGCAGTGTTGTTATTCTAATTTAGATGAATAGCAACAAAAAGAGAAAACACCCTGCCTTTCTTAGTTAGCCTGAAAATATGCGTTTTCCCCCCAATATAAAGATGAGTCTGAACCAGAATGTCAGCAAATGAAGTCAGATTATGGAGCAGAGACGAACCGGGGGAAGAAGCACATGAAGAAACAAAAGAGGAAAGAAAGCGAGTGGGCATGATGGGAGAGTTACTCACCCGGCACAGGGAACATTCTGGTTCAAGGCTGTCAATCAAACAACCCCCCCCCAAAACACACACATACACTCACTCCTGTTCATCTCTGTCCAAGTCTAAATGCACCTGGAGGAATCCAAGCAACCCCAAAATGCACTGAGTCCCAAACGAATGAGCATGTGTGTGTGTGTGTGTGTGTGTGTGTGTGTGTGTGTGTGTGAGAGAGAGAGAGAGCCAGAGAGCCAGAGAGAAAGCGAGAGAAGGAACCCAGATGTTTCCTTGCCCTTGCCTCTCTCTCCCCACTCGCCTAGTGGGGTGTCTGAGGGCCGTGGACGTGTGCACTCTGTTGTGACTAGTACCAGATGTGCTCCATTGACCCAAATCACCTAGGCAGTAGACATGCTACATAGGCCAGAATCTTCAAGACCCACCGCACAATCACACACACCTGTTTCCATTCATGAGCCATGCTGGGAGAGGTGCATCCTGGGAAGCGCTGTCATCTTTTCTCATCTGTTGTGTATGTCTTTCTCTCTACTTCTCATTGTCCAGATTTCATTTCCCTCTCTTCTTTATCTTTCTCCTGTCAGGCTCATTGCTGAGATGTTTGCTCTAGGGGATAAGTATGGCCTAAGAGAGATTTCAAGGTTTTGAGAACACAGGCCTAATGACACGGTGGATAGATATTAATTTAATTTCCAAACAAAGAGCTAGCACTCTGTAACCAGATATTCAAGGAGGGGCCCTGTTTGATTTGGGACCTTGTTTCATGTTACTGATTCTGAATTAGCTTAAGTAAATACACCTGCATGACCTCTGAGTACTCCAGGGGTCAAAGTCATTCAAACATTTAAAGAATGGTAATTAAATTACCCTCAGTGCTGAATAACTTTAATTTGGTAGCTACACAAATTGCTTCCAGCTTTTGTTTTCTACAAAGCTCTGCATTAGCTGTGCTTTAATATTTTATCAGGCAGGACTTATGGCAACAAACAGCCGATCATTTTCTGAATCTTAAGTAATCAAAGCTAATTCTGACCCTTTAAATGTGCTCTGTTCTGTTGCTGTAGGTGCACAGTGTAGGCAGATGTGCAGAGAGAAGGAGCTTTACGACGGGGGTTAAAGCTAACATAAGCTCCTCTACGCCAAATGAACTTCCTCGTCCTGCTGGCCTGATTTATGAAGTGAAATAAAAATGGGTCCCTGCGTGGTATTAGTGGGTTTTTCAGAGGGGGCGAGTTGGGACTTAGGGCCCATATTTCAGCTGCCTTGTATGAAGGTTTCGGCCCAGGTGGGGCCCCTTAATGTGGTTCGACTGAGGTCCACGTGAAGTGCAGCCACAACGCTCTACAATAACTCTTCATTTTGATCCTGGCCCATTGCCAACATATCTACTACCTGAGTCTCTTTGAAGAGCGACACATTGGCCTGGGTATTTAACCATGCTGTTTGAGGTCCTGGCTCTGGGAGCAGAGCGAGAGAGAAGAGGAGAGAGCGATGGAGAGATAGATGTAAAGAGGAGGGCAGAGAGTGAAAAAGACTGCAGTGGCAGAGGCAATAGAGGCTTGAACTCTGATGAAATAATCCAGTTTGTGAGCTGACAGAACAGACAGACAGAAAGATGAGCAGCAAGAACCGAACAGCAGCCCCCTGGCGACCTACAGTTGTTTCATAAGCGACCCCGTCTTGTTGATTACAAAGTAATCCTCTCTGACTGCTTGCTTTTCATTATTTCCAATGATACTGTATTTGAACATATTGTTTATGATAATTTCACGAGCCGATGAAATGCACAAACTGCAAGAGAAAAACAGAAAAAAATACAAACAGGACCTTGTTTCTGATTCAATTCTCTATACAGACAGACAGACGGATATCCATTTTAAACATTCAGCATTGGTCTCAATGGAGAGTGAACTGCTCGTGCAAACAATCCCCTCATTCATTTAAAAAAGATATTTATTAACTTCATCAGGTCTCCTGTTGGCAGCTCCAGTGTGCTTCAGTGTTTGTGCTTGCTATAGAAGAGTACTGAAAGGGCTCTGCTGGATGGAGCTCTTGGCTTTGATATAGTTTCTGGGCTGGAACTTTGGCAGCATGTTAAATATTAATAGCGATTAACCCAGTTCAAGCTCTGCAGCAGAGAGTACAGACAGAGTTCAAAGAGCCTTCTGCTCTGTGCGGGCACTCTCTGCTCTCCAGCAGTTTAGCCCTGCTATCAGGAGGCTGCTGCTGCACTGCACCACAGATCAGACTGGCCTTTCTCACTTCAGTTCAAATACAGCCAGAGACGTATGATGGAATACATACAACACGTGTGTAGAGTGTGTACAGTGAAGTTCTCAGAGGCTTTAAAGACATAATTAGCCAATAATGAAAAGGCTGCCTGGTTAAACTCTCTGTCACTCTCCCTCTCTTCTATCTCTCCCCTCCCCTCTTGTTCTCACTTGCTGAACTCCTGATAAACTCAGCCTTTCAGAGCTATAGCATTCCTCAGCTTGGCACATTCCCCACTAAATAGGCCTGGACACCTCAGAGATCAAACACAATCTCCATTGTGCTGCAATTACCCAGACCTCTGTCTCAGTTCCCCTGCCCTTCACCCCCACCTAAACGCTTTCCTTCTCTCTCTCTCTCTTTCTGTGTCTAACTCTCTCCACCCACCACTACATCTCTCCTCCATATCCCTCTTTCCCTTTGGAGATGATGGTTCTGACGCACAGGGCCTCAACAAAAGCAGCCTTTGTTTACAGAGAGAGTCTTTGGAGAGGAGTCCAGGGCAACCGAGTGCTGTCAGAGGGGAAGTGTTGGCTGGATGCTTTGCAGAGCGCTGAGAACCGAGCATGTGTACATTCGTTAACACATGATCCTGTGACCCTTTCTGCTCAATTGCATCAATTTAGAACATGTTAACTCTTTGCCGGGTAGGTCAAAGTGTCACCCTTCTGTGAATGTCTCTTTTTATGTAATGTATTCGTGAAGAATGTGCGGCCAAGAGTTTGAGGTCTGGAGTGCGGCATTGTTATTTATATTTGCTAAATCTAAGCTGAATTCAAAACACTTTCTTGAGATGTGGTTTTTAATGAGCAGTTGAAGAAAGGAGATAGTTTTTTCTCTTTCACTATCAATGTTACCACAGTTAACTTGATCACAATGCTGCTCTCTTCCTCTTTGCTTCACAAGCTCATAAATCTTCAATGTTCAGTACAAAGTGTCCTTCAGGACCTTGGGCCCTTTGACCATCAGTTACACAAACATTCTGTTTGTTGGTTTAGACAAAAGTGAAAGCATATGCTACAAGAACTATAACTCACTGAGATCCACACACCCCTAACTGAATGAGCTAATAATGTATAATGCTCAAACTGTTTCAGTTCAGTGTGGTGACATCATTCCCAATGGCAGCTTGCTTCATGGTTCATAAATTAATAGCCCCAGTAAAGTTAAAAAATCAATTCAACAATACAGACAATTAACAGGGAAAAAAGGAAAAATACAAACAGTAACTTCGAACATGTTATGATCAGGATCGCTCTTCAGTGAGTAATCCCAGGGCAAAGGAGGGGTAAAATTCCTGGTGTCTGCCTCTTTCCGCCTGATGACTCTGAAGCAGTGAGAGCTGTGGTGGGAATGTGAGGTCACGCTGTCTGCGTTCCGGCCCCCATGATGCATCTGCCAGCGAGTGCGGCCCCACTGTTAGCCATTATGTACCTATTAGCCTTGATTATCTTCTGATAGCCGAGCGCCAGTTGGTTTCACTCAGCCTGACAGTCGCGGCGCTTTGTTTAACCTTTTGACTGCTGGGGCAGCCACCCCTCAACCTTGTCCAACAGGAGAAATAATGAACGGGAATCAAGCAAAAGAACGGGACGGGAAACCTGAAAACAAAGGTAAAACGGATGCCTTTGAGACCCTCAAGGGCACCTTAAACCAACACCTTTTCTGTGATGTCACTCACTGCTGACTTCGGCTTGTTGAAATATCAGATTCAGTGCTCCTTTGCTTTGCTATCTTGCAACAAATGTTAAAAAATGTAATTTAAAAACGGCAAGACAGAAACAGAAGCCACAAGCGGGGTAATAAACCCCTCTTATCTTCCTGTACACATCCCTTTATGTATGTTGCCTGAGTGACACAATGTGGACACTCACAGTCTGCTTTCTCTCGCTAACATCCCCCATGAGTCTTCACAGATCTGCCTGCCAGACATATTCAATTTGCAGCTCTTCTTGGTCCCCCCAGTCTGCAGACGTGAGGAGTTATCTGAGACAGAAAGAGAAGTGAGAGTACAGACAGAGAGAGCGGCTGGGATAACATGGAGCCACGCCGAGCTCGGTTTCTCTGTCCCTGCCTTGTGTTAATCTCTCTGGAGAGACAGAGGTGGCCATGTTGGGTCAAAGCCTCTACATCAAGAGCCGCAGGCCTGGACAGCTGACCTTGGTCTGGGAGATGGGAGGTGACAAGAGAGGTGGGAGTTGGGAGTGCGTATGTTGGGTTACGAAGGGCAAGGGAAAGGGGAAATGTGTATGTGTGTGTGTGTGAGAGTATTTGTGTTGCAGTTAGATAGGGAAAGAATGTTTGTAACTGCATGTGTGTGAGCTTCATTGTTTTTGTGCTTTATCTGTTTGTAAATGCACACAGTGACACAGCAGACCCCCTGTGGCAAGGTCTGTGCTATAGGACGTTGGAGTTATGCTAAGAAGTGTCCAGCTTACAGTCCATGAGCGTGTAAGTATATGTGCCCTTGCAGCATGTTGACCCATGATAAGCCCAGCAGAAAGGGCTGGACCTCCACTCTGCGACAACCAGGCAGCGCAGGCGGAGGGCAGAGGGGGCTGCTTCACTGCCTCCTTATGGACTGAGTGATGGACCTTAGCGAGTTGTAGAAATGAAGAGGAATAAACTGTATTATTGTTGGATTCTGATTAAAATTTTGAAGGTCCCATCCTGTGCAGGTGTTTTGTACTTAATTTATTCATACATAGAGAAGTGAGGGGACATGCAGTGTCCAAAAATGTATGCTGGAGATTTTTCTGAAGTCAGGCTAAGCAGTGTCTTAGTAGGATCTAATTATAAGCTTTATTTCATTTTTTCCAAGCAGGCATGGGCATTGGAAAAGAGATTATTTTGTCAAATTGATCAAATCTGTGCCCCTTCCCCAGGCCCTACCACCATCACACAGCGATATTTGAGATAATGTGGTTGCATTTGTAAAATTATTCAAACTCCCTTTCATGAAGAACTACTTTCACTTCCACTTTACAGCAGAAGAAAAACAAAATTTTACCATTATTGTAATATATATTGGCTAATTGCATAAAACTGCCTTTTTATGTAGGGGAAAGTCTATTGGAAATCTGGAAAAGCCCAAAACTTGTAGAGAAACACCACCCACTGCATATAGTTCAGTGTTTGGTGATCAAAATCAATGAAAACAGTAAATTTGATAGGGAGACAAAAAATGAAACTCTTCTGACCAACCACCTCATAGGCAGAATCATTCATGTCATTTTGTCACAGGTCTTTGTTCTGTATTTGGTTTTCACCTCTGCAGCTGTTAACCTCTCTTTACCACTTTGCCCTCCTGAACTGTACCTAAATGCAGGCATCATATGCAGGCAGGGTCAGGGGAATAGGCATCTATTTTGAAGAAGAGTACAGTGTGAGTACAAGTTTCTATTAATACCTCACCATCCGGATAATAGGAATCTCTAAATGGCCAACCAGCTGTTAGAGCTGCCTATCTGTGTTAATCCCTCCCCCTCTCTCTCTCTCTCTCTCTCTCTCACCCTCCTCTCCTTAGGTGGCAGTGTGTGTGTGTGTGTGTGTGTGTGTGTCAGTGTGTGTGCACTTGTGTGACCTGCAGGGACCCCGCTGATGTGACACAGATCAGGGTCGTGAACTCTGAGCTTACTCTGCCCACCTCGCAAAGATCACATCACCATTTATTTACAAGTTCCCGAATCTGATTTTCCTCCTAAAGCACACTCACACCCAGACACACACACACACACACATGTGCTGCAAACACACAAGGACAAGAGCACGTACACACGCTCACAAACATGCACAAACACGTACTTGCAACCAGCACAGTCTCAGCAGCCTTTAATCCGTCTCGTTTAGTCAGCGGGGGAGTTTGTGTGCGAGGTCTTTGCCCTTTGTATTGATCACATTGAACATGAGGAGGACTTCAACGCAAGGGCCCGTCCTCTGAGAGGAGACATGTATGAGGGGAATGAAAGGTCAATGGGAGCAGGAAAAAGATTGGCAGAGGACACGCTGGGACAAAGCAAGGCAACAACAAAAAGTGAGTGGGCTGCAGGGGTACAGGGAAATATGAACACAGAGAAGCGGCAGCAGCCAGAGCCAGTACACTTTTATTGTGTGTAAATGAATCAAACATTTCTGAGGTCAGAGCACTTCCACCTCCGCCGCGACCTGAAGCGATCTCTGGAATCGAATGAAATCGAGGACAGCACACGTGTGGCATCAGCATTAATCTGATAATCTACAATCACACAGAGGCACAGGTGACAAGTGCCCTGACACGGCCTGTGAACTCATCTAGCATCACATTCACCTTATCACGCAGTGTCAGGTGTATTAAGGAGGATAAGATACAGAAGGCACAGGCTCTGTTTCTACCATAGCTTTTAGTTTCCTTTCATGGAACAGACAGTGCCCCGTACATGCTTTCTTCCAACCAAGTTCATTATCGTAATCAAATCTGTCTCTATCTCTCATCAGCCGGGGTTGCATCTCTTCACCCATATTACAAGATTGTTTTAATAACTGTTGGGCTTTAGGGTTAGAGAGAACAATGGGTTTTGCCTTTCTACTGCTTAAATGTCTTACTGGCTTAAATTTCACAGTTAAACAGTGAAATCAGCCTTTTTAAAAATCTTTCTGGGCATTATTTTACAGAGGTTTTTTAAAAATTTGTTTATTAGTACGGTAGGACAGGAAGATAAGGATACAGACAGGAAGAGAGAACAAAGATTGACATGTGGCAAAGGGGGAAGAATTTTAGTCAAATCTGGGGCCTTTGCATCCCCGAACAATGGGCATTAAGCTTAGCTGTTTTATGTTTTTGCAGAGTAGGAAAAGTATAGCAATGGATGAAAATTGCAGGAAGGTGAAGGAGTCAAAGAGGTAAAAGGACTCCCCTCAGCAGAGTTTGTTATAATTAATCAGATTTAGTAAAAAACCTTCAGCAACAACCCACTTTATGCTTTCGAGTGGCAGCATCTTATGGGTCCCTGCATCATGTTAAGCACTTTAGGCTGAGCAGTGCCCCAGGAGGCCAATAAGTAGATTAGGCCTGATTAAAGTCATATCAGTGGAATTTAAACAGGGGACCTGCCAGGACAGACACACTCAGTGGTGCACCCCTCCTTCCCTCTACTTCGCCCCCTCACCCCTAAAGTCAACTCCCTGCTTGTTTATGACTCACCCTGGCACCTTTCCAGAAGCCATCCGCCAAAGTTCATTACAAACTTCATTGATGTACATAATTACTCACAAAATGTGTGAGGCGTTTCGACCTGCTCGCTAGCATACATGAAGTGTGCACACAGTTTACATGTGCTTTGACCCCAAGGCCTGGTACATTTTCAGTTAGTGCATCTGCATTGCCAGTGTAAAACAAGGCTAAACAAGGCTGTCACTGGATGTGTTCAATTCTCTCAGAAGGACGCTGTGCCTCAGGGACTTATTACACCCACTTCCCCCTGTATGCATTAATGCACATGACAGCTTGTTCCTGAAGACCTAACACACCCTGTAACACTTACACTTTTTAGCAGGGAGATCAATAGGAGAAGGAGAGGGAGCGTATGGAAGAGTGGTTTGAGGGTGGGTGAGAGGGGAGGAACAGCCACAACGAGGGCAATAAACAAATTAGTGAATGCTGATTTGTGGATTTGTGGCTTTTTTGCCTCATTTGAAGTAAAAGGGTGGCCAGCTGAACGAGCGGTAACAGCAGGTTTCCTTTCACTGGCTGCAGGACAGTAAATCACCGTCTCCTGACTGGCTGGTCGCCTGACAGGCTGACTGACTACGTACATGAAAATGGAAGGCTCATTATCATGTTGTACAACCACCGAGCCAGTGAGACAAAAAGTAAATCAGAGTTCTAACTTCAAGAAATGAAAGGCCCAAGCTAACATTACCCAATCATGTTGTGCAAAATGAAGCTTTTATTCAAAAAGGATCTGTGACTCTCTCAACTGGCAGGCTGCGTCCTGTCATAAAAGAGGGCATGCCCGGTCTTCTTGTCTTCTACTGGGGGTGGAGACATCTCATTGTGCCAGGCCATGAGAGCTCTTAGAGGATGCTGTTCCCATATCTAAACCACATGCTCCCTGTGCTGTGACAGTCCTCCATACAACAGAGCAGTAAAACCCTGGGGGTGAATTTTTAAGTACTGCTGGACCATCTGTGGAGGTGGGCTCAGAGCCGTAGACTGACAGAGTTTAGCCACTGGGGTTGTCACTGACAGCAGTATTAGCACAATTCTGCTTTTCTGGGTATCACAAGCAATGTGTGGGCTGAAAATAGGTTAAGATCAGACATAGACTGAGCCAGATCAGGCTACAGCAGGCCAGATCTGACAGAAAGCACCATAATTTCCTGGGAGTATAAATAACCCTCTTCTGTGTTTGTGTAACCTCCACAGGCCCCCTCTGACAGGAGAGTTGTACACATTAAACACACTGGAACAGATATTTCAAATGCAGCTCAACAGGCACACATAGACACACACACACGCGCCAACAACTCCCTTCCATTTCTCATCCAGTTTGTGTTAGCCCTGCAGCCTGTTATCCTGACCCCAGGAGAGAATGGGTCAGTCATTGGGCCAGAGAAGGTGTTTCTGATGAACTGGGTGTTTGGCTCGTAGAGACGCTGTGAGTGATGTTCACGTGCTGGCCTCGAGAAGGATGAGGTTGGGGCTGAGGAAATTAAGGGGAGGTGTTGCGCAAAGAAATGTTCTTCTCACTCGTACCCTGTGTCTCAAATCTCTGAGTTTTTTTTTGAATGATATGAAATCTCTCAGGATTTTCCACGGACACAAACCCAATATATGTTCATACCATGCATATTAGTTTAATAGCTTATCTTTATCGTATTTTTGTTAAAATGTGAATTTTCTTTTTAAAGAAAAACAATTCTGTTTTTTTTTTGTTTAAACAAGCAAGTAAGCTAGATATAAGATTTCTGAATTACCACTTAACTGTAAAGTTAATGCCACGTTGATACTTGAGGCTTGACTAGCTTGATTTATCAGTACTTTTGTATTCAGTGGATTTAACTTCCGATAATGTCATCCTTGATGCATTTTAGCGCTCAGTGTGTTAAGCCACAGTTTCCCTTTCCCCCCATACTGCTGCAAGGCTGTTGCTGTTAATACATTAGCTTGAGCCCAGTAAAAGTGATGGCAGTGTGAGGATTGTTTGACAACTGTTTAGAAGACTGTGTGGAGCTCATTAGAAGGATAAATAACCAGCCAGGTGGCTGGAACGAAGGAGATGGATGAATGGCAAGAAGGATGTGATGATAAAGATAAAAGAGAAGCAGAGCTGGGTCTATTATGAATACGGTATGAATTGAGTGGAAACAACAAGTAAGAAAGTATTAATGTATCTTTTAGAAGAGGAAGAATCTGTGCTTGATGGAGGGATGTCTAGCAAGTTGATACTTCTTACAGGTGAGTAATCTGTAGGTCATTCATTCTGAGCATTAATCAGGAATCAGAGAAAAACTACAATCTGATGCCCCCCTTCCCTCCTCTTCCAATTCTGCCAGTGACCTGCAATTGACCGTTTGAACCCAAGTTTTAAGGTCAGGTGGGGTCCCACACTCCAGGGTCATGGAGTGGTCACAATGCACTCCCCCTGAGAGTTTTTACGTCATACCAGTGCTCTTTATGACCCTGATTTATGTGATAAGCACATCACAAATGAGTAATATTTTAAGTTCTAGAAAACTTCTGGTGTAAAGAAAAAAAGAAATAAAACACAACCTGACCTTTTCTCAGTTCTACCTTGCCATAAGATCAGAAATATATTCGCAGTTTGCCACAAAAATAAGTTTTAGTGGTCCATTGGGGTCCTAGTGTTTCTGTGTCCCCTGCGGTGTCAGCCATGAAGTCAACCCCACACCTCCTTTGGTCTTTGAAAGAATGCACAAAAAAAAAAAAAAAAACCCAGCTGATTCATTGTGGAGCCTCCGAGGTTCATTGGTAATGAATTATTTTAATGACAAGACTCTTACAAAAACAAAGCTCTTAAATCACAACGCTACTCAAGACATTCTGAAGGGTCATTTTCATCCTGTCCAAAGCACCATTTGGCTTCCGTGAACCAAAGCAACACAAACGAAAGAAAATAGGAAATACAGCCATTGCAAACGCTTTTGTTGCAAGGATTTTGAGTAATTAGCCCCTTTTCTCTAAATCAAGCAGAGAGAGGGGATAATTTTTCTAGAACACAACAGTTCTGTTTTAAAGATGGTCCTGAAAAATAGTGTTATCCCTGAATTTAGAATAACTAAAGTTTTTAATCAAATTTTTTGGACAGAAGTAAAGGTTTAACCCTTGACTTCAAACTAACAGAATAGATACGTTTATAGAACCAATGGAAACAGTCTTACATGTTACCAAAGCTTCTCCAACTGCCTTTTTCTTTACCAATGAGTGACAAGAGCAAAACAGTCAAGAGACATGTCATGATGCCAGATTTTAGACTTTGATCAGACTCAAAATGGTGTAAACACATAAAGACAATAATTGAAATATCATTTACAGGAATTCAATTTGATTAAATACTTTCTTGAAATATAATTCACATCAGCGAGGTTTTTTCCAGTAATGCAGATGAGGGTGTGCTAGGGACTGTGTTGGCAGACTGTTTGCTCTATTTAGATTTTTAATCTTCTTATTTTGGACATTTTAAGGGATCAGTTTTAGTGTAGTGGTGTAAAGCTCACTGTCAACAGTCCACAGGTCAGGAGCAACAGAAACCATGTAAGAACTAAGTGACTTGCTGTCTCTGTCCTCTGTTTGCCAACCACTAAAAGACAGCTGTTTGCAGTGTAAGGGCTGCAATGGAGGGCGGAGCAGAGTGACACACAGTGGGCAGGAAGAAGCACAACTTTAGCAGTAAACACCGTAATGCATGTTGTTGAGTGGGTGTAAATGTGTTTGTAAGTTTCCTTAAGCATAACCAGCCAGGAAATAACATTTTATTTTTCTGTTCCACCCCTTTGTTTTTGCAAATGGTGCTCGCTTTCTTCACTCTATCTCTATGTTGAATGACCTCTGATGCTTCTCTCTTCTCTTTTTACTCTCTCTTCTCTTTTTTTCACATTTGGTTAAAAAATAATAACTTTGTATGAACACAAAAGTCTATTTTTGTTTGACAACCTTGACAATCACCTAGTATTTTCATCACTTTCTGATGGCATGGCTAACAAATGGGACATCCAGGTTAAAGGTCAATAATGAATTTACTAAAATCAGATACAAAATATTTCAACAACACTAATGGAATGGTGAATATGACTACACAACAAAAATTACCATATGGATGCTGACACACCAACATTGTTCAGTGGAGTGGCTGACCTCCTAACATCTTCTAATCCATAGGCATTGGCCCCTCCAGATAGCATCTCGATGCCTGCTGTGGATGGCCCACACATATTACCTGGGATATAATCATCTCCAATTTCTCCATGCTTCTCCTTCTGGCTACGCACAGGAGCACCTGTCAATCAAAGTGGCCACTAATGTGCTCCATATGAGACCATACAAGCAAGGAATTCTGGAAATCCCATATTCTGCCCTTTTATTTTCCCTCCTGATAGGTAGACAAATTTCCTTATTGACATGGGTAATGTGGTGATCGGAGGCAGAGGAAGGATATTCTTGGTTGCTTTTTTAACAGAGCAAACACAGTTTATTTGAAGTAGCAGAGATGTAGTGATAGATAGGGAGGCATGATTTTTTGGATCAGTGGGGGCTGGTTGAGACTCGTTGTTTTGAAATAATTAAATGTGATCTCTTGTGCCCTTGATCCTGGGGGGTAAAGGAACACAAGCAAGTGAAATGAACCACATAATTGAAAAATCCAGAGTGCAATCCAAAACTAAGTGGCCTTCTGAAACCGTACTACGGTGGGCACAACAAATTTAATAAATAACTGCTGGGCACTCCAGGGGGGGGATAAGGGGGTGTCCTGTCAAAGAGGCCCAATGTTTCCAGGGGTCGCAGAGCGTCCGCCGGGAGCGGAGGTGACACCGAGTGTGTTGTCAAGCGTAAATCCCATTGCAGAAGGCCCTCGCAAGATGGGTGTCCATATATCAAAGGTCTCACTGACTAGGGCTGCCATTTGATCTCCGCTCAGGAAATTCAAAATTCCAGGCAGATGAGGGGTGAAACTGAGAGGCCCTTAAGCCCAGCTTGTGCTAGTGATTAGGGGCAGCTGTTTCGATTCACATTTCGAAGGACTTGAACTCTGCAACCTGCCACATTTTTACTTGGAAAAGCGATGGCCGTGGCCATGGTAGTGGTACTCGAGGCCAAGATAGGAAAGATGTGATAGTGTCAAGTGAGGCAACTATCTTAGAGGTTTTATAAAATGCATTCAGGAACTGACTAACATGACCAGGCCCAGAGGGTCATTCAATAAGTGATGTTGAAGATCGATGCTTTTGAAACAGGATGTGAATTGAATGTGAAATATTTTTATTTTTTATCAATTTAATCAACGTTATATTCTTTTAAACAATATTTTTGTCAGTCAGTCTTTGATATTTCTCTGATAAAGAAATAGAAAGTAAATCATTAGAAAGAGTACATGCTGGCCTTCTGGATGAAGCCATTCATGTTTAACATCAACCACCAGAACAGAGAAATACGTGGCACTGACTGTTACAAGCATTTTTTTCTTTCTTTCTTTTTTTTTATTTTCATCACATTCAAAAGTATATATTTTCTGTGCCTGAGTTGAAGTACTTGGGCAAAACATTACTGACCATGGTGTCAAGGTACAGAATAACAACTTGCAAGCCCATTTTAACAAATCTGGAGTTTTCCCAAGGTGACCATAACTTCATACTTTGAAACCCTCTGGCAGCACAAGTCATTAGCTGTGGTATAATAGAGATAATGACAGCAGGTTTCTATCTCTGGTGGAAGGACTGAATAAAGGCACATAAAATGTGAAGGATAAAATAGATGAAGGATGCAAAAAGAGTGGAGTGATAAAAGGCAGGACATTGAGTTAAAGAGAGTGAGAGAGGTGTGTGACAGACATGGGGCGGATGAGGGGACAAGCGCAGAGTGGTGCAGGCACATAAACGATTAGTCCCAAACATGAGCTGACAGCTGGATGCTTGACCTTGGCTGGATTTGAGCACAACAACCCCCAGCGTTCATTTACATCCTTTCCATGCCAAGTCATTTAGACACAATTCTTATTCCAGTGAAAAGGAGGAGGAAGAGGAGGGAACCTCAGGTCAACCCTTTCTGAAAGACCTCCAACAGTCAGCCAAGTTTGGAGGCGTGTCTTTGAGTGAGGTGGCGCTGGCATTATAGACAACCTTCACACCTCTCAGAGTCCTCTTGGATGGACTGACACATTCAGATTCAGAGTCATATTACTAAGTGTCAATGATGAGATGCTTAGAGGTGTTACTGTAGAGGGTCTGTGCCCCCTATTTTTACTGCCATGTAAGTTAGGGAGATGCCCAGTTTATTAACAATGATCTATCTGCTCTTAAACAGGCTTGGAGGTCACAGAACTGTTGTGATGTAGGTCAAGGGTGAGCAGCTGACATGTCAATAGGTGGATAACCACACTAACTGACAGAAGTTTGACATCAATATTTAAGACCTTACTTGAGTCACGTTTCATCCTTTGAAAAATCAGTCAATAAATGAGGCAGGATTTCACAGAAATTTACCAAATAACTCTGTGCTACAAAGATATCAATACAAAAGTCAGCCCACTTTCACTCTGAGTGACCTTTCACTCCTCTTTAACCTTTTGAACTCTCCATTCTGCACCTACCTGTAGATAATCCACAACTAATGATTCCCTTATCAGGGAGCAACAAGAAGGGGGCAGTGACCCTGTGACCTGTCTCTGATATCTAGTAAGTGATTGTTTGAGGACACTTGTCTGCGAAAACACCAGAGGATGGCTGTCACTCATATGATATGACCAAGGGGTACAATTTTCTCTCCTTTGCTCACCCTTCCTGCCTGTGAAGTGAAATTGAGCTTTGGGGTCAAGAAACTCCTAAGTTTGACATCTTACTCTCCAAAACATCCATCAATATAAACTGTTTTCTGCACGACAATATCCTTCTTCCGTTTTTGCATTCATACATTTTGCATGGCAGCCACTAAACCTAAGGACACATAAGATACTAGATTGCTCATTCTGTGCTGTTTGGGAATAAACATGGTGGCATTAGATGGTGGCCTCTATGGATATAAAAGCCTACTTCTCAACTAAGAAGATAAAACCAAATGTTATATTCAAGTGATCCTTACTCATGTTACTAATGTTAACATTTTATTACAAGTATTGTGTTCCATTTCTGTCTCCTCTGCTGAATGCTCATAATTACTACATAGAGCCAACCTTTAAGTTCAAAAAGGTTATTCCACTTTGTAAATCAAAGGCTGCTTTCAATTTTCATCACATAATCTATTAAACTAACTCACACAATAATAAGTACTTCAGTCTGAACATAAAACCTGCATAAGAAAGTACTGAAATTACCCAAGGCAGCGTTTAATTGGATCAGCCATCAGGGCCCTGTGAACCCAGCTTTGCCATTCACCCAAGTGAGAGGAGCCCTCTGCCAGGCCTTTCTGCTACCCTTATGTGCTGTGGGCCGTGCCCTGGATTTATGGCACATTTCACACTCCACCGCCATGCAGAGAGCCAGTGATCTGGACCTAGCACTGGGGCGTTAATTGGTCAACCTCTGCCAAAAAGCAAGGCAGATAACTCATGACTGCCTCGGCTTTTCCAGAGGTACTGTAGATGGCATCGCTTATTTTTCAGCCAAGTGTTTGGTTAAAGCTTTTTTTGCGTTCACGTTCTCAAGCAAGCAGGTGTGTGTAAGTGGTTAGGATTTTGAAAAGACCAGGAAATGAAGAGCGTTTCAGATATTACCACTGCCATGCTCCCATCCCCTGGGGCTGAATTAGACTCACATCTGACTGAAAAGAGTAGAAGAGTGTGGGTTTGTGTGTGTGTGTTTCTGTGTGTTGGTCAGTCAGCTTGTTCCTGCACCTGTCTGTGTTTCACATGAAAGTGTACATGTGTGGGATGTGGTTGTATTCAGGGGAGTAGAGGAAAAAGTAGCAGCAGTGTTTAAAGCTCAGCACTGACATGATGAGTGTGTCAGAGTGAATCCACAGATACACTGTTGTACGTAGTGTTCTTTTCACCCAGCAGTGAGCTTGGGTTTGGTTTGTTGGAGTGTGAGAGACTTGACTTGTTTTTACACATCTCTTCCTGCTTCCCCCTCTCTTCTGTGTTCATTTTCATTATATTCAACATAAACAAGGCAAACTCATTTCATGCCAGGTGAGGAAATGTGACCCTCTTTGCTCTGCTGAGATGAAGACTGCCGTAAGTAGGTAAGTGTGTCAGGCTAATTTAAAAGCATATCATCAGCTCATATACTGTTCGGCAATTTACCCTGAGATTTTTCATCCGTTTCCTCAGATGCCACAACAACAACAAATAAAAGTATCACACTGTGTAACAATGCATGAAATACTTGTTATGACATTTTCTGAGGTTGGTTACCCCTGAATGTTAGCAGCTAACACAGAGCAACACACCAAGCACGAGGCCTGATACTATAACTCAGCCAAGTCTTGTGGCTCCCAAATTCCTCTAACTTCATTGTGTTAAGGGCTAATTATTTTTAATGTGCTGTGTTGTAAACTATTACTTTATGAAGACCCTGGTCTAATCACCCATGCGCTTGTTTATACAAACTGGTAAATTGGTTAACGACACCGAGTCTCTTGCTCTCTGATTCATTTTGTCCCAGCTGACTCAGAGTGTTTGTGTGGTTGCAGATGGGCTGTAAATCAAACTCACTGTAGCATAAAAGCACAGCCAAGACCCCAGCTTTTGTTTCCAATTGAGACTCTGTATGCATTTGACCCTGAACGACTGAACCACTCCCCACTTCAAAAGAGGCTGCCACTGAAGTTGATTTTACAATCATAAAGTGTACATCACTCGATACCCTGGGCAAGCTGCAGTTCAACTAAAACAAGCAACATATGTTTAGTTTTCTTATTCAAGAGTGTTTTTGTGTGTGTGTGTGTGAGTGTGTGGAACAAACGTGTGCACCCTTGAGGATTCGTCAGTGTGTGCAAGTTTGGAGTACAAGGAGAGATGAGATAAAGTACAACAAAATCTAAAAATGCTTCCTTTGTCTTGTCCTGGAAGTCTTGCTGCCTTTCCATTGACACCAATGTAGCTGTGACAAAGAGAGCCATTGATATAATCTTCGACCATGACAGGCATTAAAGGGCTAATTCTGCCCGCTTCTGTATTAAGCAACTCTAAAGCTGATTTCAATTGCCAGCTCCTCAGTGGGGGGGCAGCAAGGAAGCAGACAGACAAGAGAGGAAGTAAAGAAGCAAGCAGAATCTCGCTGGCAGGCAGAGTAGAGCACCCACCCTCAGCCCTGAGCCTGAAAACTCAGATTAGGGGGTGGATCAAAGCCTGGATTTAATCTGGGCCACTGGGCAAGGGCGGGGATTATGGCACGGTGGCACTGTGTGGCACTAAGGTTTGCCCTCACCACACACACACACACACACACACACACACACAGACACACACACACACACATATCTTTGCATAGAATTGCACACATTCAAGCTATTCATGTGCAAAAGAAATGCCCGTGTGCATACAAACGCAAATGCGGATACAGTATATCATCACTTGAATCAACCACCAAGGAGAAAGACCAAGTTTAAACCCTGATCTGTCTTTCAAGAATAGCCACAGGCAAAAGACAGACACTAGGCGAGTGTGACATTGAGAGAAGAGGAAGTGTAAAAGGCGAAGGAGGGCTTAGAAATGAATGTTAAGGGTTGACAAAAGGCAAAAAAGCTCCATAACCTCCACTCTCCACCCACGACTCCATACAACCCCCAAAAAGACTCAATTTAACACACAAACTGTCTTACACAATCTCCTGGACCCAATGTTACTGACATGGTTGCAAACCAAACATTAACAACCCACTTTTCCTTCCATAGAACCCACTGCCAATAGGTCTTCCTCATTACCCAGTTGAGTGTTACAGTCAGGAAAATGATTGTGATCAGCAAGTTTGACAAAAAAGCAAAAATTAACTGTTTATGTCAATGATGAACTGGATTGTGTTATTTTGCCTTTGAGAGCTTATTAAGATGAATTCAAAACACAGATTTCAATTTTGCCAAATAGTCAAAGTAAACATAAGTATTAGAACCAATTTAAAATATCAGCATTATAGCTCTTGTATAGCAGACTACAGCATAATGACATCAATAATTAATGGAAGTTCAGCTTTGTAAAATAACCCCTCACTTGTTTTTATACCTGATGCTAGATTAACATGTTTTTCCAGACTATTTTGTCTTGCTAAGACCTCCTCTTGTTAAGAGGTGAACTTCACAAGTTGTTTTGATCGCTGAGTCAGTTTATAATGTGCCTTTGGGGTGTATCTGAATCCTGCCTTCCCCCAAATCTACCCACGTACCCCTTAGGCAAAGCTCTGAATGTCTTTAAAGGAGTAATGGGGAGACGTGCCAGTGTAACAAAGTGTGCTGACTTTTCTTCAGTCCTCCTAGACTTCTCTCCCTCTTGTCTCTTCCTCTATCTCCTCGCGCACGCACACGCAAATGCACACACACACACACACACACGCACACACACACACACACACACACACACACACACACACACAGACAAAGAGTACTAAGTTGTACATACACAGACAAAGTGACTGACTCTCATACATAAAAGCAGACCCTTGCTTTGCTGGTTTTACTCGATTAAAGTCAGAGCATTGGGGTCTTGACTATGTGCTGTCTGGGACAAAGAGCAATATTTGTGGGGTCCGTTCTCCCTCAAAGACTCTCTTGTCAGGGGAGGCCCACAAAGAGCGCTGGGGGAGCACAGACCAGCTAAAGGCCAGGCCATTTATCATAGTCCACCAAATGAAAGAACCTAAATGTCTCTTTCTTCCTCCCATCTCTTTCTTTCATCCCATCTTTCTGCCTCCTATTTTTTCCACTTTCCTTCTCCTCATCTTCTTTCCTCCCCTTTGTCATAGTCCAATGGGAATAGGGTAATAGCAGCTAGCTGGCGTTCATGGTAACAGAGCAGAGACTGGAAGGGCTGCTTGGATCAGGGCCCCTCTCATGCTGAGGCGCTGGCGCTTTTTTTTGTGTGTCGCAGGGTGATTTGTCAGGCTGCGGTGGCAGAAGTCGAGCCCCTGAGGTTGAGAGGCTATGACCCCAGGAGTGCTGCGAGTGTGTTTTTGTGTGGGTGCGTATGTGTGGAGTGCTGGAGCCCGCCCCAGGCTCAGGCCATAATAGACCTGAGCCTGAAAGAATGGGCTTCCAGGCAGGGACAGGGGACCACAAAAGCCTCATCTGCATACTTCAGGTAGACACAGTGTGATAGGAACTGACAGGGGCGTGACGGACTTAATGGAGGTGGGGTATGGTGGAGGGGCGAGAATCTCTGTGAGTGTGGTTCTGATGGCGTGTGTGTACCGATACAGCAACTGATGGGGACATTTACCACTTGCCTAAAATCTCCCTTGGCCCTGACAGAGAAAAATCAATAAGGACTAATCTCTCCCAACATAATAAAAAAAAAACAAAATAGTAAACAATGGCTTTGTTTACCCATCTGTGTGCGTATGCCCCCTCTGCGCCTTTGTGTCAGCCACTGGCCTGCATACGGACAGGGCAGAGGGCACGCACACATACTAATACACACACAGAGGGGCTGACAGCTGACACACTGGGCCGGCTCCTTGCCGTGCCTTCCCTCCTTCCCCGTCTTTCTTTCTCAGCCTCTCCCTTTGTCATTAAAGAAGGCAACACTTTCTCACTCGGTTTGTTTGTTTACTGGTTCCCACCTCTCTTCAGGGAGTTAGGAACAAAAACAGAATTCGTTCTCAGCTGGCCGCCTGCCTCGTCCCTGAACACATCCCGCTCCTCTTTCTCTTCCTCTCCTCCTTTCTCGCACAGCATCCTCTCAGCATGGATGAGTAGATTACATATGCTTCCTTTCTGAATGAGTTCACTCGTAAATAATGGATTGATTTATTGTGTGTCTGTACAACTCTCAAGGATTTTTTCCTGTCAGTGTCACAGTGGCGGTTTAGTTTTTTCTCTGAGGGAGAGTTAAGTTAGGGCTAGATAAGCGCTCATGGGAAAGAGTGCAAAGCTGTTTTAAGTGTGCATGCTTTGTGTGCATTCATGAATGATGACGCACGCATTAGAGAAACTTGATGAGTGGATACACATATTCAACAAGTTTTCTATCTCCTGACCATAATAGCTGAACTTTCATCAAATTCTTGGTCGAGTCCGCCAACTCTGAAAAATCAGCCACATTGGAAGCAGATGCTGCTTTCTATAAATACAGGACGAGAGGGTGGAAGTTGAAGGCCTCTCTGTAGTGTCCTTCAGAATACTATCTGGAAACATTTATGATACAAAACACAAAATAGAAACTGTGCCAGCAATAGGAATAAGAAATGTGAGCAGAAAAAGTGAGCGGGAGAGACAATGAGAGAAAAGGAAAAGTTATAAAAAGACAGTGCAAATAAGGGGGAAGATGTTTTCCTCCTGTACAGGAATGTTGTATTTCGGCCAGGTTGGCGGAAAAATTAAATGACAGCAACCCTGGTGGTTCCTGGTCGAAGGTCACACTCTACTGTGCAGCACACACAGGGCCTGGATGTACTCAAAGAATGGTCGGCTGCCAAGGCTAAAGTCGATGCAATTATGAAGCAATTACTGTAATGATCTCCAATGAAACCTACCAAGGCATTGTTAGAGCAGGAACAAAAGGACGGATGGGCACTCACAAATGATCCACAGATTGAACTCTTTAAAATCACACAAGCTAAGAAGATAAAGGTATTGAAGGGGGAGGAAGAAAGTGGCCAGGGGGGAGACAAAACTGTGACATGTTTTTGGTTTCGGTGTGTTCTTGTTGGTGTTTTAGTGAAAATGAGCAGACAGAATACGACTTTGATACAGTGTTTAGGGAGAAGGATAGAAGGATCTAGAAAAGCAAAAGGGGGGTGAAGGGTTATTGGAAGATGAATGGCCTCAAAGATAAATGCATGCAGGCCAAAGCGGGCCGACCCCCACTCTATACCGCCCCACTACCATGACATCAGAACAGAAGGGGAAAGCATCTCGTCTTTGTGGAAGAGCCTAATTTAATTTGTACCTTCCAACAAGGGGTAAATATGTTTGAACTGTCTCACTGAGCCCACGGTGGCCCGATCAGGTTCTCACGGGAAACTGCTCCGAGCAGGATATCAAGCCGTCTGCATCACAACTTCACTTTCTAAACTAATCTAATTTCTGGGCTCTTCTTTTCTTTCACTCCCCTCCCTCGCTCCATCTGTTCCTGTGCTCCTCTCCTCTCGCGAGGCTGTCACTCCCTGCTGTCCATGCTTCGTGTCATTCCGGCTCCCGGCGTTCCCCAGGGATGATCCCTGTGACCTTCTCCCTGTCTTACTGGAATTTGACGTCAAAGGTCTTGTTGCTAAGAATGGAGTTTTGTTTAGTAACAAATATGACCCTTTGCCTTTGCTTCGAGTCAGTCCTGTGCTGGCTCTGACTCTATAACATGCTTATTCACACTCTTTTTCCTCTGTTTTTTCTTTCTCTCTGTCTCTATCTCTTCTTCCCCTGCATCATTGGATCTTCCTTTCTCTGCCTTTCTGCCCCCCCCTAGTCTCGCCTCTCGTCGCTCCGTGGCTATCTCATGTATTATTTCAGTCTACAGGGGCTCAGGGTGGAAATGAAATATGGCGGCCAAGCCTCAACGGACATGCTCATATTCTGTGTAATTACCTCAGGCAGAGGGCCGGGGCTCAGCTCAGTATCTATAAATCTGTGCCTCTCACTGGCCCCAGTCGCCTTTTGAAACCCTACCCTGCCGACGCATCGTGGTGAGACTATGACCCATGACCTTTCACACCGCCAGGGCTGCTGGGAGTGACCTGTGACCCTGCGTTGGGCTCTCTCAGAGTCTGCTCAGTCTGACCCCACCAAGCCTTGTGACCTCTCAAGTCACAGCTGTGCCTGATCTGTCCTTAGGGGCCGGAAAGGAACATGTCAAATGGGGGTTTTTGGTGCTGGTGGTGTGTGGGTGTGTGTGTGTTTGGGGGGTGTATATATGACTGTTTGTGTATATCCTAACATATCTTTGCCTCTACCCTCTGCAAGGACCCTCACAGGGGAGTGTATACACAGATAGGTGGGTTACCAAAACAACGTGTCTCTTCCAGCCAAGGCCACGACACATAGGCAGGGTCAGACAGTCTATCAATCATGCATACAGAGGTCACAGAGCTGTAATGGCAGTGCGTCTGTAAGCAATGCTAAAATCAGCTTTTAAAAACATATTGTCAGAGATGGTTTATTGCAAAGCATCCACCTCTGAAAGACATAATTAATTACGAACATGGGAAAGTCTAGGAAACTAAGATGTTTGATGGCTGTATTTGGTATTTAATAAAGCATATGGGGACAGGTCACTTGGTGTCTGTTTTGATTAGCTTACTTTTGATCAGACACTCCAGGATGTACATGTCATAAGGAGGTTTAATGTCTAATTTTTAGCCTCTATGCATCTTAAGTTTAATACTCGCTTGTCTATGCCTGAAATCAAGGATTCTTCCTTTTTCCTCTCTTATAAGTCCGAGCCTGACCAAAGATGAGCTTTTCCCTCTCGTTTAACCTTTCCTCTCCTGCATTCATGTTCCCTCTATGCTCTCTCTCTTCTCTCCACCCCTGGCCTTCAGAGCCCGGTGTCCGACCAGAGCGGGGCCTCTGTGACCTGCAGCTGTGTTTACTGTCAACACAGACCAGTGTTAGGACAGCTGGGAGAACAAGAGAAGGCCAGACAGTAGAAAGCATGAGTGCACATAGGCTGAGCAGCGCATGCACACCCATAAAACCCTCTTGCACATGAAACATGCACTCCAACACAAGAGGAAAAAATGCACATCTGTAAATTTATGCCTAAATATTTGATAATACATAGAACATTTTTCCACACATGCTTTAAGGCAGGTTAAGGGAGAGTCATCTTTTACTTTTTCTGGTTCTGAAGGTCTTTTTGGCGACACACCTTAGGAAGGCCACTGTGGTCTGCACAGCTAAATGACCATGGGAGCCTGCTTATGCTTATATTTATTTGTTTAAGGGGTTGTGTAAACCTGCCTTTGGGTATGTGAGGAAAAATGTGGTCACACAGAGCGGTGATGAGTTGCTGCAAAGTTAAATATCCCCTCATACTTATTATGTTTCCCCTCTTCCTGTACCCCAGCTGATTCAGTGGGACAGTTGCTGGTTCACACACTCTGTATCCTGTCCTTCTATGACACACCATCACAAACACGCACACACAAATACTTCATACAAGTTTAATACAATTCCCTGGGATTTAAGCTTTCATGGGAGCCTGAAAACCCCACCATAGCTGTGGTATGACTCTCCCCATGTGTCCTGTCAGGCCTGGGAGAGAGGAAGCACCATTTGTTAGCATCACAGGGGAAATTCCCCTTGCTAGCTTGAAATGCCATATCAAGTAATCACAGATGATCTTGATGTGGTCACAAGATGATAACCAGCCATAATCTTGCAAAGAAGAACTTTAAATATTACAGATACTTTGACAAATTAACTCAGTTTCTGGGAGTACAAAGAGTAGGTTGTCTATTCTATCTATCTGTGGGACTAACTCTATCAGAGCCACATCATCCATTCCAGTAAAGATATTGACACTTCCTCATTGCTATTGACACAACTTATCAGGCTTCAAGGAGACCATCCTGAGAGGATATTGACATCCTGCTTTTAGTCCCATTGATGTAGTCACAAATGCTGACAACAGCTTCACACTTTCCCTCATTGTTCACCTCGGATGCACATTCAACTTGGCAGCAGACAGTCAAAGATGAGTGAACTTACATGCGCCCTTATAACCTGTAAACCAGACCTATTCTGCCCTCTTTTTCTATGCATTTCTCAATCTTTTTCCTATGGTATGGTTACCATGGAAACAGAAGTGGTGAAAAAATACAGTATCTGGAGTGAGTGAGTAATTTTTTTCTTCCAATTTCTCTCTCCCTCTCTCTCTCTCTGTTCCTGCTTTGCCGTCTCTCTCTTGCTCCCTCCCTCGTTCACCGAAAGTCAAGCAGTGTGTGGAGCGATCAATATCATTAATCAACACAACTCAACAGCACTCAGCTCTGCGGGGAGAGATGAAGAGGCACGGGGGAATGTCAACATGCCGGCCTGGAGTAGTCTTAACCAATGATACATATCACACATCACATGGATGAGAGCTGGGGCGAGGAGGGAGAGACAGAGAGGGGACCTGAGAGGCAGACAGAGAGAGACAGATAACTGAGGAATGGAAGCCTGCTTTCTAGGTAGAGGTGAGAGAGAGAGAGCGAGAGAGCGAGCTAAAGAAAAGAGAGATGAAGGTGAAGAGATAGAGGAGTTATTACTTGGTTGTCACCTGTAGTCTAAAATCCCATATGACATCAGCAGCGAAGTGGTGACGGAGAACGAACGTTCATTTATCTGACTCACTCCCAGTATGAGTGTAGTCAATAAGTACAGTCACTATTACACCATCTACTGGAGCCACAGCTGAAACAAACACCTTTCTATCACTGTCCACTGAACAAAATATCCCATCACACCTTTGAAGGTTTGAACTAGTTATTAGTTCAGGACTGGGATTTTCTGAAGCCACGATTTTCATAACTAAAATTGATTTTTATATTCTGACAAACTAAGCACATTTATTGAAGATAATGAAACATGGGATCCCAGCATCTAGAGGTAAAGCCATAAAGTGTATGATATATAGTCTCTGTGATGACACCCTTTTGATTCTGACACAAGGTTTTGGCTGTGTTAGTAATATCGGTAATAGTAATTTGGTCTCTTGACAGTCAGCGACAGGGTCATGCTCTTATGTGGGCAAAACCCTGAAGTTTCAAACTTCAGAAACAGCGAGTTATGAAAGTGTGACCTGAAAGAAAAACGAGGTATTAAGACCCAAACTATGTAAAACCATATGTTTGTTTATATTGCAAAACCCGCATTTTGAATAGGTGTAAATGTCGTTTTTAGTTTTTCTGCTGCCTGCATCAAGAAGACTCTCCAAGAACCTCAGTTTTCAGCACTTGTGCCTTGGCTTCATATTGTGAGGCCAAGTTGCCAGTAGTTTGCAGAGAGGTTAGCAGAGCTAGCAACACTGACCTCTGGTCCTTCTAGCAAGCTACCATCCACATGCCTAAGCTGATTACAGAATTGCCCAGTTTTTGGTGGCTATAACAAGTTTAACTGGCCACAGCCCATCTACAACTTTATCTCAAATTTTCAAATCATTATTTTTTGATATTTACAGGTTTCATTTCTTGGTTACAATACTTTTGCATGTATTCAAAAACCTAAAACATAAACATGATGTAGAGAAAAAGGCTAAATATTGAAAATAAACAAACAGAAACAAATTTAAATCTTGTGATTGCTACAAATATATCCTCAGTCTAGGAGACACAGAGGTGAAAGCTCATAATAGCCTTATAGGCTAATAAATGATGATATGTTTTATCTTCTAGAATTTCGAGGTACTGGGTCACATTACCAGATGCTGACAATCTAAAAAAAAAAAAAGATAACCCCCTTTTTAATAGTTTCACGACAAACTGGTGCATTAGGGTACACCAAATTACAAACAACATGTTTGGAGCTCAAAATCTTCTGGGAAGGAATACTTGAAAAACTTTGTTAAATCAATTAGTTCAAAATAACTGGAATAACTCCCCAACTGTGATTTCTTATAAGACTTTAATTGTGTCACAGACATCATAAATTGTTTTATTGCTATTTCAGGGAACGGGAATAAGCCAAGGGGAAGTATTACGGGGGTAAAACGCAAGAAAAGTGTAAAATTCATACAGTTATGAAAGTTTGGTTGGTTGCATACCTGTCTCTTGATGCCAAAGACCATGGTACAGAGAAGTTTTGGGTTCACAAGTCTGAGCAGGAAAAAAAAGGAGGCAGCAGTACACTAGGAACCCCTTTTTCCCTACTATGTGACACTATTTCAGAAATGCTGTGAAACTGCAAGACAGTCTGGCTGCAGCCTCTATCCTGTGGACCTAAACCTCTGCCGTTTGGCTGGAAGTCAGCTTAACAATTAAATTAAAAAAAAAAAAAAAAAAGGTTGCCACATCCAGTTTATTATTCCAGTTATGAATGTACGCTGGTCGAATGTTTTTGTTAGAATACAGCAGTATATTCAAAAACAAAATTGGAAAGTAACTTCTAGTGTCGCATTTTATTCATTTTTGTATAACACACATAAAACCTAAACTTGATTTTACACCCCAGCACTTGAGTTGGTGAAAAACAAGAATTGAACCCTTCAGTGTGAAGTGTATATATATATATATATATATATATATATATATATATATATATATATATATATATTTTTTTTTTTTTTTTTTTTTTTTTTTTTCCCAAAAAGCCTACGGATGAAGCTTAAATAAAAACAATATAAGGGAAAATCAAATTCAGAGATCACTTAAAAAGCAGAGTCTCAAAGAAGGTTAGTTGATTGCCTACAATCCCTTACAAATCATCCTTTACTTTGAAGCTTGATGTCAATTTATCTTGTACTGTGCAGCTTTCTTTGTAGAAATCTATTCATCTTTGCATTTTTGTTCTCCCAACCAACTTCACTCTCATTCATTCAGTGTTTGTATTTTTGCCACCCATGATTTTCTGAATTTTGGATAATCATACAAACATGAAAATAAAAATGATAGCTATCATTTGCTGTCTCTTGTAGACACTTATGAAACTGTAAATAAGTTGAGCAAAAGTCCCATCCGTTGTTTTGAACAAAGGGCTAACTTAATTTAAACACACAATTATTTAATATAGCTCATTAATATGGTGTTTAAAACTTATTTTACAGAGTAATCACCTTGAGTCTCTGTGTGTAATGAAACAATATTACTATTATCCCGTTGAACTGTGTAATAAATTGTCATTTTTGGGGCTTGAGAGAGGAGGTTGAGGGGCTTGAAAGGTGATGCCTGCAGCCAGACCCCTCTCAGAAATGGAGACAGATTATGTTTTATTCCAAGTATGTTTATAGTGACCAGATGTTGGTGTAGACTTTTTTTGTTTTGAAGAAAAAGCATCATTATTGAGATTCACAGTGGTTAGAATTTGATTGTTATAAAATTATACAGTTACTCTCTATTTTCCAGTAATCCTAAGCCCTGCCCTTACTGGTTCACTCATGATGATGGAGGAATTTTTAGAGAACAGAGATATCTATGTGCTAGGAGAAAAATACAGCTTTCTCACACACAGACTCACTAAGAAAGCTTTCAATTAATTTTTTTCTGTCGCCTTCAAATGATGAAACTCCATGAGAAAAATACTGGGAAGAAAAAGATGATATGAGTGTTTGAGGGACAAACAGGACAACGCTAAGACTAACGGATGCGTCAATATTCTGTTGCAAAGTCAGGAAAGCTATTTCACTTCATCCAGTCAAAGTGAGGAAGAGTGAAGCTCCAGCTCTTCCTCATTGCTCACTCACCCACTCACTTTCTCTCTCCCTCATTATCTCACTCCCCCCTCATTCTCTCTTTACAGTTGTTTTAGTGACTGAATAACTTATTCCTCTCTGTTACCTCATCTTCTCTTGCTTCTCAACCTTCTCAGAGAGTAGGAGAAATAACTACTGTGGACTTGACAGTGGTGCTGGTCCTGTACTGTGGGCCGAGTTGGGAGGTGAGTGGGAGGCTTGGTGTAACGTGTCAGCCATGCAGTTGGCATCCAGACTTGCCAGCTCAGCTAAGAGCTGCCCTGGAGTTACGCTACACAGCTTCACCAACTTTGAGGTTCAAGTTAGATTTCTCTGTTTAGTCATACAAGGCTAAAGGCCAGGAATGATTTCATTCAAATTCTTTTCTTTTTGCCTCATTAATTCTCATATTTTCATATTTCAATGTGTAGATTGCGGTTATTAAGATTCCTTTCAAACTTAGTTGAAAAATTGTTTTATTTCATAAATAAAAATAAAAAATGAGAAACTTTTCAACAAATAGTTCAAAATTATTCTTATAAGTGAGACATGTCCTCGATGTTTGTATATAACCTCTCAGAGGGCAAGGCCCAGAATGTCATGTCAGCACTGCTGTGTGAATCGCTGGCTCTTTAACTCAAAGCCGAGCGTTCAGATCTGTGGGATTGGGCTGTGCACAGTACACATGCTCTGAGGGAGCACAGCACACCCGGGCAGATTTAGAGTCTTGTTTGTTTATTTCCTCTAAGTGTGCGAGACAGAATGCTTTCCTGCATTAATATTCAGCATCAACTCATACACAACAAGAAAAGAAAAAAGATAGAGTGCCGCAGAGAGAAAGAAAGAGAGAGAGAGATGGAGGTATGGAGGCGGACCTCCATGCGCTGCTGCTCCGTGAGGAGGCAGATTATTTAAAGACTGATTGAGACGCCAACGTCAGACGGATTGGGAGCGTGAAGGCAATCAGCAAACAGATAAGGAGCTGTTACCTGAAGACGCAGCACTGTGCTGGCTGGTTGGGTAGTCCTCCCTGCACTGTCTGATAACAGCCTACTTTTAATGACCAGTGAAAGCTGGCAGGAGACGGACACTAAACAGATCAACCTCTCCTCCCCTCCGGCTGCGCCTGGCTCTGCTCACTAGATATACTAACCCTCGTCCTCTCACTCCATCCATCCATTCCTCCTGTAGTCTATCCCTCCATCCTGCCATTCCATCATCCACCTTTCCCTCAAGCAATGCTTAAAGCAACCCTGCCAACACACACCTCAGCCAAGAGCCATAATGAATGTAAATACAAGAACACATAATGATGTGCACAGATATCCACACTCAGGATGGATTCATTTACATGGAAACATCATCTTTCCTTTGATGTGCTTCTCCTTATTTGTGAAACCATTAGCCATATAGAATCCATAAAACAAGGCAAATACACACATAGTCCACAGAACAATTCACACAAAAGCATTCTCTTAAACCTCTTCACTTTAAAAGGTAGACACTTCTTGCGCTTGCGCCGTCTTGGTGGATTACAATTAGCCAGGGATTCTCCTGCAGGGCATAAATGTGTTGCTTTCAGATACAGGGATCCATTTGACTCTAATGTAATTATTGTACGCAGGCTCCTGGTGCCCTCGCCAGCCACAGATTAAGGGCGCTCTCGCCCACCACTTGCTCTCACCTTTGGCTCCTTGGCTGAAACCATGCTAAACAGTTTCCCTCATTCTCTCTCCCTCACTCCATCTCTTTCCAAGCTCTCCTCCAATAACATAACCCTCCACGACGCCTCTGCCTTTGTCTGTGTGCTCTCAGCCTCCGGGCCAAGTAAGCTGATAGGCTGTCAGGGGTCAGCTGGCTGTGAGTGATTGGCTTAATGGGAAAGGCCGGAGCCTCTGCCTGGAAGCCAATGAGAAACAGCAGCAGCCTGTCCTGTACCCCCTTGTTGACCTCCGCTAGCCCACAGCAACGGCAACAGGCCTCTGCAAACACAGCCCAGGGTGGGAACAGTGGGTAGATGCTGCCAACAGGGGTCCCCCACACACACATGCATACACACTGATACTCAACCAGTCATGTGCAAAATCACACACAATTGTTCTCTCTCCCTCACACACACATACACACACTATGAGATTATACACATGCCTGCCAAGTGAGGATCCCTCACATCTTTGCCACCTTTTCACTTCCCCTTTCTCTCTGTCTTTATCCCTCTCTTTCTTTCATTTCCCTCTGTCTTATCCTTTCTCTGCCCATCGCCCCCTCATCCTAACTCTGTCTTTGTGAATCACAGTTCTGGCATCAAAGTAGCAGAAATATTAATCCCAGCAGAAGTATCTGCTCCGAGTGTAGGGATCAAGAACCAGGTCGAGGATAGGTGGAGGGGGGTGAAGACAAGAGGAGAGAGGGTGGGGTGATGGAACGAGGGAAGAAAGACAGTATCAGGAAAATAGATGGGGAATGTAAAATAGCACATTTTTCAGCCTGAGTTAGAAGCCCCTACACAACAATTATGTTTCACTAATCTCCTCCTATAATACAGGTCTCATGCACTATGGCTTTCTACTTTATGATTTGCATAATTCTACATCATGCCGTCATGAAGTGCAGGGAAATGCCTTTTGAAATGATTCTCTGACATGAATTTGAAATAATAGAGCAGCCAATGCAAACAGGCAAGGTATAAACACCAAAAATGAGAAACCAAGGACTTAACATTGATTGTGTCTATTTCACAAATGCCTTCATATTCTGAACCGTTTTGAAAATAGATCCACAAAAGCATCACTCCTCAGTCAATGCAGGCTTTTCACTTCATTCTTTTTTCTCTCCAATGTCCCATTTCTCCCTACTCTCATTATAAAGCACAGGTCAAGGTCTTTGCGCATGCAGAACTTACAGAAATAACATACTGCATATAAAAAGCAGCAAACACATTATTTTCACCCCCAGATACCTTACATGTCTTGTCTGAAAAGAGTCATCCCCTAGTTGTGTGAGATAATGAGACACAGAGACAGACGGGTAACAGCCTTAGTGACACCTGTGTCTGCACAATCACACATAGCATTTAGCCAATGAGCAGTAGGGTTTAAATGGCTATGACAGACATTGCCAGGAATTCCATATGTCAAAAGTGGGTGTACGTGTTAATGAGTATAGGGACACATGGAAATACACACCAGGTTCATTGAAAAGAGATTATATACTATTTTTAAGAGGTAAATGCAATTTAACACACCACTACTCGGTACAAGCATGGCTAGATAATCTAATTTTTAAGTACAACCAAGTTCTGTCCAACATTCCCATCCATCTGTGATTTGCATGAGCTGACACTTAGCACTGACATTCACTAAACCAAACATCAAGTAATACCACACTTAACCCCAGGGAAAACACATGGCCGGCCAGTGTGTGGAGAAAGGCATTACAGTGAGTGTCAGAATAATATCTGAACCTCCTACTTTCTCTTGTCAGGACTGACCTTGTGTAAACACCGGAGGAATGGGTAATGCTCCTCAGATGGGATCTAATTGGAGTGTGTGGCAGTGTGTGTGTCTGTGCGTGCCTGTGTGTTCGACCGTTTGTAAAACGGTGGGTTGTGCATTGTCAGGCACTAATGTGTACAAACCCGGCCAAGGATGATAAGGGTCTCGGACTAACACAGACAGTTTTAAGACCACTGCTCAATTTGATGATGTTCATTTTATTGTCTTTGGGTTGGATTTGCAAAAGTATTTTCCAGACTAACAGATAAACAATTTACAGAAGCCACGTGTTGAATTACAGAGCCATACTGAGTGATTTCAAAGTCCATGAAATACATATTGATAAATGGTGTAAAGCATAAGACTGTCGCAAAATTTACAAAAAGTGAATCTGAATCTGAAGACCATAAAGGCAAATGTGCTGTAGAATATGCACACCTAGTCTTTTCCTAGTTTAAATATTAAAAGTATAGTTTCTAGAGATTGAAAAAAGTGTTAAACAAGTATTAAGGATTTTTAAAAACTTTTTCTTTTCATTAAAAAAATATGCAAGGACCATTTTTTGCAAGATGCGGTTCAAAGAGTTTGTATTGCACAGTTCTGTGAATCTTTGAGATACATTTCCCACAGAGTTCCAGCCTGCTTGGATAAAAGAACAAAAATAATCAAATAAATACATGTGTAAAATAATTCTGTGTTAATAAAGCATTGAAACATGTTTGAAATGTTAGAAAACTGACAGCCTCCATAAAATGTGTTAGAAATGTGTTTCTTTACGAGTGTTTTCTTCTCAACGCACCAGGTACCACTGCACTCTCAGTGATCCCTCCTTCAGTGATCCAAACATGGTCTCTGATTTATACAAGCACAATTAATAAAACAAATACCCCTCACAGAGTCATAATGAAACTAAACTCAATCATCTGTTTTTGTAGGAATTGCTGCGCAGGATTACTTGGATCCCATAAGTTTACACATGCATACGTGGTGCCAGTGAAGCTGCAGCGTATTAAACCCAAACACTAAACCAAGAGGATAAATAAATACCTCGTGAGGTAAACAAGCCAGTAAGAAAGATTGGACCAAACCGACAAAATATTAAACAGAGTAAACAATGGTTGAATGTTCAGCTTAGAGTTTTGAAATATTCTGAAATCATGTGTTTTCTATTACAGATTTGATCTGCTACCATAGGCTATGTTTTTTTTCTATGTGTTTTGTAAAGCTCATGCCTGGTTTGGCATCACTGTGCTGTGTCTATGTTTGCGCATCTTATTATGTTTGCATACTGACAGAAGATGTTTTCCATCTGCTTCCAAAAAAATGTTGCTCAGATGTGTATCAGACACATCCCCAAAAAAGAAAAGCAAAGAAGAAACCATGTAATCACAAACATTAAAAGCCTGCCTGAAAATACAACATGTTCCTTAAACTTGCTCTACTTCTGCCCGGCAAGTGTGCTCGGGCTCTGACAAACAACAGGACTCAAGAAGAGCCGAGACCTGGTCTAACAGCTCATTAAGGGGGTGATATGTCCACAATAGGAAAAAACACTGAGGTTTAAAAACATGAATGCAATAAAGCTTAAATGACTGACAGTGTTCATACTCTAATTCATAAATGCTGCTTTTTAGTTGCTTACATTTACACACATGCTTATGAAACTCTGATTTAGTGGAAATATTTTTTTTTGTAATTCAAGAAACACACCTTCTGTCATCAAAGAAGTGACAGATTGGTCTCTTTTCCACAACTCAGGATACAAGGAACACAGAGACATGAGAAATAACTCTTAGGGGTTTTGTCACAGTTTATGGTATGTCAAAAACAGAGAAGGGAGCACTCCATGGCTTATATACATGAGTATCTCATAATGCAACTTGCTATAAACTTCAGCCAGAGAAAAGTTATAGACCCAGCTCATGAGTGCGTGGTTGAACATGGCCGTATCAAATGCATGGGAATACATTCCCCGCAAAGAAATGTGACACAACAGGAAATGGCTTAACAGATTTTTCTTGTGGGCTAGAGGGGCCAATAACTGTCACTCTGGTTTAGGCCCACTGCTTCTCAGCTCTCTGTGTCTGGTCAGTCATCTGCAGGGAGAGACCTCAGTATGAAAACACAATTTTGGTAAATGGAGAAAATCTTTCAATGCCCTGAATGTGAAAAAAGTCCTGCCCTCTGTCTCTGAGAGGCACCTGTGTGAGTGTGAGCCTGAGGTAAGAGGTGTATCAGATCGAGTGTATGAGGTATCATGTAAGTCGCTTTGGGTTTTGAGTGCAAGGTAAAGGCTGGGTTAGGTTTGTGGGGTCTCACATCCTTCAGCTTTTGCTAGCCGTCTTTACTGGTTTTGGCATTTATTGGGCTTTATGCTGTGCACTTAATCTTTATAGGGATTTACCCTATGAACTGACCCAGACTGAATAGACGCCCTGGGTAAAACACTGCTTCCTTTCTCTTTTACCTCGACAAAATGTTCCCCGCTGTTTAATCTGGGGATTAACACATACGTAGGTACTACGATACATTATGACAAACAGTTGGACAAGAAAGTGGGGGTTAAATTGAGCATTTATATCTAAAGGAGAAAGACATGAAATACAACAGGGCTGGACAATTAATTGCATTTTAGATTAAATTGCAATCCGGCCTCCTGCGATGTTGAAATTGCAGACAGTGCAATATTTCTTAAACCTGAAATGTGTCAGAATACTGGATACATTTTTTTTGCAGTAGATGTTTTATGCTCCACACCAGTTACTCAACCCTGCTCAACCAAAGAGTCAAACTGTTGAAATCTATCTTTGCAAGAGCAAAAATCCAAGTACTGGAAAGTGGAAAAAAAGGGCAAGAAACGGCAATAAAAATAAGTTTAAGGTGGCAAAATTGGGTGAGAAGTGATTCATGAGGAATGGGCAAAAAGGAGTCATGAGAAACAAAAGTGGTATTTTTTCCTGGTTGTAGAATGAATGAACCAGAGAAGCTCTTCCTTTTTAAAAGTCATTTATTCCTAGTTATATTTATTTAGGGTGGCGCACTTTTATAATGAAGAGCGATTTATTGCTTATGTTAACAACAAAATAAGATGGGGAGCCTAAAAAGTATCATACAATAAATTGCAAATGCAATATAGGGAAAAATAATTGCGATTAGATTATTTTTGTAACTCATTCAGCCCTTGAACAAAACAGAGAATAGTACAACACTGACACTCAGAAGCATGGGATCTATTGAGATCATTAAATTCATTTGTATGGCTACGGGATGGTGCATTCTGGTACACATATTTTGTATTTGTGGATTAAGGTTTAATGTTGAGTTTTTACTTTATCTGTTTCTGTAGCCACATTTAGAAATCTCACAATCTCTCCTATCTGTTCCGTCATTGTCATTCTGCTCGTGTGTATACGTGTGAAAAGCAATGATATGAAAAAAACACAGCAAAGGAAAAACAAACAGCGGGGATGAGAAGCAGGCGGAAGCCCGTAAAGCCTGGTGACCGGGGTCAACTCTCTCAGATACACATCACTAAGAGGAGCTATAAAAGTTCAAGAGGAGGTGTCTCTGTCGATCCAGAGAAAATAAACCCAAGCCTGACTATACAAGGACATCAGCATGGAACACACGGAGGCCGAGCTGGAGTAACAACAACAAGCAACAAGGACAAAATCTACATCCATCATTCAAGGGCAGATACAGTGCGCCTTACATGCAGGAACACAATTTTTCCTTATAAAGTTTGCATTAATACACACACATACTGACATAATAACTCTCACTCAGTCACCCTCACACACTGAGAAAGGATGTTTGCACTGGGATTTAAAAGCATGAGGTAGCCCGATCTTTCTGCATGTTCCTGTGATCTTAGCCGTAATAAGAGGTTAACCAGACATTACTTCTCTCTGGTCTGCAGGGGATAGACTGGTTCAATTCATGCTAGACATACACACAAAAACTCTATACCAGCATCAAGGCCAAAAAGTACACATGAGCATTAGAGACCATACAACCACATCCTTATAGGAAACCGCAGGGACTTCCCTGTGCAGCCAGCATAAATAACCAACAACACAGGCTGTTCATCATCACTTATTGGTGTATGTACATGCCGGAGGTTTGCTGGAACATGATTGGTTGGTGCATTCATCAATCTGATAGTGATCAGTCCCATATAGGGGAGATTAATCATTAGCTCTGCAGGGGCAAATGCATGGCACGGCAGATAGTGATTATTGATGGGTTAATCCCAACTCCATGGCTTTGCATTCAGGAAACAGCCTCAGGGTCTATCATGCTAAATTTCTTTATCGCTTTCGTATTAAAGCATTAGGTATGTTGGTTATATGCAGAGTGGTGAGGCTGCAGAGGGAAAATTAGGCCCATTAGGGTTAATGCACCATATTCATAGTAATATATAAGAGCAATACCTAAGGCAAATCTGCAATTTTCAACTCAAAATGAGAAGGATAGCAAACTTCCTGGTTCAATATTAAATGACGGTGTAACAGATGGACAACGAGAAACCCAGAAAGTCCTTTTTTCCCTTTCTCTTTAACTCTCCATTCCTTTTCTCTCTCTCTCCCTTTCTCTCTCCCTGAGAAGTGATGTTTTGCAGAAGTGCTTTTAAAAGCCCCAGAGGGTAAATAGTGCTCTAAAAGTAAACAGAAATGAGCTGACCTTGCCAGAGTTTGGGCTCTTGACAGCAGAGCTGCTTTAAGACTTCAAGCAGCAAGGGTCACAACTATAAACAAATCCATTCCAATGCCAGTGATACATACACTGAGAGAGAAAGCAAACATGTTCCTGGCAAAAGAACATAATTAATTAAAACACAAGAGAGAGAATGGGAGAGGAAAAGAGAGACGGAGACTTACAGTGAAAAGAAAAAATAAAAGATAAGAGAGGGTGGTCTTCACACAGCAAAGGAGTATGAATGTTGGGGAAGCGCAGGGGGAGAAGATAAAACAGTAACACTATAAAGAACAGGGTGAAAAATTCCTCACCAGTGTATTTAAAGCCGGATGTGAGTCACCTCGACCAGCATCTGTTTTGGTTTTAGTCCAAAGTTCAAAGTTCATAGCTTTTTTTATTCTGAGCAGCTAGGATTTCAGCTTGCACAGCAAAAAAAACCTTTTCAGCTTTGATGACAGAAGTACAAGAGTAAGCATCAGCTGAGTCACCCAGGACTTACATTAGGGATATTTTATATGTTTTAAGCATCAAAGAAAGGAAATACTGACTATTTATTGTTCTATTAAAGTCATGGAAATAGGATAATTTGAATGTAGCATCTCCTCAGTACTCTGTCTAGCCTCTGACTTTGCCAAAATTCTTTCTAGTTTCCGTCTTCTCTGCCTCCATCTTTATTTTTCTGCTCTGGTTAGCAGGAGGGGCGGTCACCAGTAATCAAAGTGGTTTCTCTGCCATTCTCCGGCGTATTCATATTCCTCAAGCTCAGCTACGCACATTGAATCAGGGTTAGCGCACGCTGGCGAAACGAACATGCAGGACAGCAGAACGTGATTGGTTAAAAAAATTGGATCCTAATGAATAGGATTGGTTGCTGTTTTCCATGGTTTACTCATGCAGTAGATAGACACTGTTTTCTGCTCTTTTTTAAAAACACATCATGTATTGATTGCAGAGGTGGAAAAAGTACATACTTTCTGTACTTCAGTAGAAGTACAAATACTTTGGTAAAAAAAAAGCTGAGACAAGTAAAAGTACAAATTCATCTACTTAACCTAAGTAAAAGTAGTAAGGAGTAGAAAGTACTGATATTTGTGTTCAAATGTAGGGAGAGAAAGCAAGAAGTTATTAAAAATATGAAGACTTAAATTGAGTACAGATACCTGAAAAATCTACTTCAGTAAAGGAACAAAGTATTTTTAAGTACTTTCCACCTCTGATTGATTGTCTCGGGGACATAAGGATAATTTTATCCAATATAATAAAAAGTGTATCTAAATCTGATCACAAAGCTTTAATACAGCTATGACTTATAAACACAACCAATGAAACATAAATCAACAATCCAATACATTTAACACAATAAGTAAACAAGCTGACAAAAGTACAAATGATGTCATTTGTGTATGTTTTTCATGGTTACAGAGCGAAATAACACAGCAGCTTGCAAAAAGCGTAGCGAGTATTCCGAAAAGAAGTTAAAAAAGAAAGCCTCCCAAGATCTCAGTGCCACAAAACTTTAAAGTCATTTCTAGTGATTGCTACAACAAAGAAGCATTAAATGAATATGAAGTAACAAATGCTGTAGCTAGCGTCAACACCTATGGAAGTATAGGGAAAAAAAACAAGAAAAAAAACATTAATGACAAATTAATTAATTTACAATACTTGATGACCAACTTTTTTTCTGAGGTGAGCCACCAAGAAATTTCTGATAATATGATTATTGGAACAGTTTCTCCAGCAGCCCATGTCACTCCCTGTATAACGTGAGCCTTACTCACATGCTCTTTTCGATCAACACGTTGTCAGTTGCATATTTTTTCTGACAGACATACAGGTTTTTAATGTAGTCCAGTAAAAATGTAGAAATGCAGCAGTGCACTTTTGAAAAATTAATTAAACTTGAAGATTCAAAATTTTTCTTTGATTTTCACATGTAATCAATGACCAACAAACTGGTTAGTGTAGAAAATTAAGAAACACACAGCTACTTTAATTTTTTATGCCTGACGAAGTCTTTGTATCCGAAAGGTAAAAAGGTCAGCACTTTGAGTGTTGCTGGCCTTGCTTTTATCTGCTTTCTTCAGCTGATGAAAGCTCTGTGCTGTAACACATCCGTTGCTGGTTTGTATGCTGCTTTGCAAATATCAAACGGTAAAGAAGTCAGTTCATTAAATATTTTTTTCATAACTTTCGACTAGCCCATTTGTAGTCATGCAGCTGAAGATGCTTCCAGTTGGAGAGTATTTTTTTTTACTATTTTAAGGTCTTTCTATCATCATACTGAACTTGGATGTGTTTATCCAGAATGTGGGACCAGATAAAACAAGACCAAAGTAATGAAAGACAAAAAAAGGAGTCGGAATGCTTTTAAACGCATTACTTGCACAAACCTGATTGGTGAGTTATAAGGTATTCTAAAACTGGTGCTTTGGAGTTCACTCCTTAAACTCTTCCCTTTTTTAATCAACGGATGAAAGTAAGATGAAGACTCACCATTAAGCAGAATGCCAAATAACTGAGTCCATCCACAACACTATCACCAGAGAACATACAAATTGAATGCAGCAATTCATCTGAGGCTCACCAGTTTGCAAAGGTTTTGGCCTCTGGAAATCTAGAATGACTCTAGAAAGTGAAAAGCATGTGATATTAAACCTGCTGGAGGATCAAAATCAATGTCACATCATGTAATTCTCAGAAAAATCTAATGATTATAATAGAAGTACTAATGTTTTATATTATAGAATAGACATGTAAATGTTGTATTGTCAGTAAACTTGACTCTGGTTGACGGTTGCAGAAAGTGAGGGTGTTAGGGTATTATTGCAAAAAGAAAAAGAGCATAAAGGTCTCAAATAGAGAAAGAACTCCTGAAATGTCAGCACCTTGCAAAGTAATTGCAGAGGCACTGACAGTGACAAAAAACCCTTTTGAAACTTTGTTGATGTATTATGCTCCAGTGACATTATTTTGCTGTAAAATGTCATTGCACTTATAATGTTTATCAGTGTGCATATTTCTTGGCATTCCATCTTAAGAAAGGGAGAAAACATGCGCCATCCCCATGCCCAGATGAACCTCCACCTGTGTTACAGTCCTGGGAGAATCCTCAATTTTCAGCCCTGGATGGCCTGGTTTGGGGCACTGTGCAGAGCGTGGTTTGTGTCTCCTCGGGGCAGTGTTTGTCATGTCGGAGAATCTTGTTATATACTCCATGTTCCACAGCCCAGTGATAAGTCATCGTTATAGCTGGCCAACCTGGCAACCCAGTGATAAGGGAGCCATGTTCAATCACTACGCCAGCTAATATTTCAAATTCCATATTGTTTGCCTGCGGTACAGGCTCCCTCCCTACAGCCTGTTTAGGCATACACACACACATCCCAAACACACACACACACACACACATATATATGTAAAGGACAGTTTCTGTCTCTCTTTCTCTCTCTCCTCCCTGTCTTTGTATCTGTCTCTCTCTGTCTGTCCCTCCCACAGGAGGTTATGTTAATATAGTACAGTGCTGCTGTCATGCCAGTTGGACGTAATGTCCTGTTCTGAGGAGGGTAGAGGGATTATTCACATGTGCAAAAAGCACTGCTCAGACTCAACTTTTTGAATGTAAACACAAGTTCAGAGGTCAAAGTTACATCATTTTTTTAACCACAATGCATTCAATGCTGAATTAGAACAAGCTCTCTGTTTTAATTGCGTAAATTCTAGTCACAAATTTTGTTAAAAGCAAAACTAAGATGAACACGGCATTCTGTAGACATAATAAGTGATGTGCTTGTCTGACTTAACACATAGGGATATGTGATCATGCAGGCAGTTCCAGTGTAAACACTGTTACACACAGGTCCTCCTTGTTCGTGGTCCTGACACTCCTTTTTAGCAGCCAAGTGACACCCACAGGCTTCAGGTGGGGTCTGAGCACATAGGACTGGAGACCAAGTGGGGCCTCAAGAATCATCCCATCAATATGATGTCCTCTAAACTTCTTCCAAGCTCTCCCGGTCTCTCCAACTCTCAGAAAAAAAAAAAAAAAAAAAAAGCTGATGGGTTCGGCTTGGGAAGGCAATGGCTCCTGCGGCTGTGTTTATACAGCTTTAAGAGAAGGCAGTTTAGCAGGTGCATGGCGCTGTAAGTACAACCGCAATCCACCGCTAAGAGGATTAAAAGCTAGGATGATATCTTTCTAGTAAATAACGTTTCTCTGGAAAGAAAATACAGCAATAATGGAGCTCTTCTCATTCCCCTAGCTTCATCCTCTTTGCATTGGAAGACAAAAAGTAAGCGAGAGGGAGGGAGAGAATGAGTTTATACGAGGGGAAAAAAACAGGTGTTAAGCCTCTCCAAACTGGCCTGTGTAATGGGGTTCTGTGTGGAGGGTGTGGAGCCAGCGGATAAACAGCAGGCTGGTCGATATATTTGCCTCCTTCTACTCTATAATCCAAACAGCGTTACCCAAAGAGTATGCACTATAAGCATCAGAAGCGTCTCAAACATACTGTACTAACTTCTCACACAGAGCCCCATTCAGGGACAAGCTAAGCTCCTGTGCTATATCGCTTTCCAAACTGGCAGGGATAGGATACTCATAGCAAAGTAAACGGAGATGAATCATTGGAGGCTGAATTTCCATCATCTGAATGAGCCCTAGATTCACCACATGAGCTTCTCTAGCCTGACAAGTGTTGCCAGAGCCAGAAAATGTTGTTATATATCTTGATTCAGGTGCTGCTTTGAGTTGTGTTGTGCTCAGCTTTAGGAATTTGATCCCAGACTTAGTGGTCAACAGAGAGGTTATCTGGCTCTCACAGCCGGGCATAGTATGATAACAGCAGAACACCTGGCCTGAGTTGAACATGTGCCTAACCAGGTTGTTGATCCTTCTTGGATTCCTGTCCCCCTTTCTCTTCATTTTTAATTTCTCAATTCCTCCAGAGCAGCCATCCATGACTACCATGGGGTCCCTCTCCCGCTGCCTACTCAAGAAGAGAGAAGTACTGGATGTTTAAACCTGCTAGGCCCCACTCAAAGCCTTGGGGTGGAGTTAGTGACCTGCCCACTCTCTCCTCCCCGCTCCTCCTTCTTCTGAAAGAAACAATCAGCCTGTTACGGAGGCATCAATGGCCAGCTCAGCTGGAGTTTCCCTTGGGTTATTGTGCATGGATAGGACGTTACTGTGCGTCTGTGTGCAAGTGTGTTCATGTGCACAACCAGTGTTGTGATGAGCACCGTTCAAAACACACTCCAGGAACCAAGTGGATGGGTGGGGCAGAGGACTCTTTTCCAGCTCATATCACACAATGCAGCCAATTCTGTTGCCCGCTGAAGTGGAGAGAGAAGGAGGGTAAAGTCCTGGCCTTGAGAGCGTATGAACCCCTAGATCAGTGACCTGCCAGGACAATAGAGCCTCTCATGAGCAGACCCCTTCACTAACCCTGCAACACGACCAAGTTAATCCCCGGAGCTGGCAGTCTTGCTTTTAAAACTGAAGCACAGAGTTAGCCTAATTGCCTATAAAGAAAAAGGCAAGTTTCAAGTAGCAGCCAACCAGTAGGGGGGCAGCACTTCAGGAAAATGTTATTTACGCTGTTTTTTGTGATTGCACAGTTACTTTTGGGGGTGCCCTTCTTGGGAAAGACGTGCTAACGCTCATAGGCAAAAGCCACAGGACAAAAATTTCAGATGCACACTTCTAAAACTAACTTCTATCTGAATGGAAGGTGAGGCAAATACAGAAGAAACCGGGCATCAAGTTTTTTTTCTTTTGCTTCATAAGTGAGGAAAATCGAATGGCAAATCTTTTTTAGTCAACATAAATTCACATCCAGTTGCCACATGAGAGCAGTGGATCTTTTTTTTTTCTTTTTTTTTTTTCGGTACCTACACTTTTCCCCGACATGAAAATAACACTTGAAAACCCAACATTAGACAATACTGTCATTGAGATGTAGTGCTCCATCATGGATTCAGATACAGTATTCATAGAAAGAGACAAGGGGAAAAACATTACAGCTCGAAAAGCAATAATCTTATCAAATCCACAGAGGGCCATTATGAGGCGTCAGAACCTCTGCCAGCAGGGATACACTTCGTACCAAGAGATCAGAACTTTTCTTCTCTAGCCAAAGGGAAATATTCAAAACAGTGCCACTGGGTTTTTCATTTTCAATTTTTAAGAAGCCTGAAATTACTGCAGAAAAATTTCCGTCAACCCAAGTGCGGCCTGAACTTACTCTGTAATGAAATGATCAGTATGAAAAATACAACTTTTAATGCTAGTACCTCAACTGTGTCAAATTCCTTCATTGTTTTCTCTTTCTCTCTCTCTCTCTTCCTGTCCCTCTCACATTAGCTGGCACTTAAGGCTGTCAACGAGTTGATATTAGAATGGAAAGAAAGGAAAATAATTAAAAAGAGAGGCTTGCTGTGAGACTGACTGGTTGCTTCACAGTAAAATAGCTGAAAAAAGCAGAACCACATCAGCCCCATAAAACATTCATTACTTTTTGTATTTTGCAATTTTTTAAAACATTTTATGAAATAATCATGTTAATCTTACAGCATAATCCAGAGCTGGTGCATTTCTTTTTCTCTGACCGGCATATTAATGAAGTGCCATGATTCTATGCTAAGAAAAACCTGAGACATCAACTCATAGGTCATCAGAAAGTGCACAACTCTGCTCTTCCTTGTTAACATTTATCAATTATTCCTCTCCATGGAGGTTACAGCTGCTTTCACATTATCCTTGTGAAATGGCACAACAAAGTGCATCCTTTTCTTCCCCTCTCCCTCACCCTCTTAGCCCTCCTCCCTTCTTCTGCTTTACCTTCCATACTGACACCGTGCAACTCTTTTATCCCAAAGGTTTCAAAGGTTCCCTTCTCCCTGAATACAAAACACTACTGCCTCTTGAACTTTTGATGGTGGCTGAAAAGCAAAAGAAAGTCAGAAACACCTCTCTATAAAGACATCACAGGCAGGGTTCAGGTGTAGTTCACCTGAACTCCATCCATATTCAAAGGGCATAGCTCCTTCTGTCTCCCTCTAGCTAGCTTTTCCAGTCTAGCTGTTGCTACAGAGGGCGGGAAGCTGCATTCAAAGGTGGAACTCATAAACAAATGACAGAGCTGTACAAGGTCCTTGCTTCATTGGAGACAAGCAGTAAAGCAGGGTTATATTGGACAAGCTAGCCAGAGGCCTGAAGGCTCTGCAGCAGGACGAAATCAAATTAATCAGCACCTTGTCTCCTTTGGTTCTTAACTACTGATCTAAGTGGACAGGAGATAAAAGTAACACAGAAAGACCCAGTGTCTCTCAATATCTCAATGCTTTTGAGGCTGAGTGGCAAAAGCTTCAAGGAAAGGATAGTGTTCAAGGGTCTCAGGATAAGCCATTGATTACTGTTTCCCACGTACTTTAATCAGCCTGTGCTGACACTCTACCACTGCTGCAGAAGGACACCCCATTGTCTTGGAGATAGAAAACACAGAGTTTAGGGGGTCCATATGCCACGCTAATTGTTTATTGACTGTTCACAGCAAGGAGGAAGATAATTAGGGTCATTAACTAGTGTAACTAAGCAGACACAAGTTGTCAATTCCAGATCCCACCAGGCTCGTTCACTCTATTGTAACAAGCTGTGTAGGATAACCGGTGCCTTTCCATGGGAAAACAGCTGGAGGAAGCTCAGAAAACACTTCTTTCTGTTTTTATTATTCCTCCGCCTCCTCTCCTCTTCCTCCCCCATTTTTTGTTTATTTATCCTCCTACAGACAGAGACATATACATCCCCTTGTTGACCATCACACAAAATGTACTTGCACACATACCACAATTTAGTTCCATGTATGGGACATGACACTAAAGATATACATTCTGCTGAGGCGATATGGTTTCAGGGGGTTAAATAACAGCTTCCATGTTAAAGGCTGATGTGATTTGGCTCCATGTAATAAAACAGACACACTCGTACACTTCAGATGTCCTTCCTCGCCCCCTCTCACTCACACTTAAACTCTCCCTGCGGTTTATGTAACAATATGTAAATGCTCTGCAAAGGAGGTTCCTGTGAATTTGGAGGGAAGATAAAACTTCATCACCACATCAACCTTGGATAAACACGTTCCCTGCTTTAGTTTTATGTCGTCTCCTGGAATCCCAGGACAGGCTGCTCTGATGCCTTGATAACCTTGAGTTATGGGGAGGTCAAGGCAGTCATAAAATACCCCAAAGGCAACTGCGTCAAATGTTGTTTTTTCAGAGAACCACATTCCCACCCAATCTACCCCTATTCTTGAAATATTAAAAACCTGCCATAAAAAAGTTTACAAATCATAAGGTTAAAAAAGTTTCTAATGACTAACTAAATTTCTATTTACTTTATGCAACAGAAGTAATAACTTCAGTGTGTTAAAATGAGTCTTTACTCCCCAAGCATCAAAAAAACAGACTGTACTACAGAAATTTGCCTCTATTTGAAAGTAGTTTGGTAAAAGAAGATGAACCAACCTAGAGCGTTCTCAAGCTGGGAAAAGTTACACTCCATGTCCGCCCTGATCATCGCTGTTATTGCCTCTGACCCAACTGTGCCGAGGCCTGAAAACCTCTGTTACCACAAGAAGCAGGTTTTCATAGTGAGCACAATGAACAACACTGAGAACACTGCTGCATCTTTACTGACTTTGTGGCTTGCTGCGAGTTGTTTAGTTACATTTTCAATGTGAACTCTCTACTAACCCTGCACTATAAACTGAACTTTGGGGGTGAAATGTGCTTGGACATGGTACAGACCGCCTGCTGCAAGTGCAACCCTCGAGAGTCGTTTTCCAGGTTCATCACTTTTTCACCTCGCCTTGTCCATGTCCATCCACAAGGACAAGTACATCCACTTCAAAGATGGTGAACAATAGTCCTAGAGGCATGCTTTTAAATAAAACAGAGTATGTTTGGTTTTCACTGGTGGAATTTGTATTAAGCGGGTGTCGAGGAGGTGTTGAAAGGGTCCAAGGGAGTCGGGCCTTTGTGAGGGGTCCTGAGGCTCCAGAGCATGTGGGCAAAACCATCAGTTACTCCCAGATGTTATCAGGTCACTGCAGCAGCTATGCCTGGACTCCCCAGGGACACACAAACACGCAGCTGGGGAAGGCATTAGGGCACAGTGTATGAAGCACAACTGGAAGGAAAAGACTACAGGGGATTTTCTCCTCCATGTCAAGTGTGAGCTAGTGAGACTAAATATGTGGGTGAGTGAAAAGCATGAGTTGTGAATAGTGATGTTTGTGTAGCTCTATCCCTGTGTGTGTGTGTGTGTGTGTGTGTGTGTGTGTGTGTGTGTGCGTGTTTGTTTGTGTGTGTGTGTGTGTGTGTGCTCTTCTCCATATGCTCATCCCTAAATTTATTTCTGTATACATTGTCTGGCTGCTTTATTCCGTACCATGAAACATTTGCAAGAGGGGAAACACAGTTCTGGGAAGTGCAGATGAAAACGACAGAAGAAAAAAGCAGACACCAAATCGAGGAAGGGGGTCTGGAACTTCAGGGAGAGGACTTTTAACTTCCCAACACAACACAGAGACGTTTGACAATAAGAAAAAAAAGTAACTTTGCTACTCCATGTAACCCCCATACCTTCCTCCACTAGTTGTGGAGCAGTTGAGACTCTTGAATTTGCATAACAGCAAAGGGCAATCAATGGGAGAGGGGCCCTTTGTTGGGAACTGTCAACTGAGGCAGGGGCCGCAAGCCTGTAGCCCCCATGTCAAAAGTGCTTATTTGGGGTGCCACTCGGACATGACAGGGCCCCAAGGACAGAGGGGAAGGGTTAAACTGCTAACCACATTAAATGTCACCCTGGCCATGCTCTAGTATGAAAGACATGCAAAATGGCTTACATCGAGCACTGTTGCCAAAGTAATATGATATATATTACACCTCATTATTCTTCAACACTCCCAAACTCCTGTTTTTATTTTCTGTTTAAAATATACTTTCCCACAAACTATGAAATTTATGCTGGCCTTGACTTTTTGCTCAAAGACATGCATTAAGCTCATGTATGACTCAGCTATGAAGATTTATCCTGACTTGTGTGTCAGCCAGGCAGCCAACAAAATGTTGATGTTTACTAACAGTGTGTCTCCCTGTTCTCCTTTCTTCCCTTTCCACATTCTTAAATAATGCGTCTCATTCAAAGTTGCCTTTTTCATCCATTATGGATCAATACCATATTTGATTTTGTTTGTTCTGTGCCAAGTGTCAATGTGCACAAGTCAAAGGGAAGCAGCCCTTTGTTTCATCCCGTTAATAAACACTAAAGCATTTAATATTTTATCTCCTCTACTGAGGGGCCTCTGAGACGTCACTGTGTTTAACACCCGGTGTCTGCAGAAACTCCTTGCACTCTCTCTCTTCTGTCTTTTGGGTTTGTTTGCAACTCATACGTCTGCGCAGGACTGTGTTCTGTAACTTATTTAACAAGGGTTCATTCTCTTGAAAGCAGTTCTACCCGCAGGACCAAGCGAGGCTTTGACTCGACTTTGTGTACGTCTATTAATAAATTAACTATTCTGTCACAATCTGAAGGAAAGATTCAATTATTCACAAATTGCAATGCATAATTCCATCAACCATGTTTTAAGCAGGGCTATGAATAATTTTCGCCATTTTACTTTGGATAATTAAAGCAGTAAATCTCTTTGTGAGGCACGTAACGGCCTTTACCGACTCTATGGTTCATGTTACAATGAAAAAGAAAACAATACACATTTTCTGTTATGGTGAAGCCAGCATTAATCAACAGCTCCAGGTATGAATATGCATGCAGGGGTTTAGTTAACATCTCTTATCAGAATATAAATCACTCATTTATTGGCAATCTTTCAGCTGTGGAGGAGGGGAACAGGCGGGCGGGAATACGGGGTGAAGGGAAGAAATAGAAACATATTGAAGGGGTGAGGATTGAAGAGAGACGTTGTAGAGGGTGGGTGTGAGAGAGTTGGAAAGACAAAGGATGCAGAGTGAGTGTGTGTGTGTGTGTTTGTGTGAGTGTGTGTGTGTGTGTGTGTGTGTGTGTTAGCCTGCACATGTTCGATAGAGATACGGATAGGGAGATCAGTTTACCACAGAAAGTGTGTCCTCTGGCTCTTTTCACTCGATTTGGGGATACCACATTAATTTGGGGAAACATGGATCTATCTCTTTCTCTTTCTCTCTCACTCCCTCTCCCTCTTTCTCACACCCTCTTCCTCCTCATCCTGCAGATGAAGACTCTGTGTGCTCCCAGCTCCTCTGCCATATGTCTCAGCTGAGACAAAAGTGCCTCTTAGGGTTTTTCTCACAGTATTTTTCTCCAGTCACACGGGTTGCTCCTGGTCGCTGCACTAACCCAATTAACAGGAAGCCCATGGCTCCCCCAGGTCAGATAAAGACACTCTCCCCCCTCATCTTTACACACACACACAAACACAGGCACACAAACTCCCTCACTGTGCTCTCTGCTGCCCCTGCTGACCTCTCTACAGCTTACAAAGATAACAGCTGTTCAACATCCACTGACACCGTTACAACCAATGACAACAATGGTCTCAGAAAGACAATAGTAAACGATAAGAAGGGTGCAAAGGTATGTGAAGGTCTAAATCATGACCTGAATAGTAAACACAAAGAAGGAAACACGTCATTTGCAGTGACTGAGTGTTTGTACTGCTTTTTTCAGCTCATTTTAATGAACAGAGTATGAAATGTTTGTTTTTTTCATGCTATGATTCTGAATATTCTACTTAATTTGACCTAGAGTGGAGACGATTTCCACAAGTGTCGAGGAATCATTGCAAGTCAAGGGAATGAAAGATTATTTAAGATGAATCATTTAAATGTTTCAAAAAAAGAGCAGTTTCTTTCCATATAGGTCAGACATTATCATGGCCCTCTAGTGTCCCTAAGATCAAACAGCCATGCAATGTGTGACCAATACATCCTCATGTGGCAACTGACCAGGGGAGAGAGAGAGAGCAAAGAGAGCAAGAGACGAGAAAACAGGATGACTTCTAAGGCCACAAAACACATCAATCAACCGATTGCCCATCCTCCCACCTTCTCTCCCTGTACCACTCTCCCTCTCTGGCCCTCTATCTCCCTCTGTCACACAGACATACACATATACACACACTTCCACCCTGGCTGTCTCAATTAACCCATGGTTAATCTTGGACCTCCCGTAGCAACTTCTAAAAGGGATCTGGGTAGAACGGGAGATGGTATCTGCCAGGAAGATTACAGTGCGACAGGCAGATCAAAGAGGGCCGGACTTTGGGCCCCAGCGATTAGCAGTAATTAAATAAAGTATGTCTGTTTAAACTTCATTAGCAGCTGGGCGTTTGCTCCACCAGAGTGGGCACAACTCAACCGTCCTTAATTAAAAGATAATCCACAGGATCGCCCCCTAATCTTCTTCCAAAATATGCTCTCCATCTCCCCCCATGACGGTGGTTTTCAGTCCGCCGCTACCACAGAACAAGCCGGTGGGTGGAGGTGAGTGCAAAAGCCGCCAACAGACAAAATAAGCAGCCGAGCAAGTGGGTTTGCTCCTCTCTCTCCCCTCTTCCAACCCCCCGACCTGGAGAGGAGCAGAGAGGAAAAAACCTGCCCCCGATAACATCAATTTAGCATGCTATTATCTCCAATGGTGGAAAACTACACTCCGGCAAAGTCTGACATAAATCTTGGAGAGCTGGGGGGACATTGAATATGCATGAGCTGAAACAGATATGACACTGCTGGCACATTAATATTCTTGTCACTGGAGGTTTTCAAACTTTCAAGTCGATGACTTGAGCGAATCCAGTCTGGAGTTTCCATAAAACAGGGCAAAAGAATATTATACATAATTAAAGACCTACAAGCTTCTGAACTCTGAGGGCGAAAAAAGAGGGAAAGAGAAAGAGAGAAATGTGTTGCTGTAGATTCCATAGAATTTAGATGAATCCACAGTTTGACTAGGGGTGAAGTGCTACGACTGTATAGATCAAATAAATTCTCTATCAGTGTCAGTTTCTTGATATTCAGGGCCAAGGAGCACATGCTCAACACTTAAATGTTTCGTAAAAATAATGTGAGCGTGAGAGAGCTCAATATGCCACCACATGGGAGAAAGAAAGTCGAGCTATTTTAAAAAAGCGGCCACACATACAGTTTAGTTGTCAAAGTCACTCAGTCACGTACAAGAGAGGAAAGCGAGGAGGACTGATGGTTAGATTGCAGCTTTGTTCTGCAAATGAGCGGATATTGATCCTTAAGTTGTGATAATTACATGGTCATGGCTCTGGGGCTAGAAATTTCCAAAGCCCTTATTTACGTCACTCATGAAATGCAAATTAACAGTTGGACCTTCCATGGCCCTGTTTTTCCTCTGTGCTCGGTATGTCTTGCCCACTGCTAAGCACCCATGTCATATGCCCTTTCCATCAAACTCACCCTCACTCTGTAATCACGGGTCATCTTGGTCTCATTTCATTTCTTAATCTTGCATTCTGGGGGATTAGTTGTTCCCACTCTCTGTTTATATTTATGTCTATAAATTGTTTGGCCCCGAGCAATCCAAAACAAACCGCCTGTGTCTCCCTTAGTTGCTTTTTCGCAAACTGTTTACTCACCCTGTCACCTTCCTACCCCCCCAAACCCCATCACAACCCCACATATGAAAGACAAACATACACACGCACAAATGTGTCCACAAACTGGCTGCCCCTGAGCCCCGGTTGTCCCAGATTACCTTCGGTTCACTTAAGGGAAGACACACAATGTGACCCATCTCCAGCAAAAGGCTTTATTAAATTCAGATGTGCGACCACGCTCGAAACAACATGCTTTTATCCTCTTCCCTCTGGTTCAACCATGAAGTAAAAAAAGGATCCTCTCAAATACTATCTTCAGACTGATCAGACATGCTTTGGGGTTTGACCTGAGCTGTGTGAACACTGAGGAGGATGGAGAGATGGAAAGAGAGATGGATGGCCCACTGATCCTGCTCTGGTTTGCTGACCAAGAAAAGGGCCGCAGGGCCGGTGGCGCAGCAGTGATCCAGGCCACAGTTGGTCTGGCCTGCCAGACAGTCTGAATGAGATGAGACTAAGCAAAGAGCACAAACGCCATAGGGACTGTCTGTGGAAAACATGTGATCAACAGCAGAGGCCCTATTGTAGAGGATATATATATAAAACTGCAGAGTATGCTTAAGCATAAATTAAGTTCCAGCTCAAGGCAGATCTAACATATGAAGACTGACAAAGTGACAGGGTGCTGTGGTTATGTTGGTTAGGGTTCAGGGTTATCTGAGGATGTGCCAGAGATATAAAAAAGGGAGGGAAAACAATAAAAGCTTGTTACTATCACTCTTTAAATATTATACACCGTGGGTTGATGTGCAAAAGCACCACATTGTAGACTGACTAACTGATCCATCAAATCACAAGGCCTGTTTAGACATATATACTACCATTAGTTTATCATGTTATGTGAAATTGACTTTAAACCAATGACATGTCATGCTTAAAGCAAACACACATATGGAGGCACATAAATTATGCGCATTACACCACATGCACAATGTAAATACAATGCACTTTAGTGTATGCACAGGAACACATTATGTTAAAAGGTGGTAGTCAATCACAATGCATGCTGCAGTGCAGCACAACAAAATGAATATAAGGCCTAATCCTGTGTGATATGATTGGAATACAATACGCTTGTTCAACTACTAAAAATAAAACTCACCTCTCACTGTGCTATAAAAGAATCAATGGCACAATGATACTGCAATCACTGCTGACAGAAGTTCACTTGAAGAGAATATATAGCATCTGTTATGTTTACTCCTTCAAGGAAATAATGTGGTGACCTCTTCATCCTACAATACTGCAACGACAGAGGCGACTACAGAGATGAGGTTACCATGGTCACTGCAAGAGAAGAAATAGGAGGAAAGGAGAAAAAATGGGAGTGTGACAGAGTGCACACGGGGGTAAGAGAGAGATTACATCTGCAGCATTGTTAACAGACATATTTCATAAATTGATACAGCTCACATAACAAAGTTGGGGAGCAGACACACAGCCTGACCTTGGCCATCTCTTAAGCAGACCAACAATAAATAAATAAAACCTTGCTATTTTGACAGCTGCTATCCGTAAGCCTGAGAAAGCCACAGCTAGGCTGGACCCCCCTCTACTACACCTCCTCGGGTCCTCCCATCACCTTGCTGCTCTTCATCGTTTGTGTGGAGTATCCGTGCACCTTTGGGTTATTCATCATTCGCTGTAATATATCCCTTCTCTCCCCCTCTACCTTTCTCTCTCCAACAAATTCATTTTGCCCTTGACAGAGCCCGGCTTGTGTTGTGACACTAGAACCTCCGTGTGTAGCCGCCTTTATGACACCAGGCGACAGGCATTTAAAGACTGCCCGTTCCAAACTGGATGGAGCTTTTAGATAGAGGACTCAGTCCAGTAGAGAGAAGGGGAAAGCAAAGTGAGGACAGGAGTGAGAAGGGGAGGGAGTGGAGTCAAGAGGTGTGTGCAAGGACAGCTCAGCCTTGTCACACCATTACAAGCGACTGTGGCTATATCGCTGTCTCCCCCCTGGAGGTGTTTTTCAGCTCCAGCTGATAAAAAGCCCCTGGGCAAGGTGCTTAGGTCAGGTCTTTAAACACAAGGGAAAATCTAACCCACCTCACGGGCTCTTCCTGGCCGATGCCACCGCTCTCATTTCCCCACTCGTTGCCTTAATTTGGCGGCAAGGCCAGATCCTGTTGGTGTCAGCGAGCTCTGTGAATGGGCAAATGTCACGGAGTCACAGCAGCACAGGGAATTGTCAAGCACCTTGTATTGTACATGGCAGCTGCACAGGAAGATAATAGATTAATTTCATGACTGTCTGAGCCCTACAGGACAATATTGCTTTTTCTTTCATCCGTACCATTCTTGCTGGATTGTCATCTCACAGTGATACACACATTCTCTGCACATGAAGTTAATGCAATTTTTTTTTACTGTAAATACACATATCCACAGCTTTTTGCCTGTTTTCTTTCTGGTTTTACAAATTTTACCCAACATATTTGGACTGGCAGCTAAATGTTAATGTGCAAGAAGGACCAAAAGCTGGTTATGTTAGCTCTGCTCTGCTAACATCACTCACTCTCAACAACCCAAACACTCTTTGATGCAGTGTTCAGTCATGTTATATACATTATGCTAAATGTGGACCACCTTCCAGGTGCCTCTCCACCTTTATACAAGTGCACTGGTTAAAACTTAAATTTTAAGCCCAAAAAAGTTCTCCTGTAGAGGCAGCAGCCATATGAAACAATATGATCTGACCAGGAGCAATGGTGAAGAGGGTGGCCGGGTTAAACATCAGTCTGCTTCTTCAAGCCAGTATAGCGTGCAGAGAAATGTGTCTTCTGGTCAGAGAGATGTATGGGGAGATGATGGACTGGCAGGCAGTCGCCTGTGTTTTACATGAGCATATGCTCCCAACAAGAATTACTAGAGCGGAGCATATCATTTCTGATATGTGCGCATGTTCTGAGTAGACAGCAATTAGGCAGACTGACAGCCACACTGAATTACAGTCCATGCATCCACAAAGGCATGTGGCGGGAATGAGAAAGCCTACTTGTTAAATATAAGAAAAAACATGATTCTGTCTGAGGTAACACATATAGATAATTTTAAGGATCTGTATGTTTTAGTTTGACAAATATGTAATCACAATATATAGCTTGTTAAGATGAGCTTCATTTAACCTCAGCAGCCCTGAAACCAGATCACCATGTGCACTGTTGTTGTGTTGCTTTCAGAGTGCTGTCTCTGCTGACATCTTCAGTACTTTTCTTTGGGTTGCTGTGATGTTGTTCAGCATCACTGAAGACCATCAGTGTGGCGCTGGAATGATGCTGCCCAGCCAGGGCATTTTCACGGGCACAACAGCTTTTGGCCTCAATCCACAACCCGCAGTGACACACATTCAATCTGCACTTCAATGAAATCTATTCATGCCATTAGAAAAGAAATTAAATCTGAAAGCCTGCTTGAGACTTTTTTTTTTTCTTGACTGCATCACAAAGGAGGCAGGAACAATGGAGGCATTGGGATGTTGTGACTCTCAATTGAGATGTACTGCTGAAATGCACAGCGATATTACAAGGGCATGGCGTCTGTGGTCCAATCTTCCTCAAATGATCCACATAGTTAGCATTACTGATCCTGCTGCTTCCTGATGGGAGTAAATTCTTGGAATTCTGGGCCGCCAACTAAGAGATGCCACATTAGCCAGCAGATATTAGCATCTGTGATGTCACTGTGCAGGACAAAGGGAGCCAGACAGAGTGAACAAGAGAGGCACTCTAAGCAGTCGTTTGAGTTATCCAGAGAAATCCTGAACATGTCAGAGTCATACACACACACACACACACACACAGCCAATTAAGCTCTGCATTCTCAACATTAATTAGCCACAAACTCTGAGAAGAGGATGCTTTTGGCATATTTAATTAAATAATTGCACAAACCTTTATGTGTAGATGCTAATATATGAATAATTTTGAGCTGCAGAAATCATAATTGAGAAAATGAACATGTAATGTGTAACTGTGTATCAACTAAGAAAAATACTGACTGATTGACTGTCAGGGTGTGTCAATGATTCGCACAACACATGAGCTTTTTGTAAAACCTAAGGATGAAGTTTTAATATGTGTGAAAAAGAAAAACCAAAGCCTATGGAAATATTTGTGACAAACCCGCGAAGTAAGTGAACTTTTTCTTCTCATCAAAATTTACAAGATTAGCTTCGGCTTATTTTGCAAAGCTTGTCTCAGAGAGCCAGACCTGTTTGGGTCCCCATGGCAGGCTCATCTGCTGGGTGCCAGCATGGTTGCCCTGAATGCTAACTAGTTGCTAGACAGCCTGCCTGCGTTTGAGTCCGAGAGGGTCTTTACCAGGGGCACCCTGCAACCAACACAATCACAACCAGGAGAAATGAACAAAACAAAAGTCTATTTGGGCCTGAGTCCATGTAAGAACTGACCATCCCCCTTCCTAAGATCTAAGAAAATTAGTTAAAGAGATGGGAAAGAAGTCCAGTGAGTGAACAAGAAAGCGTAAGAAAAAAATGCATCAAATCCAGCTTATGTTAATAAATATATAAACATGAATGCCTGTCTTCATTTATCTTTTGTCTCACATGGTATTTATTTATTTGCATCTGAGTTCAGAAATATGTAGTTATGTGCACCTGAATGTGGGAGGCATCAAGTTTAGGCTCGCTTTACCACAGGGTTTCTTGATAGACTCGTCATGGGGTATCGATCTTTGTCAAAGGGTCTCAAAGCAGTTGTTCATACTGCTGTGCTGCTTCTGCTGTTGAGTGAGAACTAAATGTTTTACAAGGACCAAAGAAAAAGGAAAGGAGAGGAAACCAGAGTAAAGCCGGCACCACTCTCTTCTTATTCTCTCACACATTTGTTTTTGTTTTCTTCCTTATGAATAAAAGTCACTTAATCAAAACAGCCCACTCTTGACTGAACCTTTTGACTCTCTCAACAAACAAACAAGACTCAACTGTGCCCCCTAACTCATGGCCCTTGACATAACCTTCACCTCTTCTTCCACTGGTAATGAATTAGTTCACACCAAGAGCAATTAAGAGGAGCTTAACACCAGAAACCTTTAAACCTTCTCGTAATGACCTCTCTGTCAAAAATGCCAGAAGAAGAGAAGAAAAAAAGGGAAAGAAAAAAAAACCATCAGTCCTGTGTAAGTCCACAAGTGGATTGTGGAATACCCTCCTCTTCTTGCTCTGTGTTGTCAAAGCTGCTGTGAGGTCAAACTCACAAGCGAGACACCACATCCTGGACATCCGTGTTTGGACTCATATTCAGTCTCTAGTCACCTGAACGTAGCGGAAAACTGGTTCTCCTCGCCTCTGCTCTCTGACAGTTATTGTTCCTCAGCAGTCCATAAATCTGCAGGACTGCGATGTTTGCTAAAAGAGGGATCTGGGTCAAAGGTTGCTGAGCTCTGTCCTTTGGCCCTCTCACGCCAGATGGTACCTCAAGGTTTCTCAGGCTGTCAAGAGTTCACTCTCTCCCTCCGTTTCCTCCTCACCACACCAATTCTCTCCCTAACTCAACTAGTGTTGTAAACTCCAACTGCCTCCCCCACTCCAGTTCTGTTTCTCCTGAACACCACCCATTTCCTTGCTGCACCCTAGGGCTCCAAGCCAAAAGGATGGCCCTATCCTTATCTCACTCTCTCTGTACACTGCACTGCTTCTCTGGTGGTAGGAGATCCACAACGAAGTAATTTCTGGGAATGGCTGAGACATCCCCCTTAAATACACAGAGCGAACATTGAGGAAGCTCACTGTGAGCTCTGGCATTATCAGCCACTAATTACCAAATTTTGAAGGATTTTATAATTTTTTTTTTTTTGCATTTTCTTTTTTTAACCCCTGCTTCATTTCCCCTTCCTGCCTTGTGTTTTGTTTGGCAAATAGCTTTTTATAATCCTCATTGAATCAATTTTCTGTGTCAAAAGGAATAAATTAGCTTGCTTTATTTTGGAATAAACCATTAATACAGGAATGGCTGGTAATTAATTTCCTGTAATTGCCCCACCGGGATTGGTGTCAGTTACACCCACTCCATGAAAATGTGTATAAGCTTAAACACGGCTCTGACTGTGCTTCTGTATCTTTCGGCTTCCTGTTATTTTAAAAAAGGAGGGGCACCTTTTTGGGCGGGGGTTGGGGGAGGCATCATTGAGAGTGTGTAGAACTGTTTGATGTACTTTAAAATACAAATACTGAACTGTCACTCAACATACATGACCAGAATAAGTCTAGACTTGATATGTTGTATCAGTTTCTTAGGGCTGGCAGCCAATGTATGTTATCAATTCCACTTGAGCATATTAGATGTAGTTAATACTTGAACTTAAGCCTAAGCCTGAGCTTATAGCAGGGCTGCTTGTGGTAAGAAGTCGATGTACATAACTCTCTCCAAAATGCTTCTTTAGTTATAATACCCACACCGGGCTGTTTAACATCTCTAATTTGTCATTTCCAGGGGACGGCCACGAGAGCAGACTGAATTGCCTTCTCTGGGCTAAGCTCCTTATGTTCACTTGTACATATTGGAGGATTTGTGTGAGTGAACTCAGTGGGTCCAGGTAAAGTAGTCCCACTCCACTGGCTGTGTAAACAAAGGATATGAGGAAGCCGCTGCTTTGTAGCCTCACTCAGCAAGAGTCTGTAGCTCAAACTCTGTTCTTTAAGACCTCAAGACAGCACATTAACATCCGCCTCCCCAGCAGCCTGATTTAGGAGTCTTCTCCAACAGGTTCCCTCTGCACCCAGTGCCCCCATTCAGAGGAAGAGTGTGGCTTTCCTGCGGCGTCAGGGCAAGGTGGCAGAACGTTGGCTGGAAAGTGTGTCACCCTGGCTGAGGTTGGGGCACAGTGGCACAACAGGAGTGTTGCTGCTCCCCTCCTCCATCTTTCTCTCCTATCTCTTCTATCTCTCTCTCTCTCTCACACTCCATCACTCCCACCACAACAGCACACATGAAACCAGGGCATGCCCCCAGTGAACAGCGGAATAGGCAGCTGCCACCAGTGGGCCTGGAAGGGCCTGACTTAAAAAGAAATTCGGAGAAATAGCTGTAACCCAAAAACAGCCTCAGTGAGCCACAAGCCTCCGTCAGTGCCCCTATTTTCCTATTTGAGATGAAGTGATGATAACTGCAGGGAGGGAGGGCAGCGGTTATGGAGCTTGCCAAAAGACAGACAGATCCTTCCCCCAGGTCAGGAACCATGGGGAATGAGCAGGATACTGAATCATGGGCCTACTCAAGGTTCCTTTGTCAGGCCTTTTTGATGTCAAAAACACACATTTTCATACACATGTTCTGTGTTTATGCACATACTTTTCATGCACAAGATCCCTCAGACGGACTCGCACACACAAACGCAAACGTAGGTTTTTATGGAATAGAATTTCCAGATATCTGAGGTTGCAGTGGATTGTCATACAGCTTATGTTGCTTAAAGCCTCTGACACTCATTCGTAATCAAATATATACATTTGTCCCACTTCAGTGAAATTGTTGAAGTAAGAACAAACTACCTCTGAGGAGAGATTCAAAAAAGCATTAAGAAAAAAGACATGAGGTAATATCCACCAGAGGATGCAGAGTTTAGAAGGTTTTAAAAAATGTCCAAGTAAAAATCAACACATCTCCACAAGCTCCTTTTTCTCTCCATGACTTCTTTTCGGGAGGATTATTCATAGCTATAAAAACGAGCATATATCCATCTGCTTTTCTGAGCTGTAACAGGCACAGACACTACTCAGTGACATGGTTGAAAGAGAGGACAGTGTGATAGCCTGAAAGCTAAGAGAAATATCATAAACCATAAATACTCAAATGCTAAGTGAAACCAGAGTTATCAGAACAAGAAGAAGGGTGGGTGAGTACATGGATAATCTTACATGGCTCTTTTTCTGGACAGTGAAACTTGAACAAAGCAGTCTTTCAGATGTATTTTTTTTCTACATGGTGATGCATCAGTCACACAAAGGCTAAATGATTGTGGTGCACTGCACATATCCTTTTATACATCACAGTATGTACTGTGAGACAATGAAGAGTACAATCCCTCTCTTCCTAATTGTACTCTTCACAAAACAGACACTAAGACTGATGAGGAGATAATCCATATAAGATGTGTCTTGTTGTAAGTCCACCCTCGAACTCTTAAACTGAGACACTCCATCAGGATTTGAAGTTGAGAAATAAGGCGAGGTTTAAAGTGAATCAATACCTTGGCTGTAGAGTGGTGGCCGTCTGCCAAAGAGACTGGCAGATTCAATGTGTCTTCTTGTGGACATCGAGGATGAGTAGTGAGTTCCTCTCAAGGCAGAGTACTCAAAGCTACATTAAATTCTTGTCTTATTTTTGCTCATAGGGGTATTTTTCCCATTACTCTACAGAAACTAATGATATGGGGTAAAAAGAATTTTTAAATTTCCCACTTTGACAAATTCTTCTCTGACAACATTACAAATATTTATTTATCTTGACTCTGACATCAAAGGTTCTGGAGGTCTCATTTCATATCATTAGTTCTGAATGACCTCAGAACAATCTTGGGAACTCTCCTGAAAGTCTGAGACAAATAAATCCAGCATGGCGGATATCGAGATAAGGAAACAGAGAGCGATAGCGGGAGCAGGAGTGTGAGATCTCTAAGCCATGTTAAGGCGGCGGGGTAGGGCACTGTCATGGCTGTGTGTCTGAGAGGGCTTCAGCCTGTGGCTCTCTGTGCATTTTAACACACCATAAATCACTCTCCGAGCCCAGCCCTGCATTACGTGAATGATATATTTTATTTACACTATAGAGGAAAACACACATGGTCCATATTAATCATCTCCCACCTTTAATAATGAGTCAACTTCCACTCATTCATCACAGCTTCCAAAGCCATGCTGCAGAGAAATACAAGGGGGAAGTACAAGTAAAAACAAACACAGTTGGCAAACAAGGTGGCTGTTTGAGAAAGGACATGTTAAATGCTTCAAATGCGATCGTCACTTTCTTAAGGCATTAGGAGCCAATACTGTAATGTGGTAGAGCAAGGAGATTTGAGCCCAAGGGATTTTAGCTATTTAGTTTGTCACTCTTTGAGAGTAAAATACCTCAATGACATGAGAACTTTTCTGCTCCCTGACATGTTTATACAAGCTCGCTTCAGCACCATTACTCATTCTCACTTGTCTCTCTTAGAAGTCTCCTCTAATGATCGAGCTGAGGCATAACCACAGCCCTATGACATGGGTGTCATAGAAATCTGCTACATTTGCCAATGTGGCTGCATTACTGTCAAAGCTCATCAAAATGAGGCATTTAAAACCTCAACCTTTCTCCACCCCCTCACCCACTAGGAAAGATGTGCACTAAATGATAGCTGATTTCCCGTCTTTGTGCTTAAAATAGACTTTGCCCTGCTATTGGAACTTGAGTCGGATATAGTGAAACATTTGAGAGTGATTCCTCATGTTTGAAATGATTTAGCAAAGCAATCCGTCTTAACGGCAGCCTCAGAAAGTTGTATTTCAGTGTGTTAAGAGTCTTTGGAACTAGTCCAATACACAGAAGAGAGGGCAAGCAAGCTGTTGAACACATCCCCACTGGTTTCCACTGTGGGAAATATAATACGACACCGAGATAATAAATGACAGCAGACAACTGTAACTAAATTCTTATATGAGGGAACATAAAGGGGCCGCGATGTGAGCAGCCAGAGAAAAGCCAGCGACAACACATAGTGGTGGTAGCTACTGCAGGATTATTGATGTTTAAGGAACTCTGTCACAAAATAGTTCTGGAGGTGGAAACAGAACCAGACATCAACTCACTACAGTAACAGAGAGCCAACCTCTGTGAGCTAAAAACAAAACTGAACAATCACACACACCAAGAATAACAACTTGTGTCTCACCTCCTGGTTCATAGGGTGCTTTCTCCCACGATGTAAATCCTCATTTGAAGCGACACAACAAACAGCTTGTTTGAGAATGTGTGTGGGCTTTCTGTTACTCTGACATATTGTATAAGTACGTGTATCTATTTATGGCCGTCACTTATGCAATTCAGGCAGATATTTTTTACCATTTGATGTATAAAAATCAATACAGTCATCTTAACTAATGACAATAATCACCAGCACTGTTATATTTTATCTAATTTAAGTGTTTTACTCGGGATCCAAAAGTGGGAAAATAATTCTATAAATGTGTTGGCAGCAGCTCTTAAAATGTGTAAATATGAGTAACAAATAATTGAAAGAGGGAAATAGTTGCTTTTGCATTATCTTTTAAAGTAGTTGGTCATGGCTTAGATCTTCTCAACACTGTGGTGATGTTTGTGCTTAATGAACCAAGAAAAAGGTCATTAAAAAATGGCAATATCAATTTTTTTGAGAGTGCTATAGCTATCATAAAGCGAGTGGGAAAGTAATAGAAATAAGATTTAACACTGGGTGCTGCAAATGTGTGTGAAAGAGGTTAACTGCTGTGTTTAGTAACAAGCAAATGCTGCTCCTCCCATTAAAGGAGGCCGCCTCTTTTATTGTCTAGCTTCAGTGAATTGTCACAGCTTGGGACTGGCTATATAGCATCAATAAACATAATTTTATGTAGTAGAATACATGCAATAGCAGGTTCAGAGATTAAAGAGATTCTGTTTTTAGTTCTTTGACATAAAAACACAAAATATCTCATACATTTACAGAGAAAACTATTTTGGAGTTTATTTACAAGGTTGGAGTCCTGGTAATGATCATATTTCCTCAATGTCTTCTCTAAAAAGTTAGGAGCTCCAAGACAACCTAATTCTCCCATTTAGAAACTTTTCCTCCAAGGCCAAATCAGATTCTCACCTCCTCGTTACTCATGTTTAATAAAGTTCTTTTCACAAATTTTGATTCTCTTCTACCTTTTCTCTTCTGTTTTCTTCCACTTCCACTCCCTTTTTCAAACAAGTGATTTATCGAAATTTTGAGCCCTTAATCCTATTAATAAAGCTCTCTTGTCCGTGTTACATTTATTTCCCTTCTAATCTCCTTCTCCTCCACTTTTTTTGTGCTTTCTTTCTTCCTCCTTCTCTCACATCCAGTATCTCACAATGTCCCTTGGCTGACCCTCTACACATTTTCCCCTTGAAAAGGCTGAGAGAAATTCAGATTGATAGCAAATATAATGTCTGTTGAGGGTTTCGTATGTAAAAAGGTGGTTGATGGTATGATCAAGGCTGGTTTAGGCTGACTGACTTGAGCTGGCTGTCTTCACGTGGTGTGGGAGGTATCCTTCTACTTGGCAAAATGATACCACGACCATCGTGTTGAAACATATCTACGGAGGTTTATTTCCACAAAACACTGAAAGTATGACCTAAAGAAAGATGCAGAGATATACACATTTAAAAGGAAAGTTTTATAATTTTATCAAAACTTCAAGAAATTAAGGAAGGCATAAGGTCTTGATCGTGGTGTCTGTCTGTCTGTATGACAGCATCTTTTTTCAGAGATTATCCTGGAAGGTTCCATACATAGCGTAATCCTGATGAAAATCCTTGACATACATGTGCCCCAGTAATGGTTTAAGGTGCTGGTCATGAGCAGCACAGCATTGCTATCCTCACAGGGTGACCAATCCAGTGGGCACAGGAGATGCTCATCCTCTGCAGTCAGACCTACATCCTCTCGTTGGTATTAAATCCATCAGTTCCACTGCCAAATCCAAATGACTCAATCCCAAACCAGGAGTCTCCAAAAGCTTTGCAATTCCTTCTCACTGTCCTCTCTCTCCACATCTCCCAGTTGAGAGGTTGTGGAACATTAGAGACCCAAGCACTCCTTGCATGTTTATTCTGCAAGCTTTCACCAAAACATCAAATCAGTATGTTCAGGTATGAATGAAGAGTGTTGCATCACCATTCAGCTTTTTAAATAATATCAGAGAGAGAAAGTGGTTGTTTTCCACAGCAATCTTGAGGCTGGGGTGAAAAAATTGACAGGACAGAAAAAATTCAAAATTATAGATAAAAAAATTATTCCCCTTAAGACAGTAAATCATATATAAAACTTATTCCATGTGTCAGAACTTTTTCAGTGATTCACATTTTGCATATTGTGCCTGTAAATGTCCAAGGAATTTTGCTGTAAAGATATCATTCACTAAACCAACACAACAGGGGCTTCAACATCCAAGCCGTATGAACTGTTGACACTGTGTTTATTTGGATAAAAAAGTATCTTAACCAATCAGGTATTTGTTTTTTCTCATCAAATGCAATGAGGGGTAACAGTCCCAGAGGCTGCGTAACCTCTCTGTGTTCGTGTCTGAACCACAGAAACACTACAATATTTGTTTTCATATTTCAAAGAGTTGAAGAATTACATTAATTGAAGGAAACATTCTGAGTTGTTAAACTCTCAAGTGGATCCGGTGTTGCAGATTTTTCAGCAGACATGCCGGACAATAAAAGTGAACCAATGATGGAGTAAGTGAAAAGTTTAATGTGGCTCTCACTCAGCTGCATAATGTGTCGTGACCGATGAAACATTTCCCAATGGTTCACACGGCTTTCTGTCAGCGCTGATGTAAAAGCCCTGGAGGCAGGGTCCTGGGTCTGCCCTTTAAACTGGCGCCTCACTCTTTCAATTTGGTCCTCACCACAAAGGAGGAAAAAAAGCATCAGAGAGGGAACAAGGGGGAGTATAGAACAAATACAAAAATGTATTTCTAAGTTGGGTTGCCATGATAAATGAGGATCAAAAGGTGAAATGAGCAACACTATGTAGCAGGAGTTTTATGTAATTTATTTATGTGAGTCATAACAATAATTGTCTGTTTGACAAATTATTGTTTGTGTTGCCTGCAATATAATAAACATGAAAAAGTATTTGAAAAGACCAGCGATAATGAGTTGAGACGTAAAGCTGAGACAATAAGACTAAACCTAAATTATTGCAAAGTGCTTATTTAACTGCAAGACAAATAAGAGGCTTATTAGGGATAATGAAATGTCTGTAAATACATGTGATAATATGCAAATACACTGAGGCAATGCCTACTCAATCATTTTGCTGGATGTTTACTATCAACAGCATACCACTTACTGTTTTTGTCCATGTATGTTTTCAAATGTTTCTGTGAGGAAATCTTTATCCTCACCTCTTCAATGTGTTTCAAATGAAAAGTCATTTTTAAAACTGGTAAATTGGCTTCATTGCACATCACAGACTCAGTGGTATATTTGTGAAAAGTGGACATCTTCTGGCAGCAGCTGCAGTGGAAGAAAGAAATGCTTAACATAAAAATCTAATAGGCAATTTACATTTAAATTTCTACTGTCTCTGTTATGGGTGGATTTAAAAGAGCAAGGGCCTGCTTTTAATACCTTCATGCCGTCTCAGTACACCTCTTCATCTCCTCCCCTTTTACATCACCCTTTTCAACCCCCTGTCTCTCTCACAAGGGCTTTCATCCTCACCTTTAAGGGGACCCAATCAACCACAGGCTGCACATAGCTGCGATGGCAATCGCACAGAGGAAATCTGAACCCCAAACAAAGGCCGTTCATTAAAATATCTCCAGCAGAAAGCTCAGGGGTTCAAAATACTACATTAGCCTCTCTGCTAACACACGGCAGAGATCAAACCACAGCTATACAACAGAGAAATGTAAGTGCCTTTTTTTAGAAAACCTGAGGACTCCAGCAAGGAGACTGTCAAGGCTCACAGCGCCTCTGCATTCACTCGCTAGACAGGCCAGTCTTTTGGGTCAGAACGCTAATGAAGATGTTAGGTAAAGTCAACGAGCATCTGTCCAGGACAATGAGCGGGTGGCCAGATGTGTCCCTTTGATGGCTGCCAGAGTCACAGTCCAATCAAACAATTCCCAATCCCCTTTATTAATGTGACTGCTAATGATAGCAGCTCAGCCCAGTCAGTAGCCTTTCAAATGAACACTGGGGTATCGCTGCGCATGAACATATTGAAAGACCAGCATGCAGTATAAAAGTATGGCTGTCAGGTGAAAGAGACTTGACATAATGAGGATATAAGACCATAGCAACCAGATTCAACCCAGGATGTTCTAATCCAGATCTGTACTATCAGATGGGAGCTATTTGGGCATTTTTGCTAAGTCACTGCCATAATAGCTGATTACCTTAACCAATCACCAATCACAGCGGTCACAAACTGAGTTTGGGGCAATGCATGGGAGCGTTGTTGTTTGAAATGTGAAAACAAGCAAATTTTGTGAACTCAGTTTGCACCATAGCTAAGTAGCTGGCTATATTAGTTTTACTCACAGCCCGGTCATGTGTTCACAACATTGGTGAATCTTCGCTCTTCATTTTACTGATAGACTCTCAAGTCTGGACAGAGCACTGCAGTATAAGTGCTGCAGTTGGGTTGAAATGAACATTTTCACAACAGCTGAACCCATATTCTAGCCTTTAGCTCATGGCTTAGCCTTCAGCCCTTGCTCTATCACTCTCCCTCTTAGCTTCCTTCTGTTCTGTTTCTGCTAGATGGCTCAGCTCCACTGTCCACTATTACCACAAAATAATTCATAGAAATCGTTTTTCAGCAGAGAAAAACACACTCGCTGCAAAACTTCATCAGCTGGTGTTGTTGTAACATCTTTGGCGTGTCGTAAATCATTTCGGGCCTACTTGACCCATTTAGGAAGCTGAGTAATAGCATTTACATACAACTTATTTTGATGCTGATAATCTCATTTTAGTTGTGGATTATATTTAGGTAATTATTTTTTAAAGATCACTCAGAAAGTCTTCACTGTCTCTTTAAAGACAGAAAATATTCAGAGATTAAAACTTAACACAACAGCAACAGATCTCAAATAACTTTGGATCCAAGAGCAAAGTTAGAGAGCTATAGCTCCATAAAAAACGGACTTTACTGCATTCAGAATGACACATCTTAAGTGCATCATAAATGGTAGGTATTTTATCTAGACGTGATAAACTATGGGATATAAATGGCATATATATTCAACAATATATATGAGCAGCAGGGAGGTAAATATGGCAATGTGATTTACAGTATGAAGAACACTCATAAACCATCTGAATATTTCAGCGGTTAGACATTGGCTGGTGGGGTGAACTGTGAAGTGTATTCTGGTTTTCAGTGGCTGTAGTATGGCATTTTTGAATGTCTGAGGCCTTGTAGACATCCTCTGCCACGTGGAGACACTGTGCACTGTATCATCCACGTTCTTAATAAAAGGCGATGGTGCCGTCTGAGCATAAGGAAAGTTATGGAAAATTTCTCTCACCCAAGGACACAGCGCCAGATGTGCTTAGACTTATGGGAGCAATCATAGGTGGCCAAGGCTCTGGTGTGGGCCTTATTAAGTTAGGCTGCAACCCAGCACCTTCAACTTATTAAGCTGTCAAGAGTTGCAATGATTAAAACCAAAGAAAGGTCAGTCGCAGACCTTAAGCATTGTGCAGACCCTGATATTTGCTTTTAGGCCCCCGACCTAATGAAGACGTTTTACTTGATACATGCAAGACGGGCCTGAAAAAGAGGTCCTTTTGTGGCACCTTTTTTCAAGTTCCCTTATTCATCCGAGATGGCTTGTAAAAATGTCCAACACCAGTATTTTCTATTTCCCCACAACCCTATCCGTCTTCTTTTCTCCCTCCCCTTTCTATCTGCACAGACTCCTTTGAAATTAATTTAATCCATGACAAAGAGGCAGATAAATAGGGAGAGATAGAGAGTAAAAGAAGAGGAGAATAAGTGAGGAAATCAGAACCATGGGTAACCGTGTGCTGTTTTGCACTACCCTAGTCTCTATTCAGCAGTTTTGCATAATATCAGCATGTGTGGGGATCAAAGGGAGTAGGTTAATGGGAAAGGGGCTTGGGGATAATTACAGGGAGGGGACAGGTCGGGGAACGGTGGGTCCAGGTGGGGCCAGCCCTGCTAATATGCCCCTGTTATGCTGACAGCAGGATTCCAACGTCTGCCGTTGGAGATTAAAAAAAGGAAGGACAAAAAAAAAAAAAAAACAATCTTGGGAGTTTATTGAGAGCTGTTATGGGCGTCCCTCAGATGCTAGGCGACAGTGGCTGCTCACAGATTTATTCTCTTGTCATAGCTGATGTTGCCATCCAGAGAGTGGGGAACTGGCAGATGCTGGAGGAAGGAGGACAGGAGAGACAGGGTCCAGTAAGAGAGGTGGGGAGTTCAGGGATTACAGCCCCTGGGCAAAGAATCAATCAGAGAAGAGCGAAGTGGGTGATTCTGGATGTCGTACATGCCAGGGATGGCGATGTGGGAATGATGTCTTCAACAAGCGCCACTCAGTCACACCGTTTCAAATTTGGAGAGATTTAGTGTGTCAGCTGTGTCATTTTCATCTTCTCCATGTCTGGACTACCTGTCTCTTTCCATATACAGCGTAAAAAGGGTGCAACAGCTGTATCTACCTGCCCAGGTAAATATGACTCTGCCAATGGCCAACTATTAGTGCAAAAACCCAATGCTGGCAGGCCTTTGACACCCTGTGAAATCTGTATCATTAGCAGGATACAGAGATGAGGCTATAAATGATAGAGAGTGGGCAGTGGGAGAGAAATAAATGAAAAGAGGACGATAGGGCAGAAAAAAGTGAATCTGTTTGAGTTCAAAGCCTGCCCTTGACTTCACAGAGGAAAAAGAGGAGGAGGGAATGAGAGAGAGAGATCTGTCTGTTTTGGCAGCGCCCTTCAGGACAACCTGTAAGTGGCAAATTGGAAATGACATATGTAAAAATGAGGGGTCAAATAAAGTTCTGTTTGGTCTCTGAGGGGTTACAGGGAGCTGGTTAGCGAATCAACAAGGCAAATATGATGGTGCTTCTGTTTGTTGGAGTGCCGAACTTGGTGAGATGCTGATGGGTAAAATGTGTTTAATCGTGGGAGGGGTAGCGGTTAAATAAATTTAATAAAACTGTTCAAAGAAATGCATAGACAGACAGACTGCCTGTGTATAAATGGTTTCATCAGAATATTTGCATGGCCTTTTAAAACTGATCAACTTTTAACAAAGTGAAAAAAAAACTTGAAGGACATTCTTGTGTGGCTCAAAGCAGAGGCACAGGTCTGAGATCAGCCTTTCCTACAGATACCCAAACCATGGCCATAATTACCTCAGCGACAGAGCTGGCCTCAGATCTGCTCGTGGGACCAACAACCTGATCTATTCCTGCCATGACTCCTGGCAAAACCTACCCTCCTGTCCGAGCTGAAGGCCCCCCAACGGTTCCAGTCACATGTCAGTCTAAACTCATTATCATATGTCCTCCAAACCTGAGACACCCGTGTGTGACGACTGTCTCAGTCGACCAGAAGACTGGAGGCAAAATGAGTGCTGTCTGCATAAGAAAAACATGTTCCAACCTCTTGTCTCTCTGATGCCCTCTGTGGAATCCATGCCCTAAATAGTGATGTTTTACCTGGGGCCCTGTCCTCCCTCTTCTACCTCTGTACTGATGTCCCAATAGGCAGCAGAAAGTGTTTGAAATACTTAGGTGAGCAGTTGATGAGTCGACTTTACCAATGAGGAAAACAAGTCCAATTCAGAGCAGTCAAATCTGAAACACACACAATGAAAACACTTGCATGCAAAGAGAGAAAGTTGTCGGCATAGTTTAAAGAGGATTCCTACAAAACTGAATGTTTAGCTGTTCTTGCTTGGAGCTTACAGTATGCTGACGGTGCACTGATACATTTCAAAGATTTCTGGCAGAAAAGAAAGACTTATACAGCCTGTAGCTATCCCAACAGGAGCAGTAAGTGAATAACAATGTGCTACTGAGAGCCTCTTTAGCATCACATCTATACTGCTGGCTAGCATTGTGTTTGGCTCCCTTCTCTCCTGCGTCTCGGTACTCTGTTTCCTCAGGAAAAAAAATCTTATCTGTCTATCTTTGTGATCAGTTACATGCTCATTATGTTGGATCCATCAACATTTTGAAAGGCTTGAACACTCTCTTTTTTTCTCTAATAGTTCCCAGGATACACTCAACTGCAGTTGAAAGCTCCAGTTACCTGAAACAAATTGCCTCAAGAAATCTGAACCGCTGCTAGTCTGCAAACGCAAAGAGAGAGACATACAAGAGCTTCAAAACATTAAAGCACACAATACTCCTGTGTTTTCTGTCTTTTTTGAATTGTCCGCTTTAAAAAAAGATATAAATAAAGAATAAAAAAGGAACCTTGTAGTCTGTGTGTGCATTCACGTTGAGTTTGTGCTTTGGGCAAAACGTTGTGTTTCACCACATCCCCCCCACATTCCCGCAGTATAAAAAGAGCTTTGACACAGCGGTAAGATAGAGTTTCACAGTGTGTTTGAGTGAATGTAATATGTTAAGATGTTACCAACATGGTTTCCATTACAGTAGAATAACAGATTCACATTTTGTGGAGATAAGCACTGAGGGGGCGTTCGGAGCATAGCCTGCTGTGACATACTGAGTATTTATGTCGACTGATGATGGGGGACAAAAGAATCAACAAGAAAAAGCAGGGCCTAGTGTTTGATATATGGGGGAGCCAGAAATAAAGTATTGACAGGAAAAAGGGAGCTTTTTTAGTGCATATACATTAGCACAAAAGAACCCCTGAATGGTCCAAATCGCATTTTCAAATCCTAAGGCTACAAGAAAACACACAAGCACCAGACCACCCTGTCTCGCCATACCAATGTGATATTTTTATCTTTACTGCTTCCCCCTGACTTGTTCTCACCCTCTCTGTCTCCATTGCTCTCCTTTTCAACCCCTTTGGCCTGTGCCATTTGAGGGCTTATCGAAGGCTGTGAAGCCCAGGTTGGGTTTGGCTGCAGACTGCTCCCCACTGGGATAAGAAGATGGAGGGCTTCTGCCAAGAGCACTGCTTACATCGACCCAGAGTGGCTGTGCACACAAAGATGTCTCAATCAGAGAGAGGCCTACTCACACAATGGCACACAAAAAAAGCATGCAGTTAGTTGCAACACGCGAGAATGATGGGTAAATAAACTCCAAACAATACATTTGGCAGATGCTGATGAAAAGCACTACCAAAAAGTTGTTCAAGGTTTTGGGTTTTCTTCATATGATGAAATTGTGAAACTATTCATCATTTTACAAAAACATGAGCCAAGTCTTGTCAGTTTTGGCAATGCAGCCTTGAATATTTGTCAGGAAACTTGAAACGTCTCTTTTTTCCCCCCATGAATATAATTTTTGTAGAGCATCAAACACAGTTGGTCGTAAACTTGGTCAAACTGTTATTCAAGGTCCCAACAAACATTTGGCAGATGACGCCTTGACTGGGGAGAATGACGTCCCAGAACAAAATAGATGAGAACAGTAAAATATATAGACACATGTTTTGTTGATTTTGCTTGGCACACGTAGCACGCTGCTTTTGAAAAAGGTGAGTTTTGGCTCTAATTTACAAATGTAAATATCAATATTTGACTGACTTAGTGAGATAAGGCTGTCTGGGAATGAAAAAGAACTAAAATTCCCATTGTTCATCTGGTTGTAAACATAATAAAACAAGAAAAAATCTGGTAGTTAAATTTTGTTGTCATTATTTTATATCAAATCCAATGACATTTTTTGGTGCTATAGCTTAAGTCAAGGGTCACAACTAACAAAAATGTGCCACTATTCAAACAACAAACTGTACGGTGAACTCACAAAAAACCTACAGGTTAATAAACAAATAGAAAAATGTTGAGTTCATCGTGAGTTCAGGAGTGTAACACCAGCAGAAAGATAGCGATAAAATAAAGATCAATTTCTTCATCATCTGTGCCTCCTTTCCTTCCTGACTCCTCTCTTACTCTGCTTCCACCACCCATGGACTTCCTTGCTACTAGGTATTGCTAAAATGATTAGCTGCCAGCAATCAGCCCCTGGCCAAATCAGCTTTGAACTGGTCAGGGCAGACTTATCACATGACGACCAGTCCCCCGGCTGGCCCTGTGCTCTGCGTTGGCAGGTGAGACCTGCATTACAGCTTGCATAATTCCCCAGATGGGTGCGATGAGTTCACAGCAGCTTTAGCAGGAACCAAATTGTGGGGATTGCTGACATATAATCGTTTTAGAGGGGTGTGTGTGTGTGTGTGTGTGTGTGTGTTTGTGAGAGAGAGAGAGAGAGGGGAGGAGGCAGCCTCAATACAAATTGTGCTGTTCCTCGAATTCCCACAGACACACACACCACATGTATTGCATACATATACACAACCATGAAGTGAATGATCTACTCTTGAACCACACAGGCACACACACATACAAGAAAACACACACACACACACACAAACACTTGCACATGCACAGAGGTGAGGAAGACAGAACGAGGTCAAGCACAGAGGCAATGAAAGCGGTGGTGTCTGACTGTTGATCTCATCCTGGGTTCATCACTTTAAACAGGCTGAAACAGCAGGAGAAAGATCTGCTGCCGAGCAGAGACCTTCCCAATTAGGATGAGTCATGCACAGTGGCAGGACCCTCACACACACAAATAAACCCACTCACACACACCTTGGCCCTCACTCTGGGAGACAAGCTGTCCTATGGAAGCAGAGCGTGGCCCGGGCAGCACAGAGTGTGATGATAAGGAGGGGATATTCGAGGGGGGGTTCGGAGAAAAAATGCAGAGTATGATGGGAGATGCTGCACCCCACGTGCCCTCACTTCTTTTTTTTTTTTTTCACCTTTATTTTAACACGTGGCTGTTTCTGCGAGGTAGCACAAGGCTTCGACCGCAGACACCAACTCCCTGTGAGACTGCTGAACTGAGCACCAACCTCACAGCCTGGTCTGATGTGTCAAGAAGCAGAATCACCACTAACTATGAACCTTCTCGCTCTCTGTCTTTTTGCCCCCCTCCTTCCTGCCCACCTCGATCTGCACCCTACACACCCCTGGAGCAGCAGTCGACCGTGCTCTGCTCCTGCTTTCATGTGTACCTTTTCCTTCTATTTCCACATTCTGTGACAGCTCCTCTACAGTAGGAAATAGAAACTGGAGAGAACGTGAAGAGGGAAGGGGGGAAGACAAGGGAATAGCTGAATGTGGCATACAGAGTATCTTTCCCTGTGAAAAAGTAAAATGATAAAAATCTGGAGTGAATCTGTGGATCGTTTTCACTCTTATGGCCTGGAACTCAACACTTCATCCCAAATTAAATATTTGGCTACATCAAAGCGTGTAATACTTGAAGGAAATGTCTCAAACTCCATCCTGTCTCTACTTGGATTTTGTGTTCTTAGCTCCTAATGCCCTGTGTCACATCAGCCTATGAGTGTGTGAGTTTTGTTTTGGCCTGCTGTCACAACCAGTCTCCTGCTGCAGAGGAAAATTCAGAGTGGCATATTGTTGGGCCTGGGGGGTCCAAGAGGAGAGGAAGTCCCTCTCAGTGTTTAACCACTATTTTCACATCAAATGCACCCACCTCACCCTGTCCTCCCCCCCGTACACTCTCCCACACACATCATGTGCACACTCATCCCCGAAAGCACACACCTTCACACACTTAGACATGCGCACACACCTGATCCTGACAATCATCTTGCCACTACCTATCTGTAGCCCGTTGAGGTCACGGCAGAATGACAGCTGTCACAGAGTCCCCATTACCCCCACGCAGCAGGGAATTAAAGACAAACAAACCTGCGGCCAAAGGAAGAGGAGATGAAATTGTGTGTATGTTTGTGTGTGTGTGTGTGTGTGTGTGTGTGTGTGTGTGTGTTCACTGTGTATGTCCTTGTGTCCCTGAAGTAGAGTTACAGTGTGAGAAGGGGGGATGCCATCATTCTCTTTTGTTTGAGGGGAGTAATAAGGGTAGAACACTGCTGTTTTTCCATTTCCTCTCATGTCCTTCTTCGCTAGCATGAGAGGCGCTGTAAAACTACTCCCCAAAAGTCTCAAGTGCCTTCTTTCTGTGTATGATTTAAAAGAAATAGGACAGGAAAATGACTAAATATGCAGCCCAAGACTGGAGAAAAACTTCCTTTATCTTTGTAATGGCTTCAACTGAGCTACAGAGGCATCCCACGTAGGAAAAACAATCTTCAATAAAGCTCTTAAAGTAAAGAGGAATTTTACCGTCTGTTAATAGTTCCTCATCCCCATCAATGGACTGTAACAAGCATTGTCCAATTTCCTCATCACATCTCAAAATTACCCATTCTTCTGGCATTTACATAAGAAATGTAAGCCATGGCCACTCCTCCCCAGTTACTTCACCTGCTTCTTGTGATGTGATGCTGATGGCATGGCCGCTCTGTAGTTTACATGTGTTCCACTTCATTTAGCATGCAGCCAAGCCACGGTGCAACTATAGCTTTCAAGCCCTGCTTGAGGGGTTCACTCAGTTTGGGACCCCTCCAGGGAGACCATTGCTCTAATGGCAATTTAAGTGTAAAATCTGGTCCCTGGGAAAAAAGGTCACTGAATCTGCATAAGCCCCTTGAGCCAGGCTTAAGAACCCTGTTGGGTCGCCCTTCAAGAGGAAGCAGGCAGATAGACCATCTACTTTTTTTCCTGCTTTACTCTCTACATCTCTTTCCTTTACTCAGAACTACCCTGTTCAGACCAAATCTCATCCATGTCCCCTGGCTCCACAGTTCTACTTGGTGCATGCTCTGTGTCTGTGAACAATACTTAGAGATGCACTGGAAGTGGGGCCGGGGGAGACGAGATGAGAGCCTTGGTTGTTCTTCCTCCGCAACCCTCTGCATCCTAAGAGGGGACTCTGCAGTGCAGCGATTGATTCTTTACACATGCATAATTCTCATAAGCATGTGGTGCATGCCTACATCCATGTTAACCACACATGCCCAAACATAAAAACACATCCAAACACAAGAACGCTGACTGGATTGTCTTGATCAGCCTCTCTTCTGGCAGATGGGACAAGAGCGGCTGGAACAAAACGATGTCAGTCATCTGTGGCACTGCAAGTAAGAGAAGAAATTCTGCTCAGATTGTAAAAGTATGTAAGACTAAGCATATGTTGTTTTGTCTTTTGATTAGAGTTGGTCTTATTTCTCTATGTTGCAGCGCTTTAAATGCTATGAAATTCAGAGGGGAGCTTTCTGTCAGCAGATGGAGAAATTAGCTACGGGCTAATCACTTTGTGGTTCTTATCTACAAGTCAATGCAAAGGCATGTAGAATGAAACACTGCTCCTGGAAATCAAATATCACAAAATTAAAATCTTGTATTGAGACACAGATCTGAAGTATGTATTCACTCGAGGCTGATTTGCTTATGCTGCAATACTCATCACCTTTCATTTTTTTCAAAACACTTTGCAGAGTCATGTCACCGATAAGATGCACAGTCAAGCTCATGGACCAATTGTCTGACATGAGGAATTAAACAACTCATCCCACTTTTTTCAAGTGTTTTTTCCATGAGTACAGAACAAGTTTCGATGAGACAGGGCAACACAAGTTTAATGCTTACAGCACAGTAGCAAACACTTGGGATCTGTCAATAGTTTTTAAGCATGTGATTATACATGATGTGACAATTGGTATTATTTTATCCTACACCTAAATATAAATTATTTGATCTATTTCCCAGCCCTATTTGAAAAACATAAAGACCAAAGAGAAGGGAGCTGTAACAGGAGGAAGGTAGTAAAGTTGAACCCTCGGCATGAACCTAGCGTTTCCATGTGTGTATGCAACACTTTTAAGAACTATGATAATGGTTGGGGCAGGGTAAGTTCGGATGGTGTTTTCAGAATCAAAATAGTGTCAGGCTTCATTTCCTCCTCCACTGCCACTTAACAATGAGATATTTTGAAGCGGTGCAGGAGGCGGCCATGACAGTCCATCCCTGGAGCATTTTCCCCATATTTGAAAACATGTGGAAATGCTTTCTCTCAAACATAAAAGGATCAAGACTCCCTTCTTTCTAAAAGGAAACAGAGCTGTCTTGGCACAGTGTTAATTTTAACAACTTCTCCCTTTATTTGGTTCGGCGTTAACCTTGAGGCCGCAGGACCTCTTTTGAAGTGCTTGCCGCCTGGCATGAGAGTATTCAGAGTGAGGTTAGTGAGGCTATTATTAAGAGTTATTAATGGATAGTGGCTTTGACTTCGAGACATTAAAGTTTTTTAGCAGAATTCAGTTCAATACATAGCTTTTATGTATGGGTTAGCATGACAGAGCACTTTCTTGTCAGCAATAAAAGGTCATTATGGGTCAGGAAGTGATTCAATAAATATGGGTTTTGAGATTTAAAAGCAGAGACACTGCCAGGAGACCTAATCCTAACTGGAATACTGTTCCAAAGCCAGGATGCCAGTGCAGTAAAAGTTCACCATGCTCTGATCTTAACTTTGTCTGACTGTGAGACAGCCAAAAAACCTGAACTGACAGACCTGAAAGGTCTCTGTGCACAGGAGGAAGTTAAAAGTTAGAGCTTAGATTAGACACATATTGGATTTTCAAGCACAGACCAAAAAATAAACCAACTCCTCTACATTTCATAAATTTACTTGAGGATAAAATCATCCAAGGTCAGTGATGTTTGGATGTTTAATTACTAACTGTAAATATATCTGCTGAGCACAGTATGATTGACCCTCCTTCGTTCTGTCTTTGAAAATAAATAAGTTGAGTTTGAGACAGGGCCGGATAAAACATTCACCACCACCTAGAACCTGAGGGAAAAGTCAATATGGGTGAGATCGATGCGACATTTGTAATGGATGACGATGGATCACTAGTTTAATATTGCATTGTGGCAGTGCTGGCCTTACGACATATCCAACGAATAAATGTTAACTTGTAATCTGTTCCTTTAAGAACACTACCATTGTTTGTCTTGCCTCCCTCCAGCCTCCCAGCCATTGATTGGTCCTGTATTGAATGCTCAAACAGCGTGAGCAACAATTGATCACTCCCAATTAAATGTGCTCTGAATGTTTCCTTTCATACCAACATCCATGAATACCTTGTGGTCATGGGTACCTTTTTTTTACAGAATAAGTGAAAGATCACAGCACAGTGAGGGGATGTTAAAAGCTAGAGGGTGAAACAATCTCTATTCCTGACTAAGAATTTGATTTGAGTCTCATTTTTTTTCTGTTTCCTCTCCCTCTATCCTACCCTCTCTTCTTACAATTTCTCTTATTCTGTGCTGTTGTTGGCTTGACCTCTGCTCTCGACCCCTGACCCTTGACCCTGAGACATCTGACCAGTCACCACTCTGGGGGAACCAAATTAATAGAAGCGTTGCTTGTTAATTGCATAAGGGGCTAGCTAAGAGATTCATCACCTCAGTCATTGCCAATGCTTTACTTTGACCCCCCTTTCTTTGGTTTCCCAGAGGGCATTAGGGGGCAGTCAGCTGTGCTCTTCCTATAACCCTTCTTGTGTTTGCTGTGTAATTATTCAGCATCAGCCCTTATTAATCAAGTCGATGCCCTTACATTTTAAATGGAAATTGCGGGGATTAATACAAGCATTCATTTTGTCCAGGAAATCTTGATGGCTTTAGCCCACTAATCGAATTGGAATAAAGAGGCCACAGCAATGGGAGGGACCTGATTGAATTAGGAGAGAAGCAAAAGCACACATTATACTGTATTTGCCAGCAGTGTCCTGAACTCGACGCTAACAAACACAAACAAACAGAAAGGTCGCGGAGCAAGCCCGGTCATGACACTTTGATGAGTTTTAAGTGAATCATACATAAAGGTATAATTTATCCTCATTAGGAAGCGGCTGCAGAGAAATGCATTGATTATTATTAAAAAAATAAATGTTTAGAAAATACAGGAACAGAGTGAAAAATAGGGATTTTTTCTTCAATCATAACTAAATGGGATAATTTTTTCCAGCTGCAAAATACACAGTACAATAGTTTACGTTCATGTGCAGCCATGAATGGATCAGAATTCTGTTATACTTATATGCAGAAGTGCACATTAACTCACAAGTGCACGACAAAAATAAACACACAAATATCACAATATTCATGACTCTACACCCATAAATAAATAAATAACCTCCCTGTCCCTGTATTATGAATCTACTCAGTCTTTCTTTGATTACTGACACACTGATTCCTCTCTTTCTCTCTCTCTCTCTCTCTCTCTCTCTCTCTCTCACTTTGTTACAGTTCTCAGGTCAGCTCGCTCTGCTGAGAGTCTGACCATGATGCCAATTATCCACCAGCTTCACTGCTGGATACATGGCACCCACCCTGCCCAGCACAAAACAGCTCACAATACACAAATGTGCACTCTAACACACACATGGAAGGACACTTGCCAAATACATACGCATGTACACAAGCATGGGGTGAGGACAGAATCATTCTGGAACATTCTTAAAGCACTTGAACATGAGGCATGCACCTCAAGAAAATAACTTCTATCAAAATAATCTGTTAATCTTTATACAGACAACTAATACATATAAACAGAAAAAAACAGGAGCATCGTATTCAACTTGTAATAAAACAAATCTTTTTCTCTCCTTCTTTACCTCCCACCATCGCTCCATCATCCCTCCTTTAACCATGTCCTCACTCCCTGCAACCTAGATTGACAGACAGATTAGATTGGACACAGTTGACAGTGGTGGAGGCAATCACATCCGGTGTTTGGCAGAGGTTTTGTTTGTGTAAAATGACACGCAGGCCTTGCGCTCTCTCTCTCTCTCTCTCTCTCTGTCTCTCTCTCTCCATAAGAGATGCCATTGGCACAATCTCACAGGGCGATTACTATCAGGCCTGGTGGAGGTGTTCCAACATGTCATTTGTCTGTCATTTGTTTGTCAGCTGACGACAGCTCCATGTCTCTCCAGTGTATTCCTGTATGTTTGTGTGCACTGGTGAAAATGCACATCGTTGTATATTTCCTCTCCTCTTCTCCTCCCTGCAGCACCTCTCCTTCAGGTATCGTCTCCTCTATTTGATATGGCAGTGACATTTTTTGACAGCATGTAGATAGATAAGATTTGTTGCGCCTATGAGCCATCTGGGGATTAGAAATGCACACTGCTTTTGGCAGCCACTGTCTAGATAGCTTTCTCTTGGCAATGTGAGATTTTACCAAACAGCTCTTGTGATTGTGATCTATGTACTGCTCCTTAGTTTTGCATTGACTGTGACAGGAAAAAGCCACACACCACTTACACTTTGCTTTTGTACAGAGCTGTATGTTTTCCAGTTAGGGGGTTTAAAAACATTTTTTGTTTGTTTTTGAAGATATTTTTGTTTTTTACAAGCATTTAATCTATTTCAACAAGATGCACATTAGTAAATCATATTTTTTGGAGTTCTTGATATTACTGTATTTGTGATTCATGAGAAATTTCATTTAATTCCCCACACATCCTTATATCTCTACTTCAGACAGCTTCCACTCCAACACTACATCAAATGTTAACAACTCCTACGTGTGAAAGTTCACACTGACCCAAAATTGAACATCCTAATGCCTCAAATCCAAACTAATTGAGGTGGAATTACACCCACTGACCCTCAGAAACACTAAACATCTGTTCAACTCTTTCCCCTCTGTTCAGAAACGCAAATGGGCAGCAGTGATTCCTTGGCCAATCCCGACTGCATGAAGATTTCAGGGCCTGTCTATTCATAGCGTGTTGGCTCGATGAGAAGTTATCTCATAGCCTCTGTCAAATCAATCATGTCAGATTTGTTTAGATCCTGGCCCAGTGAGGGCTTGTGTGTTTATGTGAGTGGACTATCACAGCGGGGGATGAGAGATGTGCAGTAGAGAATCATGGCATTCACATATCCACAGAGAGCAGCTTATCAGTGGTGTTTGGCCTGAAGTCTTTGATGGTGCTCAAGTACAAATGTTGCGATGTGGCTGTTGAGTGTCAAGAAAAAAAGAGCATTTATCACAAAGCAGCTGATTTCTCCTGTTTTTATCCAAAAGGAGAAACAGCAGTGTTTTTTTCCGCTCTGTATGTGTAAATCATTCAAGACAAAATAAAATACCATGTAGCACTTGTCTCCAATATGTTATCTCCTACATATTAAAAACAACCTAGCTTTGGCTTCCCTTGGCTCTGACATAGCTCAGCCTCAGACCCCCGTTTGTTTCTCAAGGGGCTAGTTAACCCCCACATAATCTGGAATTCCAACAGACTCTTCATGCTCCTCCTCATCCTCCTCCTCAGTGACCGCCATCTCTCTGAAGCCGCCCTGAAACATTACCAAAAACCCAAGCGTCACTTGGCCTGATTTATGGTGTCATTAATGTCAGGCTATCAGTGGACATGAGCGCATGAGACAACAGACGAGCCGCCCCAAAAACAAATAGTTTTGATTAAAGTCAAGGACATTCCGTACAGCTTTTCTGCAGAAAGGCATTCATCACATTTGATGTTGACCCTCCCTCCCTCGCTGCTCTCCTCTCTCTCTCTGCCTGTCTGCTTGTGGAGGTGATGGTAAAGGCTGCAAAAACCAAAGGCTGAGCTAACATAGATACAGACGGCTTACGCAAGAGGGGTTACACAAATCAGTGTAGAACACAAAGTTGGAAAAGCAGTGAGTGGATTAATTGAACACTAAAGGGATTACAGTGTGAGGTTTACGTGGACAAACAGTGGGTCACAGACAGAGGGATTGATTTTTACATGCTCTTTGGAAGCAGGTAGTCAACTACGTAATAGTTCTTAATATAGCTGCTGATGTGCAGCAGCATTTTATTATATTTCACATGCTTTGAGGAACATTTGCTCTTCCATCATCATGTGTCAGCATCTGCTATGTTGCTTGTAAAAAGCACCACAAAGATGTGTGTTTGGCTTGTCAGCAGACACACACTCCATGCCAAGTCTTAAATATGATGCTGGGAGAGTCGTAATGAGATGATAACAGAAATTGAAATGCAGACATCGTTTACAGTTTCCGAAACCAAACATCTGTTAAAGTGACAGGAGAAGGGTCGATGTGAGGAGGATTCCAGAGTCGATGGGAAAAGCACTTCAATGCTTTTACTAACTTTTATCTCCCACCAAAAAGCTTCCCGTTTGTGTAAACAGATCCCAAAGAGCCTTCGTAGCTTTTCCTCTTTCCTGCCTCTCAGGCCTGGCCACCCAGCCTGCTCTCCAGGCAACAAGACTTAGGAAAAAAAAAACTCAAGAGGTCAAAGTTTAAGAGGAAAGTTTAAGATTAAATTATGAGAATTGAAAAAGTCCACAAACAAATTAGCTAAAGAGGGGAGAAGAAAACAAAACTTGCTTGGCTATTGAGGTGGCGTGTAACGCGCAGGCTAAACAGACATCACAGCCTGAGCTGAACCTGAGTTGGGTTACATCTGTGCTTACCCTTATCTAATAAAAGAGAGCCTTAAGTTGTATTATTCTTATATGCCAGTGTGTTATTCTAAGGCTGGCTGTTTTTAAGTGTCATTTTGTCACAGCTCAGGAGGAAAAGTGTGATTTTAATCAGGGCAGCTTTAGGTGTTTTCCTGTGCTCCAGATGTTCTGGCCCCCGCCTGAGAAAGTGTTCTTTCTCTCTCTCTCTCTCTCTCTTTTTATTTCTTCCCCTCCGATGGAGACATAAGTGGAGGGTTATTGTGCTCCTCTCAAGGTCTCTCTTAAATGTCTCTCCCACTCAAATATTTGGACAGTCACAAGAGGAGCGAAATGTATCAGGTGCAACTTGAGAAAAAAAAGAGAGGCTTTTGTAGGTGGGTGTTCAAATTTGGAGGGAAACTTTGGCCTTTCACGTGTGTCAGTACAATGTGTCCACACACACATAAAGGAAGAGTCATGTTGGCTGCCTACAGTACATGTGTTCCTACATTTGGACAGAAAATGATTGATTCCCTGATCACTCTCTGTAAGCTAATAGCATCATGACATCATTAGTAGGTTGTTGAGTATTTCCAGAGCATTCTACTCATTTTGACCACCGTGCTCTAATAATGAGAGTATCGGATGGTCGATATGAGGTTACAAAATGACACCGCTTTACAGAGGCCCTCTTCTATGAGAGTGTGTAAGCATGCGTGCATCGGTTTGTGAGTGTGTGTGTTCGTTTAGGGTCTGCCCCCCATTTAACCAGCCCCACATGTGACACTCAAAAGAGAGCCTGATCCCCTCACCCCTGCTGGGACCCATACACCCCTGGTTCTCATTGACTTTGGTTTCATGGCTCGCGGGGCAAACGCAAAATGGCAATAGAGAAAAAAGAAGAGGGAAAAGAAAACAGAGAAAAAGAAAATAAACATAAAACAGAGGATAATACAGAAAAATTCAAGCCATGTGGCTCTCTTGCCAGTAAACAACAAACGGTCCTGGTTGGGGGAAAAAGAGACTTCCCAGGGTTTTAATCCTGCAAGTGATGTGAGTCTGTGCACGCTGCTACTTCTGTGAGGAGCTGGAGACCAGAGCATTTAAGGGAAGTTAACTTTGTCTGGTGGAAAATAATTAGTCCCAATAGTCCATCACAGGTTCAGAGCGCTAAAAATAGTTTTGCAAACTTTCCTCTAGTTTGTGAAGGGAAAAAAAGGAACAATTATGACTAATTGGATATTCAGAAAACTAGGAAACAAAAGTTTAAATTGTTCTTCAAAATGTATCCACATCCTTCAGATTCTGTAGATTTACTTAGATCCTGAGTAAAGGACTTGGCAGTGATTCAGTCTGAACGGTGTACCAGCCAGCAGCCACCAAAGCAGCAGCATAAATCTTGAGATCAGCCTGTATTGATAGGACCTTGGCTACCGATTTGGTAACACGTGTGCATATCCATTTCCCTGACAGAGACTGATTGCACATGACTAGGGAGGTAATAGAATTGTCTTTAAGAGGCCGGACGTCATTTATTACAAGCAGAAGGTAGGCTACACCTGCGGTGCGTCCCATTACTCCAAATATCATTCCTCCTTTTGTCAAGTACACCCCACTTTCTATCATGACCATAGGTAATGTTGTAGATCTATTTGACTATAAAACTCAAAATAATTCATAACAATTTTTTTTTTAATTGAAATGTTCCTTCCCTGTACAAAATTCAGCTTCATGTTTTGATTTTCATCTGTTTTCAAGTTTTTTGTATGCTAGTCAAAGCAACTTTTGGTTTTGTGAAACAATATTTGTGCATTCTGCAAGACCTTTGGGTGTCAGCTCGTGGCCTTGAAATCAACGCTCCAGCTGCTGTTTAGTCTGTTGTCTGATGGCAGCAGAGGAGACAGAAACTGTATAAAACAACAAAGAATTGTCAACAAGGAATAAGTGTTATTTGTTTGAAATGTGCTTTGAAAGACTCTGACAACTGCCCTGAAGGGACTAGCCAAACACCTGCAATTTAATATCAACTTATTAAATAAAAGCTTCTTTTATTTCATTTATTTGAGATTCTTCAATTGATTGAATTTTCATCATTAATGCTGATGTGTAGTGTGTTCCAATTTTCCACCCTCTCTCATCAGCCTGTCTTCCCCTCTGCTCTGCTTTTTCCTTATCTTCTAAAAGTCTCACACTGGGAAATGCAGCAGGAATAAAGTCTTGGTATGCACCCCGGGGAACTTATTATGTCTAGAGAACTAACAGCACAAGGTTTCCTGCTTAGAGCCTACCTGTTGCCATTGATCTGGGAGGCAGGTGTCAATAGCGGCAAAGACGACTAGAAATCATTATCATCATACAACTGCTGTTGCAATATGTGCATGCAGAGTACATATTTGACATCTATTGTGCTGTGAATTCAATGTTTCCATCTTTTCGTGAGGTTTTTTTTTTCTTTTTTGGTGTAGTAAATGATGACATTAGGTGTTATCTCTCAAGACCAGAATTTATATCAAAATCTAACGCAGAAGTCAATCAGTAAACAGTCAGGAAGTTGAATATCGATAATGAAACAAAGAAAAACATCAATACAGCTAACATGGTTTATCCACAAGATTTTATTGATTTACCTGCGCCTCATGTCAAAATATATGTTCTGTTATCAAAACAACTTTTGCGCCTGTAAATGTGAATGTCCAGCCTTGTGATTGGTTGCTTTAAGGCATGCAACACTTCCAGTATTACAGTACAGCTCAGAGGAGGTTATGCTTTCAACATAGGAAATAAAAATGAGAACTTTTACAGTGAAGGAAAACTTTGGCTTTGGTAGAAGTAGATAGTAAATACTGCCAACTGTGTACTGATTTTGACTGCTCTGATGGGTGTGTGTTGTTGTGTGCTAAGCCAATTTTTCTCCCTCCTTTCGTGCTATTATTATTTATTATAAGTGAACAAAACAAACTAAGGTGACATCTTGAAATTTAAGTGATTAATATGCAAAGAGATAGCCAGATTCAGCATAATTAGATAAATCATTTCCTCTGTTGATTCCCTCTGTAAAAATGTCTTGGCTTGGTGTGTATGTAGTTTCCAGTACTTCCAGAGTCAGCCTCAAGCTGACACTCAAACTACAGCTTCCTTCTTCTGTACTGGCTCAAACTTTTAGACCCAAGTTTGCTGCTTGCTCTTTTACTTGAAAGTCATGAAACTTGTTGGCATACACAGCATTTAATAATGTGATATCTCTGGAACTTTCCAAGGCAACACAGTGGTGCAGTGGTAAGCATTGTTGCCTCTTAGCAAGAAGGTCACTAGTTTGAATCCAAGTTTGGACAAGGTGGGCCTTTCTGTGTCATGTGAGGGTTCCCTCTGGATACTCTGGCTTCTTCCCACAGTCCAAAAACACGGACAGCTGGGATAAGCTCCAGCCACCTGCAACCCTGACAGGATAGGTAGTTAAAGACCGATGGATGGGTTTAGAACTTTCTAGTTTAATGAAGGTAGACTAATCTATATTATCACAATGAGAGTCAAGGTTTATCCTGGTCTTTCCTGGTCCGTCTGAGAGAGTTGATCAAAGGTGACTCCTTGTCAACAGTCTTATTTGGAGCAAAAGAATTATCAATCAACCAATGTATAACATGCAAGTAAATCGACAGTGAGTGAGCATGGCATTGATCTGCATTAAAATCTCTCACATTTTGATTTGATAAACCCCACTGACTGACAGGAGGACAGACCCTGCTGATTGTGCTGGTTTTACAGATGGAAATAACATTGAAATACTAATAAAAAAGAATGAATTTTTACATCACTCAGGGAATATAAAACTGTATCACATTTGCAGTATTGCAACAAATAAAACTGAGTGAAATGTTCAAAGTGCTCCGTAGCCCGACATGTCTGGAAACGCTGGTACATAACTTTATTTACAAGTCTCTCTCCTTCCATCCTCTTAGTTCTGCGTGTCTGCATTGATACATTGTCTTCATTCCATGATTATATGAGAAATTTAATTGAATAATTTTTGGATTATTATTGCTGGTAGATGTAGGTTATTTGGCATTGTTAGTTACTCAGGGATTGTGTGTTCTGTCCTCAGATTCACTTTTAAGTTTTCAAAATTGTGTCAGATAATGCAGTGTTTTAGAGTGAATTGTATAGTGACTCATGAAGTGACACAGCGTCTTGCGAGGTCCTGGCAAATACTCTGTCCCACACAACAAAATTAGCAAATCATCCACACTTCTGGGTCTTTTGCAACTTTATGTTAGACTATGCACACAACTACATTGGTGTGCACTCAACACACAAACCACAAAATAATAACACTCAGGCTTCTCAGTGAGGGCAGTGTGTATGTTCTGAAGTACTTGAGGCCCCCCCTTTAATTTTTCTTCCCCCCCTCCGATGCTCTCAAAGCTAAGTTATCAACATTTCAAATGCAAATCCAGCTAACATGTCTTCTTTATTCCTCATTACATGTGGCGCACTTCCATTATTACACTGCTGACATTCCCTCCCTGTCTTTAAATCAACATGTTACAGCCTATTAGCCACAGATTCAGGGGACAACGGTGGCAGTCTGTGATTCAAGCATTTACTATCCATACCATTGTTTTTTTTAAATCAGAAGAACCTTTAGAAAATTAATACAAAATGTAAATGTGTCTGTTTCATTTTAAGTCTAACTTTCTGATGGTTTCCAGAATTACTGCTAAGTTTACTGAGGAAATGCCAGTGAGGTGTTCGAGGAGGTCGGTCAAGTGAATATGAAGCATGTAGATAAAAACAGTGATCAAGTTAATTATGATGCCTGACAATAAAGAAATTTCAAATCCTCTCTTCATGAAATCCACTCACTAAATGCATCAACCTATGCTCTCCAGCACCATTTCATTGCGATCTGCGTTATGAGATGGGAACACCACTGCACACTCACACATGTGCACACATCAGAACATGCCCATACACACTCACAGTGACCACTCTGGCCATTTTTTTCTTAATGAGGCTTTGTCTTTGATGGGGCTTGGAGGACAGGGGGTCACCCAGGGTCAGACGAAGACAAGGTCAGCCGTCTCATCAGAGCTGTGTGAGGAAGTCTGGAGCCAAATCATATCTTTCAGACTTCGACAGGAAAGAGACAACGTGTGCATGTGTGTGTGTGTGTGTGTGTGTGTTTGTTCACAGAAGATTGTGCTACTGTATGTGTGAGAAAGTATCATCTGAGCCTCTAATTTTCTTTTACCTCCTCCACCTGTCAGTCTTTTCCCCCGAACAGTCACATCCATGATTATGATTTTAATTCAGCTACCTATGATATGAAAAGCCACAAAAGGAGCTGGTGACCTGATTGCTCACTGATAGTAGCAACTGGCAATGGAACAGGGACGAATAAAGTCACGGTAACCGGGAGCGGTAGTCAAACATATGGATGAGCACAAATGTACACCCACATGCACACATTCTCCAAATTACCTAGGTCACACACTACCTGCATGGACACACCAACTTTCTCTCTTCTGTGCACTGAAAATACCTTAACTTTTTGTTCCTGTCCTGTTTTGTTTGGCTGCCGGGTACCCACACTGATCCCTGTTCTCGGAGTGTCATTCAGCAAGGGTAGAAAGTTACCTGTGCTGTGCTTTGTTGCACTCTGTGGACAGACCAGTCAGAGTCTCTAGCTTCAATAATTGTGATTTATGCCCCAGCCTTCACAGCAGCAGCTGAGTTCTTGTGCTACATCTTCGAGTGACATACATTTTGTGTGCACTGAGTGACCCGACCTGTACCCAACACACAGACACTGTGGCTCTTCCCTGTTCATCTACAGCCTTGTTCACACACAGCAGCTTGCAATGTTTATGTCTCATGTGATGTATGAAGCAAAGTGAGGCATCAAAACACACCTCTGAAAGGAAGACTGGAGACTGAGGCTTATACAAACTTAAATATGGAAGTACACTTCAGAAGGGAAACTGGGGCATCAGATGCCCCTGTGCTTTGATACAGGCTGTGGTGACGCAAACTTTTTTTTTCCCCGTGTTGATTTTGTCCTTGCTGCAGGATGCTCGGATAAGAGCGCCGTATTCTCACAGGAGGACAATTTTAGCTTGTCTGCACCTATGGGCCTCGAGGAGAACAACGAGTCTAATGACCAGGAGGACTGATATAGCAGGGCAACTTGGACAAATAGAGGGATATATTTGGATGTGTAAAATATCTATTTAGCTCTTCTTGATGGGTGATGTTTAAGACTTGGCAATGACAGACTAAGGTGACAAAAAACTCAATTTAAACGACAAGATAAAATAAACCAGACAAGTTTTTTAGCGAACATTTCCTCTTTTGTGTTAGATATTCCTGCGTACTGATAGAAGAAAATATGCAATCAGCAATAATTTGTGCGATGACACATGAAAATGGTTAAAACTTGACAAGCTTGCCCTGTGTTAGGTTCACTGAGATAGTTAATTATGTCATTGAGATTATGGAAGGGTTGATATCATAATCTGGGTGTATAAACATTTCAAAACTGACTATTAAGGCTGGGAATCTCAGGGCACCTCACAATACAATGCAATACATGATAAATGACCTGCAACAATCTCTCAACATAATGATAATGCTAGTATTGATATGTTGCTTTTAATAACCAAATTGGGGTGAAACAAACGAAAAAATCATAGTTTATGTATTTCAACATAATTTAACCAGAGTACAAACAGCAATAGGGCAAAAACATTGACATTGTTTTTGAAGGTTTCTGACAAACAGTGACGATATATTCAAACCCATTCAAAAACACATCTCATGACTCTCATATCTAAATAGGCAAATAGACATTTAAACATTTCTCTCTCAAACAGACAGGCTTAAACTTTTCTAAAAAAAATGTTTACAGCTGGGTATTTAGAACTTCGACACAAGTACCCGCATCATGAAGAGAAACCTTTCATTTTCCACAGCGCTGTATAGACGAAGGTCCTTACAAATATACACAGAAATGACATGCGTAATTGACTTTGCTCTGGGTGAATTAAATTAAATCAAATTAATTATTATAACAATCATATAATTAAAAGGCAGCTTTGCCTGAAAAAAGAGTTAACACTTGGCTGTGCCAAACAGATAGTAGGCACCAAGTTTTCTCCAAGAGCTCAGGGTGGTGGCGAAGGAGGTAGCTGTGTCTATTGGTCTTACACCCTGAGTATCTCATTTTCTTGAGACATTTCTTATATACTGCAAAGCCCGTATCCAGCTTTGCCCCATCCACACAATAAAAACTGAAGCGAGTCCACACTTTTGATTAAACAATGCTGGAGCGTCTTTCAGTTAAACTTCACTGCTGGAGTCTGCCATCCAAACACAATGCGCGGTAAGAGCACATCGATAATTCAGCATAAGGTTGAATATAGCAATAGTTCCCCATTTCACATTGTCTGAAAACATAGATCAGCCAAGTTAATTTATTGGTGAGTCTCTTGAAAACCATTCTGGTCGTGGGTAGTCTTTATAGGTTATTTAGGTTAAGTTCAGCATTTCCAAAAGGCTCCTGACAATGATAAGCTTCAAACTCCACATCAGAAACAGACAGGTGATGTCACGGACACTACATATTATGCAACGCAGAAGTGCTAGAAACTGTAGTTTGTATCCACTTGAGACTGGTATTGGTAAATGCATACACCAAGCCAAAAAAGATGAGTCTCAGAACAGAAATAACATGTTTATAGCCTGGTACAAAAATGACTTCAGTCTGAGGCTTGTTTCTCTAACAGCACACACTGTACGGGGTGATTTTTCTTAGAGCTTGGATGAAACAAAAATCAAAAGTTTGCCCAATCATAGACACGGTTTACCTGACTGAAAGGCAAGCACCCTATAGCTGCTGGTGTGGAGGCTCAAATCCCGCCAACAGGGCTCCCGCTGACAATTTGCTTCAAAACTCTGTGTCAGAAACAGACAGGTGACATCAGAGGGACTGCATCCGTTTATTATTCAGTCCATGGTTGTGACCCAGCAGCCTCCATTGTTCATAAATGTGACGAATACAGAAGTGCTGCTGTCTCTAGTATCCACTTGAGGCTTGCTCCAAAAGTGAGTCAATCGCAATAGGGCCCCATGTTCGAACGTTACTTTCTTTTTTTTTTCTGACTTCTTATGTTTTTATCAGAGACAGGACAGTAGATAGAGCAGGAGACAGATAGGCAGCAAGAGAGAAGGGCTGGACTCAAACACAGAGCGACTGTCTTCATTAGGGGCTGACCTGACGTAATCAGCACTTTTAGTGTATGAAAGCCAAGATAAGATCAGCTGCTGTACTATATAAATAAAAATCAAGAATGACTGATTGTCAAAGCCTTTGTGTAACTGAATGAAATGGTTGAAAGAGAAACACGTTAGAAAAACATGGGGCACAGTAGGTTTAACAGTAGCATATTTTTTGGGAAGGAAAACTTTCATGAAATGTACACTTATTTTAGATCATTATAAAGTGTTTACTTTCCTTTATTGAGATGAAACTACATCTGAAAATTCTATCAGCTGAAATACAAATAAGGAAAAGTTATAGTTTCCTAAAAAGAAGCCAAATATTGCTTAACCTACGGTGGAGTTTGCTGAGAGCATAATGTGAACAAGTGACACCTGAGAACTCAGATGCTGAGAGCAATCACTTTTATCCACATGCTAGCATGACAAAACATGCACCTGCATCAAATGAGGGGGATTATGCATTTTATATACCTGCAGCACATAAGAACGACAGGAAAAGAGACACATGACACACGTGGCAGGTGAAGAAGGTAAGGCTGATTGATCCCCTCTTCATCTCTAGAACGACTGTTTCCCTCTGACAACACTCAAACTTGTACAAAGCTCTGTCTCTTCACCTTGTATAAACAGCTTTAGGAGTAAAGATGGGACAAGAAAAGGTGTTCGGATTGTGACACAAACTATGTATGCAAGTGTGCATGCACAGAGACGCACACAAACACGAACCCACACACCCCCACACACGCCTTTGTAGATCTGATTGAATACAGAATCAAAACAAGACGCTTTTTTAAAACGGTGTCTCTCAGACAGTTCTTTCTACATCACAGAGCGGGAGGCAACACATAAAGAAAGGAAAAGCTAAATTGAGTTTGAGTCCAAGGTCAGTGAGAAGCTGTCTGAACAAAAGTCGGAGATCTCCCAAAAAATATCTATCAACTTAGGGAGAAGGCGCCCTTGTCCCGACCCCTGCAGTGTTGCTGGAAAGATGGTTTCCTGTAAAAAGTTTATCCGAGGTATGGAAGATTAACAAGGGTGTTTTCATTGGCTGCTCTCGAGTTGTCTTGCAGTACTTAGAGGTGATAAGATCAGAATATTTATCGAGCCTCTTCTTCAGGTCATTTGCTATGTTAATTTTATGAGCTTGATGTTGCTTTGTTCCGCGGTCGTGTGTTATTCTTGCTGAACCCTGGAGCACGGAGAAGAAAGGGGGATTTGTATACTTAGCATGCAGTGTCTTCAAATTAGTCACCCATGCATAATTATTTGTGCTGCGCAGGGGGGGTGCAGTGGAACAACTAGCCTTATTCGACTTACTCTGTGTGAAAATTAAAATCTATTATTTTTCAATCAGATCAGCGTCTTGTTTCCACACCTCACTTTGTTTGTTTGGGATAATGTTTCATTGTGAGACTGATTTCTCAGGGCAACAAAAGAGCTATGGGTTGATTTTAAGGTCGAAACAAAATCTGTTTTTAAACTTCAATAATGTCAGCCACTGATGAGATTAACCATGCATGTACTGGAAACATAATTATAGAAAAAGGCAACTGTACATGAAAGTGCTCCCTTCTATTTCGTTAGCTGTGTAATAGCTCTTTAGATGCTACTTTAAATGGTTCCGATCAGAAAGACAAATTACTCAGGTTTATTGAATATTTATAGTCAAAGCTGTGTGTCTGCACTTGTTCCAACCACTGTCAAGTTCATTAAGTGATTGAGTTGAATGGATTGAAGCCCATCAAGCCTTGGCCGACTCCTGTGGTCATAAATCAAACCTAGCAGGTCAGGACATCAGGACAGGTCCAGAATCGTACGCCAATGCGCCGCAACTATGACCTCATCTCAGCTCTCCATGAAATATCCATAAAAAGCAAACATTTAGCCAAAGATAAGATGATATGATGATGTGAACTCGGACATATGTGGATAACAGTAACATTGATGAAGCAGTCTGTGTGAGGGAGAATCCCCTTACCGTGACATCTGTGGGTTATTCATGCAGAAAAACATAAATCTTTCAAACTGTTTTAAATCACGGCCTCACTCCTCAAGCACTCACCATTAATGCCTATATCAACCGCAGGAGCCAATTGTTAAAGAGAGGTTCTAAGTGCACGGCCCAATCGATATTGATAATGTTGAAAATGTGGCAGGAAAGAGAGCAAGAGTGGGGGAGAAAGAGAGAAAAAAAAAGCAAGGGGGAGACATAAATCTGTGAGTGGTGAATAGGGGAGAGCAGCTGCAGTGGCCTCTGAGTTGTCCCCTTCACCTCTTTGGAAACATCATCAGCACTAATCAGGGCCCTGCTAAAGAAAATGGAGCAGGTTGATTTACACCTTCTACCCTCTGCTGTGTAATAGGAAGGAAAAAAGACAGGAAAAGAACAGGGAGAGAGAAGGACGATGCATGGAAGGAGGACTAAAAGGAACTAGGGGGGGGGACACGAGTTAGGGGCACTAATAACAGCAGACATATTAATGTGGTGCATCACATTCCTTTAAGGTCAACCACAGGTGAAGCAAAAGGTTGTATAAAGGCCACACTGGATGAGGGTTGTGTAGGCCTCAATGAGAGTCAATAACACCTCCCAGTCTGCTGTAGACGTGTGGGGGTCGCCCCTGCTCTCACATCAATTCGCCAGGCAGGGACCACGGCTATAAAAGAGATGGAGAGAGACTTAGCCAGGGAGAAAGGGTGAGAAAAAAGAAAATGTACAGGCAGATTGTGAAACAGCTCGCCTTTCAACTACTAACTGCTTTTCATGTAAATGTCTTGGACTGACACTTCTTACACATCCCAGCCGCTCCCCTCCCCTCATCCCCCCCTCGTGCGCGTGCGCTCACACACACATTCTCCTCTCTCTCTCTCTCTCTCCATCTCTTTTACTCCAGTATACTCTGTCAGCAGAAGAATAAAGGAGAGGGGAAGGCGAGGGAAGGGGCAGGAGGAGTGAGTGAGAAGGGAGTGAACGAGGAGGGAGAAGAAAAAACAGAGAAACAGGAGAAATCAGACTCTCGCCGGGGTTGGCGAAAGGTCAGTCCTGACAGGCTCGGAGGTTAAACTGCCGAGTTAAAATACTGTTCATTATCCTCTGCAGCCTCTTCCCAAATTCCCCTCTTTTGTGTCACAGTCAGTGCCCAGCATCAATGTTCCCCACCCCAGGATTTATTAGACATTGTTGAGCAGCGAGAAAGGGGACCTTTTCTGTACAATAGTAGCAGTGATCCTATGGCAAGGACAATACTGCTGCCAACACAATTACAGAGCCTGGCTTGAGTTATAAGGGCTGTGGCACTGACACTGTGGTGTGTGTGTGTGCATGTGTGTTGGTGTGTGTGTGTGTGTGTGCGAGTCCTCTTGTGTGAAAGTACAGTGGGGTGATAAATAAAAGCAGCATGAGGTACATTAAAACTACAGTTGTTTATGATGACCTGATCTGCAAAAAGCATGCTTAAAATTAATACAAAAAATAATTTGCATATTTAAAGCAACTTTATTCCAGAGCAGGAAATTTAATTAGTACACATGAAGAGAACAAAGCAGGGGAATATCCATAACATGAATTAGGCCGAATCACATCATTCATTACTCGCTAGAGAGCAATGAGATGTGACACATGGCAGCAGACCCCTGCCTGAACCGGACAAATTAAAAACACTAGTAATTAGGGCTATGCAAAACATGTTGTAAGTTTATTACCTGATTTATGTGGCTTCCTGTTTATAAGGGCACAGTGAGCTGGCGATTTGTCTTCCGCCAAGCACGCTTAAGATTCAGAATGGGTTTAAATGATTTATTAAATGAATAAACAAATAAATCACCTCACACCTAATTTCCCTAATGATATTAGAAATGACTAAGTGTACAAATTGTGCGAAATATAAGCTACTATTAACCTGGAGCACCTTTCATTTCAGGAGTTCAAAATGTCCATCCATTTTCATTTGTGCAAAAACAAAAACATGATTAAAGATTTGACTCCTGACATGGATTCTGCAAATAAAACACTCCACTCTCTTTACTTAATAAAAGAGGGTCACACACCCGGTGATGTCAGCAATGTGTCAGTGCTGCTCTGTGAAACAGTCAACTCTGTGTGAGCCAGACAGAAGTTTACCCCGACAGAACAAACCAACTTGAAACCTGCACCCCCCCTCCTCCCTCAGACTCCAAACTTTCCTCTTTTTCACTTTCTTTCTCAGAGCACGTCGTGAATCACCCCGACCACCGTCTGAATTGTATATTTCTATTTAAAGAGACATACTGTTTTCATCTTTTGCCCCCCTTCTCCCCAGGGGAATGGTTGGAATATAAAAAGCGAGACTTTAAATAACAAGAGACTGCCATCAGTTCCCCTGCTAGTCCGCACATTAGCCTCATCTGTGAGTGAGCGTCTGACACCTACTAAAATGTTTCAGCTCTATGTGCGTATAAGAGCATAAATAATTCAAAATTAATCCCCGCTGAGGGGGACTACGGGAATCATAAATTATCTGAGTGTAGTCCCTAATGCAGTCTCAGGATTGGAACACCTATGGTAACAATCGAGCTGAGGTGCTGCTCATTACACCTTGTGAGGAGATATCTTAACCTCTGAATATTAATTTTTTTGAACACATGGGGGTACTTGCTGGTATTAGTTGCTCATATTGTGAATGACTGAATATTTAACAGAGATTTTCCATAGTACTGAATATACAGTATGGAAGAGGGTGAGTTTGTGCAACACAATTACCACCACACAATTAGACTACTTACAGACCAAACAGACTTGGAGTGTGTAAGAAAAAAATGATAGACCATCAGCTGAGATAAAAATGAAGATGCGCAGTAAAATCTAATCATCTCCACAAAAAAAGACTTGCATGCAAAGGGGACACCTGAACACACATGGAGACGTTTTGTTGACATTTACAACAAGTTGTCAAAAGGTTTCCCCATCACTCTGCACAGACTCCAGGCCGTCCAAGAGGCAGTGATGGATGGCAGCCCGACAACGCAGTTAATCACCCCAGCAGGGATGGACATGTTAATACCAGGTAATGGACAACACAATAGTGAAGACTATCATATAAAAAAGGAACATTTAAGCTTGCCGACATGTGGACATAAAAGAAGTAAAGTTTTGCAGTGAGCACAGAGGCAGTGATATTAACTAGACGAGGCAGCGTCTTCAGTGACTGATACCGTGAAAAAAAAGCTCCACTCTAAGATTGATACAGCAATCATCCTTGAATAAAAAAAGAAGTAGGTAGCACATGTTCTAAGTAAACTGGCAATGAATCACCTTGTATATATTTATAATATGAAAGACTTAAAAGACCAACCCAAGCATGAGTAGAGATGAAAATGCCAGTCTAAAGCATATCAAAGCTATATTAGATGTGTCTACTGCGGTGTAGAGGGAAGATGTGAAAACACAAACTGATCCTCAATAAAAAGGACTACTGTAGCGGGTAAAAGAGAGTGGCATTTGGTGAGGGGAGGGGAAAAAATATCCGATTTAGAAAGTGGTTGGAAATATACATATCAAAGGAAAGACATGGAGATTTCCTTTGCCTGTGCATCCTATCCATGTATCACCCCCCCACCCCCCCACCCCTTAGTCTGTGAGTGAGCTGAGAGGGGTCTGTTGCAAATTCTCAGGTAAGAGAGCCAGAAACCTACTTACGATGCTCTGCTGTTCATAATCCATAGGTTCTATCAGCAGATTACTAGAAATAAAGTGTTGGGAGAGACGTAAAGCAGGACTCAGTATGCCAGATGAGACAATGCTGGTTTCAGTCTGCATTTCCCTCCAATGAACATAATTAACAGCTTGTGTTCAGCTCGGGCCGAGACAAAAAAATGTGGAGGGGGAATACTTTAAATCTTCCCAGCAGGGTTCAGTAATAAGTAAGTTATGTTGCAATATCTCATGAATATCCTCTGCATCCAGTACAGGACCTATGTAAGAACTACAACACTAAAGAATACGATGATAGAATAAATCTCTGGAATTTCATTACAAAGCATATCACCACATGTAAGAGCTTGATCTCCCCTTTACTTTCCCAGTCTGTCTCTAATTACCTTTCACTCTGTTTTCTTGACTTTCCACCCTCTTTAGCACACAACTGCATGTGTGTAGGGCAATTCATTCGTCACACAGCTTTATCCATTAGAGGCGGACTGCTAAATGCTTCACCTTTTGATTTTGAGGAGGAGTACAGGATTTGTCAGGGGAAAAGGGAAGGTGCTTTATTGCTCCAAATTTCATCACAATAAAGGCTTATTGGGATGGTGGCACAATCGTTGCCCTATAAATGTCTCTGTGTAGATTACATGCTTCTTGCCTGGCTAATCCTGGTAATTGATGAACTTCTATGCTGACGAGTTTTTTTTTTATATTATTTTGTAATTTGTTTATTAATTAAGATAACACTTATTTTGGGACCTCAACCAAGTAAACACGATTATGTGCTCTGCGGGGCGAGTGTTCAGTGTGCTGACGTTCCCAAAGCAGGGAGCTGGCTGGCTGGCAGGCTGCGGCTGCCAGGGAATGTCTAATAGTCTTCCACTGAGAACTTTAATTCATTTGCCATAAAGCTAAAAATAAACACAGTCACACTTAATTGGGCACTGAATGTGAGCATTATTGAGCCGTTGAAAAAAAGCAAGACCACAAATTAGAACCGAGGACCAACATTTGAACAGCTGAAAAAACTGTTGAGTGCACAGATTTCAATTTGTAAGTGCTATTTGTCATTAAAAAAAGGGCAAGAGCTATAAATACTGAACAGATAGGAGAATGAGGCTTATATCCATGTGAAAGCAACAACTAGAATTTCTTAAAAGTTAAACACAAAGACAAAAATCTGAGGTATTGTGCTTTTTAATGTTTTGTGTTTGCTTGGTGAAAGAATCTGATAATTTACACATGCTGTAAAAACAAGAAATGTTCATATCCACTTTTTTTTTCCACAAAGAAAAACTAAGATGTCATCCTGATGTTTATTTTATGAGACGGTTCAAAAGGTTTCCTCTCTTGGAGGCACACTATCACGGGTTACAGTCCTGGGATGAAACATTTGTGTATCATTCAAGTTTATGATGCAGAGAGACTTTGAGGCAGGACGGGGGAGGGTTAGGATAAGAGAGAGAGAAAATCAAAAAGATTTCCATAAAAAAGTGGAATAAATAAGTGCCTGAGATACAACAATTTGGATTTACATACATTATCCTGCTCTATCTCTTTGGGATATTTTACAGTCCCGATATGCAAGGGGGAGCTGAGAGATAAACTAAATATGACCTATGCTCTGCAGGCTCAGCCAGAAAGAGCAGACGCCTGTAAGAATACTCAAGGAGCAGAGGAAAGGTTGAGAGGATGAGGACAAAAAGCCAGGGGAAGGAAGAAAAATGACACTAAAAGGCAGTCGCAAACTGATTGATGCTCTGCTGTATTTGAAGATCAGTGGCAGCCTTGTGGTGGCAAGCGCAGAGGTCAGAGAGTGTATGCGTGCAAGCATGTGTGCGTGCGTGCGTGTGTGTGTACATGCCTGCTTATTAGGGTGTGTGGCTGTCTTTGTAGGTTTCACTGTCTGGGCTGTGCATGTGCGTGTGTGTGTGTGTGTGTGTGCAGGAAAGTGTGTCCAGATTTGCCCTCCTTCTCTCTCTCTCTCTCTCTCTCTCTCTCTCTCTCTCTCTCTCTCCATTGTGGGAGAGAGAATCCTCAGTCACTGGGTGGCTGGGGGAAATCAGATGTGAGCAGAAAATAACATGCTCGATTTGGCCTGGGAGTGGAGCCGGGGCGGCAGGAGAGGAGAGCACCATGATGTATCGAGCCGTTTGCCAGCCGGATGGGGCACATGGTGGCGGCCTTCTCTCTGCCTGTCAGCAAATACACATTTTTCACCCAGCAGGAGAAGTAGGAGTCCAGTGTATGTGTGTGTGCGAGAGTGTTTGTGTGGTGGGTGGAAAGGATGTGTGCTTGTTTTTTGTAAGAGAAAAGAATTTTATTTCATGTAGAAGTGTTGTTTACTCTAAATTTGGTGTTTGTATGATACAAACATCTTTCTATAGAGATGCACAAATGTGACTGTGTGAGGTCACATACTTAGTTAGCAGCTATTTAAAGTCATGGATGCAAAAAGGCCTCTATACATATATACTGCAAGCTTAGTGTGTGTGTGTGGGTGTGTGTGTGTGTGTGTGTGTGTGTCTGTTGAATTGGGATCCAGATTCAACTCCTTTATTCTGGTGCAGGGTTCATGCCCCATGCATGTGACCGACACACTCAGCAGATTTTCCTGTGTTTGCCCTCATCATAACACAGAGGACACACAGCTGTGGCCGGCCTGAACAAAAAAAAAAAAAAAAAAAAGTGCATGGATCCTTTCCAGCTCTGCCACACTGCTTTCTAACCCCCAGCCTCTCACTTCAATTAACTTGTGGTGTGTTTAATGAACTTCAGTGAACTAGAGTCGCTTTCTGAGATGTGCAGTGGTATTTAAAGGGGTGAGAGAAGTAAGTCCGGGGAAAAATAAAACAAATATGAAAAGGAATATTTCTGGAGGAAAATACACCAAATATTATTTCCCACTATGCACAGAGAGTCTCAGCTGAAGCAGAAGAAGCCGGTCTCTCCATCTAGCACCACATATTGGCAGCATACAAGGCAGCCTGAAGGTTAAAACACATTCGCACACCACACACATATATACACACACACAAGCACAAGCCTCCGCACTAAAGACCTCTTTTCAGCTCGCGTCGAGGGAAGTGGGCTGGGGAGGCCCTTTGATGTGGGAACACCGAGGTCAGAGAGAACAGTCTGTGCAGCGCTAAATTCCATCCCCCACAACAGTTCCTTTTTCACTTGGCTACTGGCTCCAGTTTGTGAAGCCCGTCTTCAAAACAAGTTAAATAAAAAAAATTTTAAAAAAAAAGAAAGAAAGAATTCAGCACAGTCTGAATATGTAGGAGTGCAGAGTGGATAAATGCCATGTTTCAGGCTGTAGTCACCACATCCCCCTTCAAAGTCTGCAGGCTGTGTTTCATTTAAGGTTCCCCCTTATGTGCTTATTGGCCTTTTGTTTCTGGAACCAAGGGAGAAGGCAAAAGGTCTAACCAGCACATAAACTAATCTCAAATGTCATGTCTTATTAGACGCAAATGGACGGAAACGTTTGGCTCAGTCAGCCTGGTGAGTCAATGAATTTGTCAAAATTTTATGATAATTCATTCAATTACTCTTTAGACATTTAAATGATGTGGGGAGGGAGAGGGGAGGTGATGAGGGTCAGCTGAAGAGAGTGGAGAAAGAGAAGAGGAGGGGGAGTGAAGGAGGGGGAGGAGAAGAGGGATTGGGGAATAATCCTGCTCTTGATATTACACTCCCTCCAGAGGCCTTTTAAGGGCTCCATATCACAGTGTGAGGCCTCCTTTACTTCTCTCTCCCCCTACACACAAACTCAGCAGCCAGTCAAACCCCTTTTCTTCCAACACCTATGCTCACAACTTATGTCTAACGCATACTTTACACTCACGCTTCAAACTGAGATTACATGCATGTGATCAAAACCTGAAACAAAGACGTGTACAAATAATCAGATTTTAGGGAATTTCAAAAGCTAAAAAAATCTATGGTGGCAATCAAACAAATATGATTGAATCTACATAAAGACTCTTTTCTTTTTCTTTCTTTCTATTTTCTTTAACAAACAAGAGAAACACAAGGAAACACTCTTCTGCGCACATCTGCACTCATATACACACACACACTCACACACACTAACAAAAACTTCTCCTTTCATTTCTGGGAGAATGACAATAAAAAGGCCCGCCGCTCTTCTCGACCCTTGACCTTTGATCCCTGGAGGTCTCCCACTGCCTGTGTTGGAGGTGGAGGAGGGGGGGGTGCTGAGGGGGTGATAAAAGACGTAGATGTGGTTGGGCCCTGAGAACAGCTCCCTCTGTCAGACCAACTCAGGCTGCATCACGGATAAGCTCCCCCTCTAGTGTTCACTGGCCTCTCCAGTGTGTTTTCAGACTCACAGACAAGTTTTAACACACTCACTGAGGATGTGTGTTTCATCTTAAGACAGATTCTCATTAAATATTCAAATAGAAATACCTTGTTTGTCTGTTTTTAGTCAGGGGTCATCAGCTACAGATGCTTTCATGGTGCTGCATTAACCATCAACCATCAGGATGTGCTTCAATTCCTCAAGTCAAATCTAGTCACACATTTACATTTCTTGTTTTTCAAATACTCTCACAGAAGAGTTAATGCAGAAAACATTTATTTGTCGTTGTTGTGGTCATTCCTAATGAGTCCCCTCTTCTGGTTTTGAGTTTTTTATGCAATGAAGGTAATGGGTGTCATCATAACAAACTGTTGTTAAATCCAGAAAAACTTACAGCTAAAGGGAAAAATGTATGAAACATACATTCAGCACCCAGTCACAGTTATATTTGACTGTGTGGTGACGTTGCACTGGCAGCTTTTCCCCCCTCAGGATTGGTCCCTCAAGCAAGCACAGTGACAACATCTGGTCACTATTGCCTCCAAACCAACCATGGTGTTCCCCATTCACATCTGAGCTATACCAGAGCCTCCTATTCTAGCGTAGCCACGCCCGAGGGCATGCTAATTACCTTCCTCTCTCGAGCTAAATTAACCAACTTTCACTGGGACTCTGTCGTCACTTTCAATCCAACATTGATAGCAGACGAAAAGGAGGGAGTAAGTGAGAGAGGAGAGGGGAAGAGGAGGGAGGAGCAAAGGGTGAAAATAGAAACAAACCAATAATCTTCTGCATTGCCTCCTAAACGAGAGCCACTCTGTCCCTAATGTAGACAAGTCATTTTGTACAAGCCGTTAAAGCCCACTGGGCCAGGCGAGCATGCAGCGCAGAGCCGCCTGTTTCAAAGATCTTTTGCAATCAGTTACACAATGGACCCCCTCATTTTATGCTGCTACATCATAAAAGTGCTCCTTTTGTTACTTTTCCATCCTTAAAAGGGTCTTAATCCCCAGCCTTTCAGGCCGGTCTATGGCAAATTCCTAAGGGACATCCCATTCGCTGCAAGGGCTGGAGTGACCCACTCAGAAACCAGCATGCAGGGCTTTGAGCTTTTCTTCTGCTGCCACTCTCCAGAGAACATTAAATCGTACTTTTCATCCCCCTCACCATAGGGGGAAGCCCCTTAATGATGACAGAGAAAGAGAAATTCCTCCACTCGGTCCTATGACACCATTCTGCTGTCAAGCAGGCGTCTCGGCGGACAGAGAATCAAACATGGCTTCCTGCAGGTGGAACGCCAATGAAGGTCACGGTACAGTCCAAAGAGAAGAGAAGGAGGGAAGAATGAGGGAGGGGAAGAAAGAGAGAGGGAGGGAGGTGGTACCTCTGAGGGAGCCTGGCTTTTTCTGTGCAAATTAAGTCATCTGCTGAAAAAGAAGTTAAAAAAAAAAAAAAAACACATGCAGCTCTTATTTTATCATACTTCGAGTGTTTTTGGACCCTTTAATTCATACATTGCAGTTCATGGACTTCCATGTGTTTTACTGTAAAATTTCCCCACTTGATGTTGATGACTTGAGTCTGGCACAAGAAAACTGTATTTAAACAAGACTCTTGTGATATCTTATTTAGCTAAAACTGCTTGTGTTTTAGTTTCTGTGTATGTTTTTTTTGTCTTTGTGAAGCCATTTCACCGAAAGGGTGCATTTAACCAGGATGAAAACCCTGGTGTCCAACCCCCCAGGCCTGCTTTACACCAGACCCCTCAATAAGAACATTGTACTAAAATAAAACAAGTGCCAATCAAGAACCATACGTTCACATCGACCAGTCAGAGCTCTGCTGAAGTTACTGTGAAATCCCTGACACGTTACAAAAATGTTAACAGTTCGCAGAAAACTTTTACCTCTTTCCAGCAGTCATATGTTCATGTACATTTATCATTATTATTCAGGTTGAAGAATTATACAAAATAAATGTCTCATTAAAAAAGAATGAAGCAATGTGCTAAAAACAAACTAATATCCATTGTCTGAAGGTTATTGTAATCATAACACAGGGCTCTTCTGTTGGTGCTGAAGCATGTGGTAATCTCTGGCTCACTGGCTCTCCTGTCTGAGTTGGTGCCCTTATTGTACAGGCAGGTCAGACAGTTGAGGGACTAAAGCGCTGGGATTTGACCGGGTGAAGATGTCACTGATAGTTTCGAGCATGAGACGAACATAGACTTCAATGGTCCATAATCCTCCAGCTACAAGCCTTACCCCTCTGTAATGGCTTTTCTGACCACTCGGCTTAGGCCAACACAAAAGTCATGGAAATGTGTACATGGAGGTACAAAGACACCTTAAGAACACAGTGCTGTCATGCTGCTCTGTGGTGCATTCTGACCACAGGCCGACGAATAAGACTTTACCATGTCAAATTTTCATAATCACCAGGAGAGTAAATAAAAATGGTTCAAAAAATATGACTACAGAGAGTTTTATGCAGTTTTCACATGCAAATAGAGCATGTCAGGCAGCTGAACTCAAAGTAAACACTGAAACACAGGAGAAGCCATCAAAAGCAGTAATTGCATGCAGAGTCAGGGAGGGGCCAGTATGAACCGATAATCACAAACAGCACTGACACTAGAATCTGATTAAACTCCTAATGACCTGTCACTCAAGCACGAGCCAGATGTTTATAGATGCCCAGTACCAACCGCACAGCTCATCAGTCAGAGTCACAGCCTTGGCAGCCATGTCACCCACCACACCCACTCACTTAGCATTGCCACCACACAGCACCGGGGAAACTTGAGAGCAGCAGTTCTTCTGAGGTTACTGATGGAGGGATGCTGACCACTCGCTGTGTGCTTTCACACAATCAGAGGAGAGGGCAGCGGTGTGTTTATTTATTTATTACGTTTTTCATTCTCACCATCTTGCTTTGGCCACAGTGCAACACCGCTGACACCTTTCCTCGAGCCATTGCCCCTTCTCTTCCCCATTTGTGATGTGGAAGCAGCCATTTTCTTGTGGTGACTTCCTCAGCTTTCACCCTGACGCGTGACACTCATGACAAATTGGGTGTGGAAGTGAAGGTGATGGGCTGTGAAAGCAATGCCCCTGCCCCCCACTACACACACTGTGGACTTACAGGGAAAGGCAGACAGACACAGGAATACAGGAAATACATGTTCATGTGTGTGTGGATGCAATCTCATACACAACACTCTGCCCTGCCCTGAGACAAAGCAAGAGGCAGTGTTGTAAACAGGGTGATGACCTGGATGTAAAACACACAAAGAAAAGAAAACAGCAAATGGAAATCTTGACTTCCTTTAACTTCTTCTTTGACTCCAACATGTTTTTCCCTGCAGTCTCATCAATTCAAACCACAGTACTGCTTGGTTATCTGTAACACAGCTCTTTGAGGCATCAGCATATGCTCATCATTTTGTTTGTCTCCATCTTTGAACAACAAGATCCAGAAAATAGATTCTTTCCACATTTGAGGTTTACTCCGCCTAATGTGGAACAGATAGATTTTGCCATTTCCAATATGATACACCAACAATCCCCCCACTCACTACTTTTAATGTTTTCAAATAATTTATAAACCAATTAAAACCCTCGCATTACCCACCTTAACGGTGAACAATTGAGTAATTTCAACCAGGGGAAAAATTATTATACTGAATTGTATGGCAATTATCATAACATTACACTAATTCCCAGAGAAGTATTTAAATTATATGGTTGGTTGATTGCGTGATGAATTAAAGAGCCATTTTTTTCTTGCTAAGAACCTCATCCAACAGTGATCAAGATGGGAGCTCTAAGGCACATTCAAGGACCAGACAGGCCGGAACAAGTCTACCCTATTATAAAGGAGTTATTATTATCATCATCACCTCCAGGGACTGAATCCAACCTGTAACCTCAGCCTGATCCACAAGTGCTGGAGGATCATATTATTACATTACACCGACAGCAAAATGTTGCTGTAATCATCTCAAGCTGTTCCAATCCAGAATGCTGAAATTGTGATGAATTGCTATGTGAATTCCAAAACAAAGTAGGTGTGAGGCCTCGTATCTAGATCCCAAGCATAGGTATACAACATAAACAAAGAGGGAAAACAAACTCCCAAAACACACATTCCTCAAACTAGTCAGCCACACTAGTTGTATCAACTTGAAGGAAAAAAATATCTAATGCAAGACAGAGGGGGGGGGCTGGTCAGGAACCCACAGAAGCTGATGCTGAGTCTTTCTTTCTGAGCAACATAACTAAAAAAAAGCTCTATTGGTGACAAGGTTGTCTATTAGTATACAGTCATTTCTAATGCCTAAACCACTGACGCAGGGTAGGAATGAGGCATGATGCAGAAACAGACCATATTCACATCTACAGCATAACAGCGAGATGAGTGATAAAGAAAAGCGAATTCTTTTCATTCCTGTCAATCTCTCCTGTTGTCATTTTTTACAACAGGACAGATACAGATTTTAGAAATGTATCACTCTGGTACCTGATTTTAAATGTTTGGGGTTTCTGTGGCACAAAACAGCCCAAAACACAACATTAGTTGAGGGTTTCTTATCCATAAGTTATTGTAAAAAACAGAGTCTAAGTGTTACTCAGTATGTTTCAAATTATGTGATGTATCACATACATTTACTATCAAATATACATATATCAAAAATGCCATAAAATACCACAATTATCCAGTGTCATGTTACTTTAGGATGCCAGCTTTGTGTCTTCAAATGTTGACCAAAAAGAAGAAAAAAACACCACTAAACACAAAGCACTGTCTTATCTCCATCTTACACAGAAAAATACATATTCTATGACCATAATGGAAGCATGACCATTAATGGGTCTGGTTATCCAGAATATTAAAGTCCCTTACTGAAAAGGCCATTCATCATGTGATTAAAACATTGCTGAGCTCCACAGGAATTAATCTCCTGAATATCCCGACTACATGACAATTTTACAGTTACAGTACTTTTTTACATTGTTACAAGGCCATCACCTGGGAAAGACTTCAATACATAATAATGAGAGGGATGGCACTATTATTAGATTACTAAGGTGAATGTGATTAGCAAGAACTATAGCTTTGCTTCTTGAAACATAATTGTACTGCGCATTAAGCTGGAGGCTCACATTATCAAAGTTGTATCAGCCAATTGACAAGGCTTTTATAATTAGGCATGCTGTTCTTTGAGAGACGAAGGAGAAATCTCTGCCACACAATGCACAGCAGGCTATATATTCACTTACAACCCCTACAGGCAGCACAGAACAGTCATGTTGCCTTTGATCCTGCATACAATTGTTTAAAGCGGTTGTAGAGGTCTCCAAACCCTATTGTGTTTAGCATAACCTCATCTGCTGAGCGTAGATGCAGTTCAGGAAAAGTGTATATGAAAGCTTAAGGATTCTTGTTTCTCAAACAATTAAGTTGAAATCCATCAGAGTCCGTATTGCAGATGTTCATCTACAAGTTTGGTCTCATATGAAGCTAGCATGTACAAACTTCAGCTGTACGAAGGGGAGAGAAAAAAGATCGGCAATACAAACAACACTTTAGTAAGGCTCTTATTCTCTCTCTGAATTCATCGGTAGAAACATTTATCTAACTGCTTTTGATGAGTAACCAGGAGCTAAGGGCTTTAGTAGTATGTATTTATCAAATACAAAATAAAACTCAGAGCAGGTCACCAATTGATCTTGATTTATCTTAACTTTGGAGTGGATAATTGGACTCAGACTGGTGCCGTTTCTTGCTTAACCCAAATACATGATCCCGAGTCAAAGTGAAATATTCCTCATCAAACTGAAAAACTGGGTAAGTAAAATCACTTAAAAAATATTTCACATACAGGAAATCTAGATTATGATTCAGTTTTTCAATTAATGCATACAATTTCTGAAATACAATAGCCAATTAATTATTATTATTTGAACTGATGAGGCACAAGTTGCTTAAACTCAAGTATTCCGAGAAGAAACTTAATAAATCCATATCTTTTCCAATCTATAGTTAATACTGCCAATTCATGGGTCTACATGTGCCATGTTTACACATACATTTTTTCTATGACAGTGAGCATCACAAAGCTATGGGGCCCGTCTGTGCACGGTGTCCATTGTGCGCACGTCAGGCAAGGGCTTTTTGTGCCATTGTGTTGGGTGACAGGCTGAATGAGAGGGAGTGTTTCTCAGTACCAGGATGTGTGGGAGACACCTGCTGGGCCGGGCTGCACCGGCCTGCTCTGCTCCGCCATTAAAACGTGTAGTGCTGGGGACTCTTTTGTTGGGCAGGAGCTGTTGGTGGCGTCATGTTTGAAGTGTCACAAGTGTCAGTCTTCATTAGATGCAGAGAGATATAAGGGATGGAGGAGTCAAGAAAGTGGAAGGCTGGATTGAGAAAAATGGAGAGCATCACTATCATGTCATTTTCTCTGAAAATGTGATCCATAAGAGGAGCAGATACCTGGGAAACCACCCCTGCAAGAACTTATTATTTAGGGAGAGATATACGATCAATTTTCCATGATCATCTGAAAATAGCCATAATAAAGCCCCATCGTTGAAATGTTTTACACTGCTGAAGAAAAAGAGTTGGTGAAAAACATCAGGTGCTGCCTGGATTTCACAATGAGCAAATCAGTACCAAAAAACAACCCCAAACAGATTCATCTATTTTATTCAAAGCTGTGCAAGAAAATGTGAAAAATTTGGTGATAGGGTATGTTGTGTTATATGTTTCTACTGCCAGCAAATATCATCACATAATTTTCTGAGGAAATGAGGCATCCCTTGTCTTTTGTTTTCATTAGAATACTTACTTTTCCCTGCTTCACAACACTGTCATGTCTGTGTGTGTGCATGTGTGTGTGTATGTGCATGCCCCGTCTGCACCGAAATAACTGGAGAATACAGGAGAGATAATTTAGGGGGTTGCTGCAGTACAAATACGGAGGTTGCTAGAAGCACACATCGATTGACATCTGCTCAAATGTTCATCGACAAAAGGAGAAACACTGAGAAAAGAGTATGAAGGAGAGAGGGAAGGGTCCGGAGAGGGGGTAAAAAATCCATAATTGCTCTCATCGCCATATGATTTTCTGCAGGCAATTTTCAGGGAGCACACACTGACCTTTGCCTACTTAATTCCTGTGCAGTAAAGAAACAGAGAGATGATCACTGAGGCACATAATTACACCCTCATCGATACATGGATCTATGGGATGGGCAATGAATGCAACCCAGGGATGAAAGGACAATACACATTACCCTCTCAATACACATGCACACACATGCGTACACTGACCATCACGCACTTGGAAAAAAAAAAAAAAGCTCACACATATCATCATGGTAGTGGCGTATATATCTATCTGGATGCAAAGTCAATGTGAAATGCATGGTGGGTAATGATGATGTGAGGGTTTGAGGCTGTGAGCTGAGTGGAGGAGCCCCATATGGCTCTCTCCGTCCGTGTCATTACCTTGTTACGCCTCTGACTTCCATTCAGAGAGAGAGAGAGAGAGAGAAAGACAGAGAGAGAAAGGGAGTAAGCGAGGATCACCCAAGACCATGCTACAACTGAAATTGTCTGGGGTCAACAGTGCCATAATTACTTTAAAATGTCAGCCCGCAATAAAATACAACAGTTCATCTGGCAGAAAGCAAATTAGCTTTGACCATGCCGTAATTACCCTTTCCTGCAGAACCATTAGAAGAGATCAAATCTTCACATTCTCTGTTTGAGGAAAGGCCATCAGAGTACACTCCACCTGACAAGGATGCACATTTGCCATTTTGCAGGGGTAATTAATTGTCCTTATAATAGAAATTTTATATTGGACTTTGAAATGGAAAAAAGTGTAATAACCTGCCAGTTTTATCTTAACCATTTACTGACATCCCTTGCCTCTTGCTCTCTTGCCATTTCTTCGACATTTTATTTGACCCCAAGCGGGCTGATCTGTGTGATCAGATCTTAAAGCAAAGGATCTCCTGCTCAAGAGGGCTTCTTTACTGATGAAATATCTGATGTTCAGACACTAAACTCCAGGACAAGACATCAAGCTGACTTTTGGCTGGAACACTTTTAACAAAGAAATATTTCTAACAGTTATTGTGTACATTTTGCAACATCCATCTATGAATATCTTTTCCATGTACTCAAAGGTTAACCAATAAACTCTGTTTATTAACCATGGGGTAGTTAAAGCCACCAAGCTAACTTCAGGCCATCTTTATGGAGTAACACAGAGCACATCATGTGTCACAAGGGCCACAATGACACACCTGAACATTAAGTCCAAATATTATTTCACAGCCGCAAGTGTCTGTTCACCATTTATCATCTCAGCAGTGACTCCCAAAACACATAACTTTACATATACATATTACGTATTACAACCAGGCATCGGTAAAATCAATAAAAAGTGTTAATTTTGCTATGAGAAAATATTTACATTAACTCTGTGAATAGTAGTAATATGCAACAGCACTTGTATTTAAGTAAAAATGATAGACTAATTGAAGATTCAAAATCACGGCCCATCCCAAATTTAAAAAAAAAGTGAAGATACAAACCTGTGAAATAATTTTAACGTTTGAGGCCTCATTCATCAGTTTAAATTCAAATAAAAGTACTTGAACTTTCATAATGTGATGCCCACTCCATAAATCTGCGAGTAGTCAGATAAATGTTTTCGACGTACAGGTTTTCATGCTTCAAGAGGCTCCACAGACCCAGCTGAACTGCAATAGTTTGATCTGCCCAAGTAACCAACATTATCTGACATCTGTAACTTTGCAATCTCAGACAAGACTATGTCACACCCAAAAACATGTGTGAGAGGGGAAAAAAAACAAAAACAAGATTAGGTAATTAATATGGAGTGAGGGGCATTCCCATCTGCTTCCATGTATATTTTTTTTTATCCACAGCACAATCAAAAACAACAAAGATACACATGATATCATTCTAGTATTTTCTGAACACACAGGGTCAACATGCAATTCTCTCTTAAAGATACTACATTGAGTGACATGTATTACTCTAAAAGACAATAATAAAGACATCAAAATGTGACCTGAGGTATGATGAAGAAAAGCATGTGCCAGTTAGGCATTTGATTTGGCAATCAGTGTCATTGTGACTGACTTCTGTAAGCCTTTGTGCTCCTTATATAGTAAGGGTTTACTATCTGTAGATGATTATCCTCATTTGATTTTATTTTTCTCCCCTCTTTTCACATGTACAGAAATTATGGACTAAGACAGAGAGAAATGTTTTCCTATGCAGCCAAGCAAACTGAATAGGGATTAGGTATGGAGTATCTTGGCGGGGACAGAAGCCCAAAGTAGTCAATTGGGACTGTATCTCAGGTAGCAGCACAAGACGCCCTACTACGGCTGCTGCGCTGCTACTGCTGCTGAATCTGAATCTCAGCTCAAGAGCATTGTAACCTTATCAAATTAGCTTTGGGCCCAGTCTGTCAGCCAGTGCTGCTGGGTTGGCAGCCACCACCATGATTAGTCATATTGAATTATATATTCAGAGCATGTACGACACCTTCCACATCAACACAATACACTCACTGAAACTCACACACAGATTCGCACACTGTGCCTCAGACCTACTGTAGTGAGAAAGAGACACACAAACTCACACGATGATAAAAACAAGCGCACACGCAAACACACACGCACACACACAAACCAAAAAAAAAACACACACTTAGGTTTCTGTTTTGGAACAGGGTGATGCGGATGTGCGTAAACAGGATTAGGAGAGACGGTTCCACTGTCACAGAGACCTCCAGATTGTAATTCTCATGCCTCTCTGACAGCTTGGCACAGCACTAAGTCACCTAACGTTTGCCTTGACATGAAATCCAGACCTGGGCACGGATGAGGTTATCAGCAGGGGGAGATGAGTGGGAGGAAACGCGTCTATTCCTATTGGGAAGAGTGTTTGGTACTAATGCCTGGGCTCAGTTAACTGAGGGGGCAGGGGGACAATAGCGTAGGGTAAGAGAAAAATATCCACCATAACTGCTGATTTAGATTGGGCTCTCCTGGAACACGTGTGAAACCTATCTAAAAGTAGCTGACAGATTACAATCCTGTTCATTAAATTTATCTCTCGCGACATAAACTTTTAATACGCACACCAGCCGTGTGTATGGGACTTCCAGGGCAGCTTAAACGACTGCAACCTGTAATTACTGTTCCAGCACTTGATTAGAATAATCTGATTGCAATTATTCAGTGACTTTAAAATACAAGCCTCAAGCTACAGAACAATAATTCAAGGGCAGTGATTGGGAACGTGTTTCTTTTTTGGCTGTAAAATGACGTTTTAATCGACATAGAGTAAAAGAGGTTCCCTGCTAAGGAGCCAGCTCTCTCAATTAAAGCCCATTTATGAAGTGAGGGGGAAGACGTTGCGCTGCGATGTGGAGTTAATCACCAAGCAGACACTTACTGAGCTCTCACGGATCAGGGGGCTGACCTCTCTATCGTGTATACAGGCAGAAAGGCCATCACAATACACATCACTGCAAACGTGCATAGCCATTAGCTACTTTATTGTATTGCTTTTTTTCCTTGATAAAACAGTTAAAATAATCTAAACACTTTTTTTTTCCATTTCAAAGCCTAAGCCTGCAGCGAGATGTTTTGTTGTTGAACCTCTGTTGAAATATTGAGCCTCTGAATGGCGTCTCTGATTCAAGATGCTTTTGATTACAGCAAAAAAAAAAAAAAAAAAAAGGGAAGATGTGTCAATTATCACCCATATTCTTGGGAGCAACAAAGCTAGATAATTGACTGCATTTACCAGACAACTCTAATGTATCTCGTCACTCTAAGGAGTCTGTGGTAGATTAATTAAAAAAGTTTTACAACATAAGGGAGACGCATTGCCCAGCTGGCACTGATTCCATGGTCAAAATGAAGGACAAACACACTCACTGTAATTTTTCTCTGGGTCTCTAATTTGCAGGACTTTATGTCTTTGTGCAGATTTACCTTAGAAGGGACTAGTTTTGTCCCTGCCTCTTGTGCTGACCTGCCCTGGATGATTAACAGAGCTGATTAGTCCTTCAAACACACACACACACACTGTCAGACTTCTATTTGTCCTTCAGCTGTCAGACACTGCACTACTGGTACAATGTGTTCACAGATACAATGACTGTGGAAGAAGTGTAATAACCCTACGCTTCTAAATGGAGAGCCTTAAATAAAATCTAAATTAATGTCTATTGTGTTTTTGAAAGCTAAATTGTGACTTCTCTAAGTTATTCTGTTTCATAATTGACTGTACATTCTTAACAAAACGCACTAGCAGGAACACATTAATCAGTATTACTCAGCCTTAACCTCGGTAAGTGGCACAATAAGAGACATGCCCTCTCTAATCAGCTTCATTGTGTTATATCACCTCAGCTCTAACTATATCACAGAGAGTTCAAAGACCTCACACTACATGTTATTGCTGAAACCATCTTTAATCAGCCACATTGGTCTTTGTTAGATCACGGGGGTCTACGTTGTAATGAAAACGCCAGCTAGCTCTGATAGCAGCCTAATTGGGAGATAATGAGCCAATAACATCAATGGCTAATGACACACCGAGTCTAAGTCACACCCCCCCTTAGGCCACACAGAGACTCATTCACCACTGATGGAGTGCATAGCTGGGAAGTCTGACAGAGCTCAACCACGCTCTGTACAAACAGGCAGCCTTGATGGCTTCATTAGGTTCATGAAAGGGAGTGTTTGATGCTTAAAAGGTAGTTTCAGCAGACTCTAGCTGAAGGGAGCAAGTGCACACACCTGGTCTTTCATAAAAGTTCAGGTATAGCATTTAGTATCACATCCCACTGCTTGAACATTTAATTCCATTATCGAAAGAGAGAGAGAGAAAGCTCACTGACTCTCAAAGGAGAGCTTCTTGGTCTTTTGCTAGACTGCGTTGATGTGAATATTATATGTACTTTGTTTGTTTGTTTGTGTGTCAGAGCATAAGTCGGGGGGTTGACAGCTTAAGCACAGGATGAGTGTGTGGGCGTGGGCACCAGAAAGTGGGTTGAAGGGGGCTGAACTTTTGTCAGGTCTCAACAATGAGCTAGCTAACAGTAAACAAGCCTGATGATGCATAATCACATTAAGAGAGGCAGCAAGCATGCAAGAACGACCCAACTAATCCACACTGTGTGTTAGTTCTCTAACCTGCACATAATCCTGCAGGGAAGAAGCGAGGTTGAGAGAGAGAGAGAGAGGAGGACCAATAAAGGCTTTGGAATTAAATTACTGTACAAGGAAGCTTTAGGCCAATTAACCAGGTGTTCACATCACTACTCTGATGGAGCCTGTATTGCTGTGTTTGCGCTATATTCAGTTAGTGCTCAATCTTTCAATTTAGTATGATGAAGAGGAGAAATATGAGACATCTGGACAAGAGAGAATCCAGAAGACAGAGCTTACAACTCATGAATCAACACTGCAAGATTAGCATTGATCTTGATACAAACTTAAATTTTCTCTGAGACGTCAAGTGTATTCTTTTACTCCCATTCACTGCTGGTTTTCTGTTCTTTCTAGTTCATAATTTTCCTTTAACTCAGCTTTGACCAAAAGCTCCAATTCTATGTATATCAATGCCTTTCATATGAACAGGTAAAACAAAGACAGCTTTAAGCCTATTGTCAATAAACACAAACCCTTAACTTCCCACAACATTTGTTTATTGAACTATGAAGTCATGTTCCCTGATATTAGAGACAGTTTCACAGATTAAACACATGACATGTAATGACTTTAAGTTTCTCTTTTTTCATAGGTTTGAATATTAGATAAAAGCAACAGCACGCTCATTTACAGGAGTGTAATGTGAAACTTTTCAGGGACAAGGACAAGGGTGGTGGTTTCCTCTAGAGATGGGTTACTTAATAGGAAGAGATCTTCCTATTCTGTAGAAATCTGAAGATCTGACTGAAGATCTAGTGGTGCATGCGCTGCTGGTTTTAGCCAAATAGCTACAAGGATGCCTTCATCAATGTAGGAAAAAAACATACTGTCCTGCACCCATAAAAAGACAGAGCGATATACGAAATATATTAACTTCATTAGAGAAGTCAATGATAAAAACAAAAATAGTCAAAAATCTGTCAAAATAAATCTCATCTTACAGTGAAATGTGTTAGTAGGAATGAATTTTTACTGTCTAGTGATATGTACATAAATCAGGAGATCTGCTACTTATTAGCATAAGAGGATCACTCACTTTGGCCCATCTACATCATATTAGCATAACATGGTTTAAGAGTGTAACATTAACATACATATGTTAAAGTATTACACACCTGGACCTATTAAAGTCTATTTGTGATGGAGGTAGAACTTAATGAATGAGAAATTGCTTTTTGATAAATTCCTTTTGCATCATAACTGTTTCTTTGCCCATTTTTGAAAGTGATTTTTTTTATTTTCATTTTTTCAATCAAAAGTGTCGTACCCAGGGCAGTGGTTTAAGTAAGGGTGGCAGGAAATTTGATTTTCCACTGGCCAGGAGGGCTAGTTGGTCGGAATTTTAAGGGACAAGGAAATAAGTCACTTCCGAATATTTCTCAAGATGATTTACGTACTTAAAGAAAACTCGGCCCAAAAAAGCAAAAAATGTCCTGTGAATTTAACTTATATTAAACTGAAGAAAAAATATAATTAACACAACAAATGTGACTTGGGTTCCTTAAAAAGAAAATTTTATATTAATGAGATAATGTCCTTGTCTCAAGGAGAACCATGTTGGATTTGCACAAATATCATAAGCAGCATGCTCTTCACTTTACTTTCAAAACTTTGCTGAGTAAACTTTTTCTGCCAACTCCTGTACAGCTGAGGGAAATTCATCATTGTCAGCCTGTGGATCAAAAATGGAGAGTGGGTGAAAATGACGGATACAGCAAAAGTAAAGAAAGAGAAGGTGGGTGGAGATGATGCGGGGAGTGAGGATACAGGAAGATTGGAGCCAGACAATGAGCAATGGTGGAGCTTGGTAAAGTGTGTACGTGTGTGTGTGTGGGTGGTTGGGTGGGTGAGTGGGTGGAGTAGGTGTGTGCGTACCAGAGAGATGGTGAAATAGTCCTTGAAAGCAGCCCCTGGAGAAGGAGCCCAGCTGGACTTTGAGTGTTTCCTGGTGATTCTGTCTGCCCTCTCTAACATTCAGTCCCTTACCTTTCAGCAGCCTCCACTCTTCACCTGTCCACTTGCCCTGTTTGACAATACAGTTGCAATAAAACACATACATAGGTCAATGCCTCCAATTTGGGAAGTATCTTAATATGATGTTATTGTGCTAAGATAATTTAACTGAATTTGAAGAAAAATTTTAAGTTTTATAAATTTTACAAATGTGTGAGTCCCCTAGACAAGAGAAGCACAATTCCTGACTTTTAATTTTTGAATAAAGTTTGTTCAAATATCCCATTCAGTGAAAAAACATAGGTCTCTGTAATGTTACCCATTTGTTTCTGATACAGTTTTGGATCCCATCGTTGGCTGGGGCCCAACTGAAAAAGCTTGATTCAACCTAGGGCTGGGCCATAAAAAATGTCACTGAACTCCGTTAGAAAACAATAACCCGATCGGATCCAGAGCCTCACCTCTGCAACCTCAGGCACTTTTAAGGAGTTTCTTTTGGATCTTTTATTGAAATATTCACAAAGTCAAGATCCCTTTTTCTTCAACTGACTATTATTATTGGTGCGATTGACACATATGCTCTTCAGAAATGAAACTGTGATCCTTTTTTGCTTCAGAAAATGAGGAAATAAACATCAGAATTTCTCAGAACACTACTGTTATACCAAAGAAAACCTCTTTTTGGTGTTGTGGATTGGTTTGTTTGTTTGTTTGTTCCAGTTTTTTAGATTTTTTTTAACAAAGCTTTAAATATGTTTATTTCTTTTGCAAAGTTCTTCTTTATTGAAACTGCTGTGTATGTGGATTCTAATTTATCCACAGCCAGACTAAAGGATGCCCTCTGAACTGCAGTTTTTAACACTTCCGTACAGGCTTCACATTTTAAGACTGAGGCTTTTGAAAAAATGACTACCCTTCCTCCATGTTACACACACAAACACACAAAACTGAGTTTGACCTTCTTATGGCAGCATCTAATGTGCTACAACAGTCCTCTGGCAATAATTTACCATGCCTGAAAACACTTGTGTTGCTACTGTAAGATTATCTAACAGTGAAGTAATTTATACACAAACTTGCCTCGTCCTTGATTCTCCTTGCATGTTTTGTATAGTGAGGGATAAATACTCTGTCAAAAATAAGGTAAAAAGTAATTGACAGTGGATCAAAGTTTTGCGTTTTATGCTTAGTGACACTGCATGTAATCATGTAAGTACAACAACAACTGAAGTACACACACTGGCAAGTAGAATCAGCAACAACACATGAACAGGGCAATAAAACCAGCCTTTATAAATTTCTCTACATAGGACAGGTTTGAGCACTCTTGAGGTGACTCGCTTCATGTCAACAGGCAACATAGAGTGGTCCACTTTCTCTATCATGAACTTCACACAAAACATCCAAGAAGCTGTGAGCATTAAGAAGGGTATGCTGAAGCATGCAGCTATGTTTTCTTCTACTATAACCTACTTCTTTCTGTTACAGCTTTGGCTGAAACCAACCTGACTCATTTTTGTTTTCTCCTCTTCTTCGCATCCAGTGCTTCAAGTGTTCCCCTGTCTGCCGTTCTCCATCTAAGTTGCTGTTTATTTGAGTGTGTTGGCATGGTATTGCTCTCCTGGCTCTGCTGTCCTGGCACACCTGTATGCAATCAGCCCATCACCTCTCCCAGTCTACTGACCTGCCTCCCATCAGTTCATCAGCCTGGAGTATCTCTGCACCAGCTCTTCATTCATTCTTTGCCAGATTGTTGATAAAACCAGAGTTATGCTTCAAGGCAAACTCAGTCTCGATTGCTCCTGATTTGTTGTGATTCATGCACTATCCTGTCACTCTGGTGTTCCAAGGTTTGTCTGTCTCCTACTCACCTACCTGCAACCTCACAGCTTCAGAGCTAATAACAGTCCGTCTCCATGGCTTACCCTGTGTTACACTGTCTGGGCTTAAGTGGAGCATAAACAGGTCAAATTGAGGCCAATCCTAACTTGCTTTTAGGGTCCTAAAACTGCTTTGAATGTTTTAAACCTGATAGCGTTATTTACCATATAGTTTACAGACTACCACTTGAGCTGACAACAGCCCAATGCTGATCGCTGATCCTGACCGGTCAGATGAGTTTTTGGTGAATCAGAATTTTGGCTGGCTGATTGCACATTCTAGCAGAGTGAAAGCAAGTCTACAATCCAATCCCTCAAATTCAGGGCATTTTTATGGGATGCTTCTGCATAAAACAACAGGCTACATCCAAAAACACTACAGCTGTAAAAGTTTGTTGGTATGGGAATTTTACAAACTGGAAATCAACACTTATTTTCTTAGCCTCAATGGTTGAGTTTGAATGTGTCTGAATGTGCGCATTAGAGCAAAAGCTAAGTACAGTAAGCCAACCAGTACTTCTATAGCGCTTCTATAGTCTAGTCTGTCTCTAAGCGCTTTTCACTTCTAGTCTTTCACCAATCCACACCGCATTCACACACTGATGGGAGACAAACTGCCAACACTGAGCTACAGTCGCCCAATCAAATCTAATCCCAAAAAAATTACGGTTCAGTAGTTTGTTTTCTCCAAGTTGGGGCTAGAATCACTGGACTGCATGAGCAGAGATCAATAGAAACATGGCTAGAACACAGCCAAAACAGTCCTGGGTCAATAACTATTTAGCTGAAGTCTAAAATATGGAGATGTTCAACATAGCTGGATGAATCAGCAATAACTTAAACAGTGAAAATAGAAACTTCAATCATAATGGTTTTAACTATGTTGTAAAAATACTTTACATGTAGTTATTGAGTCAATTTCTAATTACATTTTCATTTTTAAGACCTGAAATAACCACTTGACACTACAAATAACGGTCTGTTGAGTGTCTGTGGGTATAAAATATTATAATAATAACTGAATGTTGACATTCCCTGAGATCCCTGAGAGCAAGGGTAGTTTTCAGACTCCAGCACACAAAGAGTTGGACGAGGGCACAGATGAAATAGTTTGCTGAATTGTACAGCCACACCTAAATCTTACTTTTGATTCACTAAATGTGTTGTTTGACTTGGCAAGAAGTGCAGTATGTCTTAGGGCGTCTAGTCAGGACTTCACCAAGTTTTCTGCAGCCCTGCTGAGCAGCATTAGCTCTGGCTAGCTGGTGACCTTAGATTTTGTAGGAGGTTTGACTATGTGGTAAGGGGGGAAAAAAAAGATGTGTGTGTGTGTGTGTGTGTTTGGGGGGGGGGGCTTGGAGAAAAGAACACCTCTTGCAGCTGAGGTTTAGCTTAAATCCTTTTTTTTCCTTATGAGCACAGAAGGGTGAAGAACGAGATATTATTCTGACTGAGAGGAAATAGAGAAAGTGCGACTAACACTTAAAAGCCCAAACCGCAGCAGTTAACACAGGCCTGACCTGCCCTGGACTAAGGATCTGATGAAATAATGCAACCAGCAGGGATGGAAAAGAGTTTTTATGCCCTGTGAATAGTAGAAATGAATACAATTAGACTTAGCAGTATATACTGTTATGTGAAACCAAAATAATGCTGTTATTATAGAAGGGGAAAAATCCTATAAAACCCTTCAGTGATTGGCCTTAGAGAGAAAAGCTATTATTTTACATTTCTGAGACAATAAATCACTGGTTATTATGAGGACTTGTCAAATGAAATGACTTTCTAAACTCATAAGCTACATATATTCAACACTAGCAATTAAAGTTGGATATAGCTGATCCCATATTTGGCTTAAAGATATACAAACAATAAACTGCTGCAGCTAAATAAAACATGGCGTCATATTTCTGTGATGTATGCCAATCCCATTGAACATATAATTGATCCCTTTCCATTTAGAACAGTGCAGCTTACACAATTCTTTGGACTCCATTTCAGCTGATATTTCATTACAGCTTTCCAAGAAATAAAAGATGATGTGATCAAGTGTTGTTTCATTTACAGCATGGATCAGAGTGAGTTCAGTTACACATAAAAGCATTAACTATAAAGACTAGTGATTAAACTTGACGGTCTATGTTTTAAGGCTCTGTTTTTGCAAAAGGTTTGGGAAAGATTCATGTGCACCGTCTGAAAGGTCCAGACTCAGGGGAGGACAACTCATGACAATCCTGAAAAGGAGTCATCCGTGCTTGCCAGTGTGATAAACCTGTAGGGAGGAGCCCCAGACACTGAACTCCATGAAACACTCCTCAAACAAACATGTCTTGCCATCTTAAACTCACAAGAATCTGAAAGATGAGGCTCCCCCACACCATCTCCTTATAGCCCACTTTGTGAAAATAAGAGACAAGTGAAAAATCAAGATGGGGAGAGATTTTGTGAGGAGGACAGAAAGAGGGGAGAGAAATTATGCCAGGATCTGATGATTCATTCTGAGGTTGGATTAAGAGACATGGTGTCTGGCAGCATGTGCAGGGTCAAGCTCTGCAGGCCTGGGGCTTAAGCAGCCACTCAGGCTGACTTGAGACTTGAACCATGACTCCTTCAGTGCAGCAAAAGAAAAAAGGGTGGGCGGGCATTTCACAAGGTACAACACTCTACTGGGACTGACCATTTCCTCTTTCCCACTGTTGAACACATTCAACTTCTATTTTTCTTTCGTACAGTTTATCTTTGATCAAAAATATATCTCTCAGTAGACAAGTAGTGTAAACATCCACATGATTCAGGGCAGAAATCATGACTTCCTGTAGTTATATTTACAATTAGGATAATGATTAGAGGGTGATTTTGTAATCAAATCAGTCATTGGATGTCCTCTTCCTTATATGTTGGCACTTACAGAAAACAAAACATGAGGGATTGGTCCTTTTATCAAAACAAAAAAAGGAGAGAAAATTCCAATAATCAGTGAAATGTTTAGCTTCTCTGTCTTTGTCTCTCCTGTTTGATCACACCCACCTCATGCAAACACAGCTCCCAGTGTGGGGCCACTTACAAGGCAAAGTAGACGAGCCGTGAGGGCATCACGTGTTGATCCTGCAGATAAGCTGACCAATTGGGTTCATTTATCAAGGAAAACTTTTGCTTAAAACATGATCCCTGTGTGTGATGGAAAGCCTTCTGACAACTTTATCCCATCCACGTCTTTGTGGTTCTTGGCGTGGTCGCCTCGCAGAAACCCGAGCAGTGTTATTACAGATCTTTCGTGGGCTACAACAGGACATTAGTTAAAACAAATATGTAAATCTGGGTAAAAGAGGAGCTCTGGGGCAGAGTCTGAATGATCTACTGGTGATAAAATCGTGACTAGGCAGACAGAGAAATGACTATAACTGTCTTTTCCCTGAAAAAAACAAAACTGTTAAATAGACACAATAAGACAACCAGTGGCTGATCAGAGAGACAGAAAGTAAATAAAACTCATCTGGAATTGGTCTCTGTCTCTTCCTCTATAATCTAAAACCCAATACTCATATCAGATCTGAATTCTGAGCGGCGTTAATAGCTGAATATTCATTTTGGTGCAAGCGGAAGACAAACATTCCCATCCTTAATGACATCTCCAGGGAGGAAGTTCATTACACAAGGTTGTTACGCAACAAAGCCCTGTCACTTTCAGAGGTCAGAGGAGGTTCACACTGCTAACATTAGCACAAAAACCCAATGGCAACTGGGTTAGTGACACTTCCTGTATGAAATAACAACTTTAAAAGAATTGGGATACAAGGAACATTATTCTTCTGGTAAGTAAGATAAAACTTAGTTGAAATGGCCTACTTAATACGAGGTGGAAAAGAAAGCATAATTGCGACACATTTGATGCCAGAAAGGAGCATTGGTATGACAATTACCCAGGTCAATACACGTCCATGACTTCCCAAGATCATGTTTGTATATAAGTTGCTCTTTGCATGGTGCATCTTCAAGCTGCATTTGCTGATGAAACTACGAACTGTATTCAAAAATTATTTTTGTTTGCAATTTCAAGCCCATGCATTGATTCAGATAACAGGGTTATTTCTTCATTAATCTAGTGCCACACGAAGGCCCAAAAATTCTGGTCATTCATTATCAGTCAGAGGCGAAGTTCAGAGATTTTTTAAAATTCTCTGAATCTTGGTTGATGACACTGTTAAATTCTTTGCAAATTATGTCTTCACCTTAACTTTTTGACAATCACTTCACCAAGTCTCTCAAAAATGGGGAACCTCTTCTCATCCTTCTGACAGACTCATCCCCCCTTTTACACGCAGATGTTGCTCAACTTTTATTCGGTATTTGACAACTTTTTCATCTTTTCAAGTTGCAGAAAACAAATTTTAAATAAGCATATACTTTTTTCATAAAATTATTTTTTAATATTTTGCAAACTGCAGACTAAATATCCTAATATGAAACAATTGTGATGCCGGTTGTGATGCCACTCTCATCTGCTAAAGCACCCAGGCTTCTTATTCTCTGTCTGTAAGTGAACTACCTGTTGTGTCAAAATGTAGGGGCTTCCTCAACTTTTTTTTGCATTAGTTATCAGATCAAAACAGCATCAGAATGACAGAACAACAAAAAATGATAAAATACCTCCTTAATCAGGCTGATATATTACCAGACAAATAATTAGAGTGCATCTCAAAAGTTCATCAACTTGAAGTATTTGGGGTAAATTATCTGTATTATTCTCAGTTTGTTATACCTCTCTTTGTGAATGAGAAAATATGAAATCTGTGTCTGCGCATGCCCAAGGAGTCAAGGAGAACATACTCAATGGGAAAAAAATGAGAAAAGAAATCTCAAGTTTTGTTGGAGTATCTCACCTAGTTACAGGCATGTGTATTGTATGTATGTATGTATTAGTGATGGAGGGTGTGTGTGTGTGTTTGTGTGCACATGCAGTGTTTGTGTAAGTGTGTACATGTCTTTGGGAAAACACTGTAGCTGTGGATGCACACTGTGCTGTGCACTGATTGATGGTTGCTGTCCATGCAGGCCTACATTTTTTGAGTGAATTGGAGTCACAGCACATGAGCAAACACAAGATGGAAGACTTGTGGAACTCTCCACTACAAAGAATAGCAAGCCTGTCTCACACACACACACACACAAACACACACACACACCACACCCACAGATCCACTTTCCCAACTCCAGTGCTTGAAGATCTACCTGCCAGCTGCTGCCAGTCGCAGGGAAAGATGGGCTTTGTTGGTTTTGTGAAGCCCACCGACAAGACCCCCCTGGAGACTGTAGGTCTCCAGCAGCACAAGCCTCAGCCTTATCCACTCCACCGCACAGGCAATCTGTTTTCTATATTGCCAGCCTGTATCACTGTACTATGCACTATAGAACAGCAATTGAGCAGGAAATTAAGTTAGGGGATCGGTATTTGGCGGAGGAGAACGAGCTGGTGTGGTCTCCCCTCTCCACATACAAGGATCATTAAATATCATACGAGTTTCTTGATAAATTTCCTCCTCTCCTCACTCTGCTGTTCCCATCAACTCACCCTCTTCTCTGTCTCTCTGTCTCTTTTCTTTCTTCCTCAATTTCCCTCCCATCATCTGCCGTTCCTCTCCTGTCTTGCGATGTTTGTGGAGTGTATGAAACAAAACATCCTAATGGATGTTTGAACAGCTTGAGATGTGTCGGCCTGGGAACTACCTCCCTGTGACAGGGAGCTCTGGCGGGGAATTGAGACCAGTACAGGGGGAAATCGGGGACATATTTCTTTCTCTTTCTCTTTGTTTATTTCTTTTCCTCTCTCTGGGTCTCCCCCTCCAATCCCTCTCCCTTCTCTGTCTATTTTATCTCATTATTTCTCTGTAAATACAAACAGAGGACAGAGTGGAAGCTTTTTTGGGGGGATTAGCAGATGTGGAGGGCGCATAGTTTTCCTTCTAGATTTTTTACTTTCTCTTTTTCTGTCTTTCTCCATCTTCACTGTTTTCAGGGAGTAACCATGCAAGAGCGTGTTGGGGAGAATGACGTTAAAAGTGAGCAAAGGGAAAGGAGGGTGCAATCTGGGTCAGGAAGTCAACATTCAAAAACTTGATACTTGACTTTTACTGCAGCAGCGTCTGTTCTGCTGAAGGATATGAATCAAAGTGTGTGTGCGTGCACACAAACACACACCAGTATCTTTAGTCCTGAGTGAATTCTGAGCACAAATGTGGACTTTTGTTTCTTTTATTAACTTCTTAATCATAAACCTCATTATCAAACTAATAATTAACTTATATTTCAAATTACTTTTAGGTTAATTTTGGGTATTCAAATGCCCCAGATCTGGAAGTATTAATGAAATGTATATTCATAGAAGGCATTGATTTCTTCACTTCTTCTTCACACTTTAAACTAGCATGTGGACTTCAGGCAGTCGCAGCACATTTTTCTGCTGAATCCTTTAAAAGAAGTGTTTTAATGTTGTTGTTCAGAAACCTGTTATATGACCTCAAGTTTTGTGCATTTGAAAGATCCCAACCAAACAATGAAGCTACAAACGTTTTCTCTCATTTAAAAGACAGACATTCTGAGTTTCTTTCTCTTCTTTCTGTGGGAAGCTGAAAGCAGACAAAGCAGCTTTTCTGCATCCATCCAGAAAGACAGACAGACAGAAGCAGACACAGAAACACACTCACAAGGACAAAGAGCTCTCACAGCTACAATCTGAGGTCGATCAGCGGTGTTGACAGCTAAATTAACAAGTGCTACAAGCACCATTACAACTGGCTCCTGATTGTGTAACAATGTAAAGATATACCAATACACACAGTCGGACAGATAGTCAAACAAATCAATATCTATAAACAAACCAATGGGGGGAGAAAATATATATTGGTCTGGAGGTAGATTTATGACCATCACTTGGCACATGTAACACACACTAACCCACACACTGCACTCGAAGCCGGCACAGTGGTCAGGTTAGTGGGAGGCAGTCGACGAGATAAGGCGCCAAACAGGTCTAAATCCCTCCTGAAGCAGTCTTGATGGACAGACAGGCCACCATTAACAATGTGGTGGCTTGTGAGAGCAGCAGCTGATGGAAAGATACCCTGGCATTTGCTGTGTTAAGAAGTGGCCCTTAAAGATTTCACACTTCCAATTTCTTTGAATTATCTGCCATCTCCAGCCTGTCACTCAGCCTGACAATCTCAGATTCATGCTCACTGAAGCACCGGGCTGGTTATTGACAAAGCAATCTGCCGTGATACAGCGACGCCTAGAAAAAAAATTAGTCAAGCAAAAAGACGCACGACTCTCGAACCACCTCGAACACAGATGATCACACTTTTCTCTCTTTTTTGTTAATGCTTTAAGACTGAGAAAAAGAAAAACATCCTGTGTACATTCATTGAGTGTTCAGGTAGTGCTGCTGGATGGTGATCTCAGAACTTCAAAAGTGAAAGTCAATGTGACTTTAAATTTTGTGTCAGCAAAGCAGCAAATCTTTGCCTTGTATCAGCATTTGCTAGATTGAAGCACACAGAGCAGAATGGATTTGTTAAGGTCCACCTACGGCAGTGTTGACAGCCCGCGCTGTTATGACACTGAGCAGACTGCTTATCAGATCTTTAATGGTTTGATTTGCTTGCTGCTCCAGACAGGCCATGATAGAAATATCACAACATCCCCATTACCCTCAGCATTCAGTACATAGTGCACCGCCTGTGCTTTCTATGAATTATTAAAAGCAGACAGATTACGCTGCAAGGCTGGAAGTCTACAGGCATGCTACAGATGCTGCTGAGCAAAACGGTAACATCACAAGTGTGTTTTTGTTCTCTCTCTTTTTTAAAAGGAGGGGCTTCTTTAGAAGTCTGTATCAGATAAAAGAGGGTGGTCACTGGATTCCAAACTAATGTTGTGGGATATGTGTGTGTATGTCTGCTTACATGTGTGACTGTGTGTTGTGAAAGATGATGAGGGTGAAGGGCATAGTGTCAGGGCTTGTCTGACATGTGGCCTGGTGGGTTGGCTGGATGGTTGGTTTGCTGTCTCGATGGCTGGTTGGGTGCAGCCCAGCTTAAGCCTGGCAACTAACTCCTTCTCTCTTTCTCTCTCTCTCTCTCTCCCCCTCCCTGGAGTGACAGGCTGAGACATTAAGACAGGCGTTTTAATTAACTGTGCCACTCTTCCACCTGCTGCCCTCAATATGCTCCGGCCCAGGCAAGCTGTCTCTCATACCACTGACTCTCTTGCTCTCTTTTGGCTCCATCTTCCCTAACTCTCTATCATTTTTTTCCCCTCTCTCTCTTCTTTATCCTCTCTTCTTTCCAATTTTCAAATCTCACCCCTCATCACTTTGAATCTCTCTCTCCCTAACCTCCCTTTTCAATCCCTTGTGCATCCCTCCTCCGTTTGACCCTAATAAATGAAGCCTCATACCGATAGATAAGGTGATTCCATAAGGCTCATATGACAGAATTAGCCAATTTCTTTCTTGAACTCAAAGAGAATTAATTTCTACATGTGTCCTGTTCCACTGACCCTCTAACTACCCCCCGCCCATCTTTCTCTCTCACACACACACACACATACACACGAGCACACACACACTTTAACAGAGCACATACACACTCTCACCCTCTTCAAATCTTTCTGGTAATTCAGTTCTGCTCAACACTCATCAGGCTATTCATTACGGCTTGATTGAAGATGGATATTTCTGTTCCCTCATGACAGAATGGAGCTAGGGATCAAACTGGGGACATTACAGGATTTAGAGGAGCCAATGCAACACATAGCAGCTTCATGTGTGTGTATGTATAGTTGGGAACACTGGTGTGAATGCTGGCTCATAAATGTTTATATAAATAAGCATAAATGTGAGCCTGGCAGTTTAAGAATCTTGTTTAGTGTTGAGACTCCTGTAGTTAAATCATTCAGATCATAAATTGATAATTAATTCAAACAGAATGGAGCAACAAATGATCCACTTTTAGCACTCTACTTAAATTGTATTACACTTTTAATGGGGTTAATAGACAGTGTTAGCAACACACACAAAAAAAACGACTCAACGGTGTGTTGTATTAAAAGGATTAATGTCTTCCTTTCAGAATTAAAGCCAGGTCTTGGAGATCTGGCTAAAACTAACAAATTGCCCAGGTCTGGCTCCTCGACGGAGCCCCAGACGAAACTTTACAACAGTAAGAAGACAGCAAGAGGGGCCATGAATCAGCCAGGTGGACAGGGAGCATTCATCTGCCGTGTGAGGAGAAGTGGCTTTGAAGTTTTCGGCAGTGAGGCGAAAGAGCAGCCGTGGCCTCAACCTCTGTGTTTATGTAGCTACACTGGCCCAGGGAGAGCTCTTAATGAACGATGTGGATAGATGGACGCACAGCTAAAAACAGACACTCACATGTCTGTGTGAGGGCCAAGACACACACCAAGGATTCACGCATACTTTAAGCTGAGGTCGTGGACATGTCGGCGTGTAAAGTACATGTGAGCATGAACTTTTGCCTGGCTGTAATATGAGCAGAACAATGCATGCAGCAGCCGGCCAAGAGTTGATGTGAAAGCAAAGCCAAAATTGAACTGTAGTGCACGATCAGATTTCTAACATGCGAAAAGACTTACCTGTCAAAAGCAGGCTGTGCCAACATCCTCCAGCAATGTCTGTCACTGGCAAGCTTGGTAGAGCCACTTCCTCAGGCAACAAGATGTTCCTCTTTACATTCCCACATGCTCGTCCACAGCCCCACTGAAACAGCCTCCCGTCATCTGCATATAAAAGTATAAATGTGATCAGCTTTTATTTCAGCAGAATTATACACACACTATTCTAACATCATCATCTGTAAAAGTGTGACACACAAGGGAATCAGAAGTGAAAAGAAGAGTTTGATAAATCAGTTGAGAGACATCTTTTGAGCCCTGTACTTCCACTAATTGCTGAGTATTAAACAGGCCTCTAACCCTCCTGCAGCTCATCTTGCATCTCTCTCCAGCACGCCTTTAGGAGCATGTTGTCCTTGTTGTGCTGCTGCTGCATGGGGCCTCTGGTGATAAATTATGGATGCAACGCAAAAGCTGTAAAATTTGTTGTATCTTCCATTATCTTCATGTTAAAGGCCACAAAAGCTCTTCAGTGAAGTCAGCCATTAAGAAATGACAGGTATTGCTATCAGGCTTCTTTATAGCCTATTACCTGCAATGACAGCAGCTGCTGCTGCACCACTGTACGGCCTATCACATTATTTGCAGCTAAAGTCAGCTACTGTGTCATTTCGCCTCATTTTCTTGACAGTGCTATCATAAATCCATTGGGCTGCAGGGGAAACTGTCGACTACCTCGATTATCTTCATAGCCTGAATGAATTCTGAAATGTATGTAACAGGCAATGACTGTTATGGATCAGGAGCCAAGGCCATATTCTCGCTAACTCTCTCTCTTTCACTCCTTGTCTGTCGCTCAGGTGATGTGCCAATCCGGGGCTTGAGGGCTGAGACATTCACATAAAACTGAGTAAAACAGGTGAACTTTGAAGCACACAGTGACAGCTAATGAAGAGTGACATCAGCACCCTTCTTTAAGGTCTTGTCTGGTTGATTTGTGCCGATGCTTCTTACAGAATGTAAATTCAAACGTAGTACTTGAAGGAGTTATTGATGGGATCTATTATTTGTATTTTGAAGTATATCAAAATTAGAATTAGCAGCTGCATGAACACTATAAAATGAGTTCAGTCAAAACTGTCTAGATTCCTAAAAGGCAAATATTTAAATTATTTATGACAAAAATGTTGATTGAATTTTTGTGTCACAGATATAATGGCAGATATTATATTACCTGTGAGAGCAAGATTGTGGTTTGCCCCACAGGTGACCTTCAGCACATGGTCCACACACTCCACAAAGTGAGGGATGACCGCGTTTGCATTAGAGCCACTGCCAATTTGTCCATAATCATTCTGCCTGTAGGGAGAAGAGTATAAACACATAATTAAAGACATAATTAATAACCCAGGGGCACCATATTCCCTGCTTTATCACACTTTAAACTATATCCTACACCACGTCATAGCAGGAAATTAATGCATAGATTTCAGTTTCAATAGGGGTAAAATAAATAATGAATTCAACTAAACTTGCGCAGTGAGCAGGTTCCACTGGGGACCAGGGAACATATGCGTTTCCTCCCATTTTTACGAATCCTCTTTGTGACAATAACGAGACACAGCCCTATCAGAAGTGAAACACCTCACTAACTAATTAGACTCTCAGGCTGCAGTCTGACAAAATAAAAAGAGAAAAGTGCTTGAAGGAAGACTTGCTCTCCTGCAATTTGCATCTGCCACTTTTTACTGCATCTGTTCCAAGTGCCATTCAACGTTCTCGTCCTCCTTTTGTTGGGAAGTGTTGAGCCCCAACTATTTAAGCTCACCTCCTACCTACTCGGAGCTTTGTTCCTGCTCCTCTGCAGACCAGTAATGAGCCAACCGCCACAAAACCGCGAGGAAATTAATGACTCATTACGGATGGGGCCTGGACCACTCCACAGCCTCTCTTCCTCCCCCGCTCCACCCTACATGCCCACATGTAATCCTCTCTCTCTCCCCCTCTTTCTCATACTCTCATCCCTTCAGCCCATACAGAAAGACCCCAACACCTCCCTATCAATTAGAGCCTATTACAGGGCTCCCATGCTAGCAGGGCAAAGAAAGAAGGCCTTCACAGCTCAAGAGTGTGTGTAGGAGAGATTGGGGGAGTTGAATGAGGAGCCTTAAGGTGCTCCTTTCACACCCTTGCCCTTATCCATTATGCCAGTCTGTAGAGCCCCCTAGGAGAAACGTGCAGTCCTAAAAAGACTTAGGGATAAAAAAAAAAAAAAAGTCAAGGGAGGGATTCTTGGTCACACCTTTTCCTCTCTTTTTTCAGCTCCAGCATCAAGTTATATCATAACTAGTCCTTAAGCAAAGCAACATGGTCACGGTGCTCTCACTTTGACTACCGTGTTGGAACAGGATGGAGGGATCTGTCTAGAATTTATTCATCATAGCACCTGTGTCTGAGTTGATGGACAGACGGACAGACAAAGACGATAACAAGATAAAGCAAATGGTGGACAAGCACATAACATGAAAATTCATGTGGTTATTGATTCCTTTTAGTTTCAATCCCTTTTACCCTCCTCTGCATTCCCTCTGGCGGTACCTTTGTATTCATGGCACTGTTGGTCTTTGTTCAGTGCAAAAAATACTGTTCAACATTGCCAGCACTTTAGAATATCTTTTCTTTATTCCCCCCCTTATAGGATATGTATCAGCTTTTCATCCAAGCATGCTATGCTCATTGGTTATTGAAGCTATGGTGCATTTCAAGGCAATTCCTCTGAGAGTGAATGGGTGAGATCACATGGGTTTTGAGGTGGTTTAGAATGGCAAATCCTGCTGAAAGTGTCATTTCCAGTCAGAGACATCAATTTGGTGTGTGAGACAGCGCCCCAAGAGAGCCCAATAGCCTGGGAGATTCCTGACAAGAGCAAAGGGCCTGGGGATCAGCTCATACGCACCTGGATAAGACAGAAATTTCAGAGAGCACTTAAAACACAGCGAGCAAAGCGAGAGGGGAGGATGAGAGGAGGAAACATGACAGACAACTTGGGTAAAAGTGCAGAGAGAATAAAATGAGACGAGACGCCTCCAATTTCACTCCTTCAGCCAATGATGAACCTTTGTTTAGAAAGCTGATGACGCCTTCGCAATTATCTACATTACACACATTGCAAAGACAATCACACAAACCTTGATTCCTTCGACATACATTTCTATGAATTTAAAATGAGTGATGCAGGATTTTTCTGGTTGTCCTTTTTAACCTTGATTCTAATGTAAACAGCAGTTGTTTGCGTTAATAAAATGGGCATAAAAGAGAAGGCAGTCAATGACCTCCATCTGGGGAGGATTATTAAAGCTCATAAGTATGGTTAATAGTGGGATATTAAAACACTGACATGCACAAACTAAAAATCTAAATTATTGGCAGCACAATCTCTGGCCAAACATTGTGTGTAACTGTAAAACAGCACACATAGGCTGCGGTATTAACTCTAATATAAAGCCTCAATTAGCTAAAGCGAGTGCAAAATGGCTGATAATTATTGCACCAGCTCATTAGACTTGTTTTGACACTAAAACCACTTAAATCACTGCAGAAGCACATACACAGGCGCAGATGCAAACACACACATGCAGATGTTAGGAGTTTATTCCCATCATAATGAGGCAGATACTGTACAGGTTGGCTTTTACTTGTTTCGATAAAATACTAAACACTTCAACTTGGATTTAATAGGGTCCCACTATTACATGAGCAATTTATAAACCTGTATATAGAAGGTGAATTTAATGAACTTTGCAAACCTGTAGAAAAACAAAACCAACAGTCAGTAACAGTATCATCAGCATGTGATTAGTGAAAAATCCAAAGTGATGAAGGCTTCTTCAAAAAAGTTGGAAAGGAAAACAGAGCACCAAATGCTTATGCAGCTAAAGCCACAAGACTGTGGAGGAGAATAAACGTTTATACATTATACAGCTGGTGATACATGATCATTCAACTCTGGTAGACATAATGCAGTTCAGTAGAAAGGAAAACCCCATTGATTCTGCTTATTTTATGGAAATAAATCCATGAAATTCCTAAGAGTACAACAGTGAGGCAACAGTCTGTTGTACCTGCTATACATCTTGGCTAATAATGATACAACCTCCTCAGAAATAAAATCCTCGGGGCCGGCCATGAAAGTTTAAGATTCAATGTGGTAAAATACAATGTGCTGTAAAATATTAATGTGTGTGGTAAAATTATGCTGGTGGTAATATTTTAGATTGCTGCTGTCTGTAAAAGAGGCATATCTGTATTTATTTACAAGCAGGGATAGTGGATGGGGGGCTTTGTTTGAAGCCACGTTTATGAATATCGACTCAGGCTCCTAGGTAAGTGGCTATAAATCTGTGAGAGGATCTTTGTAAAGTTCCCTTGGAGGACATAACTTCAGGTCTAACTGCCTTCTTCCTTCACTTGACTTTTAAACATTTGGATGTGGGCGGGCCATGTGCAGTTTCAACAGCTTCTAAATTATGAAGAGTTCCATTTTCAGAGTCCAAGCGTTCACCAGTCAAAACTGATAGATCGAGGCAATAGATTTCCCCAGAATAGAAACAGAGGTGTGTTTAGCCCTTGATCTGCAGTGTTTACGAGTTGAGGGAGTACTGAAATGGACTTCTGCACAAACTGCTACGTTCCAGATGTTGGCTTGAACGTACTGTATGCAAGAAATTGTCCATCCATATGATTTACAGCATACACTAATGCTGTGTGTTAAACAAGAATCCAACAGAAACTGCTTCACTTTTCATTACTCCACATAGCATTTAACTTTCCCACCTGATGTTCTGTGCTCGTCTCTTTGGGTAATATGATGAAAGGTGCGAACATCTCGAGGCCCAGAGCATGACCTGCGCTAATGAGCAGAGCATTACTTGCTGTATGATCAAAACGATCATGTATCACGTAGCTCACATCACCTAGGGCTATCAAGACCGGCTGGAAGAGTCTTATAGGTCCAGGATGGGTGAACCTTTCACTGATGACTCATTCACACCTTTCGTTGGCTCTTTCTTCCCCGTCTATCCAACATGTTTATCTATTTATTTAAGTTCAAGGATCTGCGGTTCAGATCACAGGGGTGACTGCATTAGTAATAATGCTGCAGAGCCGGCTGACCGTGAGATGATGGACACAAGAGGTCAGTATCCTCCGGCTACAATGATCACATAGGAGTCAGGATCAAGAAGACTGATTTCTTTCCTGCTTGAGTTCAAAGGGCTCAATCAAATAGTTTCACAGCTGAACTCTTGCCCCTGCTTTAGATGCATAATTAACTGACAGGCTGTGATAAGGTCGATCAGTGTGGAAATACTGTTTTGTGTATTTTTTTTCGCTGCTTGGAGATTAATGTATCAACAGTTGATGTCAGTGTGTACGACTGAATGACTGGAAAAACAAAAAACAACGATCGAGTTATTTAATTTTAAGAAAATAGCTTCCTCCTTGGTTAGACTGGAGGAAAATGACAACCTCCATTAAAGCTCCATCTCACTCTTCCTGCACTTTTCTCTTCATTTCCTTCTGTACAGTTTGCTGCCTGCTTTCTCTGGGCTAATCCTCCCGGCCTCTTGGTTTTATGTAGACCTCAGCTATCTCTCTTCCACCACTCTGTTCCTGACGCGAGCTGACACCGGCTATCAGTTCACACCCTGAACACAGAGAGAGAGGTGCTAAACAAGGACTTTGGGACATGTCACAGCACACTTAAAGGGCTTCACAATGATACAGGAGGAGTTGTTCAGACACAGCAGAGTGAGAAGAGCATGTTCACTCACTTGCACACATTGAGTACAGAAACAGCTCTGCTAATTTGTCTTCAAATATTTATTCCAATAAATGATGTGACTTAAACCAAAAGAAATATTGGCCTTAAATGACGAAACAAAACTGTGACATCATTCCAGTGAATGAAAAAAATGTTGCTTTTACATTTCATGATGTTACAGTGATGAAAACCCAAAATAATCTTTTAATCTAAATTTTCTTTATCATATAAAACAAGTTACAGAGGACCTCTTTCACAACTTAGCCTGTATAATTTGAACTGCATTTTCTTTAAATCATATTAAAAAGGAATATTCAAAAAATGATCAATTATCTTCCATGAAGGTGCTGCATCTACAGCAACATATGTGACCTGCTGTAGCTGCTTTAACATACTAGTGGCTCATTGTCAAGTACATTTTTACAAATATATAGTCAGACAGTTTTGAAGTGAAACTTCTGACTGTGGCAAACTGTAGCGCAATCGAGACATGAAAAATCACACAGAGCAGAAAAACTTGAAATACTTGAGTATGTAGATTGAAGTTTTGGAAGCACTTTGAGTTTACATAGTGAGAAAGTAAAGCGTGTTTACATACAAGAAAGGAAATAGAAACACTACATGTGGTGACACCAGGTTGCACAGACATGCTCACTGTTTTAGACACAATAAAAAGTTAGTCATCAAGCAAAATGGTTATTTTGGAAAATAAATTCCACCATTGAAAAATAATTTGTGATATATGAGCGTGTAATTCTTTTTCTTGTAGCAGCTGATAGAGTTGGAGCTTGTTTTATCTAGTTAAATTACATACTGCTCAGCAGTACATGAGTTCAAAAAATACTGACAAAATATCCCAGTTTTTTATATTTGCATAGCAAATATGAATCTTAAATGTTACAAATAATCAAACTCAACATTTTAGGTGAGTTAAGTAGAGTCAAAAGTTAAGTTTTTGCATTCATGGTTAACTCTAGAAGTAAGAGCAAGAGGACCCTTGGAAGGCTACAAGGCTACAAGCATGTAAAAAAAAAAATCACCTCTCATTCGGGAAAATCAACAAAATAATATTGCTCAAGCTCATGAGTCTTATGCTACATACCAAGATTATGTTGTCAAATAAGTTCAAGAGTGATTCATACTAAGTTGGTTTGTGAAGAAGCTCTCGCCATGTGATATCACCTGTAGTGTTGAAATCTTCCTTAGTATCTTTTTTTTGCTGGTGTGAACAAAGTGGGACACTGTAACGTACACAAGCCATTTTGAGAAATGAGGGTGATTTTAAAGTTTGCTACCATAATAAAAGCATATTCACTGTCTGAAACGGACGTCAAAAGCACAGCAGATAAATGCTTTGATTATTTTGAGCTGCTAAAGGCACAGCACATATGTATGACAGAGTTCACCACTGTTAAATGTTGAGAATAACAGTTTAATTTTGTCAAAAAAACCTTATCATATTCCTTTTTACATAATGGACTTCTGCAATCCAATCCAGTTAATCTATGCTCAGTGCTTAATCAGTCCTGATTACCTGTTGAACATTGCAACCAGCAACCTCCTGGCTCTGAGTGACATGAAGGCTGAGCTGCACTGATTAAAATCATAACATCAATTAGAGGGAAACAGATAAACAGCATACAAAGTGAGCCACACAAAAATAAATAAACAGATCTGTTGTGTGATATACATCTTCAAAATATTAATTCTTTTATCATCCTCAAACACCTTTCTTGTGTGACAAGCCACTTTCGGTGCTTGTAAATTTCAGGAAATCTTCAAATCATACAGGACAAGGTTGCCTTCTCATTTTTTTTTTTACATTTTCATACATGCATCCTGAGAGCTGAATCCATGAGAACATACTGTAGTGGCTCTTCAAACATGAGGACCCATGGGTAGATGCTCAAGTAGCAGCTCAAGTCTGTGACAACATGTGCCAATAAAAAAAAGTGTTTTCAAGGCAAATTTAATCTGAAGTGTTGAAAAGATTGCCCCGTGTACAATGGGGAATGTGAACGACTTTTAAAGCAAAGTTGGAGCAATCACACTGATTTTTTTTTAAAAAATGTTTTACCTCTTCTCACTTCCTGCCTTTGACTGAAAATCATGTGGAGCCCACACCACTCAAAGCCAGTATTTACAGTTACTATCTGGCTGTTGTTTTCCAAGGAGCAGAGCAGAGCTGTGCTTTGCCTTCTTTTTTTTTAATTCATTTAGCTGTAAGGCAGAGTGTGATAAGACAGAACGAAGACTTCCCTCATAACGAGGCACATGCCAAGTCTGACATAATCCAATCTGGTCCATTTTCATCAGCTTTTGTCTTGTGTTTTTTGCTTCTCTTTTGGACTTTCCTTTGGTTCCAACGATGGCTCAAAAACCTGAAATGACACAATTCGGTCGCACTTGTATGGCAGTGAGGCTGCAATCCAAACGGCTTTTCTGCACAGAAATCCTTGAAGACCCACACACATTTAAATCTGGCCCTGAGGGCAACAGGCTCTAAACCGCTGAGATAAAGAACCATCCAGGCCAAAAGCAGAAATATATATTTTAAGGGAGGGCTTACCATGGCAACAAAAAGGCATGTCAAACTTGTGGAAAGGAAGCATTTTGACTGAGGAGTAAACACAGACCAATGTGCCCGTAGGAAAGCCTAGGAAAAGCTCTCCGCATATTAAAGGGCCCAGCCTCACACATGTATACAGCAGAAAGACAGACAATAGCGGTAATAACAGGCGAGGCGTCAGGGTGCGGAAAAGACGGTTAAACGGTCATTTGTGAGAAGAAACGCAACAGGGCCTAATAGAGGCTGCGCCGTAGGCAAGGTTTGCAGAATAAGACAAACAACGTCCTCTTTAAAGTGTTCGTGCACCTAAATAAGAACATTTCCTCCAGTCCACTGGTCTGCAGTGAGTCAAAACATTAAGTGTTTACCAAGGAAGCTTATCTGCAGTATCAACACCTGGTTCAGCAAAGACTCCAGATGTTTCTGTTTAAAGTGAGGTGACTGAGACTCTATTGCACTTAATACTGAGCTAGAAAGATGTGACAGGAAGTGAGAGGAAGTGAGGAAATTTCAGGGATAAAATGAGGCAGAAGTGGCCATACGCAGGTCTGTAAGAACACCACAGGAGCAGATATTTTTTAGAAACACAATAATTAGAAATATCACAAATTGTACTAATATCGAACACAAGAGGAGAACACACCAAGGAGATTTTTAGCCTCGAATCTGAGGACACTTAATTAATCTAACTGAGAGGCAAAAGATGCAAAAAAAGAGGAAAGGGTGGAATTCCCTGCAAATAAAAACATTTCTATATTATCTTTTTCTATTCACCCGCATGTCGTGAATGCTTAGAATCTCAGTGTAAACACAATCAGTGCTGTGCAAGAATGATGAAAAGCTGTTACTTTTATTATAGGAGAAAATAACAAGCTCTCATGAAGGGATTGATTGTTTTCAAATCGTAGATCTTTGTAAGAGGAGTGTAAAGTAGAGCTAAGTCTCCATTATAGGACGCTGCCGCTACATTGCTTTTGATTTTCTGTCAACATCCCTCTTACCAACCAAGCACTGTATTTACTAAATGCATCGGGGGCCAAGAAATGGATTGAATATATTGTTCGTCTTCTGCAATCCAAACTGTGTCAAGCAGTTGGAGGTACTGCAGGTCTTTTATTCCACGTGTCTCACTCTGCCAATGTTTATAGATACCGGAGGACTCCTCTGAATAGTTGACTGCACAATATGGGTGTAGTTACTGTAACAAAACCGAACATAAATTAACCGTGAACCATGCAAGCAGGCAACTCACTGATGCAGAGCTCTTTCTCTCTCATGTGAGGATTATACACAGAAAAAGGAGTCCAGAGCCGAGAGAAAACTGCTCCCATAACATGTCCCTACACAAATCAATGCCTGTTTAATAAACATGTTGTTGTTTCTATTTGTAAGTATCATGTTGTCCTGGTTTTACATCCATACAGTGTTTTATGATGGTAATGATTACTGAAATGTTTTTTTTACTAATCCTGCGCATGAAATATGACTCTGAAAAGAAGACAGGCGTGGTGTTTCAAAATACTGTTTGTCATAAAATTTAACACATGTATATTTTAACACCTTGTTCTGTGTTTCTGTGATATCAAACTGTCCATTTACAATAATGTAAGAGGCTAACGTGACAACCTTCCAAAAACAGGGCTCATATTCAAATGCTGAGGATAAAAAGACACGCTATAAGACGGTGTACGCAGTTGATCTTCCCAGCTTCTCTCACACACACATCAAATCCTAAACATATAGTATATGCACAGATTAAAAGCAACAATAAAACCAGAGACAATGCCACACAAACATTCAGAAAGTGTGGTCTTCTCTGGTTACGGTGTATGTCTTTGGTGGCTAAGTCACCCTACCCCTCTGTCTATTATAAGTCAGTCATCAGCACCCTTCCCCTCTCTCTCGGAGTCATGGCCCCTCTGTCCCCTCTAAGTACCCCAATAAATTCAAATGTAATGCTCTTAAATGAGATCACTTACATGTGCCATTTCTCTTCAGCCATATTTATCATCTAACACTTTGGCCTTCATTAACAAATGGCACTCAAGGGGGTGGTGGTAGTGGTGGAGGTGGGTGATTCCTCATCGCTGATGTGGGAGTGGGAGGGAGAGGGAGATAAAGAGGGAGAAGGCTATCAACAAATGACACAAATTGAACTGAGAAGGGGTTATCACCTCTTCGCATGACGCAAGTCCAGGCCCAAAGTCTCTCAGTGTCTCATGAGGTCAACAAGAACGACCAAAAAAAGAAAGATAAAGACCTGCATCGAAGAACAAAGCTGTACCATAACATTTAGACATTCTGACATCAGAAGTTATTTCCTGATATTAAAGTGACATTGTTTAGGTAATTCAAATTTTAAACTGTGAACACTGTTGGTCCCACCCAGAGTGTCAGGGATACAAAAAAATGACTCATCACTCTTCACCAGAACAGTTCAGAATAATATTCTACGAACAAATTCTCTCTCAACACCATAAAACACTGAGTGACAAAAATAGTGTGGCCACCCACTGTCCAATGAGCACAAACCAGCAGCTTTGGCTTTTACGTGGATGGATTTAATTTGCCGTAGTCTCCAGCCCTGTGAAGCAGTGTGGTGCATTAGTACTGGACTACTTCTGTAATATGACATAGTGTTTCCTCATTTAAGGTTAAGCCTACCTTTCCTTAAATTTATAGTCCAACTACTCTCCTTGCTTTGGCACTCACTCCTCATCTGCATTGGCAAAGGAAATGTTCAGTTTAGCTATTAATTATCACGACAAAGGAAAGATGCACAAAGCAAGGGTAACCCCTTTTTTATTTCCTTTAATAAACATTTTAAAACAGCTTCATTATAATAATGTATTTTGATTAACGATGTTTACCACAGTGCTGGTAGTGAAAATTGCTTTCCCATAAATTAAACCCATTAAAGTTAGTTGATGAATTATTGCCTAAATGTAAAATGTTACAGTCTAATACATTCACAGTGCCTCCACAGTGTACAGTATCTACAAAATCTACATATTGATAGAATAATAAACAAAAGTAATTAATCTGATTTACCAACAATCATATTGAGGATATTTTTGGTTCTTTTATGTTCAAATATTCATTGTTTCAATTATGGGAAGGAAAAGTCTGATTTATGACTTGAAGTCTTTCTTCATTGAAGAAACAGATCAACTTTTTGGAAAGGTTCAAGTTTTGATTCAATTGTTTATTTTTATGATTAATTAGAATGAGCAACTTTCAAATCAGGTTATACAAAAGTTTTTTTAAAGGGTTTGATGTCTGTCATCAGTAAACGCTTTGAATGTGACACAAAAGTGCATACAATGCACAAATTAGGCACATCTCCTGTTTGTATTTCAGTTATCTATTAAACAATATAAAGGTCATAATACTGAGAAGTTTGATGATATTTTTAATAGATCAATTTTGTTTAAAAAGTTTCTAAATTTTCAAGTTAATGTCATAATTATTAATTTCTATTTTATATTAAACTGCACTTCATTTTGATTTACAAGTTAAGGTTTTCCATTTACTGTTATTGAAAACAACCAAAACCACAAGGTTTGTTAACGTGAATCAGAAGAGAGGACAGTCGACCAATTAAAAGTCTAATATATAAATAAAGCTGAACAACAGAGTGTTAAAGTGGATACTGGGAGTAAGAAAAAATGTTTCAGAAACCATAAACACAAAACTCAGTGTACAGACAAATGCTGACAGTCACATCAGGTTCAATCAAACATACAGAATGTAATTCCTCAAGAGGGTATCCATTTGCACTGCTGACTCCTGGTTATGTTGTTCTGTCTGATTTACTTTAAAAGAGTATGTTTATCATAGCTACTTTCAGCGCTCTGAAAACTACTTGTTCATGCTGATTTCAAATATGCTTTGCATGTCTTTTGTATTTAACAGAGCAAAAGGCTGTGTACCCTCAAGGTAAATTTTGCATCTCTCTAAAAAAAATAAGAAAGGAAAGAAAAAGGGAAAGCTTTGTGGGGCAAGTCTAACATTTTAACATCTCAGTGTTTCATCTAAATCACTGACAACAAAATAGCCTCTAGCATGATTCCCTCTTTCCCTCTCTCTCTCTCTTTCTCTCTCTCGCTCAAAGTTAACTATGACATCTGGCATGGGCTCTGAACACCATGACAACAAGACACTACGACTAAAGGCACCACGGCAGCACAAACTGTAGTCGAGAAAAAAAAAAGTAAAGAGAGTAAAAGCAGAGGGGGTGGGGGGCACACAGCTTGTTAATGGGCAAGAATGCAATGTAAAGAGATCAGTAATTACCATTATTTAAACAACTCCCAATAACAAGTGGATTATGTAGCGCCTCGCTATTGTGCAGACAAGAGTCACTCTAATGTTTCTGATGCAAATCCTTTTTCATGTTGTAAAATCTATGGACCATTGTCTTGACAGGGAACATATGCTGGGATGGCAAATGTACAGTAAAATACATGATTCATGCTAAGCTAATAACTGAGGACACACACTTGTTTCGTAGCGAGTATTACTATGCATTATTCATTTAAGCATAAAGGATCCAGAGGAGATTGTACATGAGCCCCCCTGTGTGCCCTGGGGCTATTGTCATGGTGGGCATAATAGGAGAGGATTGTAGTGCAAATGTTGTCATCTGTATATCCTAATGCTGCAATTTAGGATGAAACTCTACGGAAATCACCAGAAGAGGTCTGAAATTATGTGCGGATGAAGATAGAAGGAAGAGAGATGACAGCGTGACAGAAAGAGAAAGAGAAGGACAGAGAGTGAGAGAGAGAGAGTTTTGTCTTTGGTGAAGAGAGGACAGTGTGGCAGGTAATACTCTGGACACTGTCACTCACTTCCCCAATCAGGCAGAAATTATCATTTTAATAGACATTCAATTAGATTAATTATTTCAGGTTTTTTTCATGGTGTCGGTCATGGCCCCTCTACATGCAGAATTATCTCTAAAACAGTTCTGACCAGCAAAAACTATAGACTGACAAAGCAAAGTGAAAGACAATTTTTGCTTGATGTCACTGATGGCTGAGCAGGTAATTACTGTCACGAGGGCACAATAGCAGAACTTGGAAAAGTGCAGAGAAAACAGCTCAGTTTTCAGGAGTGCAACTCAGATGTATATGTAAGTTGAAAGAGTCAGTACAGAGGTTGTATGAATGTGATTTTTAAGAGATATATGTCGCGTTTGCAAAGTTTTTTTTTCATATTCCTCTAAGAGATCTGGGATGGATTGTCCAGCAGCACCCTCTTGTGGAGTCAAAGTAAAATGCAGCCCATCTTCAAGCACTGCAGCCCCTCACTGCATCCTGCTGCAGCACTCCTCCTCTGGCTGGGTCTTCACTCCAGCCTCTTCCTGTTGGAGACGCCCAGCCACTTCCCCTCCGCTTGTATTTCTCGCTCAGGCCCGGTGCGATCTTAGTGACCTCTTAGTCAAATATTTAGATGGTCGATTTCAACCCCTTTAAGGAACTACCTCACAACCTCGCGCAATGAAGAAATCAATGGGACGAGTTCAAATGCCAGCGAAAACGTTCAAACGTAAACAGGTTCATTGGGAGGCTATAGGGAGGAGTGTTGGCAGAGGTACGAGTGTCGGTAGGAGGTGGGGGTGGGGGTGGGTGGCGGGGAAAGGGGGGTCTGATGCAAATATATGCACAGCCATAGAGCAGCTATGCATATGCATATGGGTAAAGAGGGATTACACAGAGGGATGAACAGAGATACAGAGAGGGTTTAAACAGAGGGTGAACGCTCGGGACACAATGAAGCAAGGTGGGGCATTTATGTTTATGAAAGGAGGAGAGGTAAGGGGAGAAAAGAGGAGGAGAGGAGAGGAAAAAAAGGAGAGGAAATGAGAGAGTATTTTTTGAACATCATGGCCAAAATGGGCTTCAGCTTTTGTGCTAAACAGAGTGACCTCTAGTCGGGGCCTTGGGGGAAAAGGGTGTGGAGGGGGGAGAGTAGTTAGAGCAGCCCACTCACTTTTCCCTTCAGGGAGCGACACTGCACCAAATAGCATGGACAAACCAGGGCATTAATATCCTCACACTAACCCCCTGACAATACCCCATTATGTATGTACGCCTCTGTGCATTACACACCTTGAACTAGAAACAATCGCGCCCTTTTTCTTTCTTCCCCCTTAGCACTTGAACCACAGCCAAGAAATGTAGCGTGCACAATTTATTATATATTTTGTATTTCTTAGGCAAAAAGAAGGGGTGCTTGTGCACGCACACACACACGCACACACGCGCACACACACAAACACACACATAGCTGAACACCTTCACTGTGTTCTTTACATAATCAGTTACCTTGTGACACCTACCTTTGCTGCAAATGACTGTTTGCATTTTATTCTGCTCTGTGTTTTCTCTCTATCTCTCCCTTCCAGCCATGTGTATCATCTATAATTACAATTCACACTGATTCCAGCCCGCCATGCTAAAACCCAGCCTACAGTGTAAAATAAGAAAGCAGCTTGTAAGGTGCAAAGGGGAAACATGACAACCAAGACGCGAGGGAGGGGGGTAAGGAAGCAAAAGGAAAAAAAACTAAACACAAGCTCAGGCTGTGGGGTAACAGCTCCAGCACAGTATTATGATGTTTCTAAATGGGGAGCGTGTCTCGTGACATGGGTCCCTGTCCAGATATCGATTGCTCCTGTGGCTGCAACACTAACAGCAGTGGAGAGCCATTGAACTTTAAAGCAAATAGTCCTTCTCCCCCGCTCAGCATCCTCTCACAGACGATCAATACAGGTCGGCCCAGCACAGCTAACACCTCTATCTGGAATAATGGCCTTCCTTCTATAGTTACTGACCAGGAAGATACACAGGCAGGCTGGAGCAGGATGGGAAAGGAAGTACAAGTAAAAACAGAGGATGAGGTTCAAACATTTACATTACTACTTCGTAAATGACGATAACAAGACTCATCAGAAATGCCCACAAAATCAAGACTGCTTGGGAGTGCTTCCTACTTCAGCTGCTACTAAAAACCATCTCTATAAATTTGAAAATATCCCTTCATTTTAAGTACATTTTTTGAGGTAGACTAACTGCAGGCACTGAAAAGTTATGATATTACATGAGCACCTCAGACTGCAGTAAAACCACTGGTGCTTAGACACTCCCCCTTATTGTCCTTTTACAGTCTTCCATTTACTCTTCGTGTTTAATACGCAGACATGGGCTGGGCGTCTGTTTGATCCCCATTAGCCCTGTATTAGCCACTCTGACCCTAATGTTCCCCACTCCATTACTCTGCTGCATGGGGACAAAGTGGGGCTGATGGCCCTGAGAGGAGAGGAAGGCCGAGGGGTTCAGCATGGCTGGGCAGAGATCAAGTGTGAAGAGGGAGAAACGCCCATTGCCCATTCTGGATCACCCTGGAACCTTGTGGGACCCCAAAGGGATACACCCTGTATTCACCTCAGTCATGTCCAACACCACCAAGAACATGATATGAACTACATTCATCATGTACAGACCACGCCATAACAATAGGCTTACCATTAACATCTCCAACACACTACAAAGTCCCGTCTTAACATGATACAGATCTTCTGCTGTATGTGAACAGTTGTTCAGTGTAAGAAATAGTCTAGCCAAAGTAGGCTCTCATTGTTTCAAAAACCAGCTGCACAAATCTGTCACACTGAACAAATCAGTCTTTCGACATGTTCATGGTGCCGCCCAATCACCACTGAGGGATATTTTCAAATTAAAGTACACTATGACCAGACATAGACTGTGCAAAGGTTTCTCCATCTTTGTCTTTCTGTTTAAGGGTATTACTGTAAAACAGGCAACTGGATAATAGCAGGGTTCAAAGCAATATGCAAAAAGAATGCAGTTTTTTCCAGCTGAAATCATCTGATCCCTTCCATGCCTGAATCAGCTTCAGCTGTAAGCCAGATCGCTGAGGAGGAACACAAAGGGGGAAAGCAAATGAAAGGAAGAGAGCAAAAGGGAGAATGTGGGAGAGATGACAAACAAGAAGAAGAGAAATTCTAGAGAAGGCAGCTCAGTACGAAGGGTTTAAAGATGGCTGATGTCAGAAGTCAGAAGAAGACAGTTCTTGGCGTCAGAAGTTGGAAGTGCAGCAAATCAAGTGGCCAAGGCAGAGGCCAGTCTGAACGTGGCATGTGATAGAACCCTCAAATATGGCGATGCTGGAACTCAAAAACCTCTTGGCTCGTGGATTTCTGCAGCAGCAAGCTACGGTGTGGGGAAGTGCTGACTGCTGACTACAGGACTTTCACTTCTCACCAAGGATCAGAAAGAGATCCATTGTGACAAAAAGTCCGTCATGAAAGGCTCAGGCCGACTGTGACCAAGATTACAGCAAAGTTGCTTGTTAGCAGGAGTATGGATCCGTCTCTGAATGGAGGAACCAAGCAAAAAACAATTCCAAACTTTGCAAACTGGGCCCGGCATCAGATCAGGTACAAAATAATACACCAGTGGATTACTGGCTGTCTGAACAAGTCTCAAAACCCCTCAGAGCAAAAAATGTCTGATTAAGTGATGTGTCGTCAACTAAAAATGGGAAGTATATTTGAATCCAACAGAATGGCCTCCATGGTCCAACCTTCCCATTTCCTAATTGTGTCTTAACTGCTCTGCTCTATTCTAATGGGTAGAGGTGGGTAGGCCCTCTATCTGAACTCCATTAGCCCAGTATTAGCCATGGAGTGACTGTAATGGTTCTCACTTCATTACTCTGTTGCTCAGGGAGAGAACATGATGGCCTAGTGAAGAGATGAAGGCCAAAGGGTTCAGCATGGCTGGGCAGAGCTCAAGTGTGAACAGAGGTAACGCCCCTTCGCCCATTCTGCAAGTCCCAAATACCGTCTCAGACTCAAAGTCATGAACCAGCCAGCATCCCCCCCGAAACCGCCCAACACTGCATGTACAAAAAGCAGTTGCGAATAACGTTTGCAAGTAGCCACTCCCCTTTCATGCATCAGGAGACTCCAAGGAACAAGAGAGTTCCCACGACGGTCAACAGCGCAGTTGCCCATTTGTGGACCTCTAAGGCATATAAATAACTGAGAAAGCATTTAATTCAGGGTAGAATGAAAAAAAATTACAAACTCAAACTTATTATGAGTAGCGATAATAATGATCATCTCTATCATAAATAGGCTATATACAGCCTGCACATGAAATACATAAATATGGCAACAACAGCAAATGACACACAAGAGTGAAAGACATGTGATATGAAAGTATGTAACTTTCCTTTTAGTTATTCAGAGAGAAAGTTTTCAAAGGTTTAGTACCTAAATACTACAATATGTTCCCTCCAGTTTGTGACTGATCTCGCTCTCCTGTTTTTACAGCAATTCCCATAGGTATTAGGTTCAATTGCATTAATTGCTTTGAGAGTGGCCACAGGGCATCTATACCAGGCTGCCTTTGTCAGCACTGAGCTGAGCATGTGTGGAAAAGTCAGAAACAAGTGGCACTGTCCTGTAGTTGAACCCAGAGACTGCTCTTACACGTCTCACCTTTCATCCCTTGACCCCATTATTTGTCCTTCCATAGAAACATCCCCAAACAGAACATGTTTGATTGCCCTGGCTCTCCGATCTCTCTCCCTCTCATAATGTTATCTTAAGAAATGTGGAAACGATTCAACCTCCATTTGATTTTGGCGGCTGAAATGACTACCACATTGGCGTCCTACTTGAATGTGTGTGTATGTGTGAGTGTGTGTGTGTGTAAGGAGTTCCCCCAAGAGATTCTGAAGAGAGATTCCAGGGGTTGTGCTATCCAGTTCCTCTCATCATGGCAAATTGACCATGTGCACTTGACAGCCAGCTGAGTAATCTCCTGACACGTCGGATTTAACACACCGCTCCGCAATCACAGAAAGAAAAATAACTTTGGGGAAGAAAAGTCATAAATAACAGCAGAGAGGGAGCTTCACTCTCTACTTGCCCTCTGAACCCGGGTGAGAAAACAGTCAATAAGAGAGGAGCAACATGAATTCCAACGGAGTTATGTGGACGCAATCATTAGGAGCCAATCATCGGAGCCATAAAATGCCCCCAAGTGTAATACTTAGCTTGAAAACAGAAAAGAGCCAACAAAAGAAAGCAGTCATTATCAGTAATGAGGGTTACAGGGTTACACAAGAGGGGTTTGTTTTTTTTAAATAATCCAATGCTACATCAAGTCAAAACAGAACATTATGAATGCATGTATAGGATAATTCACCATCTTATAAAAACAAGCAAAGCAGTGATGGTTAAAAATACTTTTTAATTAGGGGTCCACTGATAAGTACATTCTGCAGAGCAAAAAGGATGCTACATTTTAAATTTCAAAAAATGTCTGTATCGCCTTTCTAGATCAGGTTGCGTTTACTTCTTTTGCACACTGTCACGTGCAAAACAGAGAAGGAATAAGACAGAAAACAGACAGACACAACCAAAGACTAAAGTCCCTCGTTTGTGGTGTGAGTAGGAAGTGGTCTGAAGCCGAGACAAAGTCGGCCATGTTCTTTAGGAGGCAGGATTACACTTGACTCTGGTATGACAGCGGACTTTCCATCAAACAGCCATACTGAACCACCACTGGCCTTCCAGATCTGTCACCCGACTCCATAAGATGTGGCCCTCCAAATTGAAAAGTCTGCGCCCATGAGGAGTGAAAGGGGTGATTGAGGTTGAAATGTATGTGTGTGTGTGTGTGGGTGGGTGGGTGTGAGCATTCACCAAGCTACAGACCCGTCTTTGGCCTGCATTTGTCAATGTGTAAAGTACTCAGAAAAGAGGTTGAGGGATAGAGAAACACAGAGCAGGGGGAGAGAGGGAGGGATGTTGAAGGGTTTAGGGGAAAAATGTGGTCATCAATTCCTGGCAGCAGATCCCGGAAGAAGATTATTGGACGGTAACCCAGCGGCAGATGTCTGATGAGTGTCTATTAACCTGCTTCTTACATCTCGTAGGCCATGTCGCTGATGAATTCAGACCAGGAGGCCTTGTCCTACCCAATAGGAGGGGTCGGTAATCCCTCTCCAGGAAATATCTGCCAGAGACCTCAAGACCTGATTGGATATATCTGTGCAGCTCTGGCGCAGCTAACAGGACAGGGAGGCTATTTAGACGGAGGAAGTCACAAGCTGCTGCTTCCCGTCCCTGTCTCCACTATCATCACATCACTTTGTTTTCCATTCTTATTTCTTTCTGCGGTGGTTCTTTTAATTTACATCCAACAATCTACTGCCAGCTTATTGTCCTTTGGCTTTCTTGTGAGCTTCTCCTGCTTCTTCCCTCTTTTCATTTGGAAATATCTGATGCTTTCCTAACCTCTCTGTGCAAGAGTCGAGATGAAGGCCAAAGATGATGGACCAGTCTTGGCTTTGATGCCCAGAGAAACTGAAAAGAAAATGAGCCTTCTTGCACTGAATTCAATGGCATAAATTCCTCTGACAATCCATAATCACAAGGATCTTACCCACAGCTCATTTAAACAGTAAATACAGAGTCTGGCTATGTGGTCACTCACTTGGGTATGGTTCAGTCCCTCCTCCTGGTCTCCATTTGTCTGGGTCCAACGAATTACAACACTGACACGGTAGAGTTTCTGCCACCTGCTCCCCACCACAGCCACAGATCAACGCATACAGAGCAGAGTGGTTCAGTGCAACAATATTCTTCAGGATTGGAAAAAGTTTTCAAAAACTATATTCCGTACATATATGGAAAGAAAACACAGTTGAAGCTGAGTGAGTATATTTTGGCTGTTATCCAGCCTGTTTGTTGAGGTTTACCAAAATTAGATGATAAGTGACTAGATATCAAATGGCACGTACGTCTTAAACTTTTTATGCCCCGTTTGCTATGTTTATAAAAGAAACTAGATCCCAAAAGGCTTGATGATATATGAGTGAAGTATCATCTGCCAACAATTCATTTTTCTGTCATCGCCTCTGACTTATTCATCACTCCCCCTTTTCTATGAGCAGGACAAAGAAGACGGATCCGGGGAAGGGCATCTGAAATAAAAATCACCTCCACCCAACCATCTGAGCATGCCAGTTAATTCCTATTGAACCAGTTTAACTAGCAGCACACTAACCATGGTCCAGGACAACATGGCAGGCTTGAGGCAGTGTGTAGCAGAGGGAGGGAATAAGGGGAGAGAGAGCTTAGGGTCTGTGCTCCACATCTGTTCCTGTATTAAAGGCATATGGGCCGGGCTGGGCCAAACGCTCATGAGCATGCCGGACCCCCGTCCTGAGCCCAATCAGTGTTGATGGGGGTGATGTAATGGACCTTTTCTTGGCCTCCCTTGTCCTCTCATGCACAGCACAACCACACATCCTGCATAGTAGGCCTGACAACATGCCAGCTAGTTGTCAACACCTGTCCCTCAAACACTGGAGGGATGAAGAGACACATGCAGGGGAGAGGAAATGGAAGAAGAGGGGGATGGACTGAGGCAGAGGGAGAAAAAGGACAGAGGGGTAAAGCAAAAATGCCATGAGGAAGTGTGAGGCTACAAAAGAGCAGAAAGAGGTTCCTCTTTTGTGTTACCTCACCTTCTGTGAATTGTTTGTCTGATATTCAGACGAAGCACTGAACGGGAGGAACAGAGCTGATCATGGTTTCTCTTTGTAAATGTATGTGCGGCTCTGTTGTAGTCAAGAATGCCTGCTGCCCTAACCTCCCCCTGACAAACTTTGCAGCCTGTGGAACATGTTCCAACCACATTTATCAGTGACACCGCCATGGCTGGACCCACACAATTGTGTTTTCATCTGTCCCCAACAGCATCAGTTTATCTTGGCGGTGTAACGGAAGAGAAGCTGGGGGAAGGAAACAGGATCAGGGGATCCTACGCTTTAGTGGACAGGTATGGCAATGAAGACAGTGCGGCCTGGACGCCTGACTGGGTTGACTGAGGGCCACCTTGAGGCGGGGGCTTGTGTGCAGCTTGGCTTCTCAGAAGGATAAGGTGTAGATTTTCTGTAGTGACCCAAGAGCTTGTCGCAGGGGATGTAATGAGGTCAGATTACAGGCTAGTCCACAGACTGGCTGCAAAAGGTTGGCCCATAATCCCAGTCATTAAAGGAATGCTTTGTTAGAAGTGGATGGAAGAGAGAAAGAAAAAAGAGTGGGAGAGAACGAAAAAGGGGGGAATCTAAGAGGTGTGTGGGGGAACTCAATAACACTTGATTCGATATGAAAAGCCTCTTGTTGCCACCCAGGAGAAGCCCGGCTAGGAAGGATGTGAGGGAAGCCAGCTGAGAGACTCCTACAACCAGGAAACAAGACATGCCTTGTTCCGGGTTTAAGGAGCAAACAGATTAAGATGAATTGATGCAAGCTTAGTGACTTTGGAGAATGGGGGAGAAAAATACGCCCACAGATCAATAAGGCTTAGGAAGCAAGCAACCAAAGACAGAATCTCCACTCACATTCTGGGGATAACACTCAATGAAGGAAGGGGTCTCAGATCTCATACATCCCTACTTTGTGTGGTTAAGATAAAGAGAGAGGGTTATATTGTAAAATCACAGCATTGACTATAGCAAAGAAGCAGGAAAAAAATGAGATTTTAAACACTAGCACATGCAGAAAAAAGGCATTTTAGGATTTCCTGCATGCAAGAGATCAAACTACCTTTAAAGGTGTAAAGAGAAATAACATTTGAAACGGGAAAAGTAAAGGTTTTATAATTCATACTAGCCTTTCATATGCACACAGGCATACGTTTCTCTGTGGCTTGAAATGGAAGCAACTGTGCTAACCGTGTGCACTAAAACACACATGGGGTTTCAAATAAAGCATATGCAGATCACAACGAAAGTCCTATTGCCAGCAAGCTAACATACATCCAGTGTCCCACAGTGCACTGTGACAGATCCGTGCCTAAGCCGGCCTGGCGGGGCCTGTGCCCTGATGTTTGCAGAGATCAGAGAGAATCATCTGGGTTAACATGGTAATTATACGGCAAAGCCCCACTATCTCGGGCTGGATCTGATACTGTTTTTCTCCTCTCTGCTCAGAGATCTCAGGCCTCCAGTTAGAAGGAGCGACAGCCGTCTTCCACAGCTAATCCCTGAAGAGGTGTTCCACCACTGTCAACTTACTGAAACCTAACATGCTGTCAGCACGGGGTATTTGATGACACAAATAAAAAAAGAAAGAGGAAATTTTTGATGTAGATCCGGTGATGCCTTATCTTATCTGCAAATATTGACTGGCTTAAAACAATGCTCTTGTGATTTTTTTCTTAGTGCACTCAATTGTCAATAATTAAGCAACTAGGCCTGATGTTAAAGTGAGGACTAGATTTAAAAATGTGCTTCTTATGTATGAGAATGAGTCTTAAAAATGCAAAACTTGTGGTTTTTTTCTGTAATTAAGCGCTAAATTATTCATGCTCTGACCTGTTAGCTGAGGCTTTATGGAAATATCTGACAAGAGTACCGCAGTGCTATGTGACCTCTACAGCAGTTCAAGCTGACCCTGTAGTTCTTCCTGGGCCTAGATCTAGTGATTTTGACAGACCAATGATCAAGTTACAATTTAAAAAAAAAAACAGAAATAGTAGTTTTCTGACCCGTTTGCTCGCAAGGACATTCATGAAGCATTGGTGAAAAGGGTATAAAGCACATTTACTGCTTTCCATAACACCCTGGGGTATGGGGACAAAGCTGTGTTTTTTCAGTGAAGTAGAACATTTTAAATAAAATATAAGTAACCTTTGACATTACAGAAATTAGTATTTTCTTTGCCTCTCCCGTGGTGTTAAAAACACAACCTACTGCTGACCCCGAATCAATTTTAATTCTGAAAAATAATTGAAATGATGTGACTTGACCTATGAAACAAACAAAAGATGAAATAAAACAAGAAATCTTTGCAATAATCGCGGTTAAAATGAACAAAAAAACATGACAAGGAGATGGAAATGATGTGTGCCCACGATTGTAAAATCCCAGTGTGTTTGTTTATGTTTTTCTGTATTTATTGAATTGTGTATTGTTTTTTGTGACCGCAGGTGTGCCCTTTCACCCTAAAGTCATTAGCCTGTGCAGTCTTGGTCTCTAAACTGCACCTTGCTGGTACAGAACACGTGCAGAGAAAGACAGAAAGAGACAGAAAGAGGGAGAGAGAGAGCGAGAAACTGAGAAAGCGGGAAGGGGAAGAAGGCTCCAGGGCCAATTACGACCCAGAGAAAACAAAGGGCCATATTTCAATGATTCCTCCAGCTGTGCTGTTTATGAGCTGTGTGCTTAGTCTCTCTGTGACCTTCACCTCCACACTTGCCCTCTCTGAGGGAAAACAAGCGAAAATGGCCTGACGCTCAATCTTTCATTTCCCCTTGTTTTTCCACCATTTCCACTTTTTTTTTTTAGTCAGCTGCTGGAAACATATTGTTTATTTGATTCAGAGTTCTGTTTATATTTTCTCATTTTATCAGTTTTTCATCACATAGCACTTTTACTACTCGACATCCCATTGTGTGATGTATAAAAGAGCCTTGGATATAAAAGTAAGAAAAAATATGGACTAATCTTCCGCTTAATGGCAAGGTGTGTGTCATATGTAACCTTTATAACTTTGCTTGTCAGTCAGCCCCACTTTACCACACATACACACATCGGCACACCCATTACAGAGCTCATAAGCAGGGTCTGCGTATCAGTCACTGTGGCCCTTTGACAGGTCTAACCTTCCCAAGCGGCAGGATACACCGTCTTCACTGCCGTCCTATTGACCAAAGCAATAAGCCATTCTGTACGGTGTATTAAAGTCATTTTCCACATGCTACCTCAGCACCATCCATTGTTCATGCAAGCTTCTGCTGACCATGAAGGGAGAAGGTAAGGAAAAACACTCCTCTATGCTTGCAGACTAAACTGGTACACTCATCATACAGTAATCTTTTAGGAATATTTCCTCTGCTGGTTTCTGTTTTCTGCTTTTCTGACTTGAAGTCCTTATCGTGGTCACTTTTGGAACAGTTTTATTCATGGAGATTCCTACACACTGCTGGAATATAGCCTTGAAACCCAAAGAGCCTGCTGCATTTCTGTGCTGAATCCAGTCCTCCTATTTCATTCCCTTAAATTAGCAAGCAAAAAAAGGGGAAAGGAGGGGCTCTTTTGCTGGCATGTGGTGGCTGTGTAATATGTTGAGGCCATCTGCGTAGTCCGGTAGCTGCTCTCCCCTGCTCCCTGTGTCAGAGGTGGTGTTGGAACCGCTGTGTAGCTCACCCTGGCCTCTGCTGAAATCAGCTCCAGTCCGGGACCATGTGACAAATGATTCCAATCTAGGCTGAGCGCCCTTGACTTGACCCTGACCGCTGTAGACAATAAGGGCAAGCTCAGTCACTGGAAAAGATGTTCTGCGCTAATAAACCCGAGTGCGGACCAGGGGTAGCAGTGAGCAGAGGCACGGCCGGGGGCGGGGGGTGGACAGGGAGAGAGGGGAGGGGGAGAGTTCAGGTTCTGACCTCTCAGGTGCAGGTTGATAATGAGTCTCCCTGTTTGCTCTGTGAAAATGACCTCAGAGAGATGAAAGGATCCAGAGCACAACAAAGAGCCCTATTCTCTGCTCCTCTGAAATGGGATCATTCTTGAGGATTGGCTTATGAATGCACTTTCTATTTCATTGCTTTTAAAGGGCACTTAAGCCAAAATACAAACATGTAAAAGTAGTCAGGGCTCGATGCCGCCACACAGCCAGTGAAATGCAGCGCACCTCCTCTCAGACCCCACACATGCAAACAAAACAGTCGAACAGACGCATAAAAGCAGACGCTCACTTGCACCCACACGCAAAACACAAATGCATCAACACACACAGACAATATCCTAAATCCTGCTTGTGCCTCCCCTCGTCTCCTTAATAAACACTATAAAATGAGTGTGCTCTTGCCAAGCTTAGTGCCGTAAACATGCCACTCCAGAAAGGTTCTGGGCATCCCGCTAGTTATGCTAATGAAACCCCCACCCTCCACTGTTTTTCACTCTCTTATCCTGCTGGCACAGCCTTCAGTCTTCCGCAGTACACCACTCCATTGTCATCCCCTGCCCCTGTTCTGCTGGCATCAGACTAGATAATACACAGCAAAACGAAGATCCAAGAACCCTTGTAAAAAAACATGGCAAGAGAATAATATGGTTATTATTTCTTTGAACTCAAAACCAGGCCATTGTTCTTCATTTTTGTGCCCCAATTTGTTGCAAAACACGGAACAAAATATGATTATCTTGACAATGTGCATGCATAGACGGCTAATTATGATAATATAAACAATGCCTCCAAGGTAAGTGATTGGAAAATTACAAGAAGAGGTCATAACGCATTGAAGAAAGTATCCCTCACTTCTGTCTGGTGAGCTCTGAGAGAGAAAAGTTTTCTGAGCCAGGAGGTAGAGTCAGGACTTCTTGTAGTGCAGATTCTGGCATAGCAGAGGGTATCAGCGGGTTCTTTGTCATGGGGACTTTGAGGAACTTAGTGTTGAGAGGGGAAAATGCTGGGCACGACAGGAACAACTGAAGTCTGCTGAACTCTGCTGAGTGTCAATGTGGCAGCCAGGATTATACCCTCCCTCCTCTGGCTCCAAAATAAAAACCCACTCGACACTGCAGCCCAAAGTTTTGTTTGTGCGAATCTATGTGTGAGTAGGTGTATGAGAATACATGTTTGTGTCTCTCCCCTTGTGTATGTGTGCGCGTGCGCATGTTCAAGCATCTTCAAGGCCCCGTGTGCATGTGGCTTTCTCAGAGTTGTTGGGTAAGCCAGGCCACTGACGTGGATTTGTGGCTTGACTGCAGAGGAGTTTATCACAGATAATTACATAAGAATGTGCTGGAAAAGGAACAAACCACGGACAGTCTGGGCTGGCAGATGCTGAGCCTCGGCCTACACAGTGCCCCGTGCTCCCTGCTCTCAAGCCTCACACACTCCAGCCCCCAGCGGGCCTCTCTAAGCTTGAAAGGGCAGCAGAGAGAACACTGAAACATTGGCAGGCCCAGATCAGCATCTCTTTCATAGCTCACCCTTCAGGCCTCTTTTCTCTCTCCCATCCTCCGTATCTTCACACATTTAACTCCACAGTTTGCTGCATAAACAAGTGCAAATGTTTTCATTTTCACTCTCTTATTTATAATTAATTTTTTTTGTGTTTAAGTTATATATTTTAAATCACACAGGCTGTTACAAACACTGAGCAGTATCCTTTATTAATAAAATCATCATCATGATTTGATGATTATTATTATTAGTATTTTCCATTTTGTTTATTTATGATTTATTGATTGATGAGAATGAGGAGCATGGCGTCTCTAAAGAAAGAAAACGTCTTCATCAGCAGCACAAAAAGGCTGCCAACGGTACCAAGGAGGAAGAAAGAAGTGCAACTTCACATGATGGAAGGATCTGTCAACTAGATTTCTTTGACTTTCCTGAACACAGTGACTACAACCACCAGTTAATTCCCTTCCAGGTCTGTCCATGACAAAGAACAGGATTAAAAAGACACCCTTTGCTAGGTTCCTTCTCTTCTTCTTCACTATAAGATGGAAATTATTTTTGATCACTACCCAGAAGCCCCTGAATCGAATGAGTGACCCTCAGGTGAACAGGGTAGTATATAGCCCTATTGCAGGCTCATTCAGCCATTCATCCGCTGCAGACATCATTACTTCCTTTTTACAGGTGTCCAAAGTGATATGGCTTCACAGCGCTTGTGTGTGCTCAGGGGAAGCAAGAGAGAGTAATATTGTGTGGGACAGAGAGAGAGGATTTGTTCTGAATACACATCATAAATCCTCATTTGAAAAATCTTTTTATGTTTTGTTTTTATCACATGTTATAAACTTCATGTGGTTTTCTGGCATTAATACATCTAGTGAAAATAAACAAGCTTATATTATTAGTTGCACATTCAAAAGAATTGGGGATTTAACATGCAAGCAATGTTATCACACTTTTTGGTGTTAATTTATTACAAAAAAAAACCCAATATCTCAGCAGACTTGTGCTCAAAAAATCAGTAATGAAAAACACAATGTATTTCCCTTGGCAGGCCAACATGTTCATTTTAGCACATTACAGAAGACTTTATTGTAGCTTAGTGTTTACATGTGATGATTGAAGGTTTTGAATTTTCATGGTTGGGGTTTGTAGTTTTACCTCTATGCAGATGTAATGAATTGGAAACAGAGGTTTATAAGTTGGCAGGCAAAAATCTCTCCTCTACCCTTTTAAGATAACGAAAGAACGCAGAGCAGGATTTAAAACCTGGCCAGTATGACACTGGAATGAGAAACCGAGGAAGGACGATGAATAACCCTTTGCTCTAGCCCATTGAATTCTGGGTATCAATTTCTTTTCAATTCACTCACATTTTGTAATCGTCAAGGTCAAAAGGCAATTTGTGCAACTGCAGAAATAAATAAAACAGGTTGGCAGCAAATTAAATAGAAAAGGGAACAAAGCCAAGCCTCTAGCTAGTGACTGAAAAACAAGAGTAGAAAATCTCACATGAAAGCTAATTTCAGATAACATCAAGCTTTGCTATTTGACTAATTGGAATACACTTCACTCTTCATACAGAAATGCCATGAGCACTTAATACATTTTGCATAAAGATTTTTGTCATGCAAATCATTATTTCCGATCCATAACAGGAGCCCTAAACTGTTGATGGTTTAATACATACATTAATCCTATTGTTTGGTTTAATTAGGATACCTTAGAAGAAAACAAATGCAAAAGTTTTGTTTATTTTGGCTGTTAAAAACACATAAATATTGGGGAAAAAGGGGTTTCAATAACTCATCAATAATCCATTTTCCCTGTGCACTCTTTGTCTCAATTTGCATCATTTTATCTGTACTGTTGCATGTTTTCTTCAAGTGTGAGGATATGGACCAAACGTTGCAGTACCACAGGGAACCATTGGGGCCCAGTTAAGCAGTGTGATCGACAGTTCAGGAAAGACTTGCAAAGCAAAGTGATAAAGATAATTTGGGGGGGGGGGCTGGTGGATTGGGTAGCGCACCATGGGGTTCGCCCTCGAGCAGGTGGCCCGGGATCGAGTCCGACCTGTGGCCTGTTTCCCGCATGTCGCTCCCCGCTCTCTCCCCCTTTCCTGCTCTGTCCACTGTCCTCTTCTATCCAATTAAAGGCATGAAAAGCCCAAAAAATAACTTGGGAAAAAAAAAAATTCAGAAGAATTTTAAAGCAATCCAAAGAAAAGCTGTGAGTTTACTAGAGACTATAAATGTAGCTTGCCTTGGCATGGGGACACAGAGCTATGGCCTTTCGTAGATGCATTTTTTTTTTTACCTCCATCACAACTTAAAGGATGTTGGCACATATAGGTAGTGACAATCATGTTACTTTTTTAATTTAGTATTGGAGGAATAATCAGCCGTAATGCATCAACTGAGGTAGAGATGACAAATTTGATTTGATTTTAATGTGTCGTTTGCACTGGTAGCCTATTTGTTAGTCCTGAGCAATTTTTTATGTGAAAAAAATGATGGGATTTTTTTTTCGGTTTTGTTTTGGTCCTGCTTCCATTAGCACATTTATTTGTGAAGCGAGGTTACATACTTTTAAAGAAGTAACACTCACCTGTATTTTCTGAGTACACTGACATTTGTCACCCTGAAGCACAAAAGCCTGAAACCCTGCTTTTGTTAGGATGTAGTTATTATAGATAAACATACATTTGTCCCTGTTTCCCGTCAGTTGTGTCAATTTATCCATTAAATTCTAGGTCTCTCTTGAATTTTTTTGGTGCTTCTTACATTTTCTTCACAAAGGACAAGAGAGCAGGAAAGTTGACTCAAGAGTTTTCTTACAATTCCAGGATATCAAACAATAAAAACAAACTTTTGTTCAAGGAGCAACCACCATTTCTGAAAAAAGAAAGGAGGTGCTGCTTTGATGTCTCCTTCTGAGAGCAAAGCAAGCACATACAAGAAAGAGAGTAATGGTATGCTTTAGGTCAATATTTTACACAATGATGCATTTTGGGAGGCACACCTCCGCAGGGCGTGTGTGAAACAATGGGTGTCATAACTGCCCTGTGCAGCTTATTAATCTTCCCTCGCTCTCTAATCAATCTGTTTCTCCCCTTGCAAACACCGGTTACATTCCCACGTTAAACGAGGGGCCATCTTTCACCGTGGCACAAAAGGGTGGCTCCAGGATGGTGACGTCTCTCTTGTGTAGAGAAGCCAGGAGTTACAGCACAAAAAAACACAGTTGACCACAGTTGTTTTTAGATCAATGACAGCAAGATTTTACAGGGACATTTTAGACCGAGCTGAAGTGTTGTCAAACTTGTTTAACAGGAACTCGAGTTTTCTATTCCCATGGCTGATTTGACAAAGTCTAAATAAGACAGGATATGACAATTCAATTTTCCTAATACTTTTGGTTCCCTTGTGTTCATAAGCCAAAAATTGAATGATTATGGGTTTACCTGAATAATAGCTTTTAATCATAAAATAAAGTTGAAAAGATTTCCGATGCTGTGACATCATGGTAGGTTTTGTCATTATGAAATCTGGACAGGATTTTATTAGACTAACGCTATCAGGCCTACAACTGGGAACCATTTCAGAGGAATGTTGTGAAGTCATCCTGCAGTGCTCAGCTGAAATTATTCTATGGATGACAACGAGAGGAAGTAGCCACTATCCTTGATATTCCCCACTGTACAGTCATACTGCAGCAATTATTCAAAATCTTTGATTATCCTCAGAGAGGCGATGCAATCATGGCTGAAAATCAATTTCAGGGACATCAGGAAAAATCAAAAAGCTAGCTCAGTGCCAACAGGGCCAAGGGCTTGTGCAAGAGAAGAGAAGGGATTTTTTTCTCATCATCGTTTCGGTTTTCCCTTTGCTAAGGGTAATCAGCCAGCAGCACCAGAGCGCTCACTGTTAGTCAGAGCCAGATCCTGATCCTGTTCAGAGCTGCTAGTGAAGTGGAGCCAGGTAGCATCCAATTAGTGCTTAGTGTAACTTAATGCAAAGTGCTGGCACTCAGCTCACCGAATCCAACTAGTTGTCATAGAATTTCCACGCTTCTGCTGTCAAATTCATGAACATTTGCTGATTTGCTTTGCTTTCTCAAGACACCATGAAGTTAAAATGAGACATTTCCATCAATGCTGCGCCGTGTATGGCCATTTTCTGCTAAAACAGATTGGCCTGATTACTGATGAGACAGCAGGCATGTCAGTGGCGGCTGCTTGATGCTTATTGACAACTGTGTTGCTTTAGAACCACATTTACTCCTTTTACATATAGAGAAATTTGTAATGGCACAGGTTCCAAAGCTCTGTAATGGATGTAAATCCAATGAAAAAATTCATCATCCACGATAAACCAAGAGCATGTCCCATTTGGGGTAAACAAAGCTTGATGTTAAATTTCACACTTTTTTATGTTCAATCAAGGCGTGCCTCTTCATATTCAATCAGCCTGGACCTGCCCAGATGCTGGACTTATCTCGTACCGCTGAGAGCAGATCAAACCTGATAATGACATATTCAAAGGCTGCATAAAAAGATGACTCCACCTTATGGTGTGTGTTCAAAGCAGACTGATCTGATAGATGAGACACTGAATGATATGCCAGAGACAGCTTCAGGAGGCAGTTTCTTATTTGTCCCTACTACATGCATGTCATCCTCCACAATCTAAATCAGCAATCTGTTTTTGTTTTTTTCCCCCCTTTTTTTGGACAGCTGAGAGGAGCATCCAACAGACTGTGGTCCCTGGCAGAAGGCAGGCATTTCAGTTTTTGGAAGTGGCACTGAACTAGACAAAAGGAGCATGAGGTAGTTTCCTCCCTCTGTCTTCCTCTCAAACAGGGCTCCACGGGCAGACGGCCCACTCTTTTATAACGGCATAAGCAGAGACCAAGCGGCAAAACAGTGGAAAATCTACTCCACCATGTTTCCTCATCAGCCATGTCTTGTCTCTGACCTCCGCCTCAGTTTCAGTGACTCACATGAATATGGAAGATGAATAATGGCCAGCTTTTGAGGTCAGGCCAAATTCAACAAGAGACAGGCCCGTCAAGCATGAAATCGTCTTTACAGAGGGAGCATGGACAAATTTGGATTGGTTGGAGGTGCTTTCATCCCTGGGACATTTCCTGACCTTTATTTTATGTTCTAGACCATAAAGATCAGGTGAAAAGCTATCATAACAACTAGTATAAAGAAAAATGGTGGTCTATTATCGCCCATAACTCCTCTCTGGACATCTATCATCATTCAGCCTTAATTCACGCAAACCAGCAGCCCTCACAGGACACCAGCATAGTTGTGCAATCTGTAGTTTGCCTCTGTGCCTTTTCTTGAAAATACAGCCTCTGACACACTTGGCTCAGCAACCTTATACAAACACTAACACTCATAGAGCGCTCACACAAACACACACTGCTTTTTGACCTCTGAGGTTCAGTGAGAGCATTAAATTCCAATTAGGGCTGGGACGGGCCAAACTGAGCCTGAGGTTTTAACAGGGCCTTGAGAAGGCCTGTGGGATGCAACTTATTGGTCCCTGGGCTCAAGTGTGTGTGTATGTGTGTCTGTCTGTCTGAGAACCATTAAGGTTGGAGACCAGGTTCATGTGGTGTGAGTGTGTGACTGTATTTGGGATGGATAAGGACATCAGCAGAACATGCAACCAAACCTCAGACATAACCCATCTCTTTATACTCGGGGCACACAAAACCACATCTGGATATTTTATTTCATCTTATGTTTGAGCTCCTTCCTGATCCTTCACTGGGATTTTGGCTCGGCTCATTTTCTAAGACAACCTCACACAAGACCCAACAGGATTTCTCTTGTCTGAAATTTTCTTAAATCAAATACCCGTGGTTTTCTGTTTTCATGGTTTGTTAACAACCTCCTGACTTAAATGTTTCATATCAACAAATGACTGAAATTGGATGTTTGGATCAGGTTATTTATCTCATGGTCTCATGTATTTATTCTGTTTTTAATCTTTTCACCATCTTTGGTATGTTTCATTTCTGTGTCCTGTTTCGGCCCTTTATTTTTTTAATTCTCAATGAAACTTTCATTCTGGTCACCTGGGTGCATGTTGTAATAACTTTTATGTTCAAAATAAAACAGCAATACAGTAGAAAGAATATTAGCAAATGCTCTGAAGGCAACCCTCAGAGAAATATCTGTTTTCGGCAGTGAATCTTGAGACTGTATGTGATGATCTGTTGTGGTTATCTGGCGGTTCAGAGTCATGCCCTTTACTGTCCCTCTGCTATTTACCCACCAGACCCACACAGCTTGATAAATGTTTGGTCTGACCTTCTAAATTTGTTTTCCTTCCTCTTAACTGTGATTTTATTTCCCTTGGATAGTCCAGACAGTGTGTGTGTGTGTGTGTGTGTGTGTGTGCGCATTTGTGTGTGTGTGGGGGACCATGTGCTGCTTATTTGTCTGTTTTCAAAAGGAAAAAAACGCCTACATCCAGACAGATAAAATCTATCTTCTCCTCATAGCAAATTACTTCCATCAGTTCCTCATTTCAATAAACAAACCCATGTACAAGCATAGGAATTGTAACAAGCACTGATAGCAGGGCTCGCGCAGCCACTGACCATCCATCTAGAATGTCCACCATTCCAGTCTGAAAAGGGTTAAAGTCGCCACAGGCCAGAGCAGAGTCAACATCAGCCACGGCTTGGCTGGCCTTCCCTGCCAGATCAATATCTGCAAATAATAAATTAGCTCCCCAGAGGGGTCGCACTAAACCTTCAGCAACACTGCCCTGGAAAAGTCCACAATTGGTGTGTGTGAGACTCAATAAGCCAGGTGAATGACTGTGCAGGGGCACATCTTTAGCACTCCATAATAGAAAATTAATGGTGCTCAAATCAGTGCTGAGGGCACCCTGAGGGTTACCTAATAGGCCTAGTTAGAACTGTCATCCCTCCCAGAGTCGCCTAAAATATCACATGCAAACACAGGGAGCTAGGAAGAAGGAGTGAAAAGAGAAAAAGATGTATGTGTATGTGCAAGTCTTTGTGACAGCAGGTATATGGGTCAGCTCGGGGAAAGGGTGAAGGAATCTCATTTAAGGACAGCTGACAGAGACTTTCTCTTTACAATGACTGTAAAAATGAGAGTACAGTGGAGAGGGTCATTTTCATTTTGGAGGGGCAAAATGATATAAACCAATGAACGACATAAAATCATATTTCCCTAAGATTTAGACTGTTTTCTAACTCCTGGAAAGATTGAGTTATTTTGTTTTCATGCTGCCATCATTTAATTAGCTTGTTCTCATTTAGCACACACCTCTTTGTGAGTTTTTTTTCAAAATGCAGGAAATGCTGCAATACATGGAGACTTATACTTCACATCACTTCCACTTACTTTACTCTCAACTATATATCACTTCAATTCAGCCCTCTTCAATTCAACAAGACTGTTGACAAGTGGAATTTGCATTTCCTTCAGTGTCAGTTAGAATTTACACTTGTCATCAAATTTGACTTAAATCATTCATTAATTATCAGTAAATTAAGTGTTTGGTGGAAATTAAAGAAAAGGTTTACATTCTCATCACACACACATACATAACACTGTCATGGTAGCCTTTCTATAGCAGGAATTACAGCGCATGATATCTTATCAAATTCAATAATCAGAAACTAATCAGATAGTAGATAATTAGCTTAAAAGTCAGTTTGGGTTATATGCATTTAAGCAATTATCTCTTATATATACATTTAAAAACAGTTTCGGGTGTGTGCAAATGGTTATTTAAATCCAAATGAGGGGAAACTATTAAGGCATATCTTGGAAATACAGAGTAGATAATCAAATTGATGCTTAAATATACAAGGATGTCATATTGGCTATGTTCAAGCATAAACTCTCCCAATCCAGGGGGCTCTTTATGAGCAGATCTATTCGCCCAACAGGCTGGTAATGAGCCTTAAAAGCACATCTGATCACTTATTCCAGCTGGTTTATTCCCCCTCTGCATAAAAACAACTATTGGATTCAATAAACATACTTCATATTGATCCTGAGCCACCCAGCAGCACATGCTGCTCTCTCACCCACACTCAGCAAGATTCATTACATCTTTGCATGCCAAATAGAAACAAGGAGACACACAAACACAGGCATGCACACACAGGGACACAATCTCACTCATGCACAAATGGTAAAGCTTGAATGCCTGATGATTTCTCCACAGATACAGGCATTTTCTCTAACCAGCTTTTTGACCTAATCTGCCTATGCTTTATTTACAAGGGAGGGGAGGGGTTGGGATATGTGGGGAGGGGTTAGACTCCTCATCTCTCCTATTTCACTCAGGTCTGGACTTCAGAAAACTGTCTGCAGCTTTGACACTGAACTTACCCACATGCCGCCACGCTGCCATCCTCAAGCGCAAACAGAGTGTGTCGCTCTCCACAGGCCACTTGAGATATTTTCAGAGATGATGGAAGACTCCGGAACAAACGTGGTGCTAGCTGGAAAAAAAAAGCAAAAGTACCCCGATGAGGTGAAGGCACCCGCTGCAACTGAGTTTGTCTATAGTTAAGTTGGTGTACTCCATTAGACATCCCGAAGACAGGCACAGCTTCAGTAGATCCTCTCAGTGTGGATGAAGACAGAACAACGTGAACAACAGAGAGAACTAGAAGAAACAGCAGACTCCTTTATGGTGCTGAGCTGTGTAGATCTGATGTTTTAAAGTCCCTGTGTGTATGTCTGTCTGTCTGTGTGTGTTCATGCCAGTGCCATGAAGAAAAAAATGAAACAGCCTATGAGGAGAAAAGAAAGCCTGGTTCCTCATCATGCGCTTGTTAGCTTGTCCAATCTATGGCAATCAGCACAGTCCCAGGGGTTGAAAGACACGCGATGCTGGGGAAAGAGAAGCTGAGGCTGAGGAAAAGATCAATACTGCACTGTGAAACAAGAAGTGTGGGCTATTTACTCTCCATTGATCTGATGATGCTGGAGAAACACCTCACTCGGCTATTAAATTGAGGGTATAAGTCTACTGTGGAGGGCTTTTTTTCTTCCTCTCTCTTTTTTCCTTCTCTTTTTCTTCACCTCAAGGTCAAGAAAAAGCTAAAAACATCCACAAACAAACAAAAATGAATTGCCTGGGCCAGGGAAAGTAATTAATCTGCATTAAAATGCCAAGGGATCAGGCTCTAACTACCCATCTTAAGTGAAGTTTAGCTCAGAGCGACAAGAGACACAGCACAGGATGGACTACTAGAGGACACCATGATAAATAGAGGCCGGCTGCTAGCAGACTTCCAGCAGAGTTCACTGCAGCTACTTTTGGCCTGTGATGCTAACCTGCATAACAAAGCTCAGAGGAAGAACTTCCTAGTGGAAAGGGCTTTTCAGCAGCACAGCAGTGGAGGGTCGGTTTCCAGGGTGGATTTTTTATTTTTGTGCAAGAGGTTAAAAGTTTTTATCCCTGTCTTTACTACAATAAAGTCAAAGCCTACAAGGAGAACCAACTTTGGGGTGACCAAACAAGACTTTTTGCCCTGACATGTCCTCCTTATTGGCCACAAAATTATGTCCATAGAGATTTTATGAAATTCCCCAGAATGTTCGGGTTGTTCTCAGTTTGTTCTACCGATCATTGATATTCATAACAAAGTGCTGCATTGAGCAACTGACATTATTCTGATGCACCAACCAGTCAAGATGATGAGCATGAGCAAAGCACGGCCCATATTAAGCCAAAACTGAGACAGAAAATGCTGAGGTAAAATTGCACTTTTGAGATAAAAGATCACAATTTTGAGATAAAAAGTCATAATTCTGAGATAAATAGTCAAAATTGTATGATAACAATGTCAATATTTTGAGATATGAATTCAAATTTACAAGGAAAAAAGACAAACATTTGTGTTAAATAAAATTCAAATTTTTTCTGTTTGTCTCACAAGTTTAACTTTTTTCTCCAAATTTTGACTCAATATTGGCAAAAACGAATTCCCCAACAACGCCAGTTTTTCTGTATTCATTTCTAATGGTAGGAGTAGGCTTCTGTTTTTTATTAAAGAATTTTCATTTTGGACGAAAAAGTTTTTGAAATAAATGAATGGGTTATGAAGTTGCGTTATCCTCTTTGAGTATATTTGGGTGTTTTTAGCAGCATCTCCAAGAGGCCAGGTCGGGGGTCCTCTTTTTGGGTTTCTAGAATCTGGTCACCCTACCCAACTTGTGTTGCTACGAGTCAAAAACATAAACCATAGTATGTTGATGAAATAAAGTAAATCATACGATATCATATTGACATGCATAAAAGAAGAAAATATAAAGCTTTAAAATTCATCCCTGGTTTCTCAACATGTGTCCTGCTAATATCCAGATATGTCTCGTGGTGTGTAAGTCTTTCTTGCCTTTCTTCTTCTCAGAGGAGTAGCTTTATTGACTGTGTGGCTGTATTACAACAAGCAGTTTCTAATGACTCCCTGAAGACCTCTCTATCCCTCCTGCCCGCCCTCCTTCTCTCCTCTCTGTGTGTCTCTCCTGCTCTGCCTGCTCTTCAGGCTCCAGTTCAGCAGCTAATTAACCCTCTCTAACAGCGTAGATTACATTAGCTTTGAGCGGCTCGCACCCTCCACCGGACTCGCACTGCCACACAATGAACCCAGCCTTGCTTTACAAATCTCCCCCTTCACAAGAGCACAATTATGAATTCAAACAACTTCTTATCCACACTCACTCATCCAGGGACAGAAGCCCTCCTCTGCTACCACCCCGCTCCTCCCCTGCCACCCACCTCCCAGGCCTTCATGCAGAGAGTAATGAGAGAACTGAGGAGAGGAGACCACACAACACGATGGCCATGAGGGGGAGAGAGGGATATCCAAGGGGGGAGGAAGAACCCCCTATTGGGTAAACCAGAGAGGTCACTGAAGGTGTTTCATTTGGTGAGCCTACAGAAGCCCAGCGATAACCCTCCATCTTAACATTTCCATTCAGAGCAGAATGGAATCTTAATTACTGTGGGCGGACGGAGTGAGAAAGGGGAATACCACAACCAAATGGAGGTTTGTGCCATGAGTGGTCAAAGAGAGGGAATTAGACCCAAGGATGAATGACTTAAGCCAGTAGAAGCCGTTTTTCCACATACTGGCAAAACGGCAGGAGAACTCAAAAGCTCAAAGAGGACTTTTTATGAAGTTGTAGTCTGGGGGTGGTTTCACACCTGGGACATTTTGAAGAGTGGGAATTTAGGGTTCGTTTCTCTCCTCGGCTAGGTTCATTGGGACATACGTGGACACAGCAAGGGCTGATGTCGTACAAAACAAGCAAGTGGATCTCACAGAGAAGAATTTGTCCCAGGACACTATCAACTCATTCCTGGATAAATAGATGAACAGCAATAAACAGAGCAACCATAAGAAATTGCCATAACACTAGTAGAGGCAGATGAGCAGCTGATAGTTAATACAAAGATAGTGCTAGGCTAACATTACTCACCAATCCACTTAAACATTGGCAAAAGAGGTTCATGTAGCTATAGCAGAGTACTCAACTTCTGTCTTTCCGGAGTGGTATCCAGCATTTCACAAAGATGTTTATCTGAGGTGTTGTTGGGGCATCAACCTCACAGCTACTCCAAGGAAACCCCCTAACTCGTTATTTGGATAGGTTAGATGACTAATGTTAGTCTTATTCAGTATACAGGGTGGGATGCTTTTCACACGTCGACCCTTAAGATGGTGGCACAAATGTTTTGTGACATGCCGTGAAATCCATGAATTGGAGTGTTAAGACAAAACAGCCAAAATGCAAAAATGCAACAAAATTATTTTCAATCTTCAGTGAATGCCTCAAACTCACAGCCCACCGCTTGATATCAATTTATGGCAAATACCAGCCCGACATTTTCATTGTCAGGTCTTCTGCTGGGACTGGGAAAGAATAAAGTAAAATCAAATTCTGAGAGAGTAAGCTGAGAGGTACTGAGGTGCCTGACAGGCATTTATCAAGAGATGCCAAACGAGATTATAAAATTGTTCTTGTTAAGAAGTACAGTTTTTTCAAACAGTTGAAGTTTTTATTTTGTGGAACACCTGAAATGCAACAAGATAGTCCGTTCAGCAGCGCTTTGGTAATTTGGGTTTGAAAGCCCTGAGCTATATAGGTATTTAAGCACCCCCTTGATGTATCAGACAGCCAAGCCCATCAGGACAGTATGAGGCGCATTGTTGTAAGAAAGTAAAAGAGTACTGAGGTTTGTTGGTTATTTTGACGACCATGGAGCTCATCTGTATAAATGTGCAGCCACTGTTACAGTACAGAAACCCTGAAACACTGTGAGAGCATTCAAACTAATGACCAGTCAGAGAAAGATGCAGAGGCAATGAGAAATTACATTTTGAATTGGGAATTGTTTTTCTCTCTCCCTCACAGCATTTCCAGCACTTAGTGGTATTTTAATAACAATAATGAGATAAGATATGGTGGTGGTGGTGGAAAAAAAAAGAGACTGGAAAGAAATAAAGTAAGGGAGAGATGGATGTAATCTGCTCTGTCTAAATGTAAATTGGTACATTTGTAGTGAAAGGACATTCTCATGTTTCTTTGTCCGAACGAGTAATTTTTCCTCAGTCCCTCTTCTGTAAGGCTTGCCGTAGCAGCATTTTCTGCAGCACAGAGCACTCTCCTTTCTATTTCAATAGGACAGCTCATTTGCTAGACTCCCAGCCCAAACTGCTGACTGGGTTTTTCAAGGCTGTGTACTTTGTGTGCATGTGAGGATCAGCGTGCGTGTGCACAAGCCTGTGCTAAAAAAGAGAGAATAGGAGGGGAAAGGCATGAAAGAAGGACAGGGAAAATGGAGGGAAAGAGTGGGAATACATTGTATCATTACGGTACTCAGAGATCATTAGATATATAAGGGCACTGCTATGCAAGGTCAGGGCTGCTGTGTTTTTCTAGGTCGGCAGAGGAGCAGTAAAACCAGTCTAATCAGCCAGTGCTCTCTCCTCTCCCCATCTCGAGGTAGTGTGGATTACAGCCCAGTTTATCCATGCCCCTGTATGTATTTACTAACATTATCAAGGCTTATGAGCCAAGGACACGGTGAACCACACAAAAGGCACAGAAAGGCTTTGAGCTAGATATTGGCCTCATTACAGGGTAAAGTTGTTGGCTCCCTGTCTCGCTCCCAGGACGTACAAGGCTGCTTTAACAGGTGCAGCACACTGCCTGACGGTCCAGTATTTTTCATTAAGGCCATCCTTTAAAGTGGAGTTCAGCAACTGGCAGTCTGCCCCCATAAAGTGTGTGTATGTGTCTGAGAGCGTCCAGAACACTAGATGATACACACTCTTTTTCAGCTGTGGACGGTGACATTGATTTTAAAGAGAGATATGCTAGTTTTTCCCAAAATTAGTTGATGTTCTTTTATTACTTCATCTTTGACAAGGAAGTTTCTTTTTTTTCCAAAATATTTGAGTATTTGTTTGTCATTTATTCTTGTATATTTCTGTTTTTGTTTTTTTTTACATAAAACTTCAACTTTTACAGACACAACACATTTGTTACACCTAGTTACACACGCCTTTGTTAAGGTTGAAAAGAAGAACCTCTTTAGATAATCTACCACTTAGAATAGCTCTTAACCTTGTGTACAAACACACATGCTCCACCCCTCCGCTCTTCATGTGACTGAGGTCCCTGTTAGTCCACTGAAGGACAAACAGCTGCTGGCCTTGGATTGCAGGGAGTGATGCTGTTGGTAATGTGGCATGTTCATCAAGATAATGATGGATAGCCTTTAAACAGACCCTCTGCTTTATAGAGATGAATGTCCTGCTTGGCTTCTTAGTCAGCAGTTTGGCCTTTTCCCTCCACTCAAACAGCATCACCCAGCCTGAGATGGAGATTAGCAAAGCCTGTCCGGAAAATGGACTCAACCAAAGCCTATCAATCAAACCTGCTGTGTGCTATTCAGAGGAAGAAAACACATCCCAAAAAGCACCACTGTGCACTATTTTGTGTTGTGAATTACTTCTGTTAGAAGAAAACCAGGTTGTAGTAGTGATAGGAGGTATTTTGTGCTTGTATGGAATAAGAAGAGGACAGAAAAAAGAAAGTGTTAAAAAAAAAAAAAGGCTGCTTTCAACTGTCTCATTAGGCTAATGTTTTTTTATAAGGCACTTCAAATGTCAAGGCATTGGTGGATTTAGTGTAAACTTAAATTCCATTACCTGGCAGGCATTAATTGCTAACTGAGCCCAGGGATCTTTCCCCTGGGGCCTCTATGTTTCCTCTATGTCATCTGGCTAACTATTCTGTCTAGACTAACTTAGAGCACCATAATCCACCATGGGGATCAATAAACTGCTCATAATTCAGCTCCAATAATGAGCTTTCACTTCAACACAAGCGTCAGCCCACTTCCCAAGGAACCGGCAGGGGCGTAAAATGATAATGTAATTATTAAAAGGACAGACAAAATGAGTAAGCACTTTCACACAGAGAGAGGGAGGGCCAGCCCGGTCTCAATTAGACACACTTAAAGCTATCATTGTTATTCGAGACAAAGCTAATCAAGGAGGAGATACAGGGGCATCCATTTCAGCAGGTAATGGAATGACGCTCGCTAGCTCTCCCATTTCCCCAGGCTCATGATGTTATAAAGGCCGCCCTGCTGTACGCGTGAGTGGGCACTCTTTAATGGAGTGCAATGGATGTGGTTTCATCCACCAATCAGACGTACTCAGAGGAGGGGACTTGGAATGGAGAAGGCACACTCCTGAATAGCGGCACATAAAACCATAAGTGTGAGGGATTATTTTACACCTGTAGACTCCATTAGTAGCTCAGGAACGCCGACAGTGCTCTTTGTATGTGTTGCAGCCATTGCAACACCGTATATTCAGAAAATATTTTTACATTTCAGGGCTTTTTCTTCATTCCCAGAGATCAAACTAACAGCTGCCTTATACACCAGCACTAGAGGTTTTTCTGTGTGTGATTTAGAAAGTAATGTTTAACCTGCAGGCTCATTTGCTAACTACTGTTTCTCTAATTATATGCATCCTTGAACTCTGGTGAAATCAAGAGATGCTAGTTTGTTTTTTACACCCAAGTGCTCCTAATTCATCTGCAGGCTACAGGAGGTCCAGGGTGGATAAATCAGGCCTTTACGGAAGGGTTGCTCCCACTGTTTATCTGCTGGTGACATTTGCTGCACAGCCCCAACTGCACTATAATTACCCCACTTATTCACTAAACAGGAATCATGCCTGGCAGGAACCCCCTGCCACAAAGGTTGCAGGACTTAAGGCTATATTCTGTCTCTGGAGTTCAATGGCCGTGGCCTTATGAAAGGACTCCATTCATTTGGACATCAGCATGGGCTCACTCCGGCATGGGCGAACAGAAAACAGGGGGCTAAACTGACTCGCCTCAATAGCCAGAACAAAGAGCATCGTGGCTGATGACGATGATGAATTTACAGCTGACTGCACATGCTTTCCGAACACACGGCACACCTTGGCACACGTCGAATGTCACAGTTCCCATAGAGGACTGGCATTTTGAGTGGATCCTCCTGTCCCTGGGGCCAGAACACGAGGAAAAGATCACTATCCATACCTCAATGAGTACACTGTAAGATCACCAAACAATCCCATTTAAATTCACTATTCAGCATGTTTTGACTGTTTATTGTAGTATTTCTTGGTATATGCCTGCATACTTCTGTATTCAAATGATATTCTCAAATCCAAGCCATTTCAGATAACTTACTGGATTTCTCATTTCCCACTCCATCTTGGGACACTCCCAAATTCAACCTACCTTGGAAGTTGCCAATTAAAACTTTGGAAATTGTTTTGCTGTTGTTGTTGTTTTCCACTTTTTAGCCGTCTAGAGTTCCTCTTAGCCCCATCATTCAAAGACAGTCAGCACAGATGGATGACAAGTGACAAAAGGATATTTGGTTGAGGTTGTGCAGTAATGAGTATCACGTGACTCCCTCATTCAAATTTCAGACTGCCTCTCCTGATCCTAAAGCTGCAATCAACACTGGGCCATCTGCAACACTGCAAATTAACATAATTGGTGTACATTACATGCTTATAGAGAGTACATTTTTACCCACTATTCTTCGCTCTTAACAAGATGAGCTGTGGAGATACTGAGAGAGCGACACTGTTGATTAGACGCAGACAGACAGACTTGTTGTCCCCGTGAAAATGGATGAACTGACAATCAGGGTTTGGTGAACAGCCAGGTGTGAGGGCCAGAGTGCAAGTGGGCCAGTGTGCGTCTGACACCAGCACCTTCCCCACACCTGGAACTTGGGATGAGGTGATCGACAGCCTGGCTATGTTGTCAGACAGCTCACAGACAGAACACAGGCAACACTTAGGCCTCTTCCAGCTGCTCAACCAGAATAAATTGAACTTGATTAGAATTAATCACACTCAACCATGTGCAATTTGCAGATATCAGGAAAATATTCAAGGAAATCTGTTTAGAACATGGCATACAAAGGGAGAAAACTGGATCTAATCACTGCTTCCCCATTCTGACAATGACTCTTGCACATGCAGCAGTTTTTAAACTAAAAGACAGATGTATGCATTGGGTGTGTAACTCAGAGGTCACTGTTTTACACTGAGTGTATTTCATGATGACGGATCATGATATTTAGCGTCGGTCCCACAAAGCTTCAGCGTTCACTGAAAGAAAACTGCTTCTACATAAGTTGAAGTTTCCTTTTGGTGGCGTTTACATCCGGGGTGTCCAAACTTTTTCCCTAAAGGGCCGGATTGGAAGCTGAAAGTGACCAAGGGTCGGCGGCTCTTATGGACATGTTTACTTACATTGAAAGTTACAAATGAGCGCACTTTTGGAAAAACTATTTCTTTTTAGTAGTTTCTGAAAAAAAAAAACTAAACAAACAAACAAAATGGTTAAGTCAAACATGCTTGTGCTGTTACTGCAGACCTTTGAGATAAAACCAAACCTGGGTAAAATATGTAACAATATTATGGCAGGATCAGGATCTGGAATTTATCACGTTTGTTTATACGACAATCTTAAGAGCATTTTAAGCCCCAAATATCTCTGATCCTGCATTCTGAACCTTTTGATGCTTCAACTTTTGCCTTTTTTTTAACCATTTCATATATTTAATTCAGTTTTTTGGTGCTCTTGTGTGTTTTTTTTTTATTCTAAACAACTCATGAAAGACATTTTGCATCATGTTAAATGCAATTAAATGTCAGCTGTAAAAGTTGATGAGTTTTTGCAGATTGTACAGAGCTTAAGCTTTATGCCTATTGCCTATGCACAGTCCAAATCTTATGTTGCTTATGTGCGGAGGTGTTTTTTTCCTAATCCTAAACTGTGCCCCCACCAAGGGGCCTGGTCTTGTATTTGCTTTTTTTCCCTCCCTCTTCCTTCCTCTTGTACTCTGTTTTCCTTATCTAACAAATGTGGTGAAACATTACCAGATATATTAAGTTTTTATTTCAAGCACTTGACAGAAACTGTAAATGTAAACATTCAGAACATGATTAATTTAAGTGACAGAAGGAACACATGATATGATGAGAGCTGGGGGCCGCTTGAAAATAGGCGGCGGGCCACAATTGGCCCCCGGGCCGTAGTTTGGACATCCCTGGTTTACTTCAATACACAACAGTCTCAATCAGCTACTTAGCCATAGCACTGGGTAGTCTGTGCAACAAATTCTGAGTTACAATCCAACTGATTTTATACACATGGTGAACAGGGGTGTGTAGTGATACGCAACCCCACTACATTATAGGTATCATAAAGCAGTCTTGAAGCATAACTGTAATAGTCATGACAAAGCAGCTCCTCTAACTTGAATACAGTTGATTTGAGATGAAGAGAAAGTCACCATAAGTTAGCCATCTTCTTCCATGTATACACCATAGAAAGATGAGGTATGCAAACTGCCTGATTTTAAACTTGTATCTAATTGTCTCACGTCATGGGTCTGGGCCAGGGCATTGTTGCTTGAAGAATAAATTGGGTAATTCAATTAAAGTGCTTTCCAAAGACACATCATAAGTGATGGAGAATGACTCTAACCCAGGCCTGAACTCCGTGTCCCCCCCATCGCTCCCCTCGCCTGACAAATGGATGGCGGTGTATAATTGAAACACATTGCTGCCAGCGTAGGTCAATAACATCGCTCTTTCTGCTCACCAGCACCAGATTAACGGACTCTATTTTATCTTCCCTCAGCCTGTCCCAGCTTGACAGAGCGGGAGCGTCAGCTGCTTATCCATAAAAGAGGCCCCTTATCTGGAAAATAAACAAATACATAAAGTGCAACAGCCTGCTGTCTGTCCAAGCAGTTAAGGGCTACTTAGTTTAAGGCAAACATGTGGGCAGTGTTTTGTTTAACACATCAACATATGAGATGAGCCACAGCTGTCATTTCACAAAATCTGGACAGAAATTCTTCTCTATTCAGACGTGGGGTGCGGAGAATGTGGTGAACACAGACCCTGCTGAAAGAAAACACATATATACAATCTAATAGAAATTTTCTTGAACAAATGTGGAATTTTAAGGACAATCATTTCTCTAAATTTGAAAAAATATTCAGATTTTTGTTTGAAAACAGAACCCAATAAAACAACCCAACAGCATGAGATTATCAAGACCAATGGCATTCAATGTCAATCACTGGTATTTGTTGAAAATCAATGACACAATGGGAGCAGGACAGTAAGTACATTGTGATGACATCCAATAATTAATATTTTTAAAGACTTGTTGTATAATGCAAAGCCATTAGTGTTTATGCATGATAAACATTGAGGATTAATTAGCTTAAGCACAAGTGTAATATGAAGCTAAAATGGGTGATTATGTGTATTTAAGCCCAAGCATAACAATTCTACTGGCTTAAATTAATTTGATAAACAAATGGGGAAAGAAGGGTTAAGGTTCAAGGAGAAAAAAAACTCCATTATCTCTCCACTCCTCACTCTATGCTTTCATGTAATTATATGTTAGGTTAGACAGAGTTAATTGAAAGTGGTCCATTCAATTTGTTTACAGTTTAGCCATACGGATTGGAATTAATAATACCTCACTACAAACATCGGTCTAAGTGAAAAAGTAGCTTCTATATAAATTCCTATAAGCTATGTGTGCACACACTTTTATGTGTTTGTGTGGATGTACTTGCATCCATTTACTGTAGCAAGCATGTATTTAGAATGAAAAAGTCTGTATGTATTTTTGTATAGCTTGTGTTTACACTTGAAACATGCACAAATTAGCCACGGATGGATATTCAATTAAGTCCTTTGTCAGGGGTCTATGTAGGGGCGGGACAGGATGCACAGTACAGTAATCCATGATGAACAACAAGGTGGCAGCTCCATTGTCTGTCTGACGGGTTGAAATTACTTGCAGGCGTACTCGACCGACAGATTAGACCACTGTTGGGGGGGGGCGAGATAAGATGGCAGGCAGCGGTTTGGAGGGTGCCTCCTCTTCCAGCTCAAACAATGCCTTTAATCCATTCCCCTCTCACTACCGGATTGTTTGACATTACTTTTTAGCTTCCCACACACTCATTTTCTCCCCGTTTCCCCTCACTCATTTCACCTTTCCTTTCATCAAGGGGGAGGCTTAAAGCAGAAGAGACTTAATCATGTAAATTAATTTGTGCATTAAATTTAGAGTCCTAAAGCCAATGTCAATGAGACGTTCACTGTACCTTTATCAAATGAACTGGAGTTTCATGTTTTTCCTACATATCCTATTAAGCTTTCAGTCTAAGTAACTACTGGCCAAATGAGTCACACGACAAAGCACAATTTTCTGTTTAATTCATTGCTCACTGCCTGCTTGTTAGCCAGCCACAAGGCTCTGTCCTTCTCGCCACTTATATCCTTCTTTATATGTTTTATTATGGAAACATGACCTTGGTGGTTGCTTTCAGCTGAATGGAAGCACAGCTCTATAGATTCACATTGCAGGCCTTTGACCTCAGGAAGTCGTCTTTACATGATTTAACAAGTACAGTAAAAACAATGTGACTGAAAAGTCCTTGACAGCAAAGAAAAGTCATCAGTGTAAAATGTAAGATCGGCCTTCTTTAACTTGAAATGAATTCCTACTTTTTAAATAACGACTCAACTTTTTCAGCTTGAGTTAATAGTGTATAGTTTTTCTAACACACTTCGGCCAAGGATGAAAATGTCTCCTCAGCAGGACACTTTCCTGCTTTTACTCTCAACTCAAGGCCACTGAGCTAGCAAAGATACACTTAGCCCTGTAAAGCTCAACCCACCAAAAAATGGTCAGAAAATTACATTTTTTGGAACAGAGATGTTTATTAACACTTTTTGTAACAAAATCCACAAAAAATATTGATTAACATTTCATTCGTAACATATTTCTTGAATCACATTTGACACACAGTGCAGTTTTGTAAACTATTTTATTAAAGTTTTTGAGTAATTATGTACTCATTTGATGCAGAAAACACTTATCTCTAAAAGGTGTAACTATTTTGATGTAATTCTTACTGCAACTCCTTGAAAATCAAGCAATGATTTTCCTGAAAATATGTGGAAACAACTCAAGCTGACCAGCAATATAATAATGCTTAAGGTAGTAGAATGTGTTTTTTTTAATATTTTTAACATGTTTTTAAAAAAAACAATGGACCATTTTGATGAGATAAAGGTCTTTGAACTTACGTGTCAAATATGATACTTGTGGCTATAAATGGTTGAATGCAAACAGAAGAATCTGAGGAGAACTGTTTGGGACCTGCCAGAGACCTTCTACACTTTGAAAGAACCGCCTCAACTTTGCATTGCACTCTATACACTGTTCAAAATGTAAAGCACTTGATTCCACACAAAAGCTTGTCCAAGTTTGTGCCAACAGTTGGGAGATTGAAGCGTTTGTGCACAGACCACCTCCTGTAGGCACTGATCAGCCACATCCTCAAACATTCACGGGATGTTGCCAGAAGGTGCTACCAACAGCTGTTTGTTAGGGGCAACTGCCTATTTCAAATTTGCTTAAGTAAAAATGATTATTGCCAATTAGATGCCCATTAATTGTGCAAGCATGGGATGCTGCCAGCTGGTTATGTAGGGGAGAAAAATAACCCCTCTTATTCCATTTTTCTGCACAACAGCACAGTCTTTCTCTGGCAGACACAAAACTAAAAACATATTACACATCAGTGAATACTGCTAAGCAGAGGTTTACTTTTTAGAGAGAACAATTTTAACACTTACCTCAATTAAGAAACCAAAGTTTCATCAAAGGCCTTTTACATACCTAGTCAAAACTTTATGGCTATACAGAGCTGAACTGTTGCTGTATTTGTGATGAATGGTTGTCAGCTGCTGCAGCAATCTGGAAGGATTTATCCTGACCCCTCAACAATAGACCAGGACCCTCAGCTTGTGCCCCAGACCAGCAAAAAGAGCTGAATTTAGTCTTTTCAATGGTTAGTGTCTGACCCTGGCGCAGCCTGCTGATTCTTAAAGCAGCACACTTTTATTCCCACAAGTCCAGGCCCTGTTCGGCCTTAGCCTGGGCTTGGAGGAAGAAGCATCCATTGCAGGTGTCATTAGTTTACCTCTGACCCTTCTCTGAGCCGACCCTATTAGAGGAGTAGAGACTGGATGCAACCTGTCTCACCTCTAAAGATTGGCGCTGAGCTAGCTGATGCTGCAATTGTGAGTAGACCAGAGGGATAAATAGCATTCAAGCTGCCATGTGAAGCTCAGTGAAAGACTGTAGGAATGATAAATGAAAGCTGAAATCCAGAAAAATTATTCAACCATTTACAACCACTACTGGAGAATCACCGTTATTCTATTTGTCTTTACCCACTTAAACTGTAAAATCATACCGAGTGCTGCGACCATTTCTCTCTACAGTTTGTTGCCTCACTTCCACAAAATAACACATCATTGGATAGATAGCATCAATTCTGCCCACGGTAATCCCAGCACCTCTGGTTGTATCACTCATTCAATTTCAGCCGCTGGCTACAGCAAACATTACACACTGCATCAAGATTACCGGGGAGAGGCAGAACGGAGGAGAGCTGTGGGAGAAAAAAAGGGGCTGTATCCATCATGTCATGATGCCCCTGTTATTGTGACAGATCAAATTCGGTGCAGTGTGTGTGCGCGTCGTTAAGTGCGTGTGTGCATGTGTCTCCTAAGTCCATCTGTGAGGGATGCAAACCATTGTCTCTTAGGCTGACGTGATCAGTATCCGTGTAACTGCAGACGTTGTGAGAGGATTTGTGAGGGTTGCTTGACTGCCTCTCTTGTACAGTTGCAGGAGCAACAGCCATGCTTCTTTCAGCTGCTGCAATTAACCTTGTGTGGTTATAGCCCTACAACCCCGGCCACTTAGCTAAAGAGCAAAGGGAGATAAAGTGAAACGACAGGGAAGGAGATTGGAGAACAACAGGAACAAACATGAGCAGAAAAGTTAGAAGTAGAAGAAGAAGTAGAAGCTTAAATCAAAAATTAGTTCATGATAAGTTAAATTTTGATGATGTAGGAGGTTGTCTGCGGACAGCGGAGGTTGCTGCTTTAGTTTCTTCTCTGTTGACACACTGGCCTGGCCGACTGGATTTTTGGTTGGTTTTCTGTTCTGTGTCTGTCCTCTGGGGGACATGGGTTTGTGGTGCATGCCTACGGGACCAACGGAGAAGATGAAGAGGTAGTGTCAGGCTGCCTTTTAATGGTCAGGAGTGTGGTTAGTTCCTCTGACTCAGGCCTCTCCCCTGTGACGCTGGGTCCACTCCACATAACTGGCCATAATTCAACTCATTTGGCAGTTTGAGGTCTCAGAGGTCTAAGGATAAAAAGTGTGGAGAGGGCTAATGGCAGACAGAAGGACCAGCTGAGGGCACTTCTTTCGAGATCTCAGCAGGAGAACGTTTCTGGAGCAGGCACTGGAAACCACAACGATCCATTAGCTGCTGAACAGGAGGAACAGGCAGGATGAGAGAGGAGACCAGGGACAGTGTGAAGGAGATCTACAGGTTTGGTTTAGGCTGTGAGGCTGTCATATGGGTGTAATGTTCAATGCCTGTTTCTCAAGGAGTCTGAGCTTCTTAAGCACCAATGTTTTAACAGAACCATAATTACTGAATTGCTAATCAAAACAGTAGAATTGTCTTTGCTGAAAAATACACTCAGCTCAAATGTTTCAAACTGACTTTTGTACTGTGATGCAAATGAGTCTGTTTCTGCTTGTGTTTACTTTTTGGCCATTTGAACAGACTGTTCTTCAGGGATTGACCCTCTTTAGAACAAAGCCTCATTTGACTTCTTAAAGAGTTCCAGCTTTGCAACTTTTTCACATTTCTTTAATTTTTCAATCCCAAAGGTTGTCATATAATACAATAGACTGTCCTTCAGACAAGCGCAAATGATGTCTGATAGCAATTAGTGTGTTCAATCATTGGGAGTTGTTTGGAAATAAGACTGACTTGAGTGGCAGTTTGGAGATGTGGCTTCCAGAAGTATGACAGAAGCATAAAAGTCTCACGGCAAACTTCACGGGGCACTTCTGATATTTACATCTGATGTTTCATCCCTTGCTTGCACAACATGTTGCCTTGTTCATGTCATTTTGAGTAAAATATAGCCACATTTTCAGTTGTTTCTGTCAACTGTCCACTTTGAATACTCTTAACTTCTTTGTTGACCTCTCCTAGTGTATAATTGTATTGTTCTACGAGAAAAGAGAAATTCAGTGGTGAAGCAATAACAAGAGTACTGATAAGCATTAAGGAAAATGGTGGCATTGGCCTGTACCAGTTGGGACTTATCTTGAACCTGCCCCAATTCCCACCTCTTGAGTCAAACACAGCAAGTTTCAGCCATGCAGGGCACTATACCGCCTAAGGAGTTTTAATTGAGATGTTAAAGAAAGAAGTGAAATGGGACTGAAATGAGGCTCAGTGTGAGTTAAAATCGCAGAAGGAACATTTTTGCCCATTCTAGTCTGAGCATGTTTTGGAGGCCCTTTGAGGAGGTGTGGTGGGAGCAATCTGAAGGGGAGAAGTGGAGGAGGGGGGGTTCGCACTTGTGTATGTGTATGTGTGTGTGTGTTGATGTGTCTTCACGTAAATGAGAAAGAGCCCTGCTGACCTCGAGTTGGAGTGTTCTGGCTACACAATTAAATGGTGTTGAAGCATGAGAATGAATAATCAATCTACTTTATTATCACTGATGTGAAAATTATAATACTGGTGAAAACGGCTGAGAAGGTTAGATTATTTCCATTTTCTCACAAAGACCGAGAACAGAAGTATGTGTGCATACGAAAGAGTGTGTGCGTGATATTTGTGTCATATTTTATGAATACTTTGAATTTTAACTTTCAGCAGAAACAAAATAAGGTAGGTCACAGGGTGTCCCTAAATATGCATATAAACGACAGATGAGCATTGAGGCATACATCAGTGTGGTCAGATGCAGGAAACGGCATCATCATCATCATACCATATCATAAAGGAAGTATGAGGGAGGAAAATGTTCATATTTGACAAAGGGAGAGGTTTCCCAGTCCAAGTGGGTGTAATTTTGGGATTAGGATTCACTGTATGCTGGTTGGGGAACATGTATACCATGTGAAGGTTAATCACAGGCTGCAGTTTTGTAATGCTAGTCGTCACTGCACTGCAGTGCAATCAGCACTGTGAGAAAATAAGTGGGTCACAATGCGAGACCTTGATTAAAATCACAGTGATTATAGTGCGGCTTCAGCTCTGATTTTGTGGGTTTCCCAACATCTGTCCTTGCGAGGAGGAACCCATAGAAATGAAAATAGACACAAGATATAGAAGTGTATGCATGTCTGCAGAAACGCTTCCTGGGTGCGCACATGTGCATGCTCCCAGTTCAGAAATGCATATGTGTGTGTATATCCATAAAAAACAACCTTAGAGCCTCATATGGGGCTGTCCACATGCTCTACAGTACAGTGGCTTTTTTGTCTATTTTGACAAATTAGATCTGCTGAAATGTTCATTTTCTGCATTTCTGTTACTGAATCAATTATTTTTGATAATCGCCCTCAAATATTGGAGAGGACATTGATACGCAGCATTCAAAAAAGAATACTGGAACGCTGACTCCAAATACCAATGTTTCTTGATTCAAAACAAAAAAATTATCAGAAGTGAATACATTTCCTGTGAGAAATTAAAAGAAGTGAGAGGAAAATGTTTGAGTCAAACTGTCATCCTGTGCATCATTCAGAAATGCTGTCTGCAATCATTCAACGTTAGGACAAGATACATACTGGAATGAACTCCTGTGTTTTTAGCTATAAAGTGAGAAGAGAAATGATCAATACAGGTTTTCCCTTTCATTACATGTTCCTGCCATGTCCACAGTGAGCCTACGTAAAAACCCCTGTGCAAGGTGAAGGAAACAATGCTCCTGCCATTTAACAGCAATGTGAAATCAATATATATTCTGAAATGGCAGGAAAAAACATCATTGTAAACTAGTTATTGACGTGTTAAAGTAATTTACACTTGCTTGTACAAGACAGATCGTGGCAATATTTATTTAGCTGGCAAGCTGGCAGTGGGAAAACGATACAGCAGCTGCAGCTATCACCAGATGCTGGTGTTACAATGTCCGTCCATCAAATCGCCCCCCTCGATCCCCCTCTTTCTGCTCTATACCCTCCTCCTCCACTTTCCCAAATGGCTGGCTCCCTTTTCGCAGCAACCTGACAGTCTTAAAACAACTGTATAATTAGAGCTGCATCTGTCACACAGGTTTATTCTGGCTTTCAGTTTGGGAGTCGTGGGCTGCGGGAGAAACTTAAGGACAATGCCAGAGAACAAGGCAAAGGAAAAGACTCTGGTAAAAATTTACTGATGTATATGTGGAGAATGAGGTTTTATTTTGAAAAACAGCTGTGATTTTGTTTAGAGTTTAAGAAAAACACAAATTTGAAATCTAATAAAGTTCTTTTGCAGGCGTTTCTGCGGCAGGCAGAGAAGCCCCAAATTGCATTTCATCAGACAACTCTCGAACAAACCTGTGCACCACTCCTCCCTCGTCAGCTCTGAGGGGGAAAAAAAGAGAGAAAAAAAAGCCAAAGAGTGGAAAAAAGAGGAAATATGCAGCTGTATGGTGAGCTATCCCACTATCAGCTGCTGCAATTAGGGAGCACAATGTAAAATGTCACAGTGGATCTGTATCATCGGCAGCCCTGTCACAGGAAAAGGCCAGGAGGAGAGGAGGAGAGAGGAAGCGCGGAGCACGGCGAATCCCATCGGCCAAGCCTGTTTCAGTAACGTGAGAGAGAAGATGGTGTAACGTTATGGCAGGACACCTCGAGAAGTCTAGTTGTCAATGTCAAACCTCGCCTATTCAGGTGGGCCAGAACAGAAAAAATATGATTAACTGACAATTTACATTAGTCTTGTACTGGTTGATGAAATACAGGAGGGCAGAGGTGCACATGAGGTACAGATAAATGTACATGTGTTCCAATAAGTACAGAATAAATCAGAAAAAATGCTCCTTTACTGATAAGAAGACACAAATAAATTAAACAATGTGTGATTTATGACATGTTTCAGAATTACAATGATTTAAAAATAAAGAACCTTTATTACCGTCCATCTACGACGCATTGTTTTGTCGGGAAAAGTTCAGAGTAATACAGCATGGAATAAAATGGATCTGCTTGATTGAACCAGTTGTCCTGACAGGTTTCTGTTTTCCATCTTTATTAGGAAAATAGTGGTGACAGAATATGCCTTTTAATTTTCAGCTCAGCATCATTTTGGCATGAGTGAGTGATGAATCTCCACAGGATATGATAAATTATTTGCAGATTTCCTCCTGTTTTTGATCTAGTTGAGATGACCAGACTTCTGCCCAGATTCATTACATTTTGGGAGCAGATTGAAGCAAGCTGAGGCATGCTCTCTGTTAATGTCATTATACACCGTGCAGCAGCTTCTGAGCACATGGAAAATTATCACCTCTACAAACACGCACAGGCTCTTGCTCTCAGATGTGTGTGTCAACAACATACATATGAAAAGCAATTAGTGTATTTTCAGCAAAACTTGCTCTTACTACCAATTTCTGTCTTTGTTTTTAGTGTAGGCAAGAGGTTAAGATGTCCATTTAAAGAAAAATTAAAACTACACAACTGCTGATGGTAGTAAGCTACAGAATCAGAAATATCTGAAATGCTGTGCTACTTTGCTTGAGAAGCAGAATCACAAAACTGTGTAGACGGCCACAGAACAATGTAAGCCCCCTCTAGTGGCCAAAGAGTAGAGTGCATGTAGTGCTCACAGTAGAGGTCTGTTTCTTTTTGCTGTCCCAGCAAATAAAATCATAGTCAGCCTTTATTTCTGTTTGAACATTTTAGCTTTAACAATAAAACTTTTATTTTGAAAAGCTGTGAATCCACTGTTTCATTTTGACCCATCCTTGTGAGTTACCGTGCATGTCTAAAGTAGGACGTGGTGTGATATGGATTTATTTTTAGTGAGTCAAAGTTAGCAAGGAGGAATGAGTAAGTGCAGTGAGTGTGTGTTTGTGTTGTGCTGGGACAGCTGCCTGCCGAAGGAGACAGTGAAGGTTCACTCACAGTACCACAGAAACCCCCCAGCTGGGCTTGCCACTAAGGAACGGAGATGCCCAGGGAGAAAGATAAAGAGAGGGAGATGTGGAGAGAGTTTGAAAAAGGGAGGAGTGAAAAGAAAGAGAGGGGAAAAGAGGAAGTATATTAGAAAGAGGGAAAGAGGAGAGGGTGTGTGCAGTCATATTTTGCCTATTTTGCCACCAGCTCTTCAAAGGCTACATCTTGCCTACAACGCATCTGGGAATGAGAGTGAAAGTTGAAGAGTTCCTTCAGCACGTCTCTCTTCTCAATCCCCCCAAACCCAATCTGCTGATTCCTCTCTTTCTCTAACCTCACTTAGCCCCCATCTCTCTCTCTGTATCTGTCCTCTTTTCTTTTTCTTCAACATATAACTAAGCAGCTGTTGTCCAGCTACCCTTAATGACAGCAACTTTTCCAGTTCCATGTTTTGTTTGGGTTAAAATACAAATATTATTAGTGTGCACATTTCCCATAATTATACTTAACCGTTGAGAGAGAATAACCATCAAAAAACAAGAAGCAAAACCACAGTGTCCGACTATTTAGAAATCACCTCTCCTAGTCACCTGAACATTAGACAGTCTGGGGCGCAAGACACCATCCAGTCTTCGTCAATGAAACGAGCAGAACATTCAGTAAGTGAATGCTGATATGCAGCGCTGTGATTCCTCTGAAGAGGCGTCAGCAGGTTAAGAGGATACCTTCTCTCTATATATTTCTACTGTTTTAGTCACGGCTCTGTCTTCTTTCCAATTTCACTTTTTTCCCCTCTATCTTCCTTTCTTGCCAAGGTTTATCCCTGAGGTGTCCTCTGGGGCTACCTGCTGGATAAGCCATTTGAAATGCATTTTCTAAAGAACCTTCCGTTCCTTTTTTTGAACTGCTGCTATCTCTCAAAATGTCCTTAAGAAAAAGTGGTGGGGGAACGAGCGGCGGCAAATATTTTAAAGTACTCTCGCTGTACTTTTGTGTGTAGTTTACTCATCAGAAAAAAAAGAAGAAGAAGAAGGAGAAGCCTTCGTTTCCCAGCAGCAGTGAGGTAGAGACTTCAGGTCTGTGATCAGTGCTGGTGGGTGATGCAGAATGTGACCTGCTCTTGAGAGAAGCTCTGCTGCGCCAGTATTGTGCAGCTTGACAGGGGTTGTAGAAAAGGCCAAGAGCAGAGGGCAGTGAAATAATTTGAGTGAGATCATCAGCTGCTAAAACTCAATGATGCTTCTCCTCAGTTCTATGGACAAGATTTTACTAAGTTCACTCAAGTGAATGAAATTAGTAGAAAGTTTGAGTTTAAACCGAGATTATCTTAAATCACTGCACACCTAATCCCACATTAGTAAATATCTTCCAAAGCAAAACCAAAATTTAAGCAGACCCCATTTTGCATGTTAAGTTATTCTCTTCTTTCCCAGGCTGTTCAAATATCTTGAAGGGCAATCTATACTCCTACAGCCATGATCATAAAGTGCATCACTGCACAACATCATGGTCTGCAACCTGCTCCGTCAACCAATTATGCCAATTATAGCCAGAAACCCCTGTGGTGAATTGATAAGGCCTTCCACCACTTCTTCCAATGAAGCAATTTGTTCCAGTATTTGTTTACAGAGAGAGGCTGTGACTCGCAGCAAAAATAATATTTATTATCTCCATTTGCCATCAGAGCAGAGTGAATCCACCACTGGCTAATCTTAACCTGGCTTTCTCATTGAGGTTTAATCTGGTCACGCCAACTTAACATCCAGTATGAAGACAGAGTGTGTGTGTGTATTTGATTGTGTGTGTGTTTGTGTGTGTATGTGTGTGTGTGCATATGTGTGTTTGCATTTGTGAAGGGTGCAAAGGAGGAAGACAGACAAGCCAGTCATTCTCCCTCTGCCCCCTCCCTCTTGCCTTCCATGTCAAGAACCAATCACGTGTGAAAACTTGCCTTAACTTCCCTTGCCTGTGTGACTACAGCGTCAGAGAGAGTTTGACAGATCTGTGCGCCACGGAGGCGTCTCCCCACCATTTGGCATGCCATGCGCGTCTGATGCGCTGGAGACTGCCTGTCAAACGCCTGTGAGTCGGTGGTGCAGCCAGGGACCCTACGGAGCGCCAGATGGGCCATTAAGGTAGTATTAATGTAGATGCCATCGCTTTTCTCCTCTGACTGGGACATGCTCTCTCGAACTGCGAGCAGCTGCTGCCATTTACTAGGACAGCTTCCTGCTAACTTTGGCCAACTGGCATCACCACTGACTGGCTCTCACTGTAATGATACACTTTTTCTTTCAACTATACCTGTGACTTTTGTCTTTTCTTTTCCCCCCGCCCCTCCTTTTCCAGAGGTTTTCACAGGATAGAGCTGATAACTTCCAGCTTCCAGCCACTACAGTGTTACATCGACATACTCTGGCACATGCCAGCAGTGATTCCTTTCCCCTTTCTCTCACTGACACACATAAAAACACCAGCACACTGATAGGAGTATAGAAACTGGATCCATCTGTACACCCACTCTTAAGCTCATAATCAAGGCATGATATTCAGTAGTATACGGGTATTTCTGTTTATGCCCTACTGAGTGCTAATATCATGCTTTAATTGAGAGAAAATTGGCTGTTGGCAAGAAACAGAAAAGAAGGTTACCAAAACCCCAACCATGGATAAGTGTTGCAATCAGTAATATTCTATTTAGTTAAGTAGCCTAAAATGGGATGTTTTGAGATCATTATTCAAATCACATTGACAAAATCCTATTATGAGAATTAGTTTTCCAGAAGGAAATGTACAGAATTATTGATGTGTAATAAATGTGCTTTCTGCGTTACATACACAAGGGGCATATTAGGAAACAGTGGGGCATATGATTCAAACTGAAACAAGGTCACAAACACCATATTCTCTCATTCACACTGAGAAAATAATGCATATCTCAAGTACAAACTTTGCATAAGATCTAATGGTAAAAAAAGAAAAAGAAAAAGAAAAACAGAATAGCACAAGATGAAGAGTGCCTATAGTTCCAGAGCACAGCAGAAGTCATCATCCTCGACTCTTTTAACAGTGTGGCCCGACACAAGTCAGAGGAGGGGGAGAGTAGTCAGAAAGATGGGTACTTTTGAAAAGACACAGGATCTCCAGAGGCGCAGGTTAGCCTTCCTACACAGCTGAGACGATCTCCCTCTGTTTCCTCTCTTCCCCGTCTCTCACTTTCCTTGCCTCTCATTTTTCAGCAGAGCCCAAGCCTCCTTTGAGGTGCCCCCTGGGGGGGATCGGTATAGTAGTTTAGGTCGCTGTACACCCACACTGAGTTCCCACATACTGCATAGCTTGTAACTGCAGTGTAACAATAGACAAGTGATAGAAGTATATGCTATACAGCGACTTTATTGTCTGCCAGCCTTCTTCCTAGGTCCTTTTCTTTCTCACAGCAGCATCAGTCTGAGGCAAGATGTAGGGGGAGGGCCGTCTGTGTTCATGTCTCAAGGGGCAGCTCGTATGAGGGCTACAGGGTTGCTATCACCCACCGGTGGTCAGTGTTAAAATCAAGCGCACTGCCACCGAAGCGCAGCGAACACTTATGCTCCCGCACAGCCGTTAGTGTACACGAGGTATCAAACTGACACTTTCTCCCTCGGCTGCTCCTGACAAGGAATTTCCTCGTCGAAAAATTAGCTGTTTCCTGCCAAGGGAGCAGCAGCAATTTGTACAGTTTTGAATTGATCTGATTTCAGGCAAATGAGAGAAACATTTATTGTGCATGCAGGCCAAGAGGGTACTAATGCATAGTACTCATACAGGATGAACTGCACCAATGGATAATAGACCTTATTACTGACCTTAGTCTGTTAATTGTATACTAAACTAGCTGTCTGTCAACTCAGCATGATTTGTAAGTCATTTCCACAGCCTCTTCAAAAAGTCACTAATCAACTCTTCCAACAATGCAACCAATTTCTTCATAGTTGATTGAGAATGGCAATTTCTATTTTGGTGCTTGGACTCAATAATGGAGACAGCTTTCTATCTGGATATCTTCATATTGAAGAGGCAAAATGGTACTAATCAGCATGTCTGCCAAGTAACCAACACAGCAGAGAGACACATTTGTTTTGTTTTGTTTTTTTTAGTGTGTCTGCCTGACAGCCCAACAGACAAGATTAAGAAGCAGACAGTTTTTGCAAAGTAAACTTGAGGATGAGGAAACGGGCTGTGTATATGGAAGTGAGATTGCGTAGGGATCCATTTCCCACAGCTTTATCCTGGAAATCCAACCTGCAATGAACAGGATCAATTGCTTTATTTACAAGGTGCATGTTATTGCTTTGCCATGCAAATGCTTTCAGAAGCACAGTAATGCCATCCAGCTATTGTGGGGGAATGATCGCTGCACCAGGACAAGCAAGCCAGGCTTTGATGGGTGCAGAATAACGGTGTTACAGAGCTAAGCAACGTCTGTGTGGGTGTGCTGCAAATAGGTTATTTTGGATGTTTTTTTTAGAAGAAAGGAAGCATTACCGAGGCCTATTGGTGCACCGAGGTACACTTCCAACCAAGGCGATTAACATGAAAAGAGATATCTAATGTTATTTTCCACTGCTGTGAAGAGAGAGAAGCAGAGAAAAGCCTGTAATCACATTATTATTTGTGATGGAGATCAAGATCAATCAGGGTTAAAGCATGTCACAATGTTTAACAATGACAATAGATGCTTGCTTGTGTAGGAGATACACACAACACAGCGAGATGTGTGATACCAGGGTTCTGGTGGGGTTGGTTGCTCTGCTAACAAAGACTTAATTTTGATCCTCTGTGTGTTTCTTTGACTACAGATGTATTTTACATTTTACCTGCAGCCTGATTCCAACTTAATACATGCTCACACACCCACAGAAATACAGGAAAGTGTAGTAACGTTTCTGGGAAGCGTCTTCTAATAACATGCAGGGAAGAGAAGGCACCATTGCAGCAATAAATAAATAAAAAAGACAAGTGTAGAGAAGGCTTCCCTCCCCTCAGAGGCCCGTACTGGAAACAAGGCAGCATCTCAGTCTCAGTGTACAGGGAGAAACGCAAATACCGACTACATCAGCACACAGAGACTAAAGAAAACATCCAGTAGCACAAAGAAAGGCACTTATTTAACAGGATGTACACAATGCCTTAAAAACGAATGAACAGTAGAGGAGAACCAGAGATGGAGGCACAAACAACCATCCAAACAAGCTCGCACAAAAGCATTACGGCTTTTATGATCCCTCTAGCAAACAGGTGCAACATGTCATCATGTTCCTGGAAAAAAAGACGGAGACTGCTAGGATTCATTCAAGCAATGTGTCGAGCCGGTGAGCGAGCGTGTAGTGAGAGGGAGATTCAAACTTAATGAGTGCTTTGGCAGCTTGTGTGGAAAAGGCAGGGAGGCAGGCAGTGATTAACGGAACACTTCAGAGTACAAGGCACAGCGGTGCTCAAAGAAAACAGTGATGATCTCCACTTAATCGCGGAGAAGCCCGGAGCATCTGCCGCCAGAGCAGGGCAGCGGCACCGGCGAGCTCCCGCTCCGCTAGGCTGTCATCTCCAGAGAGCTGTGGCCATATGCTCGGCTCTGCCGCAAACTCACAGGAAGTTAATTTTCTGACAAAACATAGGGATAAATATGACATTCAAACAAGTTGTGCTCAGCCAGGCTGAACACGAATGCCGTGCCAAGCTCAAGCTGCACACGTGTCACACGTAGGAACAGAGTTTATTTTCATGCTCCCACGGCTGCTTTTTGCCTAGTTTTGTAGAAATACAAACAATGGGTGGTACATTTTTAGCTAGGAGGTGTTAACCCACTTAGAGAATGAGCTATGCTATGTACGCAGGAGGAAAAGGCAGACCAACAAAAACAAGCAGTCCTATGGTATATGATACTGGCACTAAAGCTGCCACAATAACACAGCCTGTGAAGACTAATTCTTATCCAAATGTGTGTAGAAGGCAGCACAAGGGTAACGAAAGAGGGACAGTCCTGACTGCACCCAAACACACCCCTCAAAAAGTCTGAAGAAGTGACACTGTCATTGTCATGATGAGGACAGAAAGAAGGAGGGCAGAGACATGAGAGGGGGGAGAAATAAGATTAACTTTCATTTCCGTTCACAGACATAAAGCTCCCCACGGTGTGCCGTTAAAATAATGTCAATCAAAGCATTAAACAGGAGCCCTGTCTAACCTCGTCTGTTGCAGGTGAAATGCCATAGCGAGCCTGAACAATGGCCTCGCAGGTGTGAGTAGAATCTCTACACCTTATCGCTGGGCCAATAAAGAGCAGAATATAATGTTTCTCAGATCTCAGCCGTCTGCTACCACTCCATTTCAGACAGTAAAGAGACACAGAGCCTTAGGGGCAGTCCCAACCTACAGATTCTTTACAACAATAGCTGGTATCATATAGTACGGAGTCTGGGGGATAGCTGGAGGTGGAGTAGCTTTTCTGGTCCACCTGAAAAAACATATTCAGGAAGGTAGTCCAGATGAAAGAAGATGGAGGTTGCTGTATACAAAAGCGAGGGCCAAGTTTGGGCCTCCACTCGGGGCACTCGGAGGCCAGCAGTGCAGCTTGAATAAGCAGGAAGGGTGACTCTGGGACACACGTACCACCAGGTCACATTCTGTACAGCGGCTGCAGCATTTCCCCCCCTTTAGTATCCTTTGCTTCAGCAGAAAGAGCTGAAACCAGGGTGCAGTCATGCAGATCCCTGTGGCCTTTATCAAGGAGGAGTTGTGAGAGCTTTGGCCTCATGGTCTCCATTCTGCTGCCAGGTGGCTGTGTACTTTACGAACACAGCCCCTCTGCCACCACCCAGTGCGAGGGCTGTCTCATTTAAAACCCAGGGCCTACATTTTAGGAATTCACTTTATTTTACTGCTTGGGCAATGCCAGAGAAACAACCGTTAAAAGGGAATTGTATCTTGATTACAAACAAACGGCAATGGAGCGCAAAAATATCAGTTGATGAAATTGTTGATGAATTAAACTGCCTGCTGATAACACCTTTAATCCACAAGTAGCCGAGGCACATTAGATCTTATTGACTGGCTGAGCAGGTGAACGGGAATTTCAGATACTTGGATAATAAGCTTCTTGATACCAACCTCAGCTCAGGAGAAATGAAAATGATTGAGAGAGGGTTGGATTGCTCTGTCATATCCTCTTACTCTTTTTTAAAAGCCGTATATAAAAGAAACCCCTGAAACTTACTGTTTAACTATACACTGATGTAACTGCAAGCCTCTGGAAAATAAGTGGGGAATCAAACAATCCCAGTGCACATGCGCATAGAAGCACATATCCATATATCAAGTGTTGAGTGGCAATCATTCTCCTAGACACTGTCATATTGCGGTAAATGGGCTTATTTTGCATGAGAAGGAAAAGGGAGCGATGGGCTGCAGCGAGCAAAAGAGGGAGTGAGGGACTGAATCAAATGATATGAGTAGGCAAAATTAAGCTCCAATGCAAGTGGAACACTTCACAAGAGAGCCAATTTCAATTCCACAGCACTTAATTTAGGATTTGTATGGTTCAGCAGCGTGCTACTGTACGGTAAGCCATGTAAGGACAGAGATAGAGAGAGACAAGCAGCAAAGAGCCATCCAGGCCCTCAAGGTATCTGACACAAACCTGCCTCTATCAGCCAGCCTCTCTACATGATCTCCACACTATGATATCATTAGCTTTTAATTCCACAGTGTATGAGGCATCAGGACATTAGAGTATCACACTGGTTTAAATGTGATGAGGGGAAAATTTAAGCAGCTTTTTTGTGCTGTGTTTATAATTAATCCTCCAAGGTTCCTGTTTTCAACACGCTTTTGATTGGGGTGTTACAGTAAAGCACCTGCATACCTGATGCTCCTTGAAGTCAGCTCTCTGGAAGTCGTAGCCAAGTTGTGCATAGAAGTTGTTTCCAAAACTGTAGGCCCGTCCACTTTCGGTCCAAATAAAAGCGTGTCTGCTTCCACAGGCAACACCAGCTATGTTGCCATCCATATCTGCATCACTTCCTGAAGCACTGGGTCTCTGTGGCAGCTTGACTTCAACTGGCTTTTCCTTTACTGACCTCTCTCCATCACCCAGTCTGAAAGGAGGTAACAAAGCAAATCAAAATCTAGTTTTGTGGTTTAGAACAAGATTCTGGGTTTGAGCAGAACCTCCCTCTCTGACTTCAAGGAAAAACTTAAACTGCTACTCTTAACTTTGTATGACTGCTTTTACCATCATATCTACCCACAATACCAGGATTGTCTACTATGTGTTCTTTATGTCTGTATATATGTTATTATTCTGTTTTGTTTCCTCTCATTTTATTCGTTGGCCCCCTGTTAAAAGCTTTACATAACGAGCCTGAAACATGTTGCAGGCATCCATTTCAAAATTAGCAAATATTAGCACAAAAATAATGAAGTTTTTCAGTTCGAACATTAAATATCTTGTCTTTATGATGTATTAAATTAAATTTAGGTTAAAGAGGATTTGAAAATCATTGTATTCTATTATATTTTACACAACGTCCCAACCTCATTGGAATTAGGGTTGTATATGTGTATCAGTGTTAAACATGTTGATGTGCGTGAATAAACTAAACTTAACTAAACTAAAACAAACCATGTCTTACATCAGAGATTGGCCTACTTAAAGTCCTAAACTTAAGTAGGCCGTGACCCCATTTTTTCACCACAAATTTCTACCGACCCCATAAACATTTTTTTTTCTAGAATTAATGCCTCAGCGATGGTAGCTCACCTCCTAGGATGTGTTCAGCTCCAGCTCACTGACTCTACAAACCTTTTTTAAGAATGTTCACAGCTTATCCGCGCAAATTTCTCTTTTTTCAATATCTTGTTTTTTTCATATTCTTTGTCTACAAGTGTCTTTTGGGCTTGTTGGGTTGCATACTCTCAGCAAACAGGACATTACCACATTTCAGCTTCTCCTCATTGTTTTCAATGACTTCAAGGTTTAAGGTTTCTTCATTATCCCCCTGGGGAAAGGGGGGTAGGGAGGTGTTTTACAGTCAGTGGTAACGAATAAACAAACCACGACAACAAATTACACCACAACATTAAAACATTTAAGACTGTTGCAACATAAAAACAGTGGTGCTTGAGTGGCGTTATTACACAGGCCAGCTTCTATTGGGATGAAAGACTTTTTCTTCCTGTTTTTCCTGGCTCTAATGGAAGCGCATTTCCACCAGTTGGAGAAATAAAAATGACAACTTGGCAATGCTGAGGATTTCTTTTGCCCTTATTGAGTCAAAATTGGGAGACGAAAAATCAAAATTTTGACTTTTTATCTCATATTTTTTTCTTTTAACTGGTGGGAATGGCACTACTTTAACCATACCCAAGGGCACGTGAGTTTTATTTTCTGCATCTCTTTGGTGACTGTCTTGGTTACTCTTGGAACTTTCTCGCAAAGTCAGGCGAGCAAAGAAATCTGTCAGTTTTGTTTACTGTTTTGCCCTACTGACAGCAAGTTTGTGTTTGTAAAGGTTGAAGGGAGGGAACTCAAATAGCGGTAACTGTGTAGTAACTTGATGGTGGCCATCAAATAAGATACGCCAGCCAAAAAGTTTTACATGCTTCTTTTTATTTGAACTAGATTTATATGTGGTGTGTTTAATTTCATAAAGAATAAAACTCAGTTAAAAAATATATTAGTTCATTTTTTAATCAGTTACTAGACATGTTAGGCGACCCCATTTGAATTCCAGGTGACCTCACATGGGGTCCAGACCCCAAAGTTAAAAAAAAAAGAAAAAGTCTTATGTTAAATAAATAAAGTGTAAAACAAACATTTTGAAGACGTCTAAGACATATGTCATGTCATATACAAAATGCAAGAATCAACCCATTTGAGTCCAAGAATGATATTAGACCCCAACACACACCATTGATTAGAATGGGCTCCAGCAGCAGAACTGCAGTGTAGTCTTTTTAATGTTTCCTCTATACAGACAACAGACAAACAGAGTGTGTCTAACAGGCATTTCTCAGTGAGGTCAGTATTACGTTCCCAGGGTAGAAATAATAACCAAACCTAACTTAATTTGTAGCTCCACAAATGACTTTACATAGGCTTTGGCTGAGAGTAGTGCTTCTGTCTTTGTGTCCCTGGTGAGAGTGTACAAAGAACATCCAAGACCCCTTTTCAAGATGAGCTGGTCAAACGCAGCCCCAGCACCCCTGTGACCTGTGGGCTCCCAGCAGCTTCAAACACAGCTCGGCTGTTTGCTGCTTGATAAAATGCTCCTCTTTGTATTTGTTTCCCTGAGCCAGCGTCATAACCTGCAGTGCCCTGGCCATATCTGCTAGTTTGCGGCATGTCTGGGAAAAATAACAAACAGTCTTCTCCATTATTTCCACAAACGGGGAACGAAAGGTCCTCGCCCGCCATCCCCACGAGAGCCTGTATTGATTACAACAATGCTTCAACTCAAGACAAGACCACTCTGGGGTCACTGCTATTTCCATCAGAAAGTTTGCCAGTTTAAATTTACACAGCTCCCTCACACTCTTCCTCTCTCTCTCGCTCTCTCTCTCGCCTCCAGTGAGAGACACCGGAGAGCCGAGGAGTTTTCAGATATCAGAGTGCCAGTTGTGTAACAGAGACGCTCACCCTTTGCTCTGCAAGTGGGTGTTGTGGAGCTCCAACTATAGGCTCCTCTAACTATAAGCTCCCCACTAGAGAGCCCTGACCTGCTTAGAGAGGTCGCAGCATCATGAGAAGAGAGAGAGAAAACGAGACAGACGGGAAGATGGAGAGCAAAAAGAGGAGAAGAAGGGACAATGGGAGATGATGAGAGAGTGAGAAGTGATGCCTTTGTTTCTTTTATGTATTTCTCTGAGGTCTGCTGTGCTGCTGTTTGAGTACTTGAGGGCCATCGAATGGCTGCAGCCTCCAGGCTCTTAGATGCCATTAGAGCCAGACTGGCTCCTGGCTGGAGAAGTTTTAACAAGGAAGCTCATCAGGAAGAAAACAGCTCATGGTTGTGTACAACTATGTCTGCTTGTTTATCTGCTAGGGTCTGTTTATGTACAGCTGTAGAGTTTACTATGAGGAGATGGTACAGCGTTAGGATCACTACAGGGCAGAATGAAACTCACCAAGGTTCGCTGAACTTTTATTAACACCTGAGTAGTCCCCAAGGTATCACAACACTTTATCTCCCACACTCTGTCAGGGCAGGTGTATTAAAGGTATAAACTAAGCTGTAAAACTAGAAGTCAACAAAAAATTTGCTTTTTGGAGTTATTTTCATCATTATTTACTTCAGAAATTAACTTACTGTCCACTTGTGCCATTTCCCCATGCAAAGATCTTGTTGTCCTCTGAAAAAAAGAGAGCAGGACAATGTTAGCGGGTCATTGATGGGTCAGACTTTTGAAAAGGCAATTTTCAAAGTACTGTACTGTACTGTACACATGCATCTATGCATAAAAAAAAAATTCTGTGTTCTTAAAGTTTAATTAAAAGTACAGTCCTGAAAAAAAGTGAATCGGGGCAACCTCAATTTGTCTCAAAATTAATATATTTCTTTAACATTACTAATCGTTCAACAAGTATCAATAACTAAATGAAAATATTATAGATTGGCAGATAAACTTTTTAATCACATTTTTCTTAACGGTTGCCCTAGATGATATTTCATATAATGTGCATCTTTGGCAACATTAATTTTGTATATTATGGTGTAAATATAAATATAAGCCTCATACGTTTGTCAGTGATGCAAAACATGCTATAACTTATGCCAATGGGTATGGGTAATGAATATATTTAAATCAGTTTAAAGTGATTATAAACAGTTTGTCCAAACAGAAGTTGAGGCTGGATGGTCGCCTCACATGATGTTTTGACACATCAGAGTAAAAAAACGACCAATAATTAAAATGTATGAAAAGGTAGGCATCACGTCATTGACCGGAGCACACTGAAACTGGCAGACACTGAAGTGAAATACTTTGCAAGCATGCACTTTCTCGAAGGAAGTATATTTGAAGCCTTATTGTTGTCAAAATAATTACAAGCTGCAATATTCTTCAAAAGTTGTAGATGCTTCACATTTACAGCGAAGGTTGTGTGTTTTTCCTTTTGTCCTCAAGTGTAGAGTGAGCGGTGCCGTGTCAGTGGGTGGACCCTTTCCAGCTGTGTGAAGTTTGATTAATACAGCCTCGACAGAGAGTTCAGAGACTGGGGCCACCTCTCACACACCCTGCTGTAAAATAATGAGCCTTCAGCGGCAAGGAATAATATACACAGGAGGAGAGAGACACTTGCTTCGTCACAGTCCGAGCTGGATTTATTCAAATGAAATGAGAAGAAGAGGCCGTCCTAACTGATTAGATATGTCAAGAAGAGAGGTAGAAGCCTATATATTTCTCCTTCTATGCACGTGTATTCAAGTGTCACCTCTTTGCTCTAACAATTCAACATAGCACTGAACCATTTGCATATGCGCTCTATAAATACCTGGTTTCTACCTGTACCTGCAGTGATTCCAGTCACGCTGGAGCACAGACGAGCCTTATTGGTCTTGTGGGAGCTCAAACACCACAGGGGTAACAGCCAATAGCGACAGACTTTACTCATCAAGCCAGCCGAGTCCTCATACATTATAGAGTAGGCTGTATGATTTACCTAAGCTTGTCAAAAGAGAAAAATTATCAGGCAAATGTGGGGTAATAAATTGTAATCCATGCTGCATATGTTTGACTCATGACCCTTGGCATTTTGAGGGTTGGGTTGTATGAAGGAGTTGTAGAAAAATATGTGAAAGAAAATAACATGAAAGGTGAAGTAGCACTCTGAAACTTAAGGGGAAATGTGCAAAACAGGTCACTGATTTTTATGACAAGTTCTGCATATGTGTAAGGATTTATAGTAGAAGCTGCTGCTATGACAGGGACAAGAAATGCAACACAGTGTGCATGTTTAAAGTATCATTCATCCTATAAATTATGTATCTACTTAAGTCAGCGGGATGCTGTTTTTGCAGTTATATCAAAAGACATTGATGTCTTAAGAGGTCTGTCATGTGACACTCTCAATTTAAATCGTGAAGTTTTTGATAAAGAAAACAGCTTTAAAATCTATCAACACTGTTAGAGAGCTATGAGTGTACTTGTCCTCATAGTTGCAATGGAAACATAGACCCAGATGATATATGTTAGTCGTACTTAATGCCTGTAAGTCCCTGTAAGGACTTAATAAGTGATTTTGAAAAAGCCCAACTTCTAAATTTATGCCAGATCGTAACCTACAATTTGAATGTGTATTTTTCTCTTCTCTCAATTTCTTTGATGAATTTTATAGGAATAGACCACACTGGAACTGGACTGACAAAAAGGACAAAAGGACAGATGAACAGAAGAAGACTTAATGGGCGAGTGATGGAACATGGGCTAAAGGCTAAAATACTGGTTAAGCTGTTTGTGCACATGCAGCAGGTATACTGCTGTGGTTTGTTCAAGCTTGAGTGTTGATCAATAAAATGAAGTGTAAGACTACATTGGTTCAGCTCAGTGAGGCTGTAGTTGTTAGATGAGCAATGGTTGGATATGACAAGCTTTCACAAATATAACAAGTTACTGATACATCGTAGAGCACCAGGCTGTAAGTAGTTGCGCCAAATATAGTCAGTGACTAAACTACGCTACAAACTGAGTTTACAAAATTTGATTGTTGTCATGTTTCATGATAAGTGACTATTAATACACTACCTCCTCAAGTAGTATCTGGTAAAAAGTTGTCTTGGGAAAAGGTTTGAAAAAGTAGTGTTAAAACGAAGAGCTGATTCCCAATTGCTTTTAAAAAAAAAAACATGCAGGTGGGGAGCAAGTGCTCATGGGAAGCGGAGTCTTTATCGCTGGCACTAATGCTAGCTTTCCCAGAAAGTCCTCACAGCTCTTTTGAGTGCAGTATATTCGTGTATGTTGGTGTGATAAACACGGCCTTTATCTCTTTATCCATATCAAGCAGAAAAAGGCACCCGTTGCAATGCATGAACTGCAATATGTGCAGAAATACCAAAGCAACTCTGAGTTTCTTTACAACAAACACAAAACACTGTAGCTTGAACACCTGCTTCAGGACCAGAGAAACAGCACATCTGATATGTGGGCATGCTGAAGGTAGTATTCTACACCAAATTTTTTCTTTGAGCTCAGCCAGAAAGACCAATTCGGCTCATTATGAACAACTGCTAACTGTTGGTTAACTTATTATAGGGTTTGTCTGGTCAGAAGGAAAAACAAAAGGTAAAATAAAGTTGTCTGTTAAAAGACCAAAGCTTACCTCCAGATAAATCTGGTAAACGCATCAGCAGAGCTCCAGTATCCAGAAAGTCTTTCCCTTCTGACCAAAACACCTACCAGTGTTAGTCACAGATCACTCTTTCTTGCCCTTTATACTTATATATTTGATGAAAACTTTAAACAGTTTAGTCTTGCTTAGGCAATAACAAGTTATTTTTATTCTTTTATTCTAAGTTATTTATTCTCTCTGTAGCCTCTATGGCTGTATTTTGATTCTCTGGCTTCATATAAAAGAAATCAATCAAGACTGTATTGTACTTTTTCCTTAAATGTACTTACAAGGACACGCACAGTGGACATTCAATTAGTTTACAGCCCAGAGCTGCATCTTCATCTTTAAAAGTAAAGAGTTGTTTAAAACTCTGAAACATCTCACCAAATGTGTCACACAATGTCATACTACGATAAATTGCGCCATTGACATGACGCTATATCATACCAGTGTAACCCAACACTTGTTCTTGTTGCTTAGGTACGTGAAATGTGAAAATTAAAAAAAAGCAAGTAAGAAAGATGCATAGTTTTTGCCTCTGCACTATCTTGGTGGGAAAGCACGACTTACATTTGTCAGAGTTTTAATAACCCGTGATTTACTTCAGCTCGTCATCACTTTGTCTTCAACATGGAAAAATGGCCAATGAAAATTCCTAATCGTCAAATTTTCAGTCACCAAATCAACACAGCAGAAGTCTGACTGAAGAAAGACCGGGTCTGCTGCAAAGCTTTTACTGCTGCACTTAACTAACACAGAGATTGTACAGGCATCTAGGATATAAGTTTACTTTTTAGAAACAGAGAAAAAGCCTCACTGGAGTAATGAAATAAAGATGAGAATGAAAATGTAATGGGAATTAAGACAGACTATTCACAAGTTTTATTTTCTTGTTTTGGATTTTATAGTTTTCTTCTGTTCCTGTATTTTTGTTGTTGTCGCAGCTTTAACTCTTGAGGATTGTTAGATGGTAGTATGATAAATAGCATTGTTAAGTGTGTGGAACCAAAAAAAACAAGTAAAAAAAAAACAATAGGCAGCCATAGGTTTGCTCTGCAACACAATACACAACAGTATTATTAACAACAGCTGCACCAACACTGGGAGAGTGTCAAACTTGAACTAAAAAACATGATTATAACGGTTTTGAGTTTTTTTTTTTTTTTTTGTGGAGTTTGCATAGGTGCCAAATGGGCGGGATATAAAACTCTACTTCACTTCCACAAACCTCTTATTTCTATAACATTTGGAAGAAAAGCTAAAATAAACTTTATTGCAAGCTGTTCTGGGTATAAAAGCCACTTCTGTGCATTTTTAAACTCATCACTTCACTTTCCCTTTACTTTAAGCTTTAGTCCTCTGTTATCCTTAGAGTGGCAGATGTTTCTACCCCCCTCCACCCACACACCATGTTCACTCTCTCTCTCTCCGCGGCAAGGGCAGCGGCTGGCGCGGGGGCACAAAGGCCGACAGCGGTGCATCAGGCTGACGTACAGAACTGATGGGCAGGGCTGAGATCTGGCAGCGTGGCAGGTTGAGTGTTCACCCTCCTTTGCCCCCCACTGGCCCCATGCTAGCCCCTGCTGCTCTGCACCCTAACCAGGCAGCAGCATCCCAGCGGCTGGTGGCCCATTGCTTTGCTCCCCCATAAAAATAGCCCATCCCATTATTCTTCTGGCTCCCCAGGGGCCGCAAGGTCTCCAGCATCATTACCAGGACTAAGGATCTGACTGCTGCCACCACTTGGCACTCCCCCCTCCTCTCCCCTCACTCCTCTAATTATAGGTCAAGCACTCTTTTTGTAAATTATCAAACCTTTGTTCTTATCAAGAAAACTAAACGTAAAGGAAGGAAAAGAAGTTAAGATGATGAGAAAAAGAAAATGAAGAAAAAAGGGGTAAATGATGTAAAAATTAGAAGGAGGGGGGGGTGAATTTTCAATTATAAAACCAAGCTAATTTGGTATGACCAGCGACTGTCATGCATGGTGACGGAGCTCCATTATGCAGTCATTTGAGCTCTTTCAAATTAGTTATGTTAATGTCCTGCGTGTGAATGTAACACTTGGATGGGACAAGATTTCAGCAATTAATTTCTACAGTCAGCGGAGAGACAAGCAAATTTATTTTCCCCCTCTCAGGGAATTGGTGGTGGAGGGAGTGAGGAGGGGAGAGAGCATTCTGGAGCAGGGAACAAGCTAAACACAAGACCTAAATAAAGCCTGAACAATGGGAGCCAATGCCTCCTCATTCATTCAATTGACAATGTTTTGCAGCTTAAACCTGTTTTATTAATTATGTTTGACATTTCCTTAATTAGTTTCATTTACACCAAATCAATCCCTGCTGCTGTACAGCGTCATTTATCATTTTAAAAAATTTGCATAGCCAGTGCTGACTTTTTCTACTTAATTATACATTAAAAGTGTCAGCCGCGCTTGCTGCCTGGCATTATCTGAGGCAGAAAGGTTTGTGGCTGGACGGGGGTGGCATTAATCATCAGGGCGGGCGCGGGCAAGGGGTGCTTCTGGTCGCCAGCGGGAGAGCAGAGAGGGGCTTCTCATTTTCGAAGCATGATGCTTCCGGGGCCATAGTGACCTTAATGACCTGCGGGGAGAGGCAGACAAATCAACGACCTCCAGCCCAAAAAAAAAAAAAAACAACTACAGCTTGTTTATAAACCGCAGGGAAAGGAAGGAGGGAGTGTTACCAAGAGAAAGAAAAGATTGGTGTTTAATGGAATGAAAACCAACAGTGAAGAAGAAAAACGTGGTTATAAAAGGTATTCAAATTCCACTGTGGAATTTTGCTTACCTGGAGGGTAAGCTGTGGAGAAAAACTTGACGTGCTGGAAAAAAACTGACTTCAATTTTGGAATCAGCATGCCAATGTAACTTATCAGCATAAAAAATTAACTCAATTTTTTTCAAATTGTTCCCTAGTGTTTTTCAAGAAAATGAGGATACTAAAGTTTAAAAACTTGACATGATAGAGAAAAACTGTGATCAGTTATAGAGTCCACACCCAAAAATTAGTTAAACAAAGCTGTCAGACCTAACTCAACAAAAATTGTGTTCCCAGTGTTATATAGTTGTGCAATTCAAGGACTTATATGGATCAATAAATGCAAGTTTTGGGACGTGGTGAGTTTTTCAAAAAACAAGTGCTTTGAAAATCCTGCTTCTGTCACATGTAAACCCTTTCATGAATCAGTACCAGCTTAAGTCCCAAATCAAGTGTAAAAACCATATTTGTACATCTATAACTCAAACAGAAACTCAGTCTGCTCAGTCAACCGGCTAAGTATGGCTATTACTTTCCCTTCAGCAAGTTTGTGAACACAGAGCAAACTGACAGCTCAAACACCTGGCAAGCTCACTGCAGAGTAAATCTTCCGAGTGTTGAGGTGAACATGGCTTTACAAATCACCCATTCAGGAACCCAGACAGAAATTGGCAGGTAGGCAGAGCCGTGGTGTCAGGAGTGAAAATTACTCTGAAATGCGGAGCACAGTGAGAGGCTGAGTGAGTGAGTCTGTGAATGGTGAAAGCTATGGGTGTCACTGGGTACTATGTTCACATGGGAAATCAAACAAGTGGATTTTGGAGGTAAGTCAACACTATATTGACTTGGAAAAAGAAAATGTTTGATGTCAATTTAAATTCAGGAAGGCTTCAGGTATCGCCAAACATAGAGGAAAGTGTGTATCAGGATTGTGTATCCACTAATGCACAGGTAAATTGATTTCCCTCCGTGCAATAGAACATCTGGGTTCACCTTGTCGTAGTTTGTATACTTAATCCTGCAAATGTAGTTCTTATTTTACTTGCATGATCAGATAAAACCAGTTTATCTGAACCTTTGAAACTATGACGTGAGAGGGGCCATTTCTTGAACCCAGAGCCCTGGAAATAAAAAAAGAGCCTATCCCAAGCCACTGATTTCACAAAAAGCCCCCCTGAATGAGCCGTATCAAGATGTAAAGATGAGGCTGTAGCCATGGCTTTGCTTGCAGCGTCCTTCAAGGGCGACACAAAAGAGAGGCGGGCAACAAAGAGCCTGATGAAGTGGCTAATGCCCTGGCATACCCCAATAGGAGCTGCAGGGGGGCAGCCGGAGGCGGCGACATGTGCACGCCTCACCGCCCTGTCTGGCTCAAGCCAAAGAACCAACTATCCAGGATTGTTAGATTAAGAAACACAATACTAGGAGTAATACCAGATCCTGCAACAGGCCAAATCAATACTGTACAAGAAAGAGGAGAAAGAGGGGAAAGTTACCCATACTTACTGTCAGGGGACTGCTGAAGAATGTATTCCTAAATGTGGGGGATGAAGTCTAAGACATTATTCTAGAAAGTTCCTCATCAGCATATTAATGGTGGCACATTGACTGCAGAAGTTTCTATTATTTCAAAGAAATGTAGTTGAAATAAGCCTCTGACTCTTTTACTCATGAAATTATTATAATTTATATAAGCAATGACTCTTAAAACTAGAACTTTCCTTTCTGTACAGTACCCCCCCCCCCCTCCCATAACATCCCCATCAATTCCCCAACCAAAAGTACCCCTTTAAATGCAAAACATTTCTTCTATCAAGGATTATGCTTCCTTTCAGGGTATATGAGAAACCTTTTGTGAAAATATGATGATGAATTCATGGGCCCAAAACTCCGGGGTAGTTTTAACATCGGTGAAAAAACGAAGGGAGGGGAGGAGAAAAATCACCTATTTGGATGGCATACATTACCATTACTCTTGTATTGTGTCTCCACTTTTCATAATGACGGGGATAAGTGTCCTGCTCCGAATGCATATCCGCTGACAATGGAGGCAGACATTACTTGGTTAAAAGCTCAGGGTCCTGTGGGTAAAGAGGCCCAGAGAATAAAGAGTATCTGTCATGGCTAACGAGCTATAAGGATAGCACATTGCCTTTATAAATCACTGGATCTTGCTGTTTATTTAAATTCATTGGTGCCTCATTATAACTGAGCTATGCACCTTTAGGTCCGAGTTGATTAGGAGTGCCATAGCTCAAAATGGCTTTTAATTCAGTGAAACGTAGCTCTGACCTTGGTGCCGTAACCCTGACTAAAACACGCAGCGACTCCCACATTAATAATGATGCTACCTTTACTGGGCCGCGGAGCTGTGCCGCTGCTACTTAAAATATGTATTATTAGTTACCAGCGACGGCACATTTATCACACCAAATTACCCTTCGGTGTAAAACTGCTTAATTCTGGGTCCCTGTACCCCTCTGCACTATTACCTGCTCTTTAGAAAGGCCTGGAATTAAATGTAGGGATGAAATGTCAGGGTAATGGGGAAGAGGATGCGGGTCGATGGGATGCACACTTGATCATTCCCCAGTGGCCTTCTCCACATCAAGACGATATACTGAATGTGTCTTCCTCATAAAGGAAGTTCCACTGCACCTTCCTTTGCAGACCTTTAAAGATGTAAATGAAGGGGATATCTTTGAAACATACTTTACGCAGTTCATTAAAATTACATGCAAAGCATTACGCACTGTACGTGAGCTTGAATGAGAACTTTCTACTCGAGGTACCGAGGTTTCATCAAAAATTTATCTCATAAACACAAACTCTGGATGAGCCACAGATATCTGACTAAACAAAAACTTTTAATTCACTAAGGCTTTGTATTAGACCAACGCTCGAGGGAGTTCAGCACACACAGAGCATTAACATTTATACACAGAAACCTGCCTCCCTTTCAGCTTTTAAACAGCGAGACAGGAAGAACTTGTCATTGTTTATCCTCTGCGTGCCCACCAGAGGCTGATTACTTTGACCAATCGGCTAAATGATTAGATCACTTAGGCACTTTGGAGTGGACATCAACAGCGGCCTGCTGCAGCTTTTGGACCTGTGGGCCCATCAGAACTGCCTCATTAGGTCCCTGGATCCAACCCAAAGCCACACCACAAAGACAAAGACAGAGGACCAGAAGAGGGGAGAGACTGAGAGCAGTCGGAGCTTCAATAGGTGAATCAGATGTATTCCTACAGTAAAGCACCTTAGGGATCGATTGTTTATGTGGTGCAACATCTCACAAACATGTTAAAAACAACACCAAGCGATCTAACAGATACATAAGCGGGCGTATTTTGAGTGTTAGCCATCAAATCTATTGTTATGAGTCCAATGGGAACGCACAGTTATACAAAATTCCTTTTCTCCAAGGATAGCATCAAACAGGCCGGCAATAATTCAGATTACCAGGGACAACATTTCACGAGGTTTACAGAGGAACACAGACACTGCTGGCATAAACACATTCCTCATATCAAACACAGCCATACAGTACATAAATATATGCACAATACGTTAATGGTTCCTGTTCATCTGAGCAAGTGGCAAGACTGGAGCAGCGGGGGGAAAAGAGACGTTACAAACGTTCCATCAGATGTCGAATCAATTAGTCACGACCATCTTCCGGAGTCAGAAATAACCACTCGTCCTCCAGTCTCCAGGGAGCCAGGGATAGGCCCGGGCAACAGAGGAGAGACAGGAAAGGATCCAGAGACCCAAAGGGGGGTAAAAAGGAGGAAAATGAGAGAAAAGGGGATAAATAATGCCGTCTATTCTATACTGCACAGACGAGTATCTCTATTTCAACCGGATATCCATACATTCATACTGACAAATCTACAGCCTCAGCACAAATGCTTTCCATATCAGACGCACTTGTTTTGCACACTGCAAACACTTTAGTCATTATCATGTGATGATATTATCTTTCTAATTGCACTGCTGTGGCTCTCCTCTATAATGTATACAACAACTGTAGCACCAGCTCTAACCCTTTTTGGCAGTATCATGGTTTTCTTTGGGCTGCTGTTTGAGTCTTTTTCTTCACCACAAAGCCTTTAATCTTTTAATCTGAAGCATAAAGCAAGTGTATACAGCTCGACGATCATGTGACCACTTTGCTAAAAAGGTAAAGAGACATGATTATTCTGTGTAAAGAGAAACACAAAAGAGATCCTTTCCCGCAGGCTAAAAATAATTTAATCTGTCATGTAGGTGCACAAATAACAGCCTTACACCTGAATAGCACCCATTATTACTCGGCTTCTGAAGTTGGGAGCAGATAAATCTTTTTCTTCATCTGTGCTGTGGTAGAGAGAGGAGAAGCCATTGTATCTGCTCAGATTTCCCTCTTTCTTAGGTAATCTCCCTGAACCGCCAGATTAGAGGAATTCGTGTCGAACACAAGGGAGCATAGCACAGATTTAATGAAATCATTTCGATTCTTTTATTCAAACTAATTTTGTAAAAAAAGAACTAAAGTTTTTTATCTAAAATGCCCAAGGCCTGGATATAATGACAAAGTTTAGTTTAATGGTTATTTCTCTGACTAACATTAGAGTCTTGAGGTAATTCAGGCACTCAGATTCAAACACTTTTCAATGCATATCCTGTTTGGTTTTAGATATCTTAAATTGTTATACATCAAGGTGAGAACAAAAGGGATGTGGTCAAAGTGTGCACAGTTCCCCTCCTTATGAAGTCACAAAGTTGGGATTTGTACAATGAGGTGGAGACAGGTAGTCCCTGTTGCATGCAGCACCAAAAAACTCTCTAGGTGCCAGTGCTGCTGTTTGTACCTGGCCTTAACCCCACAGGGCAATATGGAAGAAGACAGAGACAGAGAGGGGCATTCCTCGAGCTCCTCAGATTTTATCTTCCATGCTCCGAGGTTGAGGCGAGCACTCCTTGTTGGTAGGGGTTGGCAGCAGAACATCGGTGAGGCATCAGAAAGCTCTGGTCCCCGCTCTGATTCCGCCACATTAGATGGCGTGTGTTTGTGCCCTGGGGATCGCAGTGCCTCAGCCTGTGTTTGGGGTACTTTGTCAGATGACTCAGTGTGTGTGATTTATGAGCTCTGGAAAGGTTGCATTTCCAGCACGCGTGGACGTCTGCATGGTAAATGGAGAAATTCTGAATTTATTAACATACAATGAATGATGATTAATGTTTTGGTATAGATCACGCTCTCTTTTCAGATGTCTCAGTATGGGGGTGATATATGCAGCAATAAAATGATATGTATGTACTCAAAAGCACATTGAGTGTAGAGTCTGTGACTTTTCCTCGACACATTCATCGTGTGTATCTAGTATTGAAGGTTTGGTGGTGTTGTCCAAACTATCTCTATTGAACATTTATAAACATAACACAAAGGTACTTCTTCTTTATGCATCATCCTCCACTACACAGAGTCCTCCATGGCACAAGCACCTTGCATAGTCAATAAGAGAATGTATAAATTAAAAACACAAAAAACTGAGTGCAAAAGAATGCAATTTAGACCGGTATCGGGATACATTTAGAGATCCATTCATCAAAATCCCCACCATTATTAACTTTTGTATTCTACAACACATCTTGTGTCTCCCTCATCAGCTTTTTCAATATCTTCTCAAATACATTACTGCCAGAGTGGAGCGGGTATGTTCACCCTAGGCCAATTACAGCAGTGAACCATAAAGGTAAGCAGTGCTGTGGAGGGTTTTGTCATGTATTTGCCTCTGTGTCACAGCCAGACCCCCACACTGTTAGGAGAGAAACACAGAGGATGTCAGACATCTCTCCAACTATATGGACAACGGACGAATCAATATGCAGAAGCATGTTTCTGACAGGTTTTTGGGGGTGTTCTTATATTGGTGAATGTGAGTCCACCCGTATGTTTGCATCCCGAAATGGTGAATCAAGGCTGACTTCTATTTATGCAATGACCTTAGCATTTCACCCTGAGAATGAGGTTCAATATTGCTCCACACTTGCATGTGAGAAATAAAGAGGTATCCGGATGGAAAGATCATTCCTTTGTAGAACAGAAAAATGGAGTGTGTGAATGAATATCTTGACGTGACTGTAAACATGTGCACTTAAGGCATCACTGTATGACGTGTGGTGTGTGCACATTCTATGTTTACTATATGAGAGCTGTTATAAATACAGAATATATGTCTGAGTGTATGTGCACATACTTGTGGGCTAACTTCATATGTATGTGGTCGCTGTCAGATGAAGCTGACGGTTGATGAGGGATGGATGGAATCAGAAACACATTGGGCTGGGAATGGGGTGTGAGCCGCAGGGTCGCCCTGGCACAAACACAACTGCCTTGCACATCATTACCCTCATCACCCTAATGCGCACAGCACTCCCAGCAACAAACAGGCTCCACTTCTCAACACACAGGCACAAAAACAAAGACCACTCACACAGGATACCATGCACACACATAAACTCTCATGTGCCAATACAAGTAGATGCAAAGAACCATCAACTCTATATATAGGTAAATAAAACTGTAGTGTGAGAGTGTTAAATATGTGACTGCTATCTAAGTATATATATCCTATCTATGTACACTCAAGTACACCGGTTGAAAAGTTGCACAAATTCACATTTTGCATTGTTTGATCTTAAAAAGGTTCTCTGTAGAGTTTCAAAATGCAAAAATAAGAAATGAGAGTGAGACAAAAAAAAAGATTGAGAAATCTATTGCAAAGCAATAAATGTGAAATAAGCTGTTCATCAACTGATCAAAAGTTTAAGGTCACAATTAAAAAAAAAAACTAAAATAGAAATAAAAGTTTCACAAATGGAACTCAATAATGTGTAGCGCTATCGTTCTTATTGATCCCTTCAAAAAGTTTGTTTTGGTACACTTAATACCAGTGTTTCCAGGAGGCCCTCCTTAGTTTCATCCCCCAAATGTTCTCACTGTGATTTAGATCAGGGAAACATGCATGATGGTCCAGCAGAGTGAGCTTTCTCCTCTGGAACTGCAGTGTTGTCCTGCTGAAAAACCCACTCATTACCACGCAGTCCAGGGCCCTCAGTCATGAAGGATGTCCCATGCAACACCTCTACGTAGTCAGCTGCTGTTCAACGCCCCTGCACAACCTGAATTGTTTGACTGACAGATAAAGCAGTCCAGATCATGATGACATCCCACCCCCAGCCCCCAGCCTCCCACTGGCACATAGAAAACTTGGGATCTCCTTGACCTGTCAGTTATGTTGAAAGCCATCAGGACTGTCAAGGTTCAATTTTTTCTCATCAGAGAATAAGATCTTCTAACATCTTACAGTGGTGCTGTCTTGTTAAGTCCAAACATTTTGTGGTGTTGAAGGAGATGAGACCTTTGAAGAGGTGTTTTGTTACTGGAGCCCTTCTCTCACAGATGCTGTCTGATAGTTACCGTCCAGTCCTTAGGCTGAGCACTGGTCAAATTTTTGGGTCCACCTCTTGGGGTTTTTTTTCCATTTGGTACACTTAATTTATTTATTTATTTATTTATTTATTTATTAGTTAATTTCTACTTCTACTTTTTTAAGTGCCATTCAGTGGCAGCTTGTTGCGGCAGCTCTGTCTTTGTTGTTCTTTCTTAGTTGATATTTATTACATTATTATATCTATATATTCTTGGAGCTTTTTCACCATGTATTTTCTTGCATTGCTGCTGTGACTGTGAATTTCCCCTTGTGGGATGAATAAAGGAGTATCTTATCTTATCTTATTTTATTATCATGGCCATTTAACCAGCTAGTTAGTACTTTTGGCAGTGTCTTGTTGCAATTAAGCTTTCAACATCAAGAGTTGTATCACATAAACCAGGATGACCGTAAATCACTGTATCAATATTTTTCCTAACCCTAGTATGTACAAAGACAAAGGCCAAATGAAACATCTGGAAAGAAAGGTTCCCAAACAATACAGACGCTAAACTCTCAACACCATACTGCACCACAGGAGGTCGGTAGGAGGTAACTCTGTTGTTAAGTAATGCTCCTTAACCTGTTCTTCACAAAGTAAGCACAAAAGCACTTTCCAACCCCTTAGATCCTTTTCCATTTTGAAAACACATTCACTGCATTTTGAGACAGAAAAGGAAGAGAGACGATTCAAACAGAATTGAGCTCCGCTGGGAAAAGTATACCTATTCAACTGCAGGACCTCCATAAAATCACAGTAGTTTCACACTGTAACGGATGCCTTCCTCCCTTCTTGCTGCATGAGAGGTTTTAAGGATGGTGGGATTGGGGGAGAGGTGAGGTGGAGGAAAAAAGAGGGAGGACGGATGAGAGCAGGAGATACGATGCAGAAGAGTGGAAGAGAGAGTTAAGCCAAGCATAAAATAACTTCAATCTAACATCCTCTCAGCGGGGCGGCAGGAGGCAAATAGCAATCCCACCAATGCTGCGCACTCAAGGGGGTTCCCCCCACCTCTCACTGACCCATAGAGAAGAGGATCATGGGAGAGCAGGGATGAGACAAACCCACTTCAATTAAGGCATGGCGACGTCTCGTCAGCACGGCAGATGAGGTGTCAGAGAGTTCAGGCGTGGATAGATCAGAGGGAAAAAAACAGTTCCTGGCTCAGCACAGTCAGGGTCTTGCATGCTTAAGACCTCTTCTCTCTTCCCCTTTTGTCCCATTCCACCCTCTCTCTGCATGTTTTTAGTGGTCAGCAGACTTTTAAAATATCAAGATTGTTTTGGCTTTGCCATTAGTGCTGACTGAGCTGGGATGTCAGCTGACATCATCAGCATCCCTTGGCCACTTGGATGCTAGGATAGATAAACTTCTTATCAAATGTATGCACCAGCAGCAAGTCTCCCCAACACACCTGCAAATGACATTTAAAGGTCAAAGCGACATGTTCAGGTGGGGAGAGTCCCATGCGACATAATACACAGCATGGTGATTGCATGGGAAAGTAGAGGAGAAAGAGGAGTGTTACGGAAAGAAAGACTGACAAACAGGAGGAAGAAGTTGATTAAGTTGCCTTAAACACAGAGGGGAATCAACTTGTGCTAACAAATACAAAACAAAATGAAAACGCTATTTCCGCGATGTATCACACCATTCCGGATACACTGCTGCAATGGGAGAAACGTGCTATCCCTCATAAGATAGCACATTTCACAGCAAGAGATTGTTGTTAAAGTCAGAGAGGCTGAGGGCCATGGGAGAGGGAGGGGGGGGGGCAAACTGAGAGACCCTGAGATATTTGCAAGGCAGCTCCTCCACCAAGGATTTTCAGGAGATGTCTTTTTCTGTGATTAGACTGACATTACCATAATATCGGCTTTGTCACCTAACAGGCCAATTGTTAGGGAAAAGTGCCATCCTTTCCTCCTTTCCCATGGATGCGTCAAGCGGGCAGGAAAGCAGGCAAGCATCCCAGGGTATAGAAGCCGCTTTCTCCCTCTCTTCACCCAGCAGCCCCCCTCCTGTGAAGCTCCGCTTGGGAGATACAAGCTGGATTTGGCTTGCATCCTTGCCTCTTCCACAACCCTCTGCGTGGCTGCCTGGTGTCAGAGCGCCAGCTCTCCCGGCCCAGCTGCACTGATTAGCACAGGCAGATTATTAGCCAGGCGTCTCCTGGAAGCATCACATACTTTTCCTCCCTTTGTGTTTCACTTTTAAATCATGTGTCCCAAACAGTGAAGCGTATGTGTCTCGTCCCGCCGCAGAGAAGGGCCAAACTTAAGAAAATAAACAATTAGCATCTTCTGTCTAGAAACCAACTGGGAGGGGCTAGGTGATGCAAATTTGTGGACACATCATCAAAAAGTGATTCATCAGCACTGCAAAAAGAGCGCTCTCATCTTTCATGCGTTGTCTCTTTTCATCCCTCCCCCCTCTTCCTTCTCCTTTGCTGTCTCGCACCTGTCCTGCTGCCAAGATTTCACCTCCCAAACCCCGGGACGTGGGCATCCCGTTCTTAAACTTGTGCAATGCCTTATCTGTACCCCACACACTAACATCCAGCATCAGAAGCATCCTTCTCACCATGTGCCAGGAATATGCCGGCATCTCTCTCCCACTCCCTCATCCCGTTCTCCATCATTTTCTTTTCTCTTTCCTTCTCACTCTCTTCTCTCTCTCCCTTTCTCTCTCTAGAGCTTTGCATTTGAAATTGAACAGACACACAGCCAATTTATCATAGGCTGACACGTGTCATGTCCAAGGCCTAACCACAGGGACTTACAGTAGGCATTGCATTTATCCCCTTTGTTGTCAGCAAGGACCAAGACAATACCAGGAGCTATTAAAAAGGGGGTGGAGAGGGGGAGCGGAAAAGGAGGTGGGGAGTGAAAGAGGTGAGAATATACCACTAAACATCAGCCAGGACTGCATACCTCTGATGTTTACCCCTTTGAAAGGTTACAGACCCTTGCAAGGTTGAAGCCAGCACATTTTCCTAACCAACAATCAAATGTGTGGCCATGCGAGGCATCTGGGTATAACCCTGATACAAAGTCAAGACAGGCATGAGATGGATCGGGAGGAGAGTTAGCACAATATGGGATCAGACCTTTACTCTGAGGTTCACACTGTAATTTAAATTTTAATACCACTGTGCAGCTCTCATGTGACTAATAGACTTCCAAAATATGAGAACAAACAAGAAAGTTCAATCCACATGCAGAGCAAAACCGCTGACTGAAAAACACCTTCGGGAAAACATTTAAGAAGAATCTGAAATTTAAAAAGAAGCCTCGAAAGTTCCATCCCAGTTGTCTTGCTGCCATTTAGGTGCTTTCATAAGCTACAACAAAGAGCTGGAGAGGTACTTAATGGTAATCATTTTTAGAGACATGAAAGGGGACAAAACTGTTAATGTGCATCATATAAAGCCCTTTCTGTTTAATCACCTTATCGTTGTATTATCTCCCCTCTCTTTGAGCCGCTTCTTTAAAATAACACAAGTCCTTATCCTTATACTGTGTGGAAGAGGTAAGGAAGATGACCCTGCCTGATACCACTGTCACACAAAGAATGTATATTCTCCTTATGCAGACGAGGTGGAAAAGATAAAGAGAATGGGGACAGAGGCTAATGAGGTGAGGGAGGGGTGTGTGAGTAGGTAATAAAGTTACAACCACAAGGTTATTAATTGGCATCTGGCCCGCCACAGGCTTACGCTCACTTCACTTTAACATGACCGTATTTGGCATGAATGTGGGATTGGGTGTCTGCAGGGAATTTTTATTCAAGCCAATGACTCTGACAGTAACTGGCAGACAATCCTTACAACGTTCAAAGAAAACTTAAAAGACACAGACACATCCCTCTCAGTCAAAGGCAGCGTTTACACTAGAATATCATACGTCTTTAGCCCGCGACGCTCCGCTACACCGGCAGAGCGGCAAACTTAAGAGCCGCTGAGACTCTTCATTACCCGGTGGTAAGTGACCTTTTGCAAACTAGCTTTGGAAGCCATTTTGGCTCTTCCAGTAATTAACAAGTGGTTATGCATGGGAGACAATTAATGGAAGGTCAAGTGTTCTCCTGCTACCCTTTTCTCGATGCCATTGAGCCTCTGACACTGAAATCTGAAGTTCAGAGCCCATCAGCTTCCGTCTGGTTTTCGGAATAGGTCTTCACATGTGAGACTAAGTCACCTCGGTGTGAGGGAGAGGCAGACTGTGGTTTGTTCAAGTGATGAGTGCAGAATGTGGCTAAATATCAGATATGAAGCTAACAGTAGAAAAAGAAAGGAGAGAGGATAAGACAATAAAGAGAGGCCATGAAGTCAAACATTGTGTACAATGAGTCTTTTGTATTTAGACACAGTCTGAATGATAACTGAAATAAAGGCTGGAATTGGCCAGGTCCTGCAGGCTTAAGAGTGTAAGAGACAGACGAATTATTCTGCTCTCACAGCTCTGTATATTTACCCTATCTTTTACTTTCATGGCGTAAAAAGGCTGTTGTTGACTGCTATTAAATTTCCCCTGAGGGCCCACTCCTTCACTCACATGCTCCTATCAAATGAGCCAACAAAGCATATCAGGGTGTCGTGTCTGTGAAACACTGCATAACCTTTGTTCACCCTTCATCAACTCTCCGCCCCCACGCTATTACCTCAGGACTATTCCCCATTCGCTGCTTAACCCTTGTCTACAGGACCGGTGTCACACAGAGAACCACGCTGCTGCTCTCCGTATTCCACAGTCCCTCACCTCGACTGACACCCAAGGCTCGCTTTGTCGCCTCTGACACGCGTGTGTGCATACAAACGCGCTTCAACGCAAGATTACGAAGACTGAGCGCGAGAAAACACAACTATAATCCAGCACACAGACAAACTGTAAATTAGCAACACCAAAACACAAACGCACATGAATGATAAGACTGGTTTGATGTCTCCAGGTTGTTGCCCTCGGTAATAGAAGCAGCACTTGTTATTCACATTGAACTCTGCTCTCTGTTCCCCTTTCAACATGACCCACCACACACACACACGCACACACACTGGTGAGTGAGCTAACAGCAGAGCAAAAGGTGGTAGGAGAGAGAGTGGCATTGGGAGCGTCTGTGCCAGTTGCCTGCCGACGGCACCTTTGGGATTGCTAAAGTTTGATTTGATGGCTTTGCCTGTTAATTAGGGTTTGGAGGTGACTCCTGAAAAATGGAAATGGGCAAAATGTTCAAAAAAAGACGAGCCAATTCCCACACCCCCTCCATCTCCACCTTCCAAAACATGTGACCCATATACTGCAGCACCTCATGAAGAAAGTAGAACAATCAAGTCATTTGAAGTTATATGCTGCTCTGGTTTTGTGTGTCTCTGCCAACATGGGCAGGGCAGTTCAGTCAAACTAATAAAGTGAAATAGGCTAAAAACTTGCATGTGAACAAAGTCAACAACAAATACCAGAACAAAGAAGAGAGTGTTTGTTCTGTCATTAATTGTGCATATAGATTTGTTCATGCATCTCAATTTACATGTCAAGTAACACTGTCCCCTGCTGGCCTGGAGAAGTGCTTCATGTGCAAAACACAAGCTTCATAATTCACACAGCTCTGCCTTTTGTTGCTTTAATGCGGCGCTTTGAGGGGAAGAGGATGTGATGAGAGATAAAAAAAAAAAGAGGAATCAAAAATTTAAAAAACAAGAAAAAGACGAGAAACAAAGCACAGACCAGCTCATTTGTATCATGTCAGCTCTGATATTTGATCACAGCAAGGAAGAGGGTCGGGAGAGGCACCACATCTCTCACACAGGACTGCTCAGCCTTTCTTACCCCTCTATTGCACGGCCCTTTTACTGCAGTGTGGGACTCTTAAACACATACAGTGCACAGTTGCCCAGCTTTTGCTGATTTACTGTGTGCGTGCCGTCCTCCATTTTATTTTACAGCTGGCTGGGATGCTGCTGCAGGAGGGTACTGCAAAAAGCCCAAGGTCAGGCCACACCGGCACTGAGATGAGACACACTCTGATAATAAAGCATCCACTCTCTTTACTCTGCAGATCCAGCATTAGTGGTCATTTGCTCTGTTCCTCTCAGCCTGCAGGATGCCATCCGCAGCACAGAGGATTGTTTGTTCTTAGTTGCTGAATATGTCTTTTGAGTTTTCTTTCACTGTAAACTTTGACAGACTGAAGCAAAAACTTAAAGAGTCGCTACTCAAGTGGCACTCAAACTCAAATATTTTGGTGGGAGAAATGAAAGTAAATGTTGGTAAGCATTGTGTTGATTAAATTTGACTTTAAAAGAACAACATGAGATTATTTGTCCTGGTGGAAGTACAGTACTCTTGGGTGAGAGGTGAACAAAGTTGAGAGTCAAAGGGGGAGAGTGTAGGAGATGACAAACATGAGGTGAGTGGGAGAGGAGGGGCTGTTGGGGGTGGGGGAACACTAACATTGTGCTGACAGCATGTAGAGCAGTCACCAGATATCTTTAATCAGTGAAATGTATTTCCCTCCTGCTCCGCCCGGGAATTGTTCAGCGGTCAGACCTGCTGGGGCGACACAAATGAATCTTGGCTGAGGTGTGGACAAAGGCGGCCGTAAGGTTATGGCATGTAGATGATTGGAACTCAGCCGGTTTCTAAGGGAGCTGCCACGTCCCACAGAGCGGGTGTCACAACCAGATGATGGGGACAGGGTGCCCGCTCCACGTCCAACAATGACATGGGCAGGGCTGCCACATTGAGGATGCAGTCGCAAGTAAACTCATTCACAATAAGAGCTGACATGCAAACGCAAGAAAAAAAGTCACATGTAATCAAATATATTTTCTTTATTTCAATAAGTCATCCATCTCTCATTTATAAACACCTCAAAACTTGGGAGAAGAGTCCGTGTGTAGGTGCCGTGGGGAAATAAAACATTGAAACTGAAGTGTGAAAAAGGTTAAAAATAAAACAACACAAATCAGCTATATTAAATATTAATTCTACAGCAACTTATTTATTTTCTATATTCCATCACAAGTTTACCCTCCTGAAACTCAAGCTTTAGTCTGCTGTGCATTTTTTTTTACTTTGATATTTGGGATAAGTAAGGCTTAATAAGTTTAAAAACTAAATTTGGTCTCTGTACAAAAAGTTATGTTTTTAGTGTTATTAGTTAGCTACTAGCTTTAGTTATGAATGTTATTGTTTATTACCACATTGTTTTTTTTCATTGAAATGGGTGTCAAGTTTTGATATCACTAAAAGTTTACTTGGGAAGGGTCTCTAAATGAGGCTAATGAAAAAAAGTTTTAAAAAAGGCGCAGTATGAGTTTGAGAGGTAGAAATGTAATGTCTACACATGTGGATGCTGGGTTTTAAGACATTAAATCTCCATTTTTTCCGGAGACTTCATATCTCACATTCGTAGGTGTCCTCTAAAACATCATTATTTCTCAAAGATTTATAAAAATGTATTGAAAATTAAATCCTGATCATTATAACTCACACCCAAAGACACTGATGTGCTCTGCCTCAACGCTGGTTTTATTATCAAGCTTCTTAAAGAACTTATTTTGTTGTCTATCTGGCCCCTCATTGAAAGTCCTCTGATCAGGGTTTTGTAAGGGAAAGCCAATTTAGGCCTGGCCTCTCTCTGTCAGCCAATCAGAATCCAGTGGGTGCGGGTAGAGGCAGTTAAGGGTGTGGCTTATGGTGCCCCATGACCCGAGCCCCTTAGGGAACCCCACTCATGCAGATGTCTCGCCTGTGCTGCGCTCTTCACGATTCTACATCTATTTGTTGTCAGTGAGAGCTGCAGAACCAAAGGCAGGGAAACAGAAAGATGCAGAACAGAGGTGGCCCAAGTCTTCCCCAGAAAAGAGAAAAAAACAACAGCTTAACAATTTGAGGGAAATGTGCAGCTTGAAACCAAATAATTTGAAAATCTTAAATTAAATGTTTTTAATTAGTGTTGAAAAATATAGAAAAGTAGAGGAAGATAAAGCGAAACCGTGTAATGCATTTGTGTGTGTGTGTGTGTGTGTGCGTTTCTGAAAAAAAATAAGAGTGAGAGAAAAAGGTTTTGTGTGTGTGTGTGTGTGTGTGCCTGTGCTGAGGTGAGAATGTTCCTAATGGGATACAGGTGACAACATGCTGACCAGAGCCACTGAACAATGATTACTCAGGGAGCTTTGAGGGGCGTGCAGTAATGCATCTATGTGTGCGCACATCAGATGGAGAGAAAGAGAGAAAGAAAAATTCTCAGATTAGAATTACAGGGTTTGAAGGGCATTTTATACATTTTTATCTATGCTTAAACACTGTTGTTGTTGTTTTTTTTTCAATGGAATAAAGCAAATAAAACAATCCTGAAATTAACAAACTAAGGAACAGCATCTAAGGCTAAGTATTTTAAACGTAAATCTTAGAAATCAACACCGTCTTCTGGGCTCTACTTTAACTTAATCTATCCAACTTGAACAGGGTTAATAGTTCGTAAAGGTTTAAGTTCAGGCTGGTACAACCATCAAGTGATTTAGATCTTTGAAGTACAGTTATTATATAAATCTGTTACCACTAGATCTGAGAGTAAATATTAAACAATAGTTGAAAGAAATTTACTGTTCAAAAGATAAAATATGAACTTCATGATGGTTCATGGTTTTTCAGAGGTTAATGTTTGATAAAACACACTTTTTTTCACATCAGTTGAAAAAATAGCAAATAGCTGTTTGATTATTCTAAAATTTTAAAAAAAGGAAAATTAAAGTTGAATAATTGCAATTTAAAAGAATAAAGAATTTTAAATATTTAACAAATTCTGCGTTAAAGCCATCAAATGAGAAGATGGATTAGAAAGTTGGGTTTTTCTTGGTTAGAAAAGGCATGAAATCCTTGAAGCATTGTTCAGGTAGTGAAACATTTCTTTGGCAGAACATGTTAAAAGTGTACTAACTCACACAACATTAACACGTAAAACAAAAGAAAAGCAATAATTGTCACAAAATGTTTCAGCACTGCTTTTCTATACTGAATTACAGCACGTGAGGATGTATTTTCTTCTACCTGACTTTTGATTTACGTTGGATGAAAGAAATCTATAATCAAGCAAAAGCTCATTTTGACTGACTAATTGTTCACTTTGTTTTTTCTGTAGTTGACGAAAATAAGAAGTGTATTATCCACTGATAGCAGGTGATTGTTTTCATTAGTGATTCTTTGTGTCTACCTGACCCCATCTTCCCTTCCAGTCATTTTACTGAAAAGGAAATTAGGAATTTGCTCCTCTGCCAATGAGCATTTGTGTCGTACGTCAGAGTGATCCTGAATTATTCTAAAAGACTCGTCAAAATTAATTGAAATATTTGTAGGGTAACTCTGTGATTCCTCTTACTTGTGAACATACACTGTGGTGCCAAAGAACATCATTTATCAGAGCATTATTTCCTTTCCAGTGGCGTTGCCACAATGGAAATACAAAATTGTGTGGAACACTGGTGCCCCCTAGTGTTAATTATATGACCTTTTGATTGGATCAGCAATGATTGAAATTATATCCAATCAATACTGGCTGGCATGAAATAAACTATCACACAGGTAGCCTCCAGTTTTCACATTTTGAATTAACTCACATGACAAGTGCAAATTAGAACCTTAGACTAATGTGTGCTTTCATTTGGTTTTACACTGTTTAAACAATTCTGAAATCATCTTATAAAAAACTTAAACTGATGAATAATAGTCAACTGGTTATATGCTAGAAAAAAACGTGTAAATTCTTAATTTCTGACAAAAATCCTTACTTAAACATGCTCTCAAAAAGACTATGTTTCTATTCCTTCAGTGGCTGGCATAACACATTCATACAGAATAGTTGTTGGATAATTAAAAAAGAAAGATGAACCCTTTTTATTTCTGCATTTACATTTTTTACTGACCATTTCTATCGCACTTTGGAGTTATGTTACTTTTGGTGTTTTGGGTGAAGGAGCCGAAAGCTCTTCCCACAGTAGTGACATTTTGCCGGTGCCCTGAGAGGGACTCACCACATCGGGTCTTTCACATTATCAAAACTCAAAGGCCAAAAGTTGAAAACCACAGGCTTCATTTGAAATTAAAAAAAGGTTACAGAATTTAAAAAAAATGTTGAGCTCTACTGGATACTCCTTAGATAAAAGTTTTCACATCATGTCATTTTTTGATTCAGTGTTAAAATCAGAAATAAACTTGAATTCTCAGATTCAGTGGGTATACATTCTTGTTGTGATGATCTTAGATTTCTAATACTAACTTAGTATCCCCTTTTTAAAATGCATCCTATCTGTTCTTGACATGAATGTTGACTAACACGCTCATATGTACAGGCGCGGGAGATTTTTTTTTTTTCCCCCTCAACTGCTGGCTGAGTGAAACTGCATCATGAACTTCTACCCTCAACTCCTCTCTCTCATCTTGGAGCTTTGGAAATTAAGTTATTCTCATCTGGCAAGCCTCCCTCCCCTCGATCCCCTTGATCACAAAGAAGCCGTCAAGCTAAAGATATGAAAGCACCCCACAACAACCCCAAAGCCCCTCCAATAAGCATGCCATGTTTCTTATGCAAATGCCACAGAGAAGCACTTACAAGAGGACTTTTAAAAGTACAGAGACCCCGTCAATGCAGCTGGGTATTATAACACTTACTCGCTAATTTCTATGGGTCAGCTATGGAGGAATAGACCTGCCAATCATTTTCACATGTAGCAGAATTTCACTGTCTACAAACAGGGATACTTTGCCGTTGCCATGGTGACTAATCCGAGTCCGCAACTCCCTCCGCACCCCCTGTCCACATTCTGCGTGTTGACACCGTCAGGCGGTTTTTGAAACTACCTGATCACACATTTAGCTGGAGGCTGGTGGAGCCACCGGGAAGCTCTCAAATGGAGTTCACTGTACTCGAGGTCGGTAAGAGGGCTCTGTCACTCTCTCTGACTTAGAATTGCACACACACACACACACCAACACACACACACACAGACAGAACCACGCACATGCATAAACACAGAACTTGAAATACAGAGTTTTCCTTTTACAATGAAGTGGACCGCGTATTTTAAACAACTTGGAAAAAATTTGGATTTCGTTTTGCTCCTTCTCAGCAAAGCTCAGAGCTGTGACGAGAATAAAGAGCTGGTATTTCTCTGGACTGAATTGTACAAATATTTGGGTATATTTCTGGGCATAAAACCTCATCTCGTAAAGCTGCTTTTTTAATCAACAAAATCAATATCCTTCAACCTTAGCAGTGATTTTTTAAATTCAATTATAGAGTATCATATTTTTCTGTTTTTGTTAGTTTTTTTTTTTTTTTCAAATAACCATCACTATGCAGGGGACAGACAATTAAAAAACACACATTTTGATTAAGCCAAACCTGAGTGTATAGATTTCCAAGAGGAATATTCGAGGTAGTCTGTTTAAAATGCGCTGCATAGATCCTATACCTTCTCCCTGCAAATCAAATATTCATGCACTACCTTGTTGTCTCTAGTCCTGAGGGTAGAGCTGGAATTACATATGCCTCACACGCATCTTCATGAATCATATATCACTGTATACCTACACACACTCATAGTGGCCATTATAGAGTCCATACACACACACACACTCACACACACGCACACACACACACTCATAACAAGACAAGGATATGTATGAATGCACATCTACACGTGAAAACAACTGTCCAGCCCTTAACATTTATTTAGAGCATATGGACAAGGATTATGGTTCTCTGCTGAACAGGCCTGGAAGATGAAACCTCAATACCACTGGAGCACTTGAGTATGAATGAGAGGCTGCTAAAGGAAGTAGGAGGAGTGGAAAAAGAGGGAGAAAAGTAACCTGAGGCAGGGGTGTATCAGTGCGGAGGGGTGTTTTCACATTCTCAGGGCAGTGGCCTTTCTGGGCGCCAGGATAGGCGCTGCAGCCCCCTTCAATTAAGCAGGAAAATTGATGTGTATCATTAATTATGTCAGTAATATCATAAATCATCACTGGGTGCAGTAATTAATTATTTTCTACTCGTGTGAAGAACATGACAGAGTAGAGATAAATAAGAGGAGAGAAAGCTACAGAGAAACTGGTGGGAGGCAGGGGGGGGGCCAAAGAAAGGGAGGACAGAGAGAGGGAAAGGAGGTGGGTGGGAGGGGTGGTGGTGGTGGTGGTGGGGGGGTCGTCCGTCAGTAACTGAGGGGGGGTACACTCACACGCTCTATTTACCGGACCATTGGGATGTGACGGGAACGTGACAGCCCCCCTCCTGCTCTCACTTACCAGCCTTCTCATAGAGGAACGACAATTAGGCCTGAACGAGACGGGCACTTCCTGGAACAGATGCTGGCATTCCCCGTGAAAAGCGACCCTGTCCTGCCTCGGAGGTTAAGGTGTGTGTAGCAGAGTTACTGTTGCCTCTAAATGAACTAACAGCCCTGTGATGGACCATTTATAATCAAAGGGCAGCCTTAGAGAAAGTACGCCTGTAAGGCCAGTGAAGCTTGTCTGAGGAGCTGAATGCATTTTATTGTTCAAGTCCGGCCCGCCATCATGGGAAATGTTTTTTTGGGGTTTGTGTGGGATAGATCAGAGGTGCTCTACTTGAAACTTACATTAAGTTCCTGTGTGAAATTCAAGTGTATGCACAGAAAATAAGTTAATTTATAAACATATAAAGTTTTCTATCATAGAATAATAAAACACAAAATACTTGTTAACCTTTAAACAGGTTCATTTCTTCTCATTAATTCAATATTTTTTGTATTAATCATCATTAAAATACAAGAATTAAAAATATAATTATTGTTATGACAAAGGCCAATCCATTGTAATTTCTAAATTGCCTTTTTTTTTGACATGTTACAGGAAAGCCGTGGTGAAAGTGGAGTCTGTGTTTGAGTCTCTTTTATCTTATTTGATTAAATGGCCACTTGAATGAAAAGCATTTCAGTTGATTAAAGAATGAAAGAGCAAATGGAGAGCTCTCTCTAAAAGGTTATCAAAGCACAACTCACTGCACTCATCACTCCGTACTCATTCTAAGTACTTTAAATGTTTTGAGTCATTATTTTATTAATTTAGGATATTACATGCCATGAATGTTCTTGGCTCATATCTAAAAAAATAAAGGGGAAAACTAAAGATGCAAGATTTGCTGCTTCATTGTTATGGCTACAACTGATTGCAGTTATTGCACAGGAAGCAGCCAAACACCTACAATATGTGCACTCTATACATCCTGTGCAACAGAAAGTCTGCAAAGTGGGAGAGGAGGTGATGGAACGCTGACTGCAGCCTGGGAGAATTCAAACTCCATCGCCTTTAGCTTAGTAAGTGTTGACTGACTCACAAGCTCACATGCCTTCTGCCAGACCTTTGTGGATGCAGAGTATCGATCCGGAAGATGGGGAGGAGATGAAGGGAGGACCTGTGCTGAGAAAAAGTAAACACCTCTCCAGATGACAAAACACTGATCACCCTGGAGACCTTAACCTTCCCTGCTCTTGCTTTCTCCATCACTCTGCGTGACCTTTGACACGCCGGCCTAAAGCCATGATCAGCCCTGCAGCTTTTACCCACTGTGGCTGTCTCGGTTTGTTTGAGTTTGCAGAGCTGACCATCGGCATCCGAGCACAATGACCAGCGGTTTCAGTGTGTATTTTAAGACATTTTAAGCACATGAAATCAAGGAAAGGCAGTAGCAGCACCGAGCAAGTGGGGTTTAGGGAACACAAGCGCCTAAGCCAGTGTTTAATATCAAGTGTGCTCGGTGGAGTTTAATCAATACCAGGCCTCTTTTGTTCCCAGCCTGCTGAGGAGAGCAGCGGCCATTCACTCCATAAAGGTTAATGCTGGGGGTCAAGTGATTTCACACCCACACCAGGATCCTCCATGTCACCACAGCTACCACGCCTCCAGCCGCCATGACACTAGCATTCTGATTTATGGGTTGTGAGAGGGTGATGGGATGGAGGTGGGGGGCAGTGTTATTTTATGATAATGCTGTCCCTCTGTACTCCCACAAATGAAGGCAGTGAGAGACGAAAAGCAAAGGAGAGGAGAGAGAGAGCAGACTGAACCTCCCCTGCACCCACGTGGGTGTTTTTTTTTCTTTTTTTTTGCTGTCTTCTCTTTGACATCGTCCTTTTGTTTCAGCCAACTGGCTCTACATGCAGACTGAATGGTAATCTTTACCTTAATAATTGCTCTAAATCTGCGTGTCCACTGGTGGAGGGCAGTGATGTCCTGCACTGCAGCACCAAGTCATTATGGATTAGAATATCAATAACGGCATTGGTGGAAGATTACACATCTGTAGAGACTGTTAACCACACCAATCAACACATCAGACAACCAAATTCTGCCAACAGAGAAGTGAAAGTGAAACTGGAAATATCCATCACAAATCGGGCTGTTCATGTGGATAAATGCACAGAACACTGGTGGTGTGGTTAAGAAGGTGCTGGAGGAAAAAGAGACACAAGAGGAATTAACATGAGGACTTATCTCGCATGGGTCATTATTTAAACCCTCACTATTCCAAACACACCACCCCTCCAATGAGAAGGACAATAAATAATCCCTACGAATAAAATCTATTCCCTGCAAATTCTCCAGGATACAGCCCATCATTATCAGTAGGAGGGGACAGACAGCAATTAATAACACAGCCACCCATCTCTCAGAGCGCATCCATCTTATTTTCATTAGGTCTATTGCTGCGTGTAGAAGTGTGCCGGCTTGTGTGTGAGTGCATACATGTGTATGTAAGAGGAACCGTGTAACTACATGCATATTTATGCTTTGTTGAGTTATTCCACTCGGCGACATTCCCCGAAGTTCGGCCTTTGCCGTGGTGGTCTGGATGTATGCCGTTTGAGGTAATTTTTTGTGATCCTGCCTTTAATTTTTCTAATGCCTTATTAATGCTCCACCAGTACCACCTTTGATTCGCTCCTCTGAATTTCCTGCGTTTTTATCTCATGTTTGGAGGCAGTATTCTCTCTCCAAAAGGGCAATTGCACTAGCATTAGCATCCTCTGGGTCTCTGGGGTTGACAATAGCAATTAGCTTCAATGACAGAGCGATATGAGAGGCTGCTGATTGACAGTTGCCCCCAGAGAAGGGGCTGACTGAGGTGACAGCTGGGCTCTCCACTCTCCCTGGCTGCCCCAGGCTCTGGCCCTGTGTCATCCCATGCGCCAGCCAAACCCTTCCCCAGCTCACCGTCACATGTCTAGTTACATCCTGTGTGGCGGCCAAACCCTTCCCCATCACTCAAGCTCATGCCTTGTTATATCCTGTGTGTCAGTTAAACCCTTCCCCCTTAGTCCATGCCTGTTTCTTGTTATTCTAACTCAGCAGCACAATGTGACACACAACACTGACCTTTCATTTTCCTCTTCCCCTGTCATATTGTATGTGTGCATGCACATCCAAAGTGCGTGTCTGTGAGTAAGACAACGTGTGGATGTTTCCACCTCTTCTCATACAGCGCAGCCTGATGGTTCAGTATCTCCTCGATGTCAAAGCAACAACTCCAGCAGCCCTGACACATCAGTGAGTGTTTCTTCAGTAGAAGCCTGAGGAAATGAAGCGCTCCGCGTCTATTGATCCCCCTACACTCCACTGTGCATCAGGGAGACTTTGTTTTCACTGCCTAACAGAAACACAGCTCCATCAATACTGTACAGTACTCCTCGGCACCGGCTCCTCTGCTCTCACAGTAGCGTCCCAGGAGGCCTGTGATAGACTCCACTAACTGTACACAAACTGTACAGAGAGAGAATACAATATGTTTGTGTGTGTTGTGATGTGTTTGTCAAAGCGCAGAGGGGGCCCTGGGATGGCAACTGCAATTTAAGGAGTATAAAAGACATATTGGCAACAATGCTTTGTGAATGATGTATTATGTAATCTGCCCCAGGAGTATATCTCTTCTACTCCATCTCCCTCACTTTTTCTCCCCTTCCATCTTTCCAGCTCTGTTTTTCCCATCTTTGTCTTCCAAGCTCTTGCTTTCTTAGATTCCCTTCGCGTGCATGTTACTGTGTGTGTGTGTGTGTGTGTGTGTGTGTGTGTGTGTGTGTGTGTGTGTTTGGTGGGGCTTTTAAGGCTCACTTCCACATGCATCAAAATAAGTGCCAATAAACAAATCACTGCACTAAACGGCATCAAGGTCACATCAATCTGAGAACAACAATGCTGACTGGTTTCACCAGAGTCTATTAGTTGAGGGGGGAAACAAGCAGGCAGCAGGCCAAGTCGTGCGCATGTGTGTATGTGATTGTGTGTGTGTGTGTGTATGTGTGGGGAAAGAGACCTCTGTCAGCACTGATAGAGCCCAACCACTCTTATTTATGGCCTACTGTACTCCATGTTCAGCATTCAGCCTTCAGCCTGTAAATAGGACAATGGAGCAGAGGTCTGACCATGTGTGCCTGTGTGCCTGTGTGTGTGTATGTGTGTGTGTGTGTGTGCGTGTACATGCACAATCTGAAATAAATTTTGTAGCTCATATATTCCCTAGCCACTTGCTAGCCGTCTTTAAAAATAATATGACTATCAGATAATATGTTAAAACCAAGACGTCAAAGGTAAAAATTATTTTGTCTTATATGAAGAATTTTGTGCTAGCAATGTGCAACAAAACCTTTTTCCTAGCTATGAAGACACTGACTGCAGAATGCATGAATGTACATCATACTCAGAAATAGGGTTGTCAAGATAAATCGATTTTATGATTAACACAATTATAAATAGACTTGGAAGGTTATTCATAACAATTTTTAGAAGCCACGATTACTGCAGAAATCTCTTGCAAGAGGTGCATTATGAGAAGTGTGAGCTGCGCGCACATGAGGGGCACACGAGGCTACCATCTTAGAAAACCAATGTACAGAACTGTCCGACCTTCTGTAATGTTGCGCGATGAAAACTACAGCGAAGCAGCATCTCGTCACCAGTTTCAATGTGTGTAGCTGCTTCAACATGATGCTTCTGTGTCAGAGTTTGGGAGAACATTAACTGTCAATCATCCTCATCAGCTGACACTTGTGCTAATAGTGTAAACTATTAGCTCCGTCGCGTTAAGGTTTTTTTAACGGGTGGTTGTTTATTCTAAAGTGTTCAGTTTAATTCTGAGGGTCTGATAAAGAGACATGATTTCACTGGTTGTCTTCAGACTGATTCACTGAGAGCTGTCAGCTGCTGCATAAACACACACAGTATTGGGAAAAGTGCGTTTGATTCATCCACCCAGTCTGCCCTGTTTGTGGAATAGCTACTGTGGATGGATGTCATTTTTCATTAGGAGAGTTCATTAATTTCACAAGTAAACTCTGTGCCATGTAAAGTGCCGTAATCCAGCACATGTAACATGGATCCTAAGATTACCCCTAATTCTAAAGCTAATGATTCCACTTTGAGGAAGAGAAGCATATAAAAAGCTGATGTTTTGAATGTGAATGTTTTCTGTAAAATTCTGTGAAATTAATCTTAAAAGCACCTACAGTTCCTAAGGTTAATCATTATTTTGTATTGTAGTACTTTATTCAATATACAGGAGTATTGAAACCTTTTATAATGAAGGACAGTGAATGTTTAAAAGTCAAAGCATTGTAAAAGATTTTTCAAAAACAAAAACTTGAAATCTCAGTTGTGTTCTTTCATACTGTTGATAATCATGAATAATCGTAAAATCGTATATCCTCTCAATAATCGTGATTCAAAAAATTGAAATTGTGACAACCCTACTCAGAAACACCCATTAATGTTACTTTCATCGAGAATTTCTAAACACAGCATCTAAAAAAACTTTTGTAGTTTTTACAAGAATGCTGTGAAACCAGTCAGCCAGCCTGCATACCTACCACTAAGGCTTAATGATATATCATTATCTCATCAGTATTCAGATATAAACATTCTGACAGTGAGCTTTCATCATCAAACTTTAATAATCTAATCAAAAATCTAATCAAACTTTCAATCAAAACCTTCCACATCCTGTTTTATCATGATGCTTTCTTTTTAAATGTTTAGTTTACTCAGCACCTAAAGTCATATTGTATCATATATCAAGCAATACTTGACATTAATATTGTGATATGAAATGTTGTCATTGTTGTTTAGCCTGATCTGTAACAGCCTTTCATGCTGACAAACATACAGACATGCCTGCTGCAAAATCAACATTTACATTTTTGTTTTTTCATTTTTCTATATTTTTAATTTTACTTGCAGGTTTAATTCATGGGGTTGCGTCAATACATTAAAGTGAAATCTACTCATAACAATCAAACTGGGAAGTCAATTTGAAGCAAAAATGATACGATCAACCAAAATTAACTCCTTTTTAAGATCTTGTAAAGGGTTAACTGTAAAAATAATCTATTAGTTGGGAAATATTTATCTCTCTGATGACACAAAGAGAAATGTATACATGCATATTATCCTGCTGAGACAAAAAGAAAAAGATTATGGCAGTATAACCACTGAAAGGCTAAGGTTCAAGAGCACATACACTTGAACCATAAATAAACCTTTTTAACTTGAAGTGAATTGGAGTTGTTTAATCTTTGCACTGTGTTAATGCACCAGGAAGTATTTCAGCATATTCTACACAAGAATGTCCTTTCTTATTGTGAAGTATGGCTGTAATCCGAAAAAATAAACATATAGTTGACAACCTTGACGGTAAAAAACGACACCATAGCAACAACGTTCTATAGAAGTGTTGCTAGTAAAATTTCAGTTTTAAAGACAGTGAGGGGATGAGATTAAAAGCTTTGCAGGTAAAGACTTACAAAGTACAAAATAAATTCTACTCCGAAGGTCGAATAAAGTTTTATTGGGACATAAAGTTGTTATTCAGACAAAACTGTTCTCTGCTCAGCACTAACCAGCTCTAACTTATAGAAAAGGATTATACTGTGAGGCACAGAGGTAGACCACTGTGACTGGGGTTGAATTTTTGGGAATTGAAGGGAATCTTATAAATGTGTTAAAAGTGGAATCGATTCATACAAAAAAGTTTGGCTTTTGAAGCAGTAAAACATACTAACCTAACCCTTGACCCTTACCCTGCAAGGCTCAAATACACACAACTATCTTCACCCTTAAGCACAAATTCACATCTGTAAAATCAGCCAATCACAGTCAATGATTGAATAAAACCATCAGCAAAAGGCTCATTTCCACTGTCTTCATTCAACCCTGAGGGAGTCCTCAAACTCTGACGCCACACAAAACATCCAACCCACAGCTTTCTGTTAGCCAGGCATACAGAATGTGAAGCAGTATTAATAGAACACCACCTAATGGATCAATTCCCCCTGTTGATGTAACATGGAGCTGAAGAGAGGAGGGGTCCAGAGAGCAAGACAAAGAGACAGAAAGAAGGAGGGTGGGATTTAGGAAGGGATGAGATATTGTAAGATGGGGAAGATATTTCCATGTGTGGGTGAGGTGTGAGTGGAAAAAAAGCACCTTATTAAATGACAAGCGTTTCCTGGTTTGCGCTAATTAATTGCGCGACTGCCACTGACTGCTAATTTGCTGGGAAAAATGCATCCCAAAAGCAAAGGGGGCTCCAGCTTGAACTTTGCCTCAGAAGCACCTAATTCACCTGTGACTGCAGCTGTGTCTCTCTCCTGGACTGCAACACTATTAAATTAGAGCGCCTGGGCCATCAATTTAATAAGCGCTGGAGCAGATCATTTGAATAAGGACAGTATTAGTATTCTAGCTGAGCACAACTAAGAGCAGCTGACCTTTTTCACTGCCGAGAAGATCCTTGAACACATCCAGCTGAATCAGAGAACACGGTAATAAGCCCGTCAATGTTTAACAGTGTCAAAAGGATTTTTTTGCTCTCTCTTCTTCAGCCCATCACCCTCACTCCCTGTGGCAGTGCCAGCTATTGTGGTCCATCAAACCAGCTAGGATTAACAGAGGGATAGACGAGGGTTACAAAGGTAAGATGGGGGAGGGGTTGAAAATATGCTCAAATAATACTGAAGGTGATTTATGATTAATTGCTTTATAGTCGTACAACTCCATTTGCGCATGTCTGTGCATGTTCACACATATGCCCGTTCACCACGTGCACATATGCACACATTCTGTTCAGATTTAGAATTGATTTATGTGCATGTTGGGGTGTGGAATTGATCAGCGCACATCAAAATTCCCTGTGAACTCCTACACAACAAATCAGACCCTGACCTCTGGCTCCAACATCTTTAGCTGCTGATGCACACCTGGGGTACAGCCTATTAAGCACTGTTTTGACAACTACTGTAGATGTTTTGAACAGTAGCAGGGTGAATTGGCAGGACAGAGAAACATTAGTGGTAGTAATGCATTGGGCTGTGAAATAGATCATTTGCAGTGACAGTTATGGAGCCTGTCAGACCGTGGAGAAAGAGCTTTAACTAGCCTTTTGTCGGCCCGAAATAAACATCGCAGGAGAGGTTAAAAGCTCAAACATATGGCTGCTTGGCAGGGATTAAAGCAGTGTCTATGTCTGTAGAGCTTGTAATGACTATTATTTTACCAACTTTCTGAAAAGTTACAGAAAAAGCAGAAGGGTAACATCTGTTTAGTAGGTGGGTACAGAGAGGCTAATTTCTGCAAACAAAGGTTCAAAGTTGTTAAATGTGCTGAAAAAAATTGTGCTGAACCATTCTTCACAATGTAACTGAGCAGCACTGCATTAACACAAGTGCTCCGAGGTAATTCTGTAGTGACAGGCTACACAATAATCAATACAGGGCAGTCAGCGCAAAAACAGGCTCTGTTGGTAACATGGAAAACAAGGCTACGACTGGTCATACCACCACTTTGGCCTCAGCCAGGGAACTCATAAATAAACAAGATGGCGTCTCATTCACTCACCATGCAGCACTTAAATGCTGAGGACAAGAAAGATCCATAAATAATGGGAAGGTAGATATACATTTGGACTGGGAAAGGGCCAGCTCTGTGCTTTATGGGGCTAGTTGCAATGTTGATGAATATTTGCCAGTTCAGAATCATAGCTTAATGTCAGCCCACAATTTGTTGCAATTAGTCGAGTGATTTATAGGAATGCCTGGGCCGAATGCATGGTAACAATTAGCACTAGCTATTTCCAGGCTTTTTTATTAATGGGGTGTCGCATCAGAGGAAGGTTTCAACTAAAGCTAGTCCATCTGCAGGCCACTCGGTGTGTGGCAGCGTCCAGGAGCAGAAATGAAGGACAGAGAAAACCCAGCTCGGCAAGGGACACGGGGGCAATGCAGAGACTTTCTGAGTCTGTGTGTGTGTGTTAAGATTTTTTTGTATACACAGACAGGCTGGGGTAGAAAGTGTGTTGTTTTCCCGTTATAAAAATGTAGCATCTTAGTAAACTGTAATCCTATCTCTGTACTTACATAACTACCTTTTCTCAATATAAAAAACAGTGTTGGCTTTATATGTATGAATATAATTCTTTTAGGGGGTAAACAACACCAATCATATTTCATGTTTTTGCACAGCCTTCCTTGTCTAATTAAATTAAAAGCATTTTCTTTAATTTTAGGACATGATAAGGAAAGTGTTTTTAAACTGTACATGATTATATTTATATACGTAAAACCACACACATACATGCTTCAAAAAATAATTTCTATTTCTCATAAGCAGCATTTGGCATTTAAGTATGTACTTTTTCAAAACTATGCCATGAAACAAACAGTTAAAAAGGAACCAAACAGCTGTTCTGTCTGGCAATAACAGGGTTCAAGTGGAGCGATGTGCCCCTAAACGGCTAATAAACGGCACAAAATGAGCCTGCAATTAAATTTATACACTTGATTGCACTGCTGTCATGTCCACTACAGGCTTATCGAACACCTGGGATCTATTTCCTAATAGAACCTTGGGGAGAGTGGAAAAGAGAAAGAGGAGGGGGAAAATGAACAAAGCAATCTCTTTTTTTTCGCTTGTATTTTTGGCTCAGGAACCTCTACGTTTGTGGAGAATCATCCTCACTCACGCGGAGGGTTTGAGGTCTTTAAGAGGAAAGACAAAAGGAGCTGCTTTTCATTGAACTATACTGTATAGCCATGGTAAATGAGAGCTTTTTCATACATTGAAATTGCTATATTTATTTGAAGTCATTAGTAAGCAGTGTTCTGCTACACCCCGACAAAAAGACCTGTGTTTGTTGTTCAATCAAAGCCAGTATCACAAACAAATCTACGGAGATGCAAGACGTCTTCTGATGTAAAATGTAATGCCTTTATAATTTCCTACTTGTTTGAATACGTGTATACTGAAAGCACTGAGAGGTACAGACGTCTGTATGTTATTTGTGACCTGTCTCACTGAGTAACATGCGTCAATACATGATAATGAATAATGTGTTGCAATTTTAATGAAATGACAGATTCTCTTCTGTCTATGTAAACGCTGACACCGCACAGCAAAACCTCCCAGCCCAGCCTCAACACTTCATTTCATCATGAAAAAGGTGTCAGCACAGCAAATTATAATGGTTAATAAACCTTTATTTGACAGTGGTTGGTAAAACTGTGACGTTACTGCAAAAATGCTTATTTTTCTTCCATGTCTAGCTACATGTAGTCCTGAGTTTCATTTGAAACTGACTTTGAATACTAAGTATGTCGGGTTCTGCTCGATATACATCTACAGAGTCAAAGATTTTCTGTCCAAACCCACTGACTAAAGAGGCAAATCAAAACTTATTTTAAAAAAGTATAGAAAAGTGAAAACTTCTCTGTTGAAACTAATACAAACAGCCTAATGCACACGCAGGTTTAAATTCTATTCCACAGAATTAAAACCTGAAAACAAAAATTCTCACATGCAAAGAAGAAAATCACCGTCTGAGCTCAATATAGGAATTTTACACATTTGTGCTCAGGTTTCTTTTCTGCAGCAAGACTTCATTTTCGTCACCTTCCTTCAGTTTGCTAATTACACTGGGCAGCTTTTCAGAGAGCTGGTTGATAGAGAAAGTCACGTTTTGGGGACTCTGGGCCCACAATCTGTCTTTGACCACCGCTAAGTCGCATAAAGTATGTGGCAGGAGGCCAACAATAATTTTGCTAACCCTTTTTTAATTGTAGGAGGGTCATTCAAAAATGCCCAGTAGAAAGCATTAGCCACTGAACTGCAACTGACAAGGGCGAGTTTCCCACTAAAAAGAGGCACCTTGCAGGCAGAGTAAGAACTCCTGAAAAGAAAAACAGAAGCGTTTAAGAAATTAGGCCATGTTTGAATATGAGCTGCCACTGGATATACAAAGTTATAACAAAGAAAATGTAATGTTTTGGGGGAGGGAGCTACTCGTTTTGATCTGGGTATACATTTAAACTTTTAAACAAAGAATGACATTTCTGTGCTGAGAGCCATAAATAATTCAGTCAGCTACTTATTTGATTATGTTTGCTAATTTTGTGACCATGTCAAGCAATTATTCAGCAATTTCTGCCTTTCTCTCTACTTACCTGGTTCACTGGTTCACTGAGTGGCTAATGGTATTTTAACTTGGCCAAATTATGAGAGCTTTTCTGAAGTAGCCGCAGCACAATTGGTTCAATATGTTTCACAGTTAAAAATTCAACAAAGCAACTTTCCCAGGATTTCACAGGTTGTTCTTTTTTCTAAGGGATTCATCATTCTGAACGTGGAAATGAAGAAACATACATGCTCTTCCCTCGATTACTCGTACCTTAAATTGTCCTTTTTTTGACAGATGACTAACAATCATCATTAGGGCTCAAACAGTAACCTTTAAGAATGGCCATAAATCTTGTTAAAATAACCAAAACTGTCTCTCGTGCTTTTTTTTCCCCACAAGAAGCAACCTGTCAGTAAGCACACACCATCTGTACATAGTTAGAGCCGTATGCACACAGATGGCAGCCAAACACTCCCGAAGTTGCTCCGTCCGCACGTCTAACCTTACAAAGCAAACTAATTAACAGTAAAATGCAGAGAGAGGGAAGGAGCAGTATGAAAGAGTTTGCAATGACTCTAATGAGGGGAGAGAGAGAAGGGTCATCTATATAGTAATGCCAGAGGGATGGGGGACTTCTACTGAGACTGGGGTTTACTGCCCTCTTTAAGATCCATATTAAATGAGGGCTACTTATCGCCAAGCCTCTGTCCCAGCACACAAGCCTTTAACAGCATGGTGCGGGGCATAGGGCAAGCAACTGAAAGGAGGGAGATGAGTGCCGGTGGAGCTGGAAGGAGGGGAGGGGGGGGCTCTGATTTGCTAAATAAGATATTGCTGGGAGCAGTTCCTGTGTCACACTTTACTGTAAAAAGAAAGCCTGCGACACTGTCTCCTGTGGTTCAGTGATCAGTTCTACTGCAGGTCCAAGATATTGTTCAATCTGATTATTTAATGAGTGAATTCTACTGTACCAATGCCTGTGCTGAATTCACCCATTGTGACTAAACTGACTAACAATGCACCAGCTGTGCGCCGCTAAAACGTGAGCAAAAATTACCCCCCCCCCCCTTTCATATGATTAACAGCCATCGAAGGACTTGTGTATTGTTCTTGTTGTTGCTTTTGCATGAAACTCTGCACCCACACTTCCAGCACCCCACCATACAGATGAAATTCATTTTGTGAAAGGAGGACAACTCCTTGGAAAGTTAATTAGTAGGAAACAAGCAGAGGAAAAAGCAGGAAACGAGAAATGACCCAGCTGCCAAAAGTAATAACGTTTTCATTATTTATTTCATTATTCATTTGTGGATGTGTTCAGACAGAATTAATAATAGAAATCCCTGAGAGAAAATGTTTGTGCTGGAACCCTATTATGAGCAGGCCAAGTCCAGTGGCAGTTAGTTAACATGCACAAATGTACTGCCCCCGACAAATAACATATCAAGTGGTGCCCTGCATCATTTTGTGCTCTCAAACCTCTCGCTTTCAATTGTTGCTTTCATTTAATTGTTTCAGTCAGGGTTAAGGTTGTTTTCAAACTGCTACTCCCTGCTACCTCTGTGGAAAAACAATACAATTTAAGAGTAAGCTACAGCTATAAATTAATCAATTGCAAATTCCAAATGCTGTGACAACTTTATTGTAATAATCACCATAGCATCTACTTAAATGCACATTGCTCTGTTTTTATCAGGAAGTGAGATGTCCACTGCTCCCTGAGAAAGTCAGTAATGAAGCACAGAATCAATTAGAAGTCCCTTTGGAGAGGGGAATTTGTGCTGTTCCATTACACAATTCTTTCTAGTCCAAAAATTGCTCTGCGTGATATTCCCTGATCTGGCCTGTGTTTGCTTTTTCTCACTGTTTACTGCAACACTTCCAGGCCAACTCACATTTGATTTTCCCCACTGAGATTCCAAACACACTCCCAATACACACTCTGGAGAAAATAAGGCCTGAACAGAGTAGTGGCGAATCATTCAAGGCTGTCCAAAGATCTCTATTACAAAAGCAGATTTTATTTTCACTTCCAACACAGACAGCTCTGATAAAAAGCATGTCAAAGGCAAATGGGATGACTGGTTTTTCTCTTGGCATATTATTTTTCACTTATCAAATGTGTTTCCCTTACCAACCTCCACAACCACAACCTTCCCACCCAATTCCCGGCTTTACTATATTAAGGAAAATTGGGAACGGATGGCGAGGGACAAAGTGCCTCACTGGATCAATCAAAATATCTATAGACGATGTGCGAGGGTTGGTGTGTGTGTGAGAAAAATTACATGAAAAAAATATAATAATAGAGCCTTGGCCATGTGTCAGTTTCTACATTAGCCATACGCAAAGCATTTCTTTCTTCTTCCCTCCCCTGCATAAAGCACAAGGGCCATGGCCATGTGTGAATAATCACACAGAGGGCCTCAGAGGTGCCCTCACCGTCTTACAAGAGGCAGGGTGCAAGGGCAGATGGGGGGAGGCGCAGGTTGATGGAGGCTGAGAAGCGGCTGTTGTAAACGTTAACACGTTGAGGATTTGGATATCCTCACAAGCTTGTCTCATTAGCTACTAATTGGCAAGACTCTCCCCCATCTTTTGTTCTCAATAATGTTTGTCTTTTTGTATTTTCCAGAGTGAAGGCAGAGGAGGAAGATGATGGTAAAATACATACTTAATGTCCTCCGCGCTTCACTGCAGGAGTTAAGCCCATATTACAGTAGCATAAGCACTTCTGTCCTATGATTAACCTTAAAAAGGAACTGAGTGGAAAAACAAAATAAAAAAACGTTCAACCTGTTCAAGCAAATTAGCACAGAGATCAAGGGAGAGAGTGAGGTAGAAAGGACAAAAACAATGAGTGAGAGAGAGGGCAAGAAGCAAGGACAGAGGTTATTTTCCCCTTCTCCCCTTTTTCCACTCGTTCACCTTTTCCAACTGGGAAATCGTAGAAAAACATCAACACAGCTAAACGGCAAATTATTACTACAGCCCCCCTCCCCCCAAATGTGTGCTGGGTCCAAAGCAGACATATTGGAGTTGTCATGCAGGGGGGTTGGCCAATACTTTCCTAGAATTATTCAGAGTATTGCACTCTTTGACAAACATTAAACAAGACAATAAAATGTATAGGCAACGGTGCATTTTGCATGCAGGCCCACACAGCTTTAAAGAAAGACAAAAAGAAAGAGAAAATCGGTACTCCATATTAACAACAGTTTACTGAAAGTCCAAGTGAATTATACATTTTCAGAAGTAGCCACTCAGGTCTTTATGAACTCTTTCCTCAAGACAGATCCTGGCATGTCTGCTGGTTTTAAAGACGAGTCATGTGTGCTCCTTGAGGATTTGTTTTCTGCCATTGTGTGCGTCTGTCCTCCTGTGTTTCCATCTGTCTCCGTCTGCTTTTATCTCTCACTCTCTTTTCCCTTTGATTCTACAGAGATGTAACCGTGCCCTGAATGCCAATAAAGATCAGGTGGATATCAGGTCAATTGTCCATTCCAGTTACCTTGGTGGATTTCTCCTTCCTTAAAAGATATTGGATTTCAGAACCAAGTCATTCAGGGCAAAGTATGTCTGCTGTAATCTATTTTAATGGACATCATTAAATTGAATAGACAGAGCTATGTGTGTCTCAATGTTTGCAGGAGGATTTTTATGACTTGAAGAATAAAGAATGTATCAATACCATCTTTTACTGACAAGTGTTATAAAATAATACACTTAAAAAATTCCAGACTATGCTCTTAAGGTGTGTCATGTCAGTACAGACGGAGAATTAATGTAAGTTGTTTCAGGTTAAGGAGAGGACTATGTGTTCATAGCTGAGGAATGAAGGAGGCACCTGAGCTTAACTCGTGAGTGGTGCTTACCAATAGCAATCACGGAGAAACACTGAAGAACAGTGCAAAAGCAACTTGATGGTTACAATTATGGTGAGAGCGAGTGCTCTGCTTTATGTTAAGAGGGATGTCAGAGAGAGGGGGGAGTTAAAAAGCTAGGTCATAGCCCTCATATGCTGTTTAACACCTGACATGAAGGCCGAACAAAGAACCACGACTAATATGGAAAGAGAGAAAAAGAAAAAGATGATCTAATCCCTTCAGGAACGTTTCAAAAACTCTAGTCTTTCTACCAAACATTTCTTGTAACTGAATGTAAGAAACAAAGGTTTTAAGAAGTCATTAGAAACTTCACTCCATCCTCATTTACAAGAATAAAAACATAGACCAAAGTAACTATTTCTGACTGAAGACATCTGACTTCCAGCACAGTGCATTGCTCTCACCAAAGCAAGCCGCCCTGAAGAAAATAAGAGTTGGTCACAAACGGCCGGCACATGAGTCCTTTGCTTCATCCAACATCCAACAGATCAAGGTCCTCGAACTAAAGCGGTACTGACACTGACCTCGCTGAGACCCGGCAAGTGAAACAGCTTTAACAAGGTATTAGCAGGCACCTCTGTATACCCTCCAACAGTCAGGCCTGGTCTAAAGAAACACAGCTGCACAGGGTGTTTTTCAGGGCGGAGGGCAAACTTGCAAGCAACATGGTGCCCCTGACTAAGCTCAAGGGTGCAGCTGGAAGTTCAAGAATCCAAAGCAATGAGGCCAAGTTTACTGAGATTACTGGTATTATTTCTCACTGCGCGGGCTTTTATTCTTCTTAATTTTTAAATATCAACTTTAAGATGTTTTACACACTCTAAAACAGGCCCTTCATTTTAGTATTAGAACACAATGTTCAAATGAAAATATATGCACTCCTCAAAATAAAAGGTATGAGTTTATTTGCCCTCTAAGAATGTGGTATAGTCATGTGTGTGTGTGTGTGTGTGTGTGTGCGTGTGTGTGTATGCATGCACAAGCACGTATGGCGGTCGTCTCTGTGTGACTGTGGGCGTCTGGAGGAGAGAGAAGCCTCATCTGTTACCAGCCCAGCCCGGCCGGCCCGCCGTGTGAAGTAGAACGACAGGGTGTCACCGCCGACGACAGTGATGGATGCCCTAAATTCTGTAGGCAACTTGGGCAATTGGACACATTAACAACAGGCACCTGCTTTCCCCCATACAAATCTATTAAAAGATAACAGGAATGGCGGCTCCCACACTATTAGTAAATTATAGCTCTGTCTGAGTGTGAGGTAAGCGTGGGCCTCTTTCTCCCACCTACCCCCATCTCCTTTGCTCTGCTCTTCTTTTCATTAGCAGTCTCATAGTACCACCCAGTGGTAGCTTCTTATATTGCTTTTCTGAGAATTGGAGCAAGATTTTTAAGTGGGCAAAAATGTCCACATAAGACAGTGAGTGTATTCGAAATAAATGATAAATGATAAATGATAAATGAAAAATTAATTTTCATGTCTGTATGAGCAAGTTCCATAACAGCAAAATTATCATAATTTAAAAATGTGTCATAAATCACACCAGCAATTATTCATTGTAAGTCTTGCAATCTGAAAACCTTAACCCAACATATACCATTCATACTATTTGCCACGTCAACAAACCTTTAAAAAAGTCTCATTTACAGATGATCGTTTCATTTGGTCAGTGATTGTCTCTTTAAGAAAGGGGTCAGAGTGTGCGAGTGTGAGTGTGTATGTGGAGGGACAACATATTATTGGTATTCAGCATCATACCAGCATGAAAAATATCTGCGTAGACTCCCACAGATCTGAGAAGGTTTTGTTACTTATCACTAACTTCTCTGACCTCCTCAAGATCTCCTCTGTTAAAACATTAACAAGAGACCCTTCCTCTGTGTGTGACATCATTACGACATGCTGTAGGCAGGAGTTCAGGTATGCCACATAACGCGTGTCTCATAAATTTGCTGGGGGTAAATATTTCTATGTCAGTGAAGGGTGTATGTGTTTGCAAGATGGTCAAGAGTAAAGGGAGGACAAGACCAGTAAATACTTTTACAACAGGCAATTTGTCAGGATGTGTAAATGTCTCCAATTCCCAACAGCACTGGAGTAAAATTTACAGTCAGTCTGGAAGTGACAATGCACAAAAAAGGACCACTTTTTATACTCTCTCATCTCCCTTGGACCACTAAAACCTTCCAATAAATCTCCACCGGTTCCCCCAGATGTCTGCTGTTGTCAGATATCATGCCTTGACAATGCCTTCCACCATCATTGTCTTGACAGAAATATGATATGTGAAACTGCAATGTCACATCACTTAACATGATTTAGCCTAAGCTAGCCTGCACCATTTTAATCAATCAAAAATGTCACCTTTTTCCCTGTAATGATAGCAGAGGTATAAGATCCCTGTGTTGGGGTGATCTATAAGACTTATCTCAGCTACTGATTTATGACCACTGCCAGCTAATGTACTAAAGGAGCCTCCTCACTTCCTGTCACTGGGGTTTCTATCAAATTGGCAAATAAGTAGGCCAATATTACCACATAGGCGAGGAAGAAGACCTTTTTCTTCATGTTATTTTGTGTGTAAACTCCACACATAAAACTTAATGTGTATTCAAAATCATCTACAGCAATAAGATCTGTTATCCGGCCTTAACTAGAGAATAAAAAAACTTACCCACCATCAAAAAAAACAGTGCATGGCAAGCAAATTAAAGTAGGCAAGAAATCAAAGCAAGCAGCAAAAAATGTTTAAAAGGCTCAACAGACTACAGCATTGCAATTGAGCCCCTCAAATCAAAGCTGAAGCACGAAACTAGGGCTGCACAATATAACATTTTTGTATTATCGCAATATTCATATTGCGACAATACAAAAGTTATAATATATCTAGATATATTTTAGCCTTTTAGTTAAGTTTATTCTGCCTGTCAATGCCCAATCATTTTATTCACAGATCTAAATAAGCCTACTTTTATGTATTTTACCACATTACAAGTAACAACTCACTTTCTGTGTGCCTTGTCATCTCACCTGCTGCTATCAGGGTCAGGCTAGGTGAGTAGTCAAGCGACTAAGAGAGAGGGAGTGATATATGTGAGCATAGCATGGCCGAAATTTGGACAATCCTGAGAAATTTTCAGGCTGAGAGGCAACATCTTCCAGATCTGTGCGTTCAGTTTTGTCTGAGAGTCTGTTTTCATCGTTTCAGGGGGAGTCAGGGAGAATTCAGCTGAACAGAATGAAGTAGTAAACATTAAAAAATATCACAAAATATATATTGTGGGAAACAAAAATATCCCAGTATTTTTTCCCAGTATCGTGCAGCCCTACACAAAACTACAGTTGGCATTTAATTACAGACCATTAATAATGTCAGAGGGCAATTGGAGCAGTACCTGTAATCACAATGGAGTGACTGGATCCACACGCCATCAACTTCACCCTTCCCAGCCCAGCAGGTGTGAACTCTTTCATATAAGCCTCTGCAGAATCAACGTCCTTTAGTCTGCAACGTCCAGTCTGGCCAAGCTCTCCAACTCCCCAGCAAAGCAGATTCATACTTAACTTGCATGTACTGGAAATAAAAACAGAGAAAAGAGCTGTTTTAAGCAACAGGAAATTTTGAGCTGGTTGCATGGCATTTCTTTTCAAATAAAGCATCATTTCATTCAGACAAGAAAATAAATCACCAGAAGAGAGTTTTTTTCTGTTGCCATCATATTGGTGACAAAGTGGCTAAAATGTTTGTTTCGGTTAGCATGCCTGATAAGTAGGGAACACAATTTTAATATTTCATATTGGTTCCTGCCCGGCAATCCCACCAAGCCATGAGCTATGGGTTGTAGTGAGAAGAGAAGCAATGATACAATGTTACACTTACCTTGTTTATTCTTACAGGTGTGCCAACTGCGGGGCTCAAACAACCATAGAAAATAAGCTGGCTAATATTTGACCGGGGCTTAACTTTGACTTGGAGTGTTCAGTTTAATGTTAAATAGACCGAAAACAGGAAGACAAGAATCCATTGCTATGGTACACCAACTGTTGTGGAATCAGTGGGGCGAATTTATAAACGTAGATGTTTTATAAGGTGTGTACATAAATATTTTAAAGCAATTACATTTACATCAAAATTAATCTTTAAATTCATATTCTTTACCAAGGTGTTAGGCAACTTACCATTTTTTGCATGGCAAGCAGAAATAACCAGATACAAATTATTGTATGGGGTTTTACATTTAAATGTTTAAGTGGTACCTGATTGAAACTGAGTCAGTATTGTACGACAGACGGACAGGGTCTAATTAGGGGAGTAAGCTAAAGTTAGCAATAATGATATAAATGAATACCTGTTTGTATAGTACTATGAGGCAAGTCAGCATTAAGCTCACATAAAAACACTCTTGAATTCTCTGCCTTATTTATATTGAACTGTGGACCTGATGCAGATCACCAATATTCTCCTCAACATGTTTATTTACAATCTGCCCTCTGTGCTAATTAGAACCTGACCCTGCACACACATGCAAACACACATGGAAGTGATGTGTTAGTGCTTGCACACACTCACACACACACAAACACACACAAACACACACACAACAGAGATGCACACACCCCACAGCAATATTACCACACAATTCCATCCGACTGATATTGGAATTTTCCGAAAGAGCAAACCAATAGATAACCTATTACAAAACTATAAGGGATCAATAGCTAATTTCTTTGCATTGATTACCACTTGGACATTTAACATGCGCCCTGTGGCCACAATGTGTGTTCCGCAAGCTTAGATCCCTATTGGCCCTCATGAGTATTAAAATTATCGATTCAGACAGAGGACTAAAAATGTCAAGCTGTTCATTAATCTTAATAAAGACTGGACTTGACCAAGGCACCCTTTTTCCCCAATGCAGGGATACAACCTATCCAGCTAGAAGCACATACACGGCATAGATTAATGAGCTTCTACTGAAGGATGTGATTTAAGTCTTTGCCATTAATGGATCAATTACCAAAGAACAAGCCTTTTATACCAGTTCTTACTTTTAACTTGTGTGCAACTCAACACAACATTTAGATTATTATTATTATTATGGGCAAAATGAGTGTCACATGGTATTTTTAGATAAATTTAGAAGACACTTCAGAAAACAGGCACAACACTAATGAGCTCTTTTGAGTGATATGTCGCTGCATCTGCTGCGATGCTACAGATGGCCCTTCACAGTCCATGATGGACAAATGTTAGCAGACACAGCCTAACAGCCAGTTCCATCTCTGTTTCATGTAAAGGAGCTTGAAAGCATGCAGGGCTGTCCGTAGCTTAATGAAGGCCCAAAGCAGGATTTGACTTGTTCACTTTTCTTACTTTTAATTCCTTTTTTGTTTCTCCCACCCTCCATCACAGCTGACGTTAAAGATGTTGCCAAGTTGCCACAAGTATATTTATAAATAAGGGAGAGAGAAACCAGATTTAGTAGACAACTTAATGCAACTGCAGAAGTAGTTTTGACTGGTAATGACTTTACAGATGAGGTCTTCTCTAGTGGAGGTGGGTGGGAATATATGACACATGATCATACAGTTCTTTGATCTAATCAACGGAAACATAAGACATCACTGAAATAAAAAAAAAACCTGGCAGCAGCATCTTGAGGCGATAAACTAGGAGTGACATGTCAGGATATCCTACCATTTAGCACCACGCTTGTATGTTTGACCATTTAAAACTAAGGAGACATCCTATGGTGCCCTTCATCCTTGCTGAAATTAAAATTACTTTTTATTATACAGAGAGAGGACAAATATAATCATCAGTGAACTTATGTTCAACTGTATGCCAAGATTTCATTAGAGGCAAAAAAAAAAAAGAAATCAGCACATAGCTCCCACAACTAACCTCAGCCAGTCATCTGGTCATGAACTTTTCATTTCACAGTCCTCAAAGATCACGTTTCCTTCTCTCTTTCTGTTGCAGATCTTTGGTTTTCTCACAGTGCTTGCTTCTGGTGGTCTTTTGGCCCTTTTTTCATTTCCTCGTCCTTTTCCCTCCCCAGCATTGGCAGGGCAACTGTCACCATAGCACCCTCTGTTGACAGCAAAACAGAAGGCTGCTTTATGCCACTATAAGGGAGGGGTCGTAGTAAAGTCTTCAGTTTTCATGTGTGTGAAAGAGTGTACACAAACTAATACAATGAAGGTAATAATCACAGTGTTCATCACATTCCCCAGTGTTAGAGGTAAAAAAAAAAAGTGAAAAGAAAAAATAAATTAATAAATACACAACAAACAAATGCATTTATGTCCTTTAGGGGTGAACATTGATAACTCTTACATTACACGAAAGAAATCAGACACAATATATGACTCAGTTCCACAGATAACTGCCATTCAAACACTATTGGTACTTTATATACCAAGCTTATATACACCTAATTTAACTTAATAAGGTAAAGTCTTAAATAATAATTCTGTACTCCACACAATGATAAACCTTCATATAAAGCCTATTTAATATTGTTTTGTCATATTTAAAGAGCACATTCAAGGGTTTTCCAGAAACAAAAAAGCACAGTGAACCACATTACAGAAGTAGCCCTTTCAAATAAAGGTTATATATTTCTCAATAGCTATCAAATGTCATACATAAGTTGCACATAAAGTGCAGCAAAAATAAACAACGTTGATCCAAAATTAGTCACATCATAATTATCAAAAATTCCAAAGAGTAACACAGATGTCATTTGACCCTTACAATCTCTAAAATAAATACCAAAAAGATAGTGTAACAATAGATATTTGGTGGTGTCTGATGCTTGACGCATCAATATTCACTCTCACATGTGTACACAGATTTTTGAGTGACTTAACAATAAAGTGTACATTCCAGGTGTGTTCAAAAAGTGAACAAATCATGTGCTTTTTGAGGTTAATATTCTATTCGTTTGCATAGTTTTACAACTGGAATGTACAAAACTCACTAATTGGCCAGCTTGATCTCTAATGAATTCTTAAATTAACTAAATAACTTTAACTTAAATAACTAAATAACTTTAAATAACTTTTAAAAAATGATCTAATATTTCAACAATTGTGTTGTGGACAAAAGTCTTTACTTTTTTCTCAACATAAATCCAGCTTACACTGAATTTGAACTTGTTAAAGATTTTTAAGAAAAGACTTTTGGTTAGGAGTCTCCTTAGTGTTTGAAAAACTGATTTTAGAATCTTATTAGATTTTGAAATCCGGTACTGTGGGCTCATCATTATTTTAAATACTTGAAGTGTGTATGTGTTTAAGATTTTTAGGAAGAGACATTTGGTTTAGACACTTCTGATGTGTATGAAAATTCAATTTTAGAATCATTTAAGATTTTGAAATCCTGTAGTGTGGGCTGGTCATTATTTTCAAATCTTGAAGTGTAAACATGTTAAATATTTTTAAGAAAAGACATTTGGTTAAGAGTCTCCTTTTGTTTGTGACAAACTGATTTAAGAATCTTCTTAGATTTTGAAATCCTGTAGTTTGGTCCGGTCATTGTATTCAAAACTTGAAGTGTGTACGTGTTTAAGATTTTAAAGCAAGACTTTTGGGTTAGAGTCTCCTTATGCGTGTGAAAATCTAATTTTAGAATCTTGTAAGATTTTGAAATCCTGCAGTGTGGGCTGGTCACCATTTTCAAATCTTGTTAGGGACTGAGCCAAGGCATGGCGAGGCCCAACTTTATCCCTAGGAACCTGAGGCAAAACAGAAAAAAAAATCTAAAAAATAGAAAACTGCGAGTTATCAACAAAAAGTTACATATTTAAATCTTGTGACGTAGGAAGAGTTGATGATACCACTTTTGTGCATGTAGGAAATTGGTTTTTTTTTTAATGAATTTTTTTTATTATTATTAGGGACCAAGTCAAGGCACGGCTAGGCCCTTATGTATCCCTAAGAACTTGAGGCAAAACAGAAGAAAATTTGTAAAAAATAGAAAACAGCGAGCTATCTACACAAAAGTTAAATATTCAGGTCTTGTGATGTAGGACGAGTTCGATGATACCACTTTTGTGCATGTAGGATATTGTTTTCTACTTTGATGCTTTCTACTCTACTTCTACTGTATTAATCATGTTTGGTGATATTGATAAGTTCCACAGATGGTACGTTCTGGCAAATTCCCAACCAGATTTGTCTCGCGCCACGAACATCTCGCGCCTACTTATTTTAGCGGGCGAGCCCGTCACACGCCGGGATGTTGTTGCTGGTTGACGGGTGTTGGGAGATGGATCAAAGATACAACCGATTTTACAACCAGCTTTGGATTTCAAACTGGCAACTGACATTTTCTACAACCCCGACATATTTAGCTGCCAGCTCGATGGGGTCGAAGCAAACAAATCCTTGGCGCGGTGTTAAGCTCATGTTATAATGCTAAGCTGGCTAACAAAAGTGTGTCGACAAAGAAGGAAAAAATACACTGTATCCGTCTATAACTTAAAATTGGAAACTTAGTGGCGTTATTAAAGAATTAAAAAGCAAAAACGTACATGACTCTTAGACAAGTTGAGGTCGTCGGTTGAGATGTGGCAACGCTCCTCCGCGCAGTAAAGACATACCTGCCATCTTGAGCATGACTTGACATGGCTTGACATGCGCAGTAGGGGTTCTTTACCGACCCCACTTTGGGAGCGTTTCATTGATTCCCACCAGAGCCTTGGCCAGATTACTGTTTTGTAGTATGCAACTTTGTTTTTTGTTTGTTTGTTTGTTTCTGTTTAGGAAAGTGGAGATTTTTATTTTTCATGTTTAACCTTATAAAAAATATAGAAAACGAATTTTGGGTACATTTTGGCATTTCAGTCCATAATATGCATTGAGATTGCCAAATACAGCATTTTATATCGGTCAGTGGTGAAGATACAGGTACAATACAATAACGTTAGTTAATTTGGAGGTAAATTAAATATATGGAGAAATAATTGCATGTAATTAAGCAAGAGGAGGTAATAGTAATAAAGAGAGAAATAATTTCAAGTTATTGTCTATATATATTGTGTGTTTTGGGTCTTTTCATTATTTTCAGTGGTTCAAGGAATATTTTAAATCAATTTAGAAAATCAACAAATTCAGGGAGAGACTTCAGGCTCCTGTTTTTATCAAATTTGTAAGAGTTAAGAAATTTATTGAAAAGAAATCTTCAATTGATCGACTTTTTTTTATATCTTTTAACAGCTGATGGAACTGTGCCTGTATTACCCACATAGGCTGTCGTTTAAAAAAAATGTAAATGAAGTATTTATTTGAGCCCTTATAAATTTTGTAGAAGTAGACACCTTCCATGATGAGAAGTGAGCACATTTACTGTTTTTTTTGTTTTGTTTTGTTTTGTTTTGGGGTTTGTTTGTTTGTTTGTTTGTTTTGGTCTTTTGTTTTTGTTATTGGGGGTTTTTTCCTATCACTTCACTTCTATCTTATGGACAGTCTAACACTAGTGCTGGATTGCATTTGCAATGTTGACGATAATTTACCTTTACCTGAGTGCCCCCTCATAGACGAGCAGCATTAGTGTTATGGGGTTTGGCAAACAGTATGCCAAGTAGATTGGTCCACTGTGAAAGAATATATATGCATTATGACATGATTTTATTTTAATTCGTGCTCAATTTCATTATAATTTGTGCTCATTGCAGTCAAGTTTTACAAAACATAAAAGATGGTTTAAAGCTCCTGAGAGGTGACAGATAACTCAATAAAAAAGGTGTTTGTAATAAAGAAAGTATTTGTTTAACTCATTTGTGATGCTGTGCTAAGTACAGCTCTCATACTCAGAAAACTGCTGCACACAGCCGCGGTACCCAAGGTCACATAACTAATAAAACAGGAGCAGGATTTTTCTGTGGTCAAGTAAGTTTCTACAGGGAGTGAGGGGATAAAAAACTAAGCAGGATGTAGGAGTTGCTTCTCTGAGTTTTGATTTACGGATGGGGAGTCCTGTCCAGAGACAAGAAGAAGATAAAAAACAAATTAAGACTGGTGAATATGAAGGACACCACCTGAATATGACTTAACCTACATTCTCAGATACTGTTAGACAAATAAGAGTTCAGGGAAAAATAGTTTGTGGTTCAGACTATGAACTGACCACAGAGACTGTCTGCTGTTAGTGTCAGGTTTAAAGCAATCTAAGACATCAGAAAAGAGACACAAATGAGGCAAAGACAACAGAATTTTAATTTTACTTGCAAGGAGAACGCAGAGATGTGCTCAGTTACAAATCCTCTACGCTCTGAGTCACACTCTGTCCATCCTCACCATATATTCCCTCAGGAGGCCCTAGTTACATATTATTCATGTTACAATCTGAGGGGATGGGGGAGCATTGCACCATGAAGTTTTTCACAAAGTATGAGTATGTGTGTGTGTGTGTATAAAGTCCAGCAAATGAGTACACGCTGAGTGTCCAGTATCCTCCCATCTTCAAACCTACCTTGACTATGGAAGACCCCCACAGTCCTGAGAAGTGATGCAGCTGCTTCTTCAAACAGCAGCGACCTCTCTGAAGTCCTGCTCATCAGTGAGACACATGGAAACCATGTGCCCCACAGAAACCAGATAAAGTACAGAAGGAACATCAGAATATGAAACTGTGGATAAATATCAGCAAACATAGGATAACTTATGTACATTTACTCTCACAGTTAGGGAAGTGTAATTTGAACCCAGAGACTCTCTAACTGCATATTCTTGATCATTCGGTAATAATCAACGATTGGCATGGAAATAGGTGAGATTAAAATTGGAGCCAGGTTTTAAATAAAGTCATTTTATTCAACTTCATGGTTTATTTCACTTCATGGTTGACTATTTCCAACAACTGCCTACAGAGAAATTTTCCCAGATCAGTAGGACATCTAGGAATTCTTGCAACCTGTAGGTCTTGCAAGCTTTCACGTACAGCCTACTGCTAACCCAATTTCCGTGAATCAGTAGGCACTGCTAGTGTTTGGAAAACAGCCTAAGTTTCATAATTCACACTGAGTGCATAATATGCATTGATGTTGTGTCCTCGACATCACCCATATGTTTCTGATACGTATGTTGACACAAGCCATATCTAGTATGAAGCGGGCTCTAAGCCTCCTACCTAACAGGTACAGGGTACCTCGCTACTAGTCTTGTAAGCTGTGGCTCTGACTGAGTGATCTTAATGTCTTCTAAACTGCTGAATTACAAAAGATTTATAAAACTGTGGAGGAATTATTGTACAACTGATGTCTGAAGTGCTTAGTAAATGTATTAGATGTATTGTGTAAGGGGTTTGCCACAGCTGCCCCAAATGGCCAGTCATTGCTAATGACTAAATAATCAGAATCAGAATCAGAATACTTTATCGATCTCCTGGGGGAAATTGCTTTCAGTTACAGTTACTCCCATTCAGACAGTGTTTAAAATGTAGAAAGTACAAATGTAAACATGTGCATCTTATACAACGAAAATGAAATATAAACATAAGATATAAAGATATAAAACATAAAATACAAAAAGATAAGATAATAAAATAAAATATGTACAATCTACTTAAAATCTACAGTTATATACATGCTGACACAGTTATGGGACATTGCACAAGTACTGACATAATAAAATAAGTTATTGATATTGCACAGAGTGGGGACATACATTATAGATAATTATTGCACTTGTTATTATTTACATGTTTAGTTACTTGAATGAAAAGAGTCTGGAGTAAAACCTTATTTAACTCAGAGTGAGGAGTTGTACAGTTTGATGGCCACAGGGAGGAATGATTTCCTGTGGCGCTCTGTTCTGCTTCGAGGTGGGATCAGTCTCGTACTAAAAGAACTCCTGTAGCTGACCAACACCTCATGAAGTGGGTGGGACACGTTGTCCAAGATGCCACGCAACTTGGACAGAGTACTATACAAGCTCTTTATTAAAAAATATCTGAAATGCTAAAATTTGATTGATAACCATGAACTTTCAAGTGTACTGCTTTACTAAAAAGAATTAAAAAACAGTAAAGCATATTACAATTTTCATTGCAAAATTAGTTATTTACTTGCACTCCTGGACAGAAAGAACCCTTTGTTTTAGAGCATGAATGTTATTCTTGATCAATTTAAGACTAGAGGAAACAGAGGAAACGCCGGAGGTCCTTAAAATGATAAAGGGCTAAAAAAGGTTGCTCAGAGGTAAATTTGGTCGTAAGACCATTTAATAACATTGATCAAATCTGGACCATCTGTGGGCCACTGAGGTCTCTGTGTGCATGCTCTGCTTTGTCTGTCGCCAGGTGAACATTCAGCTTGAACTCTGTGTGTTTCAAGAGCTGAGTCATAAGTTCATAATGTGGATACACCACAGATTCCACCTGTTAAATAGTCTTTATTTTATCTCTCTTTGCGAATCTTAGACACCCTATGCAAGCAGCCACTAATAATTGCTGCTAAATGCAATGTTAGACTAAAAATGAGCCTTAGAGTTATTCAGTAGAGGGGTTGGCATAATAATGTGATCATCAAGCTGTCATTTATAGTGGTATATCTTTGCCATATCTATGCTGATAGGAACAACATTTTTTCAACTAAGTCGCCTCATGTGATTCTGCCAAGCCAAAGCACAAGTCTTCGGATTATTCTAGTGAATTCAGCCACATATTTTCCCATGCTGTACCTCTAGGGGGCCTCATTGTTTTGTTTTCAGCTTGGCCCCTTGATGATGGCAACCAGCAGCTGCAGAGGGTCTTACACACACACATGCCTCTCACGCGCCCCTTGAGTTTCTCCTCTGTACATTGGGTGGCAGTACAGGCCTTTTATCAGCTTCTTAGGGCGTAGCCTGCTCCACGTTACTGACGCCATGGTCGACCTTCTCACTGCTGAACCATACAGCGGAAAGGCTGGAAATGAGTAGCAGAAGTGATCACACTGTGTTTTCATGCACTCTACCGACATAGTGTTTTGTTTAACTTGCGTCGCCAAACCAAAATGCCTTCAATTAAAAGCTTTACGATGACTATCGACGCCTTAAATGAGAACAACACGTTTTCGGAGCGAGATGTTATAACAGGAAAAGTAACACTGGTTCTAATTAAGGAGACAACAGTGGATTATATGTACATTAAAGCAAAAGGAGACGCAAATGTGCATTGGACGCGAAGAAGTGGCGATAAGACGTACTCTTACTCTGCTGACAAGAGATGTTTCAAACTGAAGGACTTTCTGATTACCGAGCAACCAAAGGGTAGGCGGTACATGTCTTAGTAGTTGTGCATGCACTAACCCAGATTGAGCTTTCAATGTTGGCCTCATTTACCCCCCTTTCCTTGAGTTTTGTTCATTTTTTAAAAGTTATTTCTTACACTTCATAGAGACAGTGGCTATTTAGGGCGCCAACATGAAGATGTAGACAACAAACAAAAGGAAATACACAAGAATTTTTACTCAAAGTTTACGAAAGCAAGATGAGGGAGTAACTTAGCTTGACTCAAACAAGTAGCTTCAGCATCCATTCACTGTCTTGTAGCTGTTTGTTTAGTTTGTGAAGAGATTGGAGACAGCTAACCCCTCCAATTCGTAATTAGAAGATGCTAAAATTCGGATTTTAATTTGTATAAGCAAAAACAATCATTTAAAATCACTCAAACAAATATACAACAGAGGCCAAGTATGTATACTCACAGTAGTGATAATACACCATTGAAAAATTTGCATAAAAATTAAATTATCAACCAAAAGTTAATCAAAGGGTAGTGATGATTAAATTTGATGTGTGACAAACCCATTAGTACTGAGTGATGTCTACAAATTAACTCAATTTTTTTTCACCTAAATATCAATAAACTTCAGCATTGTGAGATTCAGAAATGTAGAAGAACTCATATGCAGCATTAAGGAGTTCTGGGCTCCACAAAAATATAAACAAAAAATGAGTTGAGGTTCAAATTTTGCTAAGTATAACTAGAATGAGCTGTTAGAAAATCATGTTTAGCATGCCTATTACAGCCATTAAAAGGCCATTAAATTGATATGCAAGAAGCAAATTTGGCTTAAGAGTTAGGGTGTAGGCTATTCTAGTTCCCTTTCATTCTTAGTTGTCAAGACTAATCTGGGATTTAGAATATTTTTTTATTTAAGTCCATGTTTTGAGAGGAGTGAAATACTCCCTTTTTCTCAGTTATAGAAGTAGTCATTGTGCAAAAATTCTCTTTCTACGTCCCACATAACTTGGTTGACAGAATTTTAAGAGTGGATACTCAATGATTTGTCACTATGTCTATAGTCTACTATGTTAAATGTACTTTGTGGCCAACACTGAAGTACTTGCCTGTAGTTTGATTCACAGTTATCAGTGATAACACAACCAATGCTGTACTTCTAGGCACTGTACTTCCTCAGGGGGCCCATGTCTATTCATTCAGCTTACGAATACCTCCAGGGTAAGTAGGCTAAGACACTTGCACTTTTTTTAATAAAATAGCGATTCTTTATTCTTACGCTGTCCACAGCATAAACTGATATCTGTGAAATCCTGATACCATAACAACTGTGGCATGGTTCTTCACTACAGGGGCTACCCATCATCCTTCAGGGGGACTCATGGAAAGGTCGTCTATAAGGTGGAGGTCAATTTGTCCAGAAGTTGGAGGATGGACCGAACGCTTGAACAGGAGATTCGATTTGTCTCCAAGTGCATCCCTCCATATGAGAACCTGCAGTCTATGATGGTGTGTATTGCAAACAAACATGTCTGAAATATAGGACAGAAAATAGCTTCTGTTAGCGTGGAAGTAGTTTGTAGGACTTCTACCCCATTTCAGATTTAGAGTTAAATTTAATTCTTGTTAGTTTTGGAGATTTACTCACCACACATTTACCCATAATCACATGAAACAACAGTTAATGTACACACATTTTATGTGATTTACTGTTATTGCATCTAGACTGATTGGTTTTTCTTTTTATTCATTGCTTTTCAGATGCAGCAGGGTGGCTCAACAAGCAAAGACGTTGGACTTTTCTCCAAAGGACAAGTGCACATGGAAGCCACCATTGACAGAAAGGCTTATGCACCAGGTAGGTAAACCCCTTTTTCTGTAGATGGCATGTTTGAGTTCATTATGAAGATCTGTTGGCAAAGAGAAATACTTTTTTCATATCGTCTGAGCCAAAAATTTACACCAGCATTTTTTAACAGACATGCAATCACGTATTTCTGATTTTATTGTTCATGAATTACTGGGGGTACAATTTTTTTCATCTTGGTCCATTGTCCAGTCTGAGAAAATTTTAGACACTTAGGGGTGGTAGCTCTAAAGTCTGATCATGAGTGTCTTTGAATGAAAAGACATTATTATTTTATTTATAGACATGCATCCTTGAGCATACTACCTTGTCCTTCATGACAGGAATATAAGAAAATGAATCACAAATATTTTGTTGTTTCCCTCACAGGTGAAACAATTGTTGTTGTTGTGAACATCAACAATGCCTCATCAAGTGATATGTCACCCAAGTTCAGCCTAAAACAGGATGTGGTGTACCGTGCCCGTGGCAGTAACAATTTTGAAACCAACGTTATCCTGAGACATCCTGATAGCCCCATTAGAGCTCAAACACAGAAGCAGGTCAAGTGTGCCATGAAGCTCCCACGAGACATGGTCCTGTCAATACAGAACTTTGACATCATATCAGTGGAATACCGCTTGAAGGTATGTAGGATCACTCTTTATTTCCAAAGTATAATTGTTCAGCCTAGTGGCAGAGCTTAAAGATCAGCTAATTTTGTAACGGTTTGTGTTGGTGTCAATTTGACAGATATGTTTGGCTATGAGATGTTCTGTTGCTGTTACGTTTTTATATGAAGGTATTATACAAATAGGGAAGTCACACTGTAATTTTTTTTTTTAGGTGAAACTGGACATCAGCTTCTCCTCTGACCCAGAGATCGTTTTCCCGCTGCTCATATGTCATCCTGACTTAATTTCTGCCCCTAACCCTGGTGTGGCTGCTCATCCCTCTCCAGCAGGGGCTGTTGGGGGTTCAAGCAACAGCGACTTCCCTCCCTATGCAGTGCCAATGGGTCCCTACCCTGCATCTCCCAACTCAGGTGGTTATAGATACCCAGGAGCCGAAAGGTATTCACCATCACATGGGTCCCTAAATTACCCACCAACAAGCGTCTGTCCTGATCAAGTGGCTCCTATAGTTGGGATCCTCAATAACTTGCTGCCACGGCAGAATTCTCCATACGGATTTCACTCTTTGTCTTCATCAACACTTCATCCTCCACCTGGTACTTTTGCACTGCCTCCGACCCCAAGTGCCCCACAGCTCCAGCCTGTACCCCTAAGTGCCCCATTTCCTCCTCCATCTTTCAACATGTCTCCTGCAGCTCCTGCATACAACCCTGTGCCTTCTGCACCTGAGATGAACATAGACTTTCTGTCTCAGTCTGATGAGCCCCCTCCAGCTTATTCACTCCTTTTCCCATCTTCTGGAACTGAGCAACCAGGTCCAAAGTAAAAGAGTAGATTATAAATAAGCCTTTATTATTTAGTTAAATAGTTGTAGTTTTTAAAAAGGGCGCCAGGGCTATAACCCAAGTGGACATTTTCACTCACCATGTAGTTGCAATGATTATGATTACAAGTTGGCTCCGTGTAAACTTGTTCACCCAGGTCATAGTTATCCTGTATGCTTTTATGACATAAAATTATGGTTGATATTTCCTATCTGAAACCTGCTCACTCATCCATCCATACATCCATATTTACATTTATCAGTAACCCTAACTACTAATGCAGCATACACCACTGCCTGGTATGTTCATATAAACACAGTCTGGTCACATCTGGCCATGCAGACCATGCATTTTTGAGAGGAGATCTTCCATGTATCAAATACACAATGTCAAACCAGATTCTGCCCTTATAACAACAGCATGGCTCCATGGTACGAAAGGGTAGGTGCTAAACTGACTTATATACAGTCCTAACCCATCACTAACTGGAAAAATTCTTGCTTGCAACCAGAATGTTGTCTTTCCACTATTTTTTAGTAAATTATTTTGTTTGAATATTTTGTAAGTGATCAAAAGCAGTTTTATGAACATTGAAGGGTCAAGATTACTTATTTATATTCTTCATTTCTGGTACTCAACTGTTAATGTGAAAAAATGTTCAGAATGTTTTCCAGATTTTTCCTGAAACTGTTACCGAAAAGTATTTCCAGTTTTAAGTGTGAAATAATGTTTTTAACGGTAATGTGTTGTTTTTAAAGTTGATGCCCAGGTCTAAAATGGATTATCACTGTGTGCAGTACCTACAGTTAGCATGATAACACTTACATTATGAACACATGCCTTTTGAATGATTTGGACACTTGTGTTCTGGATTTTGCTGGTTGAATGTATTTCGTGGTATAACTGCTCAGAGCCTCTGTAACCTGTGTGAAGGTTTGATAACATACGTGCCTTTTCTCATTCAAGTGTCTTAGTCTGTTACGTTTAACAGTGTTATACAAACTACACCTCACTCTTTGTTGAGCTTGCTTAAAGAGTCTGAGCAACATGTAGCTCACAGTTTCAGAGGAAAACTCATGGCTTTTGTTATTGCACCTAAATTATTATATATTGTCCTAATGGTTTTAAGTTTACTGAACTTATCCGACCACAACTACTACTACTACTTTTATCAAAAGTTACTTAACAAACCTATGTTGTCGCACTCACATATAGCAAGTGTTTTCTACAAGTCATGGATCAAAATAAAAATCTATTAATCTCACCATGAGTCTTTCAGTGTGTGAACTCTTTGACTTCTAATCGATTTGGTCCTGCTGTAAAAAATAAATCTTCAAGGCCACAAGATTTGGAATGACCAGAGTACACATTTGAGGTAACACAGCTTTTGCGAATAATCTAATTTTTCATATTCCTTTGCTCAAACACCAAGGGTTCCTGCATGTTTTCAAAGTGCACACCCTGTCTGTGCGTGAGCGGGTCGTTTTGACTGTCATTTGGCATCAAATAACCCACAGCCAAGTTCATTCATTCATTCCTAAAATTCATCGTTTTAGTCCATAGAAACATCAAAAGCTATATAAAAGCTACAGTTTGTAGGTATTTTGTAAGGGATTCTAAAAATAAGTGACGCAATAAACGGCTACACTGCTTGCATGAGGAAATGTGTATTTCCCTGTGATCTCTGCCAGTGGGAGGAGCCGAGTATAGTAAAATCTTGCATGCATCGACCCTGGTGATGGGAAGTTCGGCTCTTTTCATGGAGACGGTTCTTTTAGCACGGCTCCCAAAGGAGAGTTGGTTCTTTCGGCTGCCAAACAGCACCCAAGGTAATATTATTTGTAGCCTCATATTTAAGCCTAACTTGGCTGTGTGAGTGGTTTGTGTGCTGACAAACACTTTTTGCAATTAGTGTATCATCATATGGGAAACCTGATACTTAATTTTGTGTATTTTTTTTGTGTTACAAAGCAGGCTTTTTACTCGTACTGACTATATAGGTTAATGTTTTTGCATAAACAGAAAGAAAGACAGAACAAATGAACAAAAGATTCCGATCCAGTGCTTGTGTCCGTGACTGAAGAAGAAACCATACCTGACAGAGTGTCCCCCTCTCTGCTATCACATGATGATATGATCTTTTCTCGTATGTGATTGTCTGCATGGCTGCTGTGCTGTCAATCGAAACAAAGTTCTGCTGAGTTGAGCAAGGAAAGAGAAAAAGTTGGGAGCCAGCTCTCACTCGATGGGAGTTGGCTCTTCTGATTCACTACAAAGCATGGGCTTCTCAAACCACATCTTTTGAGGACGACACATCACAGGTCACCTGCATTGTGCATCGTCAGATACAGGGGTCATTACTGAGCGCGTTTGGTAGACACAACACAACAGAAATGTCTCCGATCAAAAATTTAGGGCTGATTTACGATGCTCTGAATGAAGAGAACACTTTTAGCGAAGGAGATACAGTTACGGGTAAGCTTGTTTTCAGTTTGGAGAAAGACACCAAAGTGAAAACCCTCGGCGTCAAACTTAAAGGGCGCGCGTACGTCAGCTGGTCTGAAGGAACCGGCGATGACAGAGAAACTTACTCTTCAAGCAGGGAGTACTTCAAAGTCAAACAGAAGTTTGTGGAAAAAACGTCAGATGGTAAGGAAATACCATAGGCTGTCATGTGTGCAAGAACACCCATACAGGTGAACCTGACTTGACAGCTGATTTAATCCTAAAGTAATTTTCCATACCCCTTAAGACTACCATGTGAAATTTATTGATGCATGCTTGTTTCCTGTAGTCACACACAGTTGGAAGGTTAATTTTTCAAAGTGAAGCTGTGCTATGGCAGAGGGACCTGCTCGTTCATATGGGTGTGGCTGTGTTTACAATGTCAGGGGCAGGCTGATAAGCAGAGAATAACAACTTAGAAAAGCCATGCAATTGTAACGATTGATTCTTTTTCAACAAGCACATTATCCATGCAAAGATGCTCTTACATTTGTTTCTGTATATTTTCATCTCTCAGACACTGTGCTTCCCAAAGGAGACCATTGCCACAAGTTCACTCTCAAAATCCCAGAGGGGTACATAATAGTTGTAACTAAATCCATCCTCACTGTGCCATTGTTTTCTTTCAACAAAGAGCATTTCTGAACAGGTGCTATCTTGCAGGAACATGCCATCCTCCTTTAAAGGTTTTCATGGAAACATCACATACATGCTCGAAGCAAAGTTGTCCAGGAGTTGGAAGATGTCTTCGGTAGAAAAAAAGGAGCTCAAGTTTGCATCTAAGTCTCTTTTGATGCCCAGTCAGGTAATACTGTTTCCTGATATTTAATCAGCCCATATTTTTGAATGGCTGAAGTCTTTTAATCAGTTTGTTGCTGCTTCAAAGAATTGGCTGATAGACAATGAGTGGCAAATGGTATATGAAGAGGTATAAATAAAGGAGAAGTGTAAAACCGGTTTTATCTGACTGTCCCGTAAACTGAAACCTGCCATAGTGAAAGCTTTGGAATAAGAGTGTGTGTTGTGGAAATATAACAAAGCTGACACAGACAGTAAGAACTACAATTATCAGAGTTTGTGCTATTGATGATAAAATGAGAAGCCTGATGGAAGAAACCACACTGCTACAACAAACAGGAAGTGGTATGAATTTGGCTGAAAGACAGAAAGCTGACTCTGAACAGAGTGCCATAAAAACAATGACTTTATTGCTCAGCCACATGTGCTGTGAAAAGGTTGTAATAATTATGAGATTAGAGTTGACTTAAAGAGGGCGTTGACCCAAACAAGGATGAACTGATCCAAAGGTTAAGAAAGAGGGTTGACGAACATGTGACAGGACATTGCAAAAACCATATTGTGAAGTGATGTTTAATTTGTGTGATCTGTCCTAGAGTCCTGTTTCTGGTTCTGTGGAAAAAGGAGGTGTCCAAATGACGGCCACTGTTGACAAACAGATTTGCTCTCCAGGTAATGCTTAAAGCCTCCCACTTAGACAAAACATTGACTTAAGACAAACTAAATGTTTGAACATGACAAGTCTAAACATTTAAATTTGCTGTTCATCCATGTGCTCAATTTATGGAGGCAGTGAGTAGTGTTGAGCAGCATTTAGCCGGAGCTGGATGAAATGTGTCAAAAGAGGTTGTTGTTTAGCACAAAATGACAAAAATAGGATTATACTCATCATACATCACAAAAGCCACTTTGTTAGTCTAGAATCCAACAGCAATCACTAAATATTTCCCTTTATATGCACTGTACCTTTAATAAATCACACATATGACATAAGATATGGAGAAAGTTGGATATATTTGTTGATGGGTAAAGTTTCTATTTTGGACTTTTCCTTTTCCCTATTAGGTGGCACCTTCTCTGTCACTGCCAAAATCTGTAACTCTTCCTCCAAGAAAATGAAGCCCAAATTCAAACTGGAGCAGAGAATAACCTACCGTGCCATGGCCTCCTCTAATCGCAGCTTCGCATCTCACTGCAAAGTGGTTGGAGAAAATATTGGACCAAAGTCACAGGAAACTGCCTCCTGCCAGCTGACGGTCCCTCCTGATGCCATTTACAGCATAAATAATTGTGAAATCATTTCACTTGAGTATTTTATCAAGGTAGTGTATGTTGTAATATATTTAAATGTCAAGTAAGAACGGCAAATTATTTCAGTATGCAGTTATACATACCACGTTATTATACTGTTATTGTAAGAATAGTAAAATGGACCTATAGCAGATAACTAAATGAGCAGCTAAATTAATGGTGATGTGATCCAGATGTGTCTGATCTAAATCTATTTCCCTTCCTCATTCCTTTGTTTCTGAAGGTTTATTTGGACATCAAGTTTGCCATTGACCCAGAGGTTCTGCTTCCTGTGGTTGTTGCTCCCGCCACATTTGCTTCCCCTAGATTTCATGAGACGATGGGGCCATATTCAACTGGGCCGCCAGGGGCCCAGAGTTACAGTGACTTCCCTCCTCCATCCTTCCCTATGGGGCCCTATCCTGTACCTGGAGGTCCAAGCGCTCCCCCACAGCCTGGTCAGGCCTTTGGGCCTTACCCAACCATGCCTGTTGGTACACAAGGCTACAGCCAGTTTCCTCCTCCATCTTTCCCTGCTGGTCCTTATCCTGCACCCTCTGCTCCAGGCGTTTATGGATACCCAGCACCAGCTCCCACTCAGCTTAATAATCAGTGGCCACAACAGGCACCTTCTTTTGGTTATCCATCTGCACCTTTCCCACCGCTGTCAGCGCAGCCACAAGCCCCTGATGAGGAAAACCCTCCAACATATCAGTCCCTTTTCCCTCCTCCTAAATAACAACAGCACAAACTATTAAAAAAAGACTGTTAAGCAATGTATGATACAATAATTACTCACTGATTCTGTATTTAAACTGTTCCTCAAAATTGCACAAGTTGGTGGTCTATCTCAGTGCTTTTCAATCTTGGGGTCAGTACTGTGTAGGGTCGCCCAGAATTCAAGTCGTCATCAGAAATGTCAAGTAGCTGATTAAAAAAAAAAAAAAAAAAATGACTGAACAAGTTTATTCTTGTGAAAGAATAAATCTAAGTCTTAAATAAGTGTTATCTATATTTACACTCTCTGGAATATAAATCTGGTTCAGATCAAATGCAGCATGTAAAACTATCTGAGCTAGCACATCTTGATTAATGGCTACAATCACATGACTGCACAGTTACCGCTAGAGTTCCCTCGCTTCAACCTGTATAAACACAAACTTGCAGTCAGGAGGAAAAAGGCGAAATGACTTGAAAGCTTTCTTCTCTCGCATGGCCTCCTGAAGACAGTTCCTAGAGGTACCCAAACATTGCAACTGCCTTTTTCTCTTTCATCCCCTGTGCATGATTCTGGTTTTGACAGTAACTGGGCAGGCACTGAAAGCGTCCTAGAGGTGAGCCTTGTCATAGGACAATGAAGCTACATACAATTGCTGAGACAATTAATTTTAGAAAGAAAAAATCTTTAGAGTTGCTAGAAAATTGTGATGTGGGTCCAGGGATTTCTTTAAATTGGCATTTAAACATCCTAAACACTGAATATTCAATTAATCATTGCCTTATTCAATTATGTTCATAACACACAATCATCTAGAATCTGGCCCTGTATATCTGTGCCTTAGTTATACTATTTGCAAGATTGGGATCACAGCCCAAATAAAGTTTTAAGTTCTGCCATTACTGTCAGTAAGTTCTGCTGTTTTGCCATGAAAGAAGCTTTTTCCGTATTTATTTGACTGTGATTGACATTGTTCCTTACTTCTAATAAAAATACATTTAATCAATTCATTTATATCTACTCAGCTAATTTTTTTCAAAGTGTAGGCTCAAAGTTGTAAGTAGATCATTTTGGACATCAATGTGTGCCTTACAAAGAACCCTATAGAATGGATAATCATAAAAAGGGAACTTTGGTTGTTTGCTGTAAACAGTCAATTTCTTAAATTAAACACAATTGTTATAAGACAGTGCTTTGAATGCTTTACTGAATCTGTTTATTTTTTTAGCCTAGTTTTTGGTGCATCATTTAGGAGAAAAACATCACGTGACCATGCAGGCCCCCAAAGCTGTCCCATTCCTCACAGTAACGACTGGGAAATCCTATTCAGCTTGGAACACTGTTTTCCCCTTATAACAGATTTATGCTCTTTAAATCTAATTGGTAGTCCATGCAGTTGTAGCACAGTGGTTGTAAACACATTCACTTGCTTGCTTTAGTGGTGAACAAGGAATGCTATAATAAAGTCACAGGAGCAACAATGAGTGAAAAAGTCTGATTTTCTGAAGGGCTTAAGAACAGAGCATGCAAAAAGCAGAATATGCAAAATTGTAACTACATAATGAATTTTGCATGCAAGGGAATGCAGATTCTGTGGTCTATGCATGTTCCCCTGCAGGGTTAGAGGAATGCACAGACCCTCCCTCCATAAATCCAAAGTGATGGGTGCACAGAAGGAGGTTGCATGAAGTTTGGCTCCGCCCTCATGCACTTGTTGCCTTTGCTCATCAGTTGCTTGTTGTATTGTCACTAGAGACCTCGTACTATCTTTGCCTTTCCTCACTATCACTATGGGACGAGGGAGTTCATGTATTTGTGTGGTGTTATTCTTTATTTTCAAAGGTAAGACCAACAATTACTTGTGTGTTCAGATTAACCTGCGAGCAACCGTACCTGTACTTCCAACGTTAGTCGGCGGAAAACTGTTAAAACGACATGAAAAGTCGACCAAAAACTTAATGAGTATTATTCCTGCTACCGTAATACTCCTAAGATTTCCGTTGCGTATAGGAAATTTGTTTTGATCAAATGTGACGTCGTACCTGAAATGACCAAAGGACGCTAAAACTCGAGATATCAACCAGCACACACCATGTCAGAGGCTTTAAAAGTGGGTTGGGCTGCTTAAGTCAAAGTAAATAAAACTTTTTTTTTAGGTCAAGACTAACTAATGGTTTATCACTTCAACAGTTCAGTTAGCTGTTAGCTGTAAGTAGCTGTCAGTTGGTTTAGGCTAACCCCTGAAACATACAAAGAAAGTGTCAGTTGAATTATATGTTTCTGTCTCTTTTGTCTCTGCTCATAGCTATATGTCACATCAAATAGCACATTTTTGATCGTCTGAAGTTAAATTATTTCTCTCATGTAGTCCAGGAAGAAACTATGGATACTTTAAATCAACCTTGAAAGAGAGTTAAGGCAGGTGTTTGTTCCCAATGGGATTTTCATCATCATTGAAACTCTCTGTAGCCGCTGAAGTTCAGAGTAGTTTCGACAGCTTTCTTTCTTTTTCATTTTTAGAAAGTTCATTATTTGCAGACTGAAAATTAAATGTTGCTTTATTATTAAGGTGACCATATTGTAAAAACCCAATAAAAGGACCCCCTACCCAGCCTGTTGCAGATCATGCAAAAATTCCCAAAGATACTCAAAGAACAAAGTAGGTCTATAACCCATACACTTATTTGAACCATTCACTTTCTGTTTGTAGTGAAACAAGATGTAATAATGTTAACATGGATAATGTGTAGAAGCCCATTTCCTCCAAAGAAAAAAAAAAAAGAAAAAAAAAAGACTTTGAGATATTTTTTGCCCAACATGGAGACAACTTGTGACCTTTTAATCTCAAATTTGGACTTTTTATCTCATCACTTTGACTTTTTTTTTCTTCATAATGACCTTGTATCTCAAAATTTCAACTTTTTATATAAGAAATTCGACTTACTTTGAACCACAAAAAAAAAAAATATATATATATATATATCAATGAAGCCAGCTTTTTATTTATTTATTTATTTTTACTGGTGGAAATGGTCTTCCATAATATTGCCTCACCACCTGCTAAAACATTGATAAAAAATATATACATTTACTTGTGTAAAAATATAACCCAAAATCTTAAGTTAAATTTAGATTTTTAGCCATTTAAATTTTCAGTTGACACAAAGGTGCCAGGTTTGCAGACAGTACATGGTGCCTCCCACTAGTCACAACCACAATGAAAAGGTGGGGGGTACTACTGTATATCTGCAGTTAGTCTGTTAAAGTGCAAAAGTGCATGTCTGGGCAAAAGAGGACATATAGTTGTCCTATTTATTATATTATAATTAAAGATACATGAAACTGTGAGTTTCATCTCCTTTGGCAACTTAAAACTCCCTTTAGAAGTTTTTTTGCTGGTTATGAAAGGAACAAAAATCAATATTGATGCCTCCATGAGCCACAAATGCAAACAAAACAAGACTGATGATTTCTGTGATGATATTTTGTTGCCACTGGAGAATGATATGCAGTGATTTACAGAATGCTGCAGTGAGAGCAATTTCGAAGATGCAAAATAAAAGTGAAGTGCCCAACTATTCAAAAATGTAAAAAAAAATGAAATCTTTTATTTAAAAGACATCTTTTGCATGTTAAAGAAAAATCCTGGAAAGATGGGCTGAACCATTTGTTTGCCAGGGACTGAAAGTTGCTCACAGAAGCTTTATGCTCCTCTCCTTTCCACAGTTACAAGTGAAGCTTGTACAATTACTATTTTGTTCCCCTTTTACAGAAACTTGTTGTTTCAAAGTCCAGAATAAGCTGCTGGGGAAATGTCTACAGGTGCAAGAAGGATCCTATGGAGGAAGAGTGTCTCTGGTAGATTGCAGCCCCTTTTCATCTTCACAGGAATGGCGATGGCTCCCAAAGAGCCAGGCTCTCAGCAGCCACCACACTGGGGAGTGTTTAACTGCACCAAGAGAGCAGTTTGAAGGTGTCCATCTGCAGCCCTGTGTCTTAAAGGCTGAAAGAGACCAGACTGGTGATGAAGTGGCTGTGATGGAGCAGGACAGGGAGGCAAGCAGCCAAGCTTGGTCCTGCTCCAAGAAAGGACACATTACCCTGATAGGGAGGGGGCTACATCTCAGTGCCATACAAGAATCCACTTTGGTCTTCCTTTCAAGGGAACATAAGCAGGTACAAAATTTTTTAGAAGAAGAACAATAGATAATTTTCAATGAGATGTTGGATTGAATGCACTTTTATTGTACTTCAGATATATTAAAAAAGTTGAAAGGAATGCTTTTAAAAGTTTAAAAGTGAGTTTTTCCATCACTTTTATAACGGCTGATGGAAATTCCTTCGGCTCACCCTCTCTCCAAACAGGGCAGCAGGTGGCGTACTCTTGACAACCAGACATTGTGCAGTGGAAGAGACAGTAAACCTCATCAACACCAACACCAACCCTTCCACCATGTGGAGCAACCTTTGGAGACAGGGTTGTCTTCAAGTATTGTGCCTGAAACACACAGAGAGACTGAACCAGGTAAGGTATTAAAAATATCTAAAATGTTGTCAGCTCAGTATTGTCGTCCTTCAGAATGTAACTCTTATATAAGTATTAAATAATTCCTCAAAGGATCATCCAGTAGAAGAGCTAGATAACCCACTTTATGTGAAACTTCTCACTTATTTTCAAGTTATTTTATGATATGAATTTTAACAACCAGAGTTATCATCTTGCTGCAGGGAATACAAATAACTCAAAGAGTTTCAGTGATTTCTTCTGAAAGGCATGAAGTGTTTACTTCTCAAAGTATACGCAGCTTCACGCTTGAGTTAAAACAGAAAATGTCGCCGACACATCCAACAGAGCAGCCATTGAAGTTACAAGCCTGTTGTGGTTGACATGAGAAACTGAGAGTGAAGCAGTTTGAGACTGAAATGAGTCAGCAACCTCAGCCAACCAAGAACATGCAAATGAAAGTGGCCTCAAGCAGAGCTGTACTTGGTGAGGCAGCAGACGGCTCTGGGGAAGGTATGATTTAATTCACAGTCATACTGTCTGCAGCACATGTAGCCCTGAAAGAACATGCTCCCCAAAGCAGCGTAATGAATGCATATCTTCATGTTTCATGTGACAAATTAAATTTTTTTCACCACTTTTGAACTGGTGCAAGCATGGTATAAATGCAATAAGTTAGGAACGGCTTCATACAAAAAAGTATTTTTTTAATTTGATTTATAATTTGAGTTTAACAAGTTGTGTGAAATTGTGTGTTTGGTAAAAGTCTTCATGTATTGAAAAAACCATGTGAAAGGTGTACTGTATGCCACAGGCTTTTTCTTATGCTTCTCATTTTTTGTACTGCTTCTAACTTGAGATACAAGATGTTTTGTGGTGTGGCAGGAAGATTAGATTACCAAATGCCTGCTTCAGCCTCAGGATCTCATTTAGCCAAGTGCACGCACGATCGATCAATATTTTCCTCTTTCTGGAAGGGAGCCAACCATGAAACAGCATTGCTGTGACATGTCAGGGTATGGCCATGCTGATTCATGTTCAGTGCTACATGATCTGATTCCCCCGCTGCATTAAGAGAGCTCTTGTTCCCTCCTTGAAAAAATCATCCCAGCGAAGAAAATATAAACAGTGTGTGGCTTTATTTTTCATCCCAATGTCTATTTTTGGTAATCAAATTAAACTTATGTTTATCAACACTAGTTCCCAATTCATGTAATTTTTCACTCATTTAAATCAAAGTTATAGGCACTGAGGTCACTGAAACATTCGCTGCAAAAGAGGATGCCCTTTCTTTCTTCAGCACCAAATCCCCAGCAGACCCCACCATGATTTTCTTCAGCATGGACTATGGTGAGTCTAAAATCAATGAAAATTGTATACAATAATATATCTAGAGCCACATAGAGGCTCTATCAACTCTTCCTCCACTAGGGGGTGATAGATCATAAAGAAACTGAGAACAATGTTTACAGTGGGTGTGCTGAAATATTTGTGGAGGAGTATTTATCATTCACAGAGTCTTCACAGAAATCGTATCTTACAAAGGAGTGAATGATTGATTTGCTGCTGGGTCTGTATTGTGCTTATTTGTTTAAGGGATGGGCTGGAAGATAACCATGTTGGTACTCAGCTCCTTGGCTTTGGTCTTGGGGACTGTGATTCTTATCCTCAATGTTTACTCCAACAGGTGAGTGCCTTAATTCAAACTGAACTTTTAAAAAGATAACAAGATTGATAAATTAGTTGACCAACCAAAGAAAAAGGGATTTATTTTTCTTATCAGTAGGTTATTGATGCAGTTTAATAAACAAAGTTGGGCTGATAACAGGCATTTTAAAAGCATTTGCCTTTCCCCCCATCATTGTTTAACATTTGTGTTTGTGTTTCATAGCTCAACAATATCATGTTGAAAAACATGACTTGACATGCAGCTAACCTACCTCTTAGCCAATTGATGCTCTTTATATCGGAGTCCAACCTGCAGTAACTACAACTTATAAGACAATAGCTCTAATTGACTGAAAAAAATGAAATTTAAATGTAAAAAAATGTACAATCAGTTGCTCAATAACAAAATTAAGTCAAAGGAAAAGGTAGACTAATAGAAAAAGCTTTGCACCGACTTTTCATCTCTCTCTTTCTCATTGTACTAGGAGAAAGAAAGTGGTGTGCGTTTTAAAGTCATATACTCCAAGGCCTGAGATGAGTGTCCCTGGATCCCCAGTGCCCAATGAAAGAGCCCCACTGACAGAACACGCCATGCGCCTCCCCCACTCCACCCCTACTTTACAACGAGGAGAAATCCTGATTCAGTGGAAGGATGGCACAGTTACTCCACTTTATGAGGCCTGAATGTGTTTTCTTTTCTGCAAGCATGCACCTTTTCTCCTCCATGTGTGAGTCGTGCTCAAAGCCCCTGAATGTGTTTGAAGGAGAGTCTGTAGTGAAGAGGTAAGATGTGTAAACAAGAGATGATAGAAGGTAGTATTCTGTTTGGGTTTTTTTTGACCACTTTCATCCAAGCGTAACCAGGCTGTTTCATAAAAATGAAATTTCATGGATCAGTATTGAACCGTGCCAGTAATGCTGGGCTGCCACAGGAGGATGAAAGCTGTCATGAAGCTGCCAGAACTGAAAAATTGAGTAAGAGCTGGACTTTCACTTTTCAATAATACTGAGTCCTGATCCCTTCTGTTGGAGATTTGAGGGATTGCTGGTTGGACGGTGAAATTACTGTTTAAGCAGTCAGAAATTGTTTGACTTACTGTTAGAACTATTTACGGGCTCAACAAAGCAACCAATATATTAGGCCTTTACTTGGATAAATACTTAGGAAACTTACCTTTGTTCGCCAGGGCCTTAGATGAACCGTTTTCCAGGCTGATGTTAGACACATTGTGCTGAGGTGTTGGACAAAGTGTTCTTTTACAGACTTGCTTGACTTTGAAGTTTTAAAGGCGTTGAAGCCAATTTTCACTCTCATTTAACACTGGGCTTAACAAATGACATTTACCAAACCACACCTTGAATTCCAACACTCACACTTTTAACATTTGCATTTAAAGGCATTTTATTGTAGTATAACTACAGGAGTGTAGCAAATATGTGACTGTGATAAAAGTTCATCTCTTAACAGAAATAAGTCTTATTTAGCTCATAGGCTTAACTGCCATTCGAAGAGTGGTTGAGCTGTGCGTGGAGAATGTCTTTACTTAGTTTACAGAAGTTTTGTTATTTGTCTAACAGTATTATTCTGTTTGCACTTACATTAAGTTTGTAGAAAGATTTAACATTCCCTTAAATTTGATAAACGTTTGTGTGCTGAAATAGTTGTGTGGACACAAGCAGTGGCATAAAAGTCAGTCAGTGTGTGTTAACTGTTGAAAATTAACATTGAACTAAGCTAATAAAATGATGTTTTTTCATTAATTCGCAGTCATTTCTGTGAGTATGGGATGTATTATGTGAATTTGTGTTGTTTTGAGTGGGAAGAATGTTTGCTTACTAAAGCAGCTTCAAAATAATTACTACAGACAGTCTGCAGGCATGCTGTAATCACAGATTTGTTAAGTTAATGATGATGATGATGATGATGAGGTTCAAGAAAACATTGCATATCCCTGTGGCACGGAAACTTCCCAGCAGGAGGAGTCTGTTTACAAAAAAAGGCAAGTGCTTTTTCAGTGTTTTTTGGGAGAGGTCTGTGTTGTCAAGCAGGTTATTTTACTCTCTCCTTTTTTGGCAATAAGCAGATCTTTATTGGATGAAACACACTAAAAGGAGAAACCGTTAAGTTGTAATACAACACGCCCACTTTGACCTTAAGTCTTGGTACTTTTTTTGGTCAAAGCACAATCTTGTTTTGTTTCTAGAGAAATTAACACCAAGCCTAGAGCTGACACCCTGCCTCTCCTGCTGGTAGTGTTTAGAATAATGAAAGACTGCTAAGTTTAATGAGCGGTATACAGCACCCTGAAAACGACTGGACATCCCACACCCATCCAGACCACATCCACATCAGGAAAACAGGCTATATTCTTTCTTTAAGGAGTAAGTCTGCTTCCACAGTAATGTTGAATATTTGTGGTAATTAACACAAAATCTGCATGAAAACATTCAAGAACTGGTTTAATAATGATACTTTTTGTAGTTAGTTGTTGACCTTCCACACAGATCACAAAGTTGTCTGTATTTTGAATGTTTTCTGTAATTTACCATAAGTAGAAGTTTTGTTGTTCAGAAACTGTTACTCACAGTCATTGTTCTTCCGTAATTCACTAAACTGTGCTTTTACAATATGTTTCGTGAACACCCTCACACGCCTCAAAAGATGAAAGTCAGCCCTTCAACTGCATGGCCATTGTTTTCTGTAATTCCTGTTAGTTGGAATATTGTGCAAAAACCGCAAAACCAAAAAGAAAACAATAGCGTATGTGTCACTGTCCAAATGTGCGCTGATGTGCACCGACGTGCCTTCTTGCAGGTTAGGCAGAGGACGGTGGGAGTGACACCTGTGTGAATAAGAGGCGTGTGTGTGAGAACACTGACTCAGCATTCTCGATGCCTGGCCATGCTGATCTTGGATCTGATTATGTTTGATCATTTATTGGGATTTTCCTTGCATTCTAGTGCAGTGATTGGTTTTACTTGATTCTCAACCTCTTGCGCATAGCGATCTGCCCAAACTTTAAAATCTATAGCAGTTTTGCTGACAGCCTGAACACTGTAGAGATAACCACAGCTGTATTCTGCTCGCCCCTCAGCCACAGTCATACCTCATGAGACCATGACCAGATGAGGGAGAACATCTGAAGCTTTCCTGGCCTTCACATGACATTTCAGAGAAGTAAATCTTTTTCTGCCTATGAAAATTTCATCCAGTCAGTGAGGAATGGTAAATATTTCTTGGCATCGTGAAGTGGTTGGGGTGACATTTTTTGTAACAAAAAATGGTTAAAAGGGAGAGACAAAATTGACATTACAAGAGAAAGAACAAACAGATGTGTTCAAAGGATGCTGGATTTATCAGCTTCCTTTTATTTCCCCCTCAACATTGCATCGTGGCTCCTCTTCAGTCACTTTCATAGTTACAGAAAAGCACATGGTGACACCCTATGAGCATATGTTCATTGTCTTCTCTGCAGTCATTTACAGGCAACACGCAATTGAAGAAATGCAGTATATGTAGCTGAAATTATAAAAATTCATTTTTGATATCAAAAAAGTCTGTTGCCTATTTTTGTTTATCTTTCATTTCAATTTTCTTAATGTCTTTCTCCTACATAATCGCAGACCAGGAGTTTCCACTACCATAATGTACTATGAAGTTACTTCACCTGGAGAAGTCAGGCCTCCCATATGCCTGCCTTCTGCAGCCTAGACTTTGCTTTTACATAACCATGCTGTGCTGTCAAGTAAACAAACCCTTATAGAAAAGCCTTGAAAACATCCAAGGGGTGTGGTAGAAAGTTTTGCCTTATGGTGAGATGGTTGTGAATCAAAGCTGCTGCAGCCTGTCGAGATCATTGACCATAAGGGATATTCTGCAGACTCCATCAATATATCTTACAATACATATGATGTATATGTACATATGATGTGAGCTATCAGTCATGCATTAATGCCCTTGCAGATGCATAAACATATCAATGTAAAATATTATTCTCACACACTGAGGAACACATTAAAATCCATACTGACTTTCTTTTCGTTGTCTATATATATATATATATATATATATATATATAAAGTTAAGTATACTGTGCTTATACAAGTGCATGGTCAACATGGAACATATTAAAACAAAAAAGTACAACTTTATACACATACTCAAGTACATACTTAAAGAGGCTGTGAAGACTTTTCAGGTGATCTTGAAGAAGTCTCACTTTTTTCTTTAGTCTATCAATAAAATGAAGAGTGACCTTTAGTTTGCTCTGTTGGAGAGGATGTGGTTGGTAGATGAGCACTGGTTACAGACACCACAACAAGAGTATCTCTACAGCCAGGTACTGAACTACAGTTCAAACTGAGTTCACAAAGTTTGCTTGTTATTAAGTTTCAAGCTACGTAACCATGAATAAACTAATTCCCTCATCTTTTTGTAAGTGGTAAAAAGTTATCTTGGATAAAGAAATGTAGTGTTAGAAAGATCTGCTCTCCATTCATTTGATTCTAGACAAACACCCTTTGGTAAAAGTCACATCCTCGCAACAGTTGGTGCATGTGCTCATGGGAAATGGAGTCTTTGGGAAAACACTAGCTTTTCCAGATAGTTCTCATAGACCCTTTGACCCAACACTTACATTGGTCCACTCATGTACATATTGGAGTATACAAGGGTCTACAGTCATTAATTGTAATAATGAATGATTCAGCGCAGTTTCACTTAGTATGAAAGGCTCAAGTCATTTAAAAAGGCCGATGTTTGAATCTCAAGTATTCTTTTTGCATCAAACTAGCATGTCCTTTAGTTATTATTCATCCAAGAGACAAAGATTCAACCATCTGTGTAAACGTATCTACTGATAATATGTATCAAGTCTTATCACAGACATATGCCCATACTTTGAGAAGAGAAATGTGAAAATTGATCATTGGAAGCACAGATGTTGGCTCATTTTGTATTTTAATCAGATTATTTCTTTGTTGTTTCCAGATCCAGAACTCATTTCATATTGCCATAGAATTAACTCATTTTAAAAGTGTGGGGCATCTTCTAAAAGGGAAAGAAATGGTTTGCTCACCTGCTACAGGTTAAATGTACTCAGCTAAAGCCATTACCCTGACACGAACTCCTGCGTACTCAATGCAGCTGTGGTTGTGTTACACCTCTTTGTTTTTCTTATTTAGATTTTTTTTCAGATGCAAACATATTTTTTCAGTGTTGGAATGCTATGTATAAAACATTTTAAGACAGCCAATTATTTCTCAAAGTAGTTGAAGAATTTATAACTCTTTCCCACACACTGAGAAATACAGTGTGGTCACATGCTTCAGGGATGACTGTGGTTGTTACATGTCTTCCCCATATTTCTGCAATCTAATAAAAGGCAGTGAGTGAATTGGATTGGATAAAACATTTGGAGGGATTTTGTTGAAGTGTTTTGGACGAATGTTCCAAAAATGCAAACAATGTTCTGATTCTTCATGGCACTGTTCACAGATAATTGGAAGAAGTGCCAGGGGCTGTAAAACTGATATTTGAACTTTATCCAAGCCAAAAACTTTTCACCAAATTTCATCTCTCTTTTGTTAGATGCTTAGAACAGAGAGAAATATAGAGGCAAGGAGCAAAGCCAGAAAATAACTGCTGGTGAGGGTTTAAAATTAAAGATCGATTTTTTTTAAACTACTGTGTGCTCACAAAGTACAGAACAGATTCATGATGAATTATGTGTGCTTTATCAGAAAAAGTACATTAAAACATATCAGAATATTATGACGTGCATAACTGCAGTGTTACTGTCAGTAGTGTTGTTGATGTTTCCAGTCAGGTGTTGGCTGTTCATAAGAAAAATTAAACGGTTCGTGTTGCTCTGCTGAATCCTAGAATAACTGTTAATAGAAGACTGTCAAAAATGATGTATTCGAGGTGTTGATGTATTCAAGGTGTTGATGTAGCTGTTGCTGTAGCTGTTTGAACTCGTGATAGCTTCTCAGTAAATACTGATGTTGTCACACATGGCCTGCACATGGTGTAAACTCTTCCCTCAGGTGTTTAATACTATGCACAACAAAACAGGCCATTAGTGTTGCAGTCTGGACCAGACACCCCATATCACTGTGAGATACATTTAATTGCTCTATGAAACAGAGGGTGAAAGTTGTTTGAACTTACCAGGATGTGTCCTTACTTTTATCGAAACTTTCCTTCTTACCTCTTAATTTCACCCCTTTTTCTTTCCTTGTTTGCAAACAAGTCATGCAAAATGTTTACATTTTTAAGGTTATTGATGTTTCTCTCACATCTGTGAGCTTTATTTCTCTTGAAATCCAGGATGGCACACATGCTTTACAGAGACTCTGGCAGGAGCAAACCTGGCTTAGTGGATATGATGAAACCTTACAGGTGTACTCAGTATCAGATCCTGTGAAAAAAAGAGTATTCTTGGTATGTGAGGTACTATATGAAGGTATGAAACAGTGTCAGCATGGGAGAACCCACTTTTAGGAAGAAGAGATCTTCAACGGCAAACTGAAAAGAAGGTGTGTGCTGTGCTTTGATTTGTAATATTAGAAATTTATCTGCCTTGCCCTGTGATTAATTTGAACTTTCTCACCTTTTGCAAAGCTGTGGACCTGCTGAGACATGTTTTTTAGTGTTGCCAGTTACAACTGGTTAGCTTTTTTTTTTGGCAGTTTTAGAGCAACAAGGTATGATATCCAAGTAATTTCAAATACATATCCAACAAGAGGTAATTACTGTGTGCAGATTAATGTATGAAAATATACAAAGCTCACACTGTTGCAGTTAAGAAAGGTCATATATATGTCAACAATTTTCCACAAACGTGATGGCAAAATTTTAGATAAGCTAAATCTTACAGAGCCATAAAACATCAAACCTGATCTACAGCAGAATTCCTTTGGAGCCTCTGGCAGCATGCTACACAGTGAAAGACAGATCAGAATAAAAAACACATGTCTGCCATCATAAGGCTGATGGGTGCTGCTGGGATCCGCTCTTCAAAGGGGAGCACAGGCAGCTCTAAAAGTTTCACTCTATTACCTGCAGATTGTGTATACTGTACGTCACGTCGGCAATGCTTCCTAAAACTTTTAGAGAAGAATTTCCTCTGTCTAGGGCACTATACAGTCATGTTTATTTGATTACTAGTGATTCAAAACTGCTAAATCCGGCAATTAAATATATAGGCTATATATAGAAGTAATTAAGATATTAATATTCAATTTCTTTTTTTAACTGGGACATTTATTGGCGTGTCAACTTGATCATATAAACCAGCCATCTTCAGCCTCAAAGATGTTGCCCAGACCAAGTTGGCTGCCAGTTAAATACAGGTCACAGCATAAGCTGGGAGATGGTTTATTTTATCTGATTGTAAAGTTTCAGATATTCTGCCAGCAGCCGCCAATCAAACAATGTTATAAAATGTGTTGTGAAATCTAAAAAAATATGCAGTAACAACAGTTTGCCATGAAGCTCCCTGAAGCTGAGAGCAGTCCATTTGATCAATTTTTAATTCTAAAAAAGTGATCACATCTGCTATAATGTGTTATGTTTTAACCCGTGTCTTTGATTTCTCATATTCCTCATGCCAAAAAGTATGCCAGTCAGGTGACTATTCAGTTCAACAGCATATGGTACACCCTTTCATGATTATAAGTAATTAACCACTGTGGTAGGCTATGTCTCTGCCTCTGTTTGAGTCTTGTTATTTGATATTCCTTAAACTAATGTTTGGACATGTCATGTTTACTGATGCATTAAACAGAAACTCCCAACAGAAGCACATAAACTGGGATCTGACTCAACTAAAATTACTTGGAAATCTCCACTTTCCCTCACAATAACAGAGTATTATATAATCCTGTCTATTATGACAACAACGTCGTGTGAGTTGTCTGCGGGGACCTTAAATGTTAATCCTCTCCACACATGTGCGATGACCTGCTAAGACCTGTCAGAGCAATTGTTTGGACCGACTTAGTCATATCGACCTGCCCGAATCCAAACCCTGCAAGAGCAGATTTGCCCGTCAAACCATACTTCTAAAATGTTCTTTTAAGAAATCAAACACTGAGTGGGTGTGTTCACTGGATAAAGGGTGAGACTTTTTATAGTCTACATTTTGTGCTTCAAAGAAAAAGGTAGGCTAAGCTTTCTCACAGTTTCCATCAATCTAAACCTGGAGTATAGTGGGGTATGATGGACTAATTTGACTAGAATTATTCACTGAAGGATGATGGCCCAGTTCTGGTTTGTGGTTCTGAGGTATGCTTGGAAATTAAATATAGTCTCATGTGGAAAATACAGCTGTGTGCTGCATAATGAAGGAGCTGGTCACAATGAGGAAACATGAAGTCATCATCGAAGGGCAAAGTTATGTAATTGGAGTAATCGCTGTGTGTACATGTTTCCCATGGACAATGTTGAAGTTGTCTTAGTTTTCAAGAATCACAGATTCAACAAAACCTTGAGTATGTTTAAATTTTAGACACTCCGTTTTGAATTTCATCCAAACTGGAGTTTGATGTCATCCATCTCTGTCTTCATGCCTCTTGCTTTATCCCAATTTTTGACCCAGTCTGCTGCAACAGAAGGTTTTCAGTGAGCTAGCCAAAGTCTACTCAGCGTGCCTGACTGCTAAAAGGATTTCATGCTGCCTCCAAATAGAACTTGAAAAGTTTTGAAGTCGTGTGATGAAGATGAGTACCCGAAAGGCTTGGCGTTCAAGTTGTAACTAAATGGGCACAGTAATGCCAGGCAATGGCAGCTCAGATGCCAAAAATTCAGTTGCTGTTCTCCTTGCTTCCCACGTGACAACACTGAAATTAATATTTCTAATATTAGCCAAATTGCCATATGGAAAAGCAGAAGAAAAAACGACACAGTTGAGGATTTTAATAAACACATGCTGTTGCTCCCTTGGTCCCATAAATAGCAAACAATGATTGAACTGTGTTGTACAAGCTGTGTTTTCATTAGCGTTAGCCAACTTGGCTCCTCTAACTATAGATCGTTCGTTAAACAACAAACTATTATATTTTTGTGTCACTGGATTCGTTAGACAATTATTTCTAAAAACCTTGCCACACACTACATAACTTGCAAACTCAAAGCTCTAAAAATGATTTGGTTTGTGATACTGTAAATGAGATACACAGAGAGTATTCATATGGTCTCTTCTTGTAAATGTGGTACCACTGTTGGTTTGCCCTTGTTTGTTAATTTCTTTTTATTTGATTTATGTAAATAAACTTTAAATTAAGTCCTGCACTAAATGCCAGCCTGTATAATTTTTGCTGAATAAAATATCACATGAGGGAGAATTAACTGAAGGAGAGCTGATATGGTGTTGTGTTTCAGTTGTTGGTCAGAATCTTTTCATCCTCTTGTGAATACAAAGTCCTTGAGGATGACAGAGTTTTAAACCAAGTTTCTAAATGATAACTGTTTAACTAGGTGTAATCCATCTGAATTGCTCACTGGTGTAACCTGACTTAAATCCCTCCTCCAACTTGGCCTCAGGAATGAGAACAACAAGAGTGAGCACAAAAGAGACTGTAACATGATCAGTTTGTGCAACAATAAAAAGCAGAATTTTATTGTATTGGTACAAAAAGCATTTCCCTCCAACCTACATACAAGGTGCTCACAGTCCAGTTTGGTACCTCTTTATGGGTCAGAAACAAGGTATAAAAACACTTTTACATAATGAAAAATTGCAGTAACATTTAATAGAATGACACAGTGAGTAAGAGAACTAACAGCTATCAAATCAACTTTTGGTGACATTTGTGCACAAAAAGGGGAAATAATCACCTTACTACCTTAAGGCACATCACTGTGTCTGTCATCAGGGTTTAGAATTAGAATTACTGGTTTGGGTTTCTACAGGGCAAAACAAAAAGTCTACATAAAAAACAGCAGCCCTAATATAGCTGCTCTAAATTGGTAGTGGTGAAGTGAAGAATGCTGAGAGGAATGATGTTACACCAACATCTATCGGCTCTAAACAACACTGTGGACTAAAAAGTCATTCACCAGGATTGCATCAATTCATTCAATTCAATCAAAATGTACAATATTCGTCTTGTGCAAAAATTCTCTTTGGTTGGCTTTTCCAATGACTTGAAAAGTTTCTCTGATCAAAGCAATGACAGTGAAACGTTCTGGACGGAAAAATTCTTGAGGGTCAGTTGGGAAAATCCACACATCTATAAAACTGTATAAAACTTAATAATTATAAAACATAAAATACTGTTCAAATTGGAGTGTTACAGACACTAAGATACAAACGCTCATCTTATAATAAAAGAATTAATGTAATTCTGTGTTTCTTAAGTTGTGCTTCTCCTCTACACTTTTACACAATCGTTACTCTACAATATAATACAATTACATGATAAGGTTAAGAGTGGCCTGTTTTACACAAAAACACAGCTATCCTGGGAAACATCCCAACAGCTGTAAAGACAATCTAAAAAAGCCAGTCATGGCTGGAAGGAAACTGTGGTTTGTGTTACTATTTACAGAATGTGCATGAGTTGTTGAATGTCTTTAACACACTCAGTACATTTCTTTGGTTGGTTCTTTTGGGGTGTCGTTGGCAGTGACATTGGTGAGTCGGACATTCTCCTGCTCTGCACTTTTCTTGTCCCGAGCTTCACCCTCCACATGGAAGCCGACCATCAGCTGATAGATCATGACGCCGATGATGGTGCCGAGGAACGGAGCAAACACAGGCACCAAGAACCAGCCCTTTCTGGCCCTGTGGAGATATGAATATAAAAGTTAAGTATGCAAAATTTATGTTCCGAGAAAGCATGTGTGATTAGACAGCGAGTATTTCTTTGGGTAATCCAAATTAAAGTTAATAAGAAAACTATTCGAACATTGACAGTTAGCACTTACGTGAAAACATCACTGCCCCAACCAGCTATTGCGGTGAAGAGACGTGGTCCGAGGTCTCTGGCAGGATTGACAGCATACCCAGAGTTAAAGCCCATAGACAGTCCGATAACCAGAACCACAAATCCCACAGTGAAGGCTTCCAGGCCTGGGGGAATAGCATGGTTGTATGGATCCACAATGGCCAGTATGCAAACTATGAGCGCAGCTGTGCCAATTATCTGTTGGAGAGAGAAACAAGTAGATTTGATGAGTTGGAAGTCACTGTTGTACCACTCATATTTCTTTTTTTTTTCCCAGTGTGGGATATTGCTCTTGTGAAAAGGGTACCTGATCAAAGAAGCCGTTAACGATGGTGAGATGTTTTCCAGGGTAGGTAGCAAAGATACCAGCTGTGGCCTTAGGTCCAGTCACATTGAAACATCCAGGATGGTCCCACAGGGCATCTTAAGAGTCACAACAACAACAACAAATTAGTATCAGCAAATGAGTGGACAAGCTTTTGTGACTGTGTGAAACATAAAACTGCTTCTATGGGGTTTCAAAAGCTGCATTTCTTCACATGTGGGTCCTTACCATAGTACATGCCGAAAATGATAGCAGCACCAAAGAAAGCACCAATTGTCTGGAAGAGGAAGAACATGGGGAACTTCCTCCAGCGCTCTCTTCCGAGCAGACACAGGGCAAAGGTTACGGCAGGGTTCAAATGGCCACCTGTAGATTTACATGATAGTCAGTACATTTTATAGCAACAATAGATAAACGCTATCTATTCTGAATTGGACAATATTACATATATAAATATAAAAACCCTTCTCCTTACCTGATATTTGGCCACAGACCAGGATGCCTAAAGTGGCAGCAAAACCAAAGGCAAAGTTGACGGTGAGAAACATGCCATGAGATCCGCCGCTCAACACCAGCTGGGCCACAGCACCACAGCCAAACATCTGTGAACAGAAGAGAAATAAATCCAGTTTGGTTCCAAGTCCAGAAATCCACTTATTGTTATCATTTGTTCCTGATATTACAGAACATTCTGAGGTCTTTTGCCCAAAACACACCTTAAATATAAAGGCCCTCAATGGTTTTTATTACAAAAACCTGTTCAAAGCATATTTGGAGCAAAGTCAGCCTATCAAGGTCAAACCAAGTAGAAAGGCCAGACTGTGTGATCATTATCGGTGAAACCAAACAGAAACAAAGACCCTTATATGAGCTCTACTCAGATGTAAATGAGCTCTTTTGTGTTCATAACGACATGTCGGATACTCAGTAAGGTCATTATGTCAACCTCATTGGGCAAATACTTTTTCTTTTTTCGCCGAAACGATGTATCATTTAAAAAAAACACAAGTTCCTGTTTTCACCTCGATGAAGCAAGAGAGGAAAACATGTTTATTTTTGGGCTCATATGACTCACTCTTCTCAAGAAACCTGATTTACTGGGTTTAAAGCCAAACAGGTGCCATACTATTTGTTCTTCATACTGTGTGGTTATGTGAACGTCTATGTCCTGTGTCCTCTTTGTATTCATGCTTTAAAGAAGTCTGTGTGGTCTGAACACTGCCTGCTGCTCCACAGCCCCCTGAAGAGGATTTTTTTTCAAGCAGACCACAGGACTTACATATTGAGGTTAGCTTGAGGTAACCACACTCAGTGGGACTGGCGCCTGGGGGAAGCTCATCATCACTGGCCTCAGTCTAAACTCTTTTCCACCCCTGATGAGTCCAGTCATGACTGGAAAGTGCTAGAGTAATGGGCAGAGTTTCACCAAACCGTTTCTGTTGTAACAAGCTTTTGTGATGTGTAAATAAAGCGTTTAAAAAAAGAATCTTTAACTAAAAAATGTATTAAAACTAAAGCGCCCTATATGTCTTAATGCCAGAAGCATCAGATTACAGATAATGGTCCATTAACTCACACATGCCAACCTCTTTACTTAGATCGCATGTCACTAGAGAGGTCTTATTTAAATCCCACACATAATCTGTGAGCCCTGAGTGTTATTTCTTCCTCTTAAGTGCTCAGTTTTCCAAGCTGTCTGCCTGTTGTCTTTATTTAAGAATTTCACCAGTGAGCTATATTACTTTACTGATATTGTTAGCATGTTATCAGCTCCCAAACACCCTCTCAGTCAACATTTAACTGGCTGATTCAGCTGGTCATGCATCCATGCAGCTCCTTCAGGCTTTTAACACTGTTGGGAAGCTTATATAAAAAAAGAACAGCCTGCTGAGAAACACATTTGGGTATTGTTTAGGAGCTGAAAGCAAAGAATCTGCTGGCCTGGAACCAGTTTATAAATCAGCATCTGCGTAAAGGTGCTCTCCTACGGCTGCACTCTTTATCAAAAATAAGACAGTTTTGAAAAGGCCTTAAGATTGTATCTTTCAATATTTACTTACATTTTTGAAGCTCCTGAATTGATACCACACATTTTTGAACTTTTAGAAGAATACATCAAGTCTGTGACTTAAATGCAACACAGCAAATTTTGTTGATTTCTCAAGAAACAAGTATGAAAAAACTCCTGTCCAATTATTCTTCAAGTTTCCTTGAACAAAGAGCAACATGCTTAGAATGCCAAATTAGTAAACAAAAGAGGTACACACACCCACACACACCTTCACTCATGTAATGTATCTGAGTCATTATTGATTATATGACAATGATTACTTTTGAGCTTAATCTAATCATTCATTTACAGAAAAAAATGTTAATATATTCTCATCTGGAGTGACATATATTAAATGTAAACAAAGATAAGGTTGGAAGTAGAGAAAGTGTTATGTAATATCTGTTTGCAGAAGTTAGATTATGTCAGCCATTTGTGGGATGCGATGTCTATTGTTCTTCATATGACGCTCCCTGCACTGCCATCGACATGTGTCACCTTAAAAATGACTCGGCCACACCTCAGTGTTCAGGGCACAAACTGTGCACCAATGTTAACACTTTGAGTGCTTGAATTATGTATACAAGTTGTTTCAACTTCACACACAGTTGCCAGTGTGTTATTTTTAATCTATTTTGAATCATTTAAGGAATTGGATCAAGTGAGTATCTCTTTTGGAGGAAAAATGAAGAGCCCTGAAGTCTGCTTTCACACTGAGGATATAGGGTTTTTATTTAAGTTTTAGAGAGAAACCTTAACATCCTAATTGTGAAGTTTATAAATCCGTAAAATAATGTGTTTATAACAGAAGTGTATGGTTTGCCTACTCTGCTGGATACACAATATTTAAAGTAACAAATGCATTTGTGCCAAGTTTTTGCAAGGACTTGTTAACAAAATATTTCTAATGTTAAATCTTATTTTGTGTGTTCAACCCTTCATCGGACTAAAATAGTCATATTTTTTGTTGGATTATGTTGGATAATGAGCTGCTTTTTAATAACATTTACTTAATGTTAGAGGTAAAATTAGCAACCAAGCCCACAAACACTCACTAACACCCACTACAAAGCGATGATAAGTTGGCATGAGGTCTGTCTCACCAGGATCCTGAATCCTGACTCCAAGTAAATATTATTTTATAACTGTATTCATGGTTTGGTCCACTCTACATACAATCTTCACCAACCTGTTTGCCACCTTTTTGTCATAATGTAAGAGGGAAAGATAAACTTCTTTTACACACCTCAAGAGTAATCATTCTGTCTGATACAAAGAGTGCCACTTTCCTTGCTTTGAAGTGCGTGTTTGGTTAGAAAATCAAAGGCAATTTGAAAGCTGTCACTCATCAATCATCTTGCTCAACTGTATAAAAATGACACATGATAACAAATGCAGTCAAATAGAGTTATGAATGATATGCCAATATCAATAAAACTTTAAAAGGTGAGGGTACTTGAAGATAAGACAACACTGAGGGGTCAGAGGTCAACTAATACCAACATACTGAGATCTTTCCAATAAAAGAAATGAAGATGTTTTTCTTTTAAAAAAGATCTGACGCTGCATAAAGAGATGGACGGTAGATTTTTAAGACTCTTACACCTGCATACAGATGTTCACTCACACACAAACACACACACAAACAATGGTGCGCTCTTACCACAAGGATGAGGGTGCCAAGACACTCTGCCAGGGCCTGGCGAAGCAGCAGGTTACGGATCTGGAAGAACCGGGACAGTTTGTCCAAATACATCTTCTGTCTGCCCATGTTTTCTTGATGGAGGCTGATGCGATCGAGAGAAGATAGGCACTGTAGGTTGGTAGGTTGTTCCTGAGTGGCTGTGGAGCTGGCAGGACCAGGCTCCTCTTATAGGGATAAGATGGGCTGGGTTGGGTCTGTGCCAAAACTGAGTTCGGCCCCACCCTCTGCACCACGCCTCCCGCCTGTGATTCACACTCTGGTCCGGTTTTCACTCTCTTTCTCTCTCGCTCTCACTCTCTCGCTCTCTCTCTCACACACACACAGGTGCTCATACATACTTTGCATTACTATACCTGTGAGCTCTCTGTTCATCTTAGTCTTTTTGTACCTACCTGAAACCAGAGCCTTGAGTCTCCTAAGCACATACCTATCAGTAACTTTGATTTAGATGAAAATAATCCTGCACAATGCTTTGATAATACCAGATTAAGATAGAAAAATACTTGCTGAACTATTGTTGCCTAACCTGACTTTTTACCTTTGACCAAGTGTATGTTGAAGTGCAACCTACTTTTACAGGGAGCTACTCTTGATAATGTATACTGCATTTCTGCATTTCTTTGGTTCTCCATTTTACATTTCCACCAAGTGATTTTTAAAAAATAATTTAGTTTATAAACATAGTTGATAAAGGAAAAATAATTGAGCTTTTATCAACCTAACACAGCTTCAATACATCTCTGTCAACCGATTTTATAAACAAGAGCTACCGTTGTGAAAAATGCTAAATACCCCTTATTTGTATAAAAATCCCTGCAAAGACACTCTTCTTCATAGAGCTAGAAATAAACTGCACACACACACACACTCCTAACTGTATCTGTCCGCAGCCCTTACTGCTTCATTCCCACAGGTTTACACGTCTGTCTCTTTTCCCTTTCTGTCCCTCACCTCATTTCTCTGACCTGTTCTTTTGTCCCCCGTCTGAAACTTCATCACCGCATATTATACCTTCTTTGTCTGTTTTCAATAGAGGTGTGAGAACATTTCCAGTTTTAAAAGCCCATAGACATGCCTCTATCGGTAGGAATCAGTGTACAATTTCTGTACTGTTTGGGGACTTCTTTTGTTCATGTTTGAAATACCTGTTTTGTAGTGGTAGTGGATTAAATTTTCAATTTGGACATGTTTTTACGCGTTTCTGCAAGATTACATGGGAAGAACCAGGGTGGACCATGAGCATGTATTTTTTTTCTACAAGCAGTTTATCAATTTTTTTCAAAAAAGCAAATTGATGAGTCAGAATAGAGGTATACACATGACCAGTGACTGATGTATAAATCATTGGTCTTACCCTGGAGGCAAGAAATGTATTGATATACGTATAAAACTAGCAATTTTAAATATCTCCAAATGGAAATATTCAAAACTTTTTGTTAATTCATTGTTCTTAAAACATAAACAAAGTGGTTTATCATGAGAATTAGTGGTTCTAAACCAGTGTGAAACAGATGTACTCAAACTCACCTGTGTATTCAGGGAAATACTGAACATGCTTTTTTTACAGTTAAAAATGAAATGCATGATGCTTTCAGCCCATTCAATCCATTTAATTACATTAAACTAAATAGTATACATGAAGCTTGGCTGTTGTTTTGTTTTGTGCTTCTCTAAGTCTGTTTTTGATTGGCCAATTAGAGCCTGTTTGCTGCTGCGAGCAACACTTAAACTAAAGTAACAGCAGGGGTCACAAGTAACTGGCGCCATCATTTTGGGGATCCCAGGCTGAAAAGTTTGGAGCCCCTGCCTTAAGTGAAAATATTCCATTTCCCTGGCTTGCAGAATGTGTGTCACTGAAAACAGGTTTCGCACAATCATTCGGATTTTGATAGATATGTTACGTTTCATCACTGTGTATCCCCGAGGCATTCTGAGTCATGTCTGTCACAGCACTGGCGTCAAACCTACCTGCGTCATTATTGTTGCGCAACTGTTCATCGCGACTGTTGCAGTGCAGCTTTCATGGATATTGGGAGGGGAACACAGAGTGAGACATCTGTTTAACAAAGATGTTAATGGGAGTTTTGGGAACAAGATGATTGTGGTCCAAGTTGATGCATGTACGGTCGTATAAAACATTTATCCTCAGACTTTAGGAGGTACGCAACAAACAGTTGATTTACCAGTGGCACAAATTTCACTTCTTGAAGTAACCTTATTATGCTGCCTTTTCCCCTCTCTAGAGTGTTTCCCAACAGATAAAGATAAGTAAGAATGGTTGCTTTTTTTGGAATTCATTCATGGTTTAGTACCCATTCTTCCAAAAGCCTGGGTCTGCAGTTCATTGCTTCAAAACACCTTATTTGACAAACCGTGCAGACACATTTTATGAACCTCTCACCCCTTGACTCCTCCAAAGATTGAGAAGTATGTTTACTTGTTTGTCTCTTCTGTTAACCTCTCTAAAAGAGATCCCATACCAAAGGCTTGTGGAGCTGCATTTTTGGTCCACATGGTTTTAAATGACCCTTCATGGAATTTTCTGGCTCAGACAGCCCTCAGTAAATAGGAGAAGGAAAGGAATGGTGGCACCCACAAGCATTATGGGATAACTCCAAACTGATGTGAATTTCTGTCGATTTTCTGCTACAACAAATCATAACTATTCAGATTTGTTTGGCAGGCTCTGTTTTTTCATGGGCCTGAGGTCTTCAGGAAATGGTTGTGATAACTGTTTTTAATGCTTGTGATTGGTGGCCATGTGTAGCATGTGTCTACCAGATGTGTTTGTCTCGCACATGTGCCAGTCTGACAGTTGTTTTCCATCAGGTGCTGGGAGACAGGACAGGCGCGGACCGGTGAAGATAGATTGATATATGTCAGACAGACATCATAGGTTGGCATATCGCCCAAACAGACATTTTTCACATTGACTATTCTCTGGCAACAATGAATTACTACCTTTCACAGCTGGTGAAGAATCCAATAAAAACACAGATATCGCAGCTCATCTTTTCAAATCTTCAATATTATGAAAACATACTTTATAACTTTCTTCTGTCTCCAGTACAGATGACGATGAGATGGTTTCAGAGCTTGATAAACTGTCTGCAAGAAGACAAACTACACAGCTGCAGTGGTACCCTGGCGTAAATATGAAATCTGCAGTCATGTCAGGTCATGACAATCTTGACTAACACACTGAATAGAGCCATCTGATTACAGTGTCACGTATTCCACTTTTACCTAATTTCGTCAGATTTTCAGGTTCCTGGTAAAGTCTTTGTCAATTGTTTAGGTGAATCACTCCAGGAAGGTCTGGGAGAATTGTCTGTAAAACAGACGGTAACAGATGACACCTGTATGTGTGTCAAGTGTGACAGGAATATTATTGATAAACACTTCAGATAACCTTATTTACACTCTGTATACACGATGTGTGCGACATTACACCTGTTTCCAGTACATTTCCATGTTCTCCACTTTCTCTATAATTAACGGGCACAATAAAAAACAACAGACTTTCTCTGTCAACAGCTGCAGACGCACAAGCACATAAACATCCTATGACACAGCTGGATGTGTCAGCTCAGCACTTAGAGATTTTTATGTGCGGGATTGTTCGCAACGCTAAGTACTTCATCATCAACCAGGACATCTCATCCTCCCAGATACGTGTCTGCGACGGACTGACAGCAGACTTAGCGACCTGTCAACCACTCACTTTTCAGTAATTCTTTATTTTTTCTATTTATTATTATTATGATGCCTCAGTCTTAATAAAGTCCAACAGAGCAAGTGCTTTCTGTTCTGTTTCTGAAACTGACATCAAAAACTCAAACAGTATTCAAACAACCTGTATATCCAAATGTCATAGTATAAATAGTTTAAAGTCATGTCTTCATACCCTTCACCCCATCCCGTAGCATTCATTTGTTACCAAAAAGATCACACTGAGGGTTTATGGGTAAATGTGTGCCTATTGCTTACAGTGACAACTATTCCATCACTCATCGATGACATTTTAAAACAACCCTAATCACAACCCTCACCTGCAGATCAGATTTTATTGTCCTTTCAGTAACTGGAGGAAGGTGTTCAACTGAAATCTTAGCCGAGCCCTGCAGAAAGCGTGGAAGATTGTCACGCAAGATGTTTTGCACTAAAAAAACGATGTACCAGTTAAAATTACTGGAGTCTACCGCATTTGATTTAACACTCTATGAAAGGATCAATGACCACTTTAGCTTTAAAGCATATTAATGTAATTATAAATTAAGATTCTGTAAAATAATGCATTGAGATTGTGAGTTTTGAATCCCCTGCCTGATCATAACTTGTAAAATTTAAAATCAAGAGTTTATGAAACATGTGCAAGCATCAATTAAAGACTGTGATCTGAAATTAAAGTCGATCCATTCTAAGTTCGAAGGGGCTCCAGCTCTTGCCAGATTATGTAGTTGTCAGGAAATTAAGCATGGAGAACACGTTTTGCTGAATTTGCAGATTTGTGGTGCTCATGAAAGGTAAAATAGGGACAGTCAATAAACTGTTGCCCCCCTTAAAAACCAACAAAACGAATAAAAACAAAAAGCAAACAAACAACAACAATAAAACAAACAAACACACACAATAACACAAACACTAATTTATAATGACTTACCACCGGGCAAATTGTTTGAGTACTCAGTGTTTTTTTTCCACAATTATGGTGTTTTTCTGGATACATTTTGCAGTAATATACAGTAAATATGATTCATTGGAAGTCTATTTCCACCAGTTGCAACAGTAAAAACTTCTTTTTTTGGACTTTAGACCGTTTTGCAGGTTTTTTTGCCCTTATTAAGTCAAGGTTTTGAGATGAAAGTTGAAATTTTGAGATATTGGAGTCAAAAGTTTAAGATAACAAATGCAAAAAGGTTGAGATTAAGTCAAAAAAGGGAGAAGAGAAAAAAAGTTACATTTAAAAAAAAGAAGTCAAAATTATGACCTAATAAGTCAAAGTTTTGTGTTAATAGTTAAATTTTTGATTTTTAAAAAACTCATTAATTTGACTTTTTATTGCAAAATTTTGACTCGAGTCTCATTTTTATATTTGTAACAGGCAGGAATGGGGTTCTGTAGGATTCCCCATTTCAAGGGAACTTTTCTGTTTTAGTTCCAATACCAGCTATTTTCACAGTCCTTGATAGTTTTAAAATGACAAAAGTTCAGCAGATATCTTGAAATATGTAATGGATGGCTAATGTTGAAAGCTTGGATAGTGACTGAAACTTGTATTGATTATATATGGCTGACAATAATGTCTTACATAATAGTAGAAACTACAGGTTCTAACAAAAAAATGGTTAAGTCTCGCTGTAATTACATGAGACCTTTGCCTTAAAAACCTTGTTAACGAGGGCTTTACCAGAAACTTTAACAGTTTATGTGGGCTCTGCAGTTAAGCTTGTATACTACCTGGTAGCTAAAATGCATTGTGAGTGAGGAGACAGTTTCAACAGCCAGAGTGATGAATCAACAAACGTTGTGCTTGAAATACCTTAAAATGAGATGTGCAGAAATTATAGGGTTTGTGTACGGGCTGGGAGCCAGAAACGAAAAAGTGTTGGCTGACTGAATGACAGCAGCATGATGAAGTATTGAGCCATTTACTATTAACAGCCAGGACTACAAAACAACTTGCGTAACTTACAAAACTTGATCAAAAGCAGAGACTCCCATCCATCCATTTTCATAACCGTCTATCCTGCTATTCAGGGTCGCGGGTGGCTGGAGCCTATCCCAGATGTCATTGGGCGAGAGGCGGGGTACACCCTGGATTGGTCGCCAGTCAATCGCAGGGCTAACATATAGACAAACAATCATTCACGCACACACTCACACCTACGGGCAATTTAGAGTATTCAATGAACCTAACGTGGGCATGTTTTTGGTCTGTGGGAGGAAACCGGGGTACCCGGAGAGAACCCACGCATGCACAGGGAGAACATGCAGACTCCACACAGAAAGGCCACCCATGCCTGAACGGGGAATCGAACCAGTGACCTTCTTGCTGTGAGGCATCAGTAATGACTTCAGTTTGTTCTTTATCAGAGAATGACTCCTCAGAGAGCTTATGTAAAAGAAACTATTCTACCAGTTCAAGCCGATATGTGGTGGTGTAGTTGTCTTGTTTTTTTCTGTCACTTTTGGCTCATTTGGACACCACAGACCCCAGAAGCAATGCAGGCTTTGTCTGTCCTTAAATGACCACAGCATGTTCATCATGAATGCTTATTGCTACTTCAGTGAGCTAGCTTAAACTCACCTGATCTCATACTAGGTCCCTCATCATGACTATAAGTTGACTTCATATAATTTCACTACTCCTCAGTCCATTTGAGTACTTTTGGGGTTTATAGTTGGAGACCAAAAGTGTGTGAATGCAGTTTAATCTAATCTTTTTTTAACTGTGGGGTTCATTTGTGTTGTGTATTGAATGTAAGAAGGGTGTTTCCAGCATCTTTTTCAGTCAGTGCAATGGAAAATAAAGAAGCAGGGGTGGCAATCTGACTACTACAGTAGTGAGTCTGATAAGTTAACAGTTAACATTTCACCCACCGTTGTACCAAAATACAGTTTACTGTTTGACTTCTTTTTTTTTTTTTTTTTTTTAAGTTATTTTTTTGGCATTTTGTGCCTTTATTTGATAGAGGAGGACAGTGGATAGTGTCGGAAAGGGGAGAGAGAGTGGGGGGTGACATGCGGGAAATGGCCACAGGTCGTATTCGAACCTGGGCCGCCCGCTCGAGGACAAGCCTCATGGTGCGCAGCCATATCCACTCGGCCATCCGCGCCCCTACTGTTTGACTTCTTGGCCAAAAAAAAAAAGTCTTAACCAATGACAAGGTCATATATGTAAATATTTTGTTGGGCTGCCTTTAGCTTTAATTACAGCATGCATTCACTGTAGCATTGTTTTAGTAAGCTTCTGCAGTGTCATAATATTTAGTTCCATCCACTGTTGCATTAATTTCTCACCAAGATCTTGGAGTCAAAGCCTTCTCCAGCACATCCCAAAGATTCTCAACGGGGTTAAGGTCTAGACTCTGTGGTGGCCAATCCATGTGTGAAAAAGATGTCTCATGCTCCATGGACCACTCTTTCACAATTTGAACCCAGTGAATCCTGGCATTGTCACCAAGGAATATGCCCGTGCCATCAGGGAAGAAAAAAATCCATGGATGGAATAACCTGGTCATTCAGTATATTCAGGTTGTCAGCTGACCTCATTCTTTGGGCACATAACTTTGCTGAACCTAGACCTGAGCAACTCCAGCAACCCCAGATCATAGCACTGCCCCCACAGGCTTGTACAGTAGGCACTAGGCATGATGGGTGCATCACTTCACCTGCCTTTCTTCTTACCCTCATGCACCCAAGTCGATGGTTCCCCACCACCCTTCCACTTTTTAATAATGTGCTGGACAGTTCTCAACCCAATTTTAGTAGTTTCAGTAATCTCCTGTGATGTTTTCCCTGCTTGATGCATGCCAATGATTTGACCATTCTTAATAGACCAACATCTTTTCCATGACCACAAGATACATCTTTCACCATGGTTGTTTAAGAAATGAGAAGTTACTCATTACATCAGCTGGGGTTAAATAACTTGTTGTCTGCTGTGTATGTTAGGATACTGACCTGCACTACATTCTCCCAGTTTTCTGCAAAATGCAACTCACTCTGGCCTTGTACTTATTATGCCTACTGTTGTTGAAAAGACTTTGTTTCAACATCTAAGATTGACTAAATTTGCCAAAATTTCTCAGTTCATTTAACTTTGATGTCTCTGTCAAAACAGTTTTTCTTTTAGTGATGAAACACCCCAATCTAATCTTTCCTTTCCCTCACCAAACACGGCATAAAGAAAGAAATGCAAGTCAAAAGGTCAGATGCATTTATTATGCAAAAAACAGGTACAAACACAACACATGTGATGAAAAGGAGCATTATTCTGAATACATCCAAAACTCAACTTTGTTTTATCTTGATACGTCAGATACAAACACAAGATACCAATGAATCTTATGTGCTGGACTTGCCACTGAGCCCATATGTGTTGCAGCTGGTGAAAGAGGTGTGAGTAGGCGTGTGCATTTGTACACATCTAAAATGACCATTTCTCAGTCCGAGCCTCCACTGATTTGACTAAGCCCTTTCCAATGATCCGGAAGTCCTCCAAAATTGCCTCAACATTAGGAATGGTGTTTGCTTCGTTCCCGGTCACCTGTACACTCCGCGCAGATGCCTGTGATGTCTGTAATGTGCAGTGAAGGAGAAAGTAGAGTATTGGGTCAGTGGGGGGCTGGTGACATGTGAGTGTAATAGAGAGGGCTGATGCATATGGAGACGCATGTAAAACAAAGCAAGCGACTAATAGTTAAAAAGGCAATCTCTCACATGAATGCTTCGAGACAGAAGACATGAAAAAATTAAGACTTACCTTAAATGGTTCTGGGGTGAAGGCTTTTGGCTTCCATACCACTGCGATCACTGTTCCACCGTAGGGGTCACAGAAGAAGAGGGCGAGGTCTCCAAAAGCATCCTGAAAAAAACATTAAGTTTAGTGATGGTGACAAGGGTGAAATAGGGAGACAAAATCAGAAGTGAAATAGATTCTCTTCATTAATCAAAGTAGGACTACAAACTTTGCTCAAGGCATTACCAAAAGAATGCATCAGTTATTCATTTGGTTTCAACCCCGACAAGTTATGACACTAAAAGGTTGATGTGCAATGTGACAGAAGTCCTCTTATGCCATTAGTAAGAGAAAGAGAAATTCATGGAGATGACTGAACATGTTTGGGTTCAAAATATCTACAAAGGTACAAATGGATAAAAAAATCTACATTGTCAAGGTAGTTTGTGAAAACTGTCAGTAGTACAAGGTATCCCTCTTGTCTGAAATTAATTCTTTACAGTCAGGAAATCTTATTTCATAAACCCTTGGCTTCAACAGTCCAGCTGCAATTAGCCTGTGTAAATCCTGCTAAACAGCTTTTCTCACATCCTGTGTCAACAAGGTGCAATCAAAACCACACCCCTCGAACATGAGACTCACCCTCAGCTCTGCCAGGTAGAGAGACACAGGGTTGTAATCCACGACGGGCATAGCCCCCCCAGACGAGGACGGAGAGCCTGCCATGATACCTCTGTGGAAAGTGATAGTGGGGGTGTCCACTGCGTGGTTGAGCAGAGGAACCTGCTTGGGGTTCAGGTGGATCAACACATCGTAGGCATCCAGAGGAGGGCGCATAACCACCTTTACAAACACAGACGAGCGCTTCATAAGGCTTAATCACATAAATCCTAATTTCCCAGCTAATAGGCTATTTATTAAGGAATAATCAAAGACAGATCTGAAGAGTGTTTTACTCACCCTGACATCTTGAATCTGGCTGCTGTCCATCAGCTGCTGTTCCAAAACTTTCAGACTCTCCGCAGCCATCAATACAACACGTTGCAGCATCTGAACACATGTAAGCATAATATTACTTTTCTCTGTGAACCTTGATTATTTGGTCAATCAGTAGGATGAGCACCTATAGGGCCATGAGATATAAGATCTGAATTTTTGATTTTTGGAAACAAATCCAGTTAAAAAACAAAAGCCCTCGGTATCAGCAGCTGATACAGAGGGGATTTACAGCCAAAATCTTACATGTCCAGAAAGAGTTTTGAAAGGCTTCACTTTTATTTTCAACCAGTGTGATGAAAGCATTTCTTGACAGAGTAAAAGTTGTTTGAAATGTATCTATCTCGATGCAAACAGCTACAGGATCACAACTCTGCTTTGCAACCAAATAGGACACTTGTGCTTCCCTCTTGTATGGGTGTGTGCTCATACATACATGCATATGTACTGGGAACTTATTTAATGCATTTAACAAGTTAATAAACTCTTTTTAAGACTGATATTTTTTTGTTCTTGCCCATTCATTTCAACATTTTGTTCTAATAATGGATCATCCTCTCTTATAAGAACAGTGATTCAGGGAAATGCAGAATTAAATTCAAACTAAACTGAAATTACTCACTGGTTTTGTCGTTCATTGTGCAAATGTGCAGAGCGAGTGAACATTTCTGAGAAAGTTTCCTCCTTGTTTCAGGAGAAACACAGACATTCATTCTGTAATCTGATTCACTCCGTCACATCTGCTCCCTAGTGGTCAGTCAGGGGAACTGATCCAACTACAATGAGCCATATCATCCACTCATCTCAGCTATTTGTTTTGAAACACCTTGGTCCTGGAGGTGATAAAAGTGGGCATATGAAATCTACAAAAATGTTTCTATACTGCCTGAGTACCTTTAAAGGTAAACAAGAACTACCCTGAATATTAAAAGTGAAATAATTCAGGACACTATGAAAAAATACGCCGAATTAGGCGCACAGTGACGTCTCTGACAGGACGTCACCAAGCAAAAAGTTCCTGCTTATAAAGCAGGATGCTGGGGGAGGCTCAGTGTTAATGTTGGGCTTGTTGGGAGAGTGAGGTGGTTCAACACAGGAAGCTTATCTGGGTCAACTACGCACCATGGGCAGCTTGTTCAAGTATCTTTTTTGTGCGCTGATGTGTGCCACTGGAGTCTTTTACAGCTATGCTCACATCCAGACAGAGGAATACAAACCAAAACATTTACCTTATATCTCCACAGCAGAGGACAGCAATGAGAAGCAACTGGTGAGTTATACCTGATGGTCTCAGAAACTCATTAACTGTTCACTTTGGGGAAGGTCAGGAGGTTGTTGATGAAATAACTGGTTTAACAAGTTTTGCCTTGATAGACTTCAGAAACTGTTATCTATTTCAATTTTACCGTAGTATCTAATATTAATCAAAATGATTTTTAAACTCTATTTTATTTTTTGCATTCCTAGATCAATGATTTACATGAAGTTTTGGAGAGACTTCAGAATAATCAAATTCCAGCTCTGAGAAAAAAGCATGGCTTTCTCCCTGTGGTATGTACATCACATCACATCAGGCTGTCTACATCCATTGACGTAGTATTTCCACAACAGTGTGGTTGAATTATTTGTTGTAATATGCTCATTTTATTTCCTGGGACTTAAAATGTCCACTTTTGATTTTTAAAAAGTTTTGATCTGTTTACGTTTTCAGTGTGACCCTGGAGATCAGTGTGCACTGAGGAAAGGCTCCAGGATTGGGAAACTGTGCGACTGTTCCTTGCCCAGAACATGTAACTCTTTTCTACATCGCTGTTTGTGATTTTGTGCTCATGTGAGACTTCTTATGGAAAACAGTGAAAAAGAAAAACCTTTAAGCTTATTTTCTATTTGTCGTTAAGATGTATTTTTTAAATTTCTTTTAAATGAACTCACAAACTTTAATATTTAAACATTTTTTGAATCATTATTGAGTAAAAATCTATTAAATGCTTTGTTGTGTGAGTTGTGTACTTGTTCTTTGTGTCTACTGACCTGTACGCTTGGTGCTCTCTTGGTCCACAAAGATAGTTTTTTATCTTTAGGCGTAGCTATAAACATGACGGGCAGAGACTCCCTGGAGGCCATGAAATCATTTTTGATCTCTGTATAGTCAGGGGCTACACGTGAGGAAGAGAGAAAAAACAATCACATGACCCAGCAATGGATATGAGCAGGATGTCAAAGTATGTTGGGTGTGTAAATAGAAAGAGGTCAGAGGCGATTTGTTTATGTGACACAGAGGGAAAAGAAGTGTGTGTGAGGGGGCTTGCCTGCGAGCTGGTTGTTTAGGTTGACAACCAGCGGGTTGTTCCTCCAGTCAAAGGAGGAGAGCAGATGAAGGAAGCGAAGGAAGCCGACCTGAGGAGAACTGAGGAGGACAGAGAAATTGATTCACATGACCTACTGAACGAACAAAGACAAGTGAAAACAAACTAACAAATAAACAAATGAGATGAAAACTGAAAAATAGAAAGTTACCCAGGTGCTGTAAAGGGTGCAGGCTGCAGGAAAAGCGACGCCACCAGCAGGTCTGCTGTGTCCTCTGTCAAGTCTTCACTGAACAGCTGAGCACCGAGCCAACGTTTGGCCAAACGACACACTGCACCAAAACACTGGTGCTGCTGCTGAAGCCTAAAAACAGCATAAAACACATCACGTGAAGCAAAAAGATTACTCGACAATAAGGAAACATTCAGAGGGAAGGACAGGAAGGACAACAGTTAATGTAATAACATTTTGAGGAGAAATGTGATGGTGTATGCATTAAGGGGGACAACAACTCAAAATCCTGCTGCTTCACAAAAACACAGAAAGATACAGCTTCAAGCAACTGTTTCAGCTTTACCCATGTAATGTGCTGGTAAGTAGAGGCTTGTGAATTGTGGACATTTCCAGAGCCTGAGCCTCCTCATTGTCCCTTACAACCAACAGCCCCTCCGCATTCACACTCTCCCTCAGCACCTGAGGCTCACGATGGTATGCCACATGGACACGGAACAAAAAACCATCCTGGATACAAAAACACAAGGAGGAAAAACACAGTTAATAATGAGGATTATAAAAGAGCAGTGATTACAAATTGTGCTGACAACTTGCACAACAGGTACACAATCTCAAACACGTACCTTCCAGACATCCAGGTGTGTTGGGCAGGGCTTGCATGTATAATTATGGTTCTTGTTCAGTAAATCGCCCAGGCGGATGTGAAAGGCAGCTCGGATATGGCGGATGGCGAGGCGGTCGTGTGGCCACTTTCCACTCCCTTCCATGTGACATATCACTGAAAGTATAGGGTTGTAAACTGAGACTATATAGTTAAATTCTAAGCTTCAGTAACTCTAATGAATGGGTTGTGACTCAGTTAGCAAGTTCGCCTGTCTTCATTTCAGGCTGTTAAGGACCATTACATGTGCATGTGAAACGTGAATGTAACTGCAGAAAAGAAAGTGGAATCGCATGAACACTCATAAATCCCTATTGTGTAGGTGTTATACGAAGTGAAGTTTATTAATGAACTTTCAACAGGTGAAATATTACCTGTGATAGGAGTGATATAAGCAGGGCAGGGCCTTTCTTCCTTTGGTACCAGAGACCGACCTGTCTTTTCTCTCTCAAAGAAGGAATAGTCCAGTTTCATTGGCACTGGGGGAAAGACCTGCAAGGCACAATTTCAATTTTAGAACTTTCACAATGTGAACATTGTAACTTTTCAACAATTACCATTGCTTTCAACTTATTAAAATTCATTTGTCATGGACTTTTGTTGTGGTAGGGTTTGGAAATGATGCTGAACACTTAACATCTCATTATTTTTGAAACACTAGCATTAAAAGAAGCAGGTCATCAGTCAGAGGGAGAGAAAGAGGCTTTACCTGAGTGTATCTCAGTGCAGCGTGGGCTCCTTGCACTGATGTAATAGATAAAGGTAGATCCTCCAGCTTCCACAGTTTCCTGCTCAGGTCATCATAAGACTGAACTACACGCAAGCTCTCCTCCTCCCCAGTACTTGGCACCTAATAGAAAATAAACAATAGTTGGACTTTAACGTAAACTCAAGGAACTATAGAAAGCTCTGACTAATTTTTAATGGTGCCAATTTATGATATTTATGATCAATAAATGCCATTTAGTATATTTGTTCAAAAGTTTGTTTGCAATAGTTTGAGTTTTATATCCGTTATAAACCGAAGAAATTAAATCACTGAGATTTTTCATTTACCTCACTTCCCGTTTTGATGACGTCATCGACCACCGCTCCCACATATCGCACAGATGACTCTGGGAGATTTGCATGTCTAATGGATAAAGAAAACATTATTTGCCTTTGGAGCAATGTGGCTTCAACAAAACCATTCTCACACACACCCAGCTTCCTCTCATGCCACACGCTGAAGTAAACATCACAATCTGCTCTTTTACGACCCCCAAACCCGTCCATGCTATGGCATTAGCTCGCGTGTTTGCAGGCTAAGGTTTGAGTCGCAGCTTCACCAAACATGAAGCGTTCAGGGAGGAGACGGAGCTCCGTGTGGGACTGCTTTGAACAAGTGGGAAACTTTGTTCACTGCGTGAAATGTGACGCTACACTGAAGTACTGCGGGGGAGCCACTAGCTCCATGATGAGCCACATGAGCAGGTACCATTCGTCTCCAACACCACCAGACGAAGACGAGAAACCGGTGACCTGCAGCGTTCAGAGCCTGGATGAGGAGGGGGCGGCTAATGCAGACATCATGCAGGTGTCTGTAATGTCACCCCACGTTAGCTTTACAAGCAACCCCCCTGAGAAGGACTACGGAGAGAGGAAGCGCCTGAAGCGGAGCTCTGTTTGGGACATTTTCATCAGAAAGGATGATGAGGTTCACTGCACTGTGTGTGACACAAAGCTGAAATACAAGAGCAGCACCACCAGCATGATGTACCACATCAAAAACAAACACCCAGACAGTGTGCCCGGTGACGGTGTGTCACTGACCACACATGCAGGGGTGACCGAGCTCATATCGAGGATGATAGAGAAGGACATGCTTCCCATCAGTGTGGTTACTGGAGATGGGTTTCGGGAGCTTCTTGCATACACTGTACATAATTATAGAATCCCATCAGCTGAAGAAATCACGCGCCTTATTGAAGGCCACTTTCACGAAAAGGTAGATGAGCTGGTAGGGCAGCTTGGTCGAGTGGAGAAAGTGGCTCTCACTGCTGATATCTGGACAGCCCTCCCATGCCAGAGGTATATTACAGTTTCCTGTTCATACATAACAGAAGACTGGCAAGGGAAGTCAGCTGTGCTGCAGACATGTAAACTATCACCAGACAGTGTCAACACATCAGATAATATCACAGACAGGCTTCTCAACATTGTGCAGAATTGGGGTCTTGCTGGAAAAGTAGCTGCATGTGTTCATAACCACACAGAGGACGTCTTGTTTGCCCATGCCAGTGCCTCTGTCATCTGGGACTATGCCACTTGCTTTTCCACTATATTGCAGCTGGCAGTCAGTGATGGCCTGGGCCAGGATCTGATCCACATCATTGTTGCAGCAGGGAAACTAGTCAAGCACTTCAGCAACAACCTGCTAGCAAGTAGGGCTTTGGAGCTGAAACAGCTTCAGATGTGCCTGCCTCAGCACAAGCTGATCCAGTCAAACAAAGCTAGATGGGACACAATCTGTGACATGTTTGAACGCTTACTTGAGCAGCGGTGGGCGATAAAAGCTGTGCTCTCTGATCGCACAATCACAAATAGACAGCAAGCCCAGAATCTTGAGATCGGGGATGATTGTTGGCAAATCGTTGAGAATTTCACACCTGTGCTGGCAACACTAAAATGGGCAACCACAGTCACATCTGCTGAAACAGAAGTATTAATTTCAAACATCTACCCAATCACATTCAGCCTCATCCAGAACCACCTTGTGCCAAAAGAGAATGATGTTGAACAAGTCTCAGAGTTCAAGCTGAAGGTTCAGAAGTCACTTAGAAATCACATGGAGGTAAGCTGTCAATTATTTTTGCCTTCACTTGATATTTAAAATGTCAAAATGATTTTAAAAATTCTGCATCCCTTTGACATAACTGTATGTCCAATCAATTCACAGGTTGAATCTAATGACTTGGCCTCCAAACCAGCCCTGATCGCCTCCATGCTGGACCCCCGTCACAAACATCTGAGCTTTCTGACACCATCAGGGAGACTGGCTGCAAAGGTGAAACTGCATGAACTGGTTTCTAAACAAGATGCAAAAACTACAACTTTGAGCACAAAAGACGAGCAGCAGGAGACCCCAGTCACACCTGATATTAGGCACGTAGCACTGCCTTCTCAACTGAGAAGTAACACCAAAAACACCATGATGTTGCTCCTGGGAGACAACTACAGTTCCTCCTATGCCACAGACTCAGAGGCTCAGGTAGATTATTACTTAAGAGACATCGCTCCTTCATTGGACATAAACCCTCTTGACTGGTGGAGGGTAAATGGACCACGATTCCCTAAACTTGCAACTCTGGCAAGTCACTACTTGTGCATACCTGGAGTGTCACTGCCATCTTTATTGTCAGAAGCTGGGCAAACTTTTGCCACAATGCGCACAAGACTTAGTCCAGAGCATGTTGACATGATGATCTTTGTAAACAGAAATCTACAACTTGCATGACCCCTCACATTGGAGGTACTACATGATATAATGCAAATACAGATATAAAGGCAGCATGACCTCTGTTACTGTTTAAATGTTGTATTATGTGCTCGTACAGATGCACTGTATTACATTATTATACCTAATCTTTAAATACAGCAGAGACTCAATGATTTTTTCATAGATATTAATCGAAGCATTCAGACTAAAATCTCTTTGAATTTAACAGTAAACATCTGCAAATATCAGAGTGCAGGCTACAGACTACAATACTCCTGATTTACCTTAACACAGGTATGCACTTCTGGGTACAAACAATGGATGTGGGCACTGAACTAGACCAGTAAACTGGTGAAATTTCAACACTCTTGTCAGTCAGCCCCGGACACTCAGTGGTTACTATGAGTCACAGACATTTTTTGACTACGAGCCTAAAATACATGTATTATCGTGTATGTAAGTTGTAGCACTACTACCTGCCACTAGCTGGAGGTAGTACTTGATTGCTGTAATGCAAGCAAGTGAGCCAGGAAGAAAGAGCCGTAGCATGCTTTAAAACAACAAGTAGATAGAGTAAAAAGAGCTATCTCAATTAGGCATCAAATACCTGGAGACTCTGTGATTCTATGCTGAATAAAATGAGTTCAGTTTTGCCAATTTTCAAAGCTTTTTCTTACCGTAGTCTGGTTGGGCATTTGATACCTAAATTTTTGGTTAAGCGCCTGAAATTACAACATTCTTCACAACAGCATTATGATTGATGATTATGAACTTTCAATACATACAGCTGAAGCAGGTGAGTGACGATCTGTTTAGGGACCAGTTGTTTTTGGCACATGCTCTCTCCCTCCCATAGCACAGCTTCGGTAATGGCACCATCCTGGAAGCGACGCAGCTCAGAGCGAGAACCCCAAAGCTGGCGAAACTCAGCTGCCTAACAAAGGAGTACTTGTTATAATCGCTGTTATCGATGAGTCTTGAAGATGCAAATAACAGGAAGAAAAAATAACCAACACAAAAAACCAAATAATTAAGAAAAATTTAGATCCAAGCTCAAATTCTATAAACTTGACTAAAGCCAAATGCTGTGCCTACTAATTTTGAACACAAACCCACAAAACTTCCTAGGGAAACCACTGAAGTCCGCTCGAGGACTTACATGATCCTATATGAGATCGAGCCCGGTTCAACCATATAACGTCACTACCCAGACGTTATTGCGGCGTGAACAACAATGGCGGCCTACAGGTGAAAATATTTTTTCAAATTTTATACAAACTAAGATATTTTGAGAGATTTTATTTTCATTCTTATGTAGCTGGTAAAAACACTGATCATGTAGGAAAATGACGTTCTGGTAGCCAGGGTTCCTTTTAAATAGCTAAAGAGGAGTTAATAGGATGCTGTATTTCTAGCATTAAATATAAGATTTATTGCAAAAAAACCATTGAGCTTGAGAACATGCTTAGAAAACAGACAGGTGAGGTCACCTTTGGGCTGTCAGCTGGGGGTCCTCTCTCCAGGACAGAGGTGGCCAAATCCGGTCTTAAGAGCAAACCGAAGGAGAGGGGAGGTTGGGCTTTGTGTTTTGGGGCTTCACTCTCCACAGACCACTGCAAGGAGTGAAAATTTCCAAAGATCAGTGGTTGTAAGCTTTGAAATATTGTTTGATTTTCATCCATGTAACTTGTAAGACATACAAGACGAATTGGAAAGTTCATACAAAAAGCATTGTGTAATGCTTCAAATTAAAAGTTTATTCAGTGAATAGCATATTGGAATAATAGAATCTGGCGCTTAAATATTCAAATTTAAATTCTGAGAAAGAAAGACAAAGCTTGATCTAACCCTTCTCCCATTTCATCACTGTTTCGTACCTCAGGGTCAGGAGAAAGTGAGTGGGTCAGAAGATGAATCCTTTGGCCCAGTCCTCGCTGTAGCAGTGAAAGAATGAAAGGCAGTGCAGTATGGACATAATTTCCACTGTGGTCCATCAGCTCACTGAGGAGATTCAGCTTCTTACAGCTGGACTGCAGCTTTGCTAGCTCACACAGCCTGAGAGGGAGAAGAAAAACACAATCATCAGATGATCGGACAGGATGATGATGATGAGAGGCAACACATGATGTGAAAGGTAACACATACTGGAACATATGGTCGCTTGCCCTTATCATGGGTTTGGGGGTCATGAGGAGGCTGCTGAATCCATCCACGGTTGGATCATCCCAGAACTGCATTGACACAGATGCCTCGTGCTGCAGCTATGGCAAGAGTATGAAAGTGGTAAATAATGGCGCTTAATCTTGGCAGTGAAAGAAATGCCTCTCTTTTTTTAGATACCTGTTTGTAGGTGCAAGCAGTCATGTCAGCACACATGTTGAGATGCCCAGAGGGGTCAACAAAGACCACCTGGAAGGCATCGTGGAACTCTGACAGGGAAGGCTGCAGGACAAAGAAAAGAACACAGATTTGATAATTACATGATGATTGATGATGATTCATTAAGAATGTACATTTACAGGTCTTTTGTCAAAACTGCCACTCACAGCAGTAGAATCAGGATCTCTTGCTAGGCTGATTCCATTTGTTGTCAGGTCTGTAGAAGCTGAGGACCAGAGCAGAGTGGTAAAGTAACATACTATCTAAAAATCAATGATCAGATAATAAAAATTAAACTGTATTTAAAAATGTCAAGTTTTTTACATAGGAAGTTCAAGCTGTTTCGTAGCAGCTGATAAGCTGTCATGGTGTTGCTTATTCTGTGAGTCATCAGCAAGTAACTCAGCAGCATTGAAGCAAGGAAGCCATTAAAACCACCAGTGCCCTGAAAGAGAAAGAGGAATGCAGAGCTAAAATGAGGCAAACTATGTTGGCAGACTGAGGAACAAATCAAATGCAAAAGAAGGATGCAAGCGAGGCAGTACAAGCCTCATACCCACCTGGTCGAGCTCTCTTTGACAGAGCCAGACTTTGAGTAAAGCCACACCATCTGCAAAAGCTGAGCACTGGGAGCTAACAGCTGAGAGAAATTGGAGGTGAGCCCTGGGCAGTAAATCCCCCAGAACAGAGCTGTTGTAATGTGGCGTGGGAGGTTCTCTGCTATCTGTAAAGCAACAAACAGACCATTAAAGTGGGCCAACTAATAGTGATGTTTTATTTGAAATATCACTGTACATCTCATAAAAATGAATAATACCAGCCAGGGAGGTTTGCAGTCCAGTGTACCACTCTGTCCGAATGTTATTCCTCTGGGGATGGAAACGACAGGGCTTAAAGAATCCAGGGGGTGGACAGGCATGAACACGGACACTGAAGCTGGATGCGTCTTTATCTGAAAGATGCCATAATGATTTAAATAAACAAGTTATACAGGTATAAAGATAATTAATCCTTCTAAAAGCTAAACCCATAAAGATTGCAATCTTCAACCCCACTTAAAACTGTTGTTAGGGATCAAAATCTGTCAGATATAATATGCTCTACCTGAAGGGGTCAGCAGTAGAACAGGGCGGAGTCGATTCCCATGAAGACAGGAGTAACGCATGGATCCAATGTCAGGGAAGGATGCAAGGTGCTGGGCCACACCTGCCAGGTAGAGAGCCCTTTTCCTGGGATACCTCTGGTTTGTGACATCCTTCGGGTGGAGGATCTCCTAAAAAAACAGAGATGAAAGGAGAGAAGTCAGTCATATACCTGTGGTATCTTAGGGCGTAGTCACACTGGCCATTCAACATGAACCAGACTTAAACATGATTACTGACACATGCATGGCCTGCTGACATCATTATAAAGATGATGAACATGGTTGCAGCTTCTGTTGAGTTGTTTTAGACTCACATGGGCCTCTAACACCCCCACCATTGATTGATAGATTATCAAGAGAAGTGGTCAGGGTGATAATACAACATAAATTATGTATCATGTACATGCAATGTCTGCGTGCTTGTGCACGAAGTGCTCTACACCGAAGTACATCTCTCTGAAACATGCAAAAGCACAGAAGTAATAAAGTGCCTAATCATGGTTCACTTGCAGTCACAAAGGCCAAAAAAGCTGGACTTTAAGGTTGAAGCTTGCTTGAGGATAGCACAACTGGCCAATGTGGCTGCTGTATTGCATTCAGTACATGACTGCATGATTTCAAGGTTTAAAGTGATGTTCTGAGATAAGAAAATAAATACAATGGAGAGAAAACTTACAGCTGGGATTGTGACTGCCAGGTCCACCACAATGCGTGGTTTGGTGCAAGTGCCCAGGGGGTAGCTGCCAATCAGGTCAATGGAGGCAGGAGGTGCCATGTGGAACCTGCCTTTGGTTGTTTTGGGCACCAGGAGAAAAGGAACCTTCACTTCATCAGACAGCCATGAAAGGTCACTGACCTGAACCCACAGAAATATTATTATATACACGTTAGATCCACATGAATAGACGAGAGCCTGTGTGGTGAGTTAGAATATAATTCTGACAAATTTAGTATTACACACCTCAATTTCTGCTGAATCCGGCACAATCTGGAGCAGCATGGTAAGTGTCTGGATGAAGGAGTCTATTTGCTGTTTCCTACGCTCACTAAGAGTGACTTCTTTCAGCAGCTCTTCCATCTGAAATTGGTGACAGATTGTAAGCATTTACAAGTCCAAAAATGACCCTGCTAAAGGGGAGATCTTTTCAAATCTCTCATTAGGTTAGAAGTCTGACCTGCATCTTGAGCAGGCTGCAGTGGAACAGGCTCTCTGTTTCTTTCAGCTGGTTGAGCTCCTCTGCTGTGGGAGGTCTGTACAGATCACTACGGGACATTTTCACAGTGTGGTAGACCAACTCCTCTCCTGGAGGCTCTCGAAGTTTGCTCTTTTTGGTTTTGACTGGGGTTTCATCCTCATCCTCCTCATTGGAGGAGTCTGAAGCAGCCATCTGCGGAAACACGAAAAAGGTAGCATTCATCAACATCAGCTTGGTTCGGGTTTATGTTTAACGTGTGTTAATTACAACTAAGACATCAAATTAATCAGGGTAACATGAAAATGGTATAACAGCTAGATTTACTAGACACGTCAAAGTACTACTGGTTTAATCTCATATCGCCAATTTTCTGCCTCTAACGTATCACAGATATAGACAAGTTTAAAAATATAATACTATTCGTACAGTTCTGTGAAAGCCTGCAGGAAATAAACGTGCATCTTGACAGTGTGTAATTCTGCCTCGGGAACTTGTTTGCTACCTCGCCGGTACAACATGATATCTTCCGTAACTCTTACCTCCGTGCTGTCTTCGGTCGCTGGCTGCTTCTTTTTCATGTCTCTGCTCTCTCAGTCCGTGGAAAATAACGGTATTTTAATTTGTGTTCTACACCGTTTTCTGGGTAATGTACTCTCACATGTGCAAAGGGTCAACGAAACTTGCTGCCGAGCAAAATATTTCCCTGATTGGTCCAGAGGCGGCGGAAATGAACACTGATTGGCTTACTTGTCTTTGTGCGTCAACACGTTCTCAAGCAAGGTAGGTTGCATGAGCAGGCGCTGAAACCCTGGATACCTGTGGTTACTATGGTTCCATCTCTGATAGTGTAAAGCACATTAGGAAAGTATGACTTTCTTGAGGTGCTTTTAAAAACATGAATCTAGGTCTGATAAATGGCTTAAAGATGTCACTTGCATTTAGTTCAATAAAAAAATGCAAATTAATTAAGTTTATTTGAAGGCACAACAGTTAGCATATGCAACAAACTACAAGAGAACATGTTTGCATGTGCACAAAAATACAACATTGAAAAACAGGTCTTTCAAGAACTGAACGCTTTTGGTTTTCTTTTAGTTTTCAGCCCAAGAGTGACATTTAATTTTCGATAAAAGTGGAGCCATTTGAAGATGAACAGTTGGACATAAAAATAGAGATTAACAGCTTAAATAGAAATAATGGTTGAAGCTACACTCTAATTTTTCACCTTTTTAAACTCCGACAATGTGTATCTCATTACCAATACAAATTCCAAGCATATCGCATAGAAAAGAAGTAAAAATGTTCTTCCTCTTCTCACAGCCAAGACTAAAGCAGAAACGGATTGATCTGGTGTTAGAATATCATTTTTATTTCATTAACTTGGCTCAATATAGCTCTGTTTCTTAAGAAAAGCTGACTGGTTTTTCACATTGGTTTGTCAGTCCTCAGAGTTTCTGGACTATTAATGGAGTGACCTGAGGTGAACAACCTGTGGTAACCTGATCAACTGAAAACAGTGGCAGAGCTGCATCATGTTGCATCGGCTGCAGCTTGGTCGACTGAGCAGGAGAGTTTAATTTAAAAGAGTTGGTATCAGTTGTCTGAGAATTTAGGATTGAAACACCTTCAGCCAGCTCCATTTTATCCAGTCTAAAAGGCGTCTTGGAGGAGACTGATCCATCGCTTCTATGTGCTGAGGATGATACCTTCTTCAGCCAAATATCTGCCCCATTCCTCCTCTGAACTTTTGGTGACTTTTCCTTGGAGCTGCTCAGTAGTTTCAGTGAAACCTCTGTCCTTTCAATTTGCTGCTTGTTAGTTCTTGGTTCAAGTTTGGATAGTGTGCTGGGTGTTTTTGAGAAAGGCCTTGGAGAATTGTTTTCCACAATCTCATACTGAGGGAAGATGCTGTGTCGAGGCAAACAGGAGGGATCAAGCTTTGGTATGGCTTTGTGGTCCTTTTGCTGATAAAACAATCCACTCATGTGGCTAGAAACAGAATGTGTCCTGTTTTTACCCTGTACTCCAACATCCCATTTCTCTACTGAGCAGGACAGAGGTGGCAGTAATTTACTTTGGACAGGCTTTGGAAGTAGATTTAGTGGCTGAATTTTGCTCCTAGTTATTTTTGCTGGAGGATGAGGTGGAAAAACTGTATGGCTCTCAGCAGCAAGAGTCATCCTAGGATCTGTTTGACCTTCAGATTGCCCAGAGGAGCTGCTTGTTTGGATTGTTGCATGATATTTCCAGCTGGTGCTTGCCTCCTTTTGTACTGAGACTTGGCCAGCATCAGCCCCCTGAAGAAAGATATGGATATAAACGTAAAAAAAGGAACAGACTGACAAAATAAAATATATGGCATTTGAACTAAAGCTATATGTTAGGGGTACCATTTGCAAGTTGGGGTGAAGTCTTGGTGTGGTGGCCTTTACAACAGGCACACACCCTTGAGCCCAGGGATCTGAAATTGTTGGCAGAGGCTCTGAGTCTTCTGTTTTAGCTGTGTCCTCTGGTCTTTCTCCCTCATCCAGGAACAGGAGTTGCTGATCTACAATCTGTGTGAGGTAGCTCTTGGCCCAAAATGCAGAGAAGGATGCTAGCTTAAGAGCAAAGAAAGCAAAAAAGATTAATTATCTATACTGTGCATGTATCATGTGTTATTACCAACTGCATGGAATGAGAAGGGAGTATGCTCTCTACAGTTACCTGATTTTTAATGTAAACCTTAAAACAGCCTTCCATGACCTTACTCAGCAGTTCCTCCATGATCTCCCCCACTGTGTCATCTGCATCTTCCTGGATCAATAGATCTGTCCATTGGGTCTTCGTTAAGCGACCTGGGACAATATCTTCCACGTCCTCTGCTTGAGGTGTGGCCAGTTGGACAGATGGCCTACGTGCAGACTTGTCAACTCGGGCCTTGGCAGTAGAGCGTGGCATTTTGGTGTAGAATCTGGTTTGTTATATTCAGACCAAAAGTTAAAAAATAAATAAAAGCAAAAAATATGAATAAAAACTACTTGGAAAGATCATCAGAACCTGTTAGTCATTTATATAATGATGTCCATGCACTAGGTAAACACTAGCACACCCATGTGGACATAATTGACCCTGTTGGTTCTCACTGCAGACGTTACCCTGTAAAACTATACAACTATAATGCACTGGATCTTTACAGGACTCTTCTATGCACATTCATATCAGTTTCTACCTCTATAAAGTAAGCTAAAACTTTGGGAAAGCTTAAAAAATATAGCAAAAACCACCTTTTAACCCCGTGAGTCAACTAAAGTGCAGGTGTAACTTTTTAATCGTAATCTACAGAGATGATTAACCGTTTAAATGACAACAAGTTTCACTTTTCGACTCTTACACAGTCTAAAACCAGTGATTTTTCAGGATAACAACCGTCAAAATATGTTGAAAATCAAAGACTGTATAATAGAAAACCTTACTCACCTTCCTGTCTCTTCTTTTGTGCTCCTCAGTTGCTGCGCAACACAGTACGCATGAATGACGCAGTACGTAGAGACGACGTTGTCTCTATGGCTGCGGAGGACGCTAAGGTAATCCTGTTGCTAGCAGGAGCTATAAATGTGCTTAGTCAACGTTTACTCTATGTTTAATGCTCGATAAAATCTGAAGTAATGGAGGTTAAGCCACTTATTTCAATTTTTCACACAACAGTTACAGTGTCCTAATCTGTGTAGCATTGCTGATAGACTTATCTTGCTGCTAATGATTGGGATCGCTAACCCGTCTATTACTTCACTGCTGCTGGATAAAGGTGTGTTATCTCATCCAAGTTCTTGAAGTAGCAAGTGGTGCCCTTTGGTTTATCATATTAGACAGCCATCGGATCGACTGCAACTGTTCTGTGTGACACCGTTGCAAAAATAAGACGATGTATCACAAAGAGAAGAGCATCCAGATCAAAAACAGCGCCTCGTCGCTTTACAACAACCTGAGCGTGCAGCGCATCGCCCCGCGGCGCCTCACCTACTTCACGGTGGTCCATGCCAACGTGGTCAACATGGTCAGTGCCTCCTGGGACGGACTCAACTACTCCCATCGTCAACTGCAATCCAAGGAGCCCAACGTCGCCACGAGCACATCACTCATCATGCAGGTGAGGCCACGGTGATACACTCATGTGATAATAATGATCTAAGTACAAAACCCAAACACTAGCCTAAATGAACTACAGACATCTGTGGGGTACAGAAAGCAATTTGAAAAGTTATGATTGTGCTTTGATCTACATCCCATTGAGCCAGATAACAAGAAGATAAGATAAAATATGATACGCTTTGCGAATCCTTCTCTCTTACAAGCAGCTTACAAGGGTCAGGGGAATACAACAATGTACTCACAGAACTTAAAAAAAGAGTAGTGAAAGAAAACATGAATAACAGCAAACATATACACTATGTGCATTTTGTTTCCTAATAGTTATTACACAGAGGACATGCGAAAGGTTGCTAAAAGACTCATACAGGATGACAAAACTCACACTCACATGCACACATAGTGAATACAACAGTTATGATTCGTGAATATAAATCACAAATGATGACCAGAAAGCACATAGACGTAGTGGGAAGTAGCCACCATAAAAATAAAGAGAACGCTTATGATTGCAGAAGGATGACTCAACAACAATAAGTAACAACAACTTGGACAACTATACAAAAAGCTAAGAAAGTTTATGAAGACATCATAACTCATATTTTTGCCCCCATATACCACTGTATACTTCACTTTTACGAAGCTTGATCACACAAGAAATAAATCCTATCTTTTGGTTGTTACAGGCTGCATTTTGTGTTTTGCCTTCCCGTGACCTCCTGGTGGTGACCTCTCAGAAAGGCATCCAGGTATGTGTCAGCAATCAACATCACAATTGGAGGAACCACCATAAGTTGTGATTCCAGGTTCTAGACTTGAGTTCTTTGTTAATACTTTCAAATACCTTAAAAAGTGTATAATTTTTTTACTCTTTGACTTGAAAAGTTCACCCATTCTTACAGATGTATGAGTCTGATGGCTCCATCATGGTGTACTGGCATGCGCTGGATACCCCAGAAACACCTACAGGTAAATTTTACACCAAGATGTGAAAGAATTGCGCATGTAGGCATTCAAATAATTGAGAAAGTCATATTAAAGTTGAAAGGGTATGTGAAACAGCAGAATAAGATATAATGCTGATTTCTGGTATGCAATGAAATGCAGCTCAAGTGTTCCTTATGTTCCTGGAAATGTGTCCAGTCAGCCAATCCATCCTCATTTAACAAACATAATTTAAAACTGAAGTGGGAGGACTTGATAATATAATCAAATAAAACAATTTGAGGCTTCCTCATCCTCATTATTTAATCTGATCTGTACCTGGAACAGTGATGACTTTGTTTTCACATGAACAATGTCTTTCTGCATTGTAATACTCATGGCTTTGTTTACCTACTGTCTTATAGTATAGCATGTATTTTTATGTGTAGATTCTCTCAAACACAAATCTATGCAGAAGAGAAAGGTTCTTGAACTTAAAGCTAAATCTAGAAAAATCACATTTTTCTGTGTCTCAGCTCAGGCAGTGTTTGCTCGAGGGATATCAGCAGTGTGGCAGAATTATATATGTGTGGGTAAGTAGAGCAATGTATTAGTGCATCTATCCAAAATACAGAACACAGCTCTGCAGTGTTCTCTTTTGGTTTCTCTCCAGGTGTTTCATCTGGTTCAATCCTTGTATTCGACGTCCCCAGTAAAGGCAGTAATATCACCTTGTCTGAGGTTCTTGAGGAACACAAGGAGTCCATCACTGATCTGGCCTCGGAGTGTTCAGGCAGCCAGGTCTGACCTCTGTCTGTTCAGGATATTCACCATAACCTGTCCATGTGTTCATACAAAAAAGCTCAATTTTTCCATGAATAACAGACTACCTGTATAAATTCCTACTTATGTAATAATTCCAAGAACAACATTATTATATCATTTACATAATCCCCTCTCCTGTGTTGTTGTTTCTCTCCACTCAGGAGTGCATAGCTGATCTGGTTAGTGCAGATGATGCAGGGAATTTGTGTGTGTGGAAGTCTGGGGAGGAATTTCAGCTGCTCAACAAGATCTCTGGCTTTGAGTAAGAAAGTGTCCTCTTTTTGGCTTGCAAAGTGAAACTGAACTAAAACAGCTGATTAACAGTTGCTTACTACACACCATCATCACTCCTCCTCATCACCTTTAGTAGTCTGAGTTCCTTCTTTTATCATTTAATTTTCAATCATCACTGTTTTAATGTATGTTACTCATTGTTCCTTTCCATTGCCCTTTGTTTCTTCTTTATTACTCCTCCTCGCTCCAATTAATGACCATCATCTTGTCCCTTTCCACAATGACACTGATCCTCCATCCTGTCCCCTGCTCTCAGTATGACCTGCTCATCTGTCAAGCTTTGGAAAGGAACAGTGGTGGCAGGTTACGGCACCGGTCAGATTCGCATTTATGAGGCCGTGACAGGAATTCTGCATGCTGAAATCAATGCCCACGCTCGTTGGATATACTCCCTGGATATTGCTCCTTTTTCAGGCCTGGTGAGTTTTACACAAGAACAGTAAACAGAGTTTTTTTTTTCTTTTAATAAACGTTTCATTGTTTTTGCTTCTAATTCTCTCATCTGCTTTTGTGCTTGTAGCTTCTTTCTGCAGCTGAGGATTCTTTGGTCAGGGTGTGGCACCTGACATTGACCCCAGAGACCAACAGTGTGGAGGTAACTGGTCTTGAAACAGAATAAAATTTTTGTTTTATATTATTTCAAAAAGAGGCACAGATTTATGCCATCACTCTCATGTTTGACTTGTTCTAGCTTACTGACTGACCCTCTTGTTTTCTTTTAGGTTGCACATTTGCACAATGAGTGTGTCACAGACACACAAATCTGCGGGGCCAAGTTCTGTGATGGTGATGGTTATGCTTTTGCAGTAACAGGCTATGACCTGAGTGAGATCATTCGCTACACACAGACTTAGGACTTTAATCTTGTTGTTGCAAAGTGTGCGAATGTAAATTTGATAACTTTGAGTTTTTGTGGAAAGTTATGATAAACTTTAGAGAACAGAGTAAAAACTACTGTGTCTGTCAGGTTTCAACTCTGCAACTATGTGCTTTTAAACTGATGTCTTGAAAGAAGTTTTATGTGACTGTACACGTGCATTTGTATTTACTGAGAGATAAGCATGTGAGAGATAAGAAAGAGAACAGTGTTCAAGATTTATATTCATGTTGTACAGAAGTTCAGCCATGGTTGTAGAATTATGAAGTAATAAAGTATACCGATATTCTTTCACATTGACTTGTTCCCTCTAAAGCTTTTATTTGGAAACACTTGCACTTCAGAAATGCAACACTAGATGGAGCTGTGTGTTAGTAATTTTTGACAGGATTAGTTTGTAACAGTGTAGTCCACAAGAGGACATGGTTGAGATGCCTCAAAGGTTATGAACTGCAGACAGATCATTTTAGAAACTCAGCATTGGGTCTGGAAATTGATAGCATAAATAATATGACTTCAGGTCACAGAAGTGCACATCCAGTATGAGGTCACACACTTTTTTACAGGACAATTCTGAGATTGCCTGAACTTTTTTCTTTCTGCCAAATACCCTATATAATAATAATAATAATAAATAAATAAATATATATATATATTTCTAGTTCTACATTTTTTCAATTTTTAGTCTAATCAAATCTCCAGTCTAGGGATCTCTTTTTGAAATACTGGTTTCCTATAACTTTTTTCTTTAATGCCTTAAATGTATATTGCATCCTTTAATTTTTGTACACTTTAATTTTTTGATTCATTTTTTTAAAAATAAACTTGACTGATGTTTTTTTTTCCAGTAAGAGCTCTGACAAAGACCCTTGGGTGTGTTTTGTCATAAACTGGGAGCTTATCACGGGTCACAAGTTTCTTTTGGTTCACAACAGGTAGCTAAGTATCGCTGAAATTCCATGTCTCTTATCACTATAAGATAAGAAGAATCAGGTCAGTGAGGAATTGTGTGCTGTTTTTCAGCCAGTCTGGGGCTAAGCGTGTATTAAACCCCAGAGTTCTTTGCTGGTTTGCAGTCAACACTGGTCACATAACATCATCTGACAAGACTGTTGTGAGCCCACACACATGGCAGGTTATGTAAGTTATATTTGGTAGGCACCAGCTGACAGTCATCTCAAAGCTGATGGCCAGGTCAAATGTAAAGCATAAACAAGCACTCAGTGACATTAGCACGCTCACAGTTATTATGGAATCAATACCTCTGAGTTTATCATGTTGTGTCATGCCTCTCTGCTGCCTGCCTGCGAGGGATGGTTAACTACAGTGGCTGGAGAGGGTCAGTGGAAGAGTAAGCTGTCAATACCAGGTTCCAAATGACACAGAGATTACATAACAAACTGGAACAGCACATAGAGGAGGAATAGTTGACTGAAAGTGATAATGAAAAGGACTAAAGGGGCAGAGGAATCTTTCTTCACAAACTTGTAAATGAACAGCCTAGGGAAAGAAAAAATGTCATAGCATTTCTAAGAAAAACAACAACAGCACTCATTTATTCCTTACTGACTGACTTGATAGTTCTGTGTGACGCTGTAGTCTCACACATAACCTCAGGGCCACTCATGCAGTGCAATGCTACAAATCAAGTCAATAGTCAGCTTGTAGGTGTAACAGTGTAGAGAAACCAAGAGACCGTCACAAAATGTTTAAAAAATGGATATCTATGTGTGTGAGTCCTATGGGATTAAAAAATCAGCATTTTTTCCCTTCTTTTAGCAACCAATCACTTCATCAATCAATCTTTTATATAGCATACCACAACAAATTGTTCTCCCTTGTTCTTGTTGGGATTTATGAGAGAGAGAGATGGGGAGAGAGATGATATCATAACATTAATGCTCTGCAAAAACTGCAATAGTTGTAGCAGCTAAAGTCCAGCAGATCCACAGAGCTGTCTACAGCAAAGATCCAGAGAAACCTTCTAAACAAGAAAGCTAAGAGACTCCCAGACAGATCCAGGGTCAGTAACTTTAATGGGACTTGAAGAATTATGGGGTTTTAAAATAACATGCTCCTTATTGTGTTGACAAGTACGTACATACAAATAATTCTCAATAAAAAGGAACAGGCAGAAATATTCTGCAGACCCTAACTGAAAAGCCCACAGTGCAGGTTTAAAACTTTATTAATAATAGTGACGTGAAAAAAACTACTGTCCTTACTGTACATGAGAAGGCAACACCTTTGAATCAGCCATCGAATAATAAGGGCATGTGTCACACTATGATGTACTAAAGGTCACAACAAACAAGTTTGTTCTGGGAGCATACAAAACTCTACTGCAGTATCGACCAAGCCCGGCTTGTCAAATGTCACGCCACAATTCGAGTTCATTCATCAGTTAAGACCTTTTGTACTTGTGTGTGTTGTGTGCAGACTTTTTTTTTGTTTGTTTGTGTACATTCCCAGTGATTTTAAGGCAATTTGTTTGTGTGTCAGCTCATTATTTTGCTGTAGAGCGAGCAATTTATCCCATGCCCATCCAACCTTGTGGCAGACACCAGGGCCTGAGTCTGCTGCTAAGCCCTGCAGGGATGAAGCCTCACCAGGGGGGATGAAGAGCCTAAAGCCCCTCCAGCCTGCTTCCACAGGCACACCAGCACTCCACCGAAGCAACCAGGAAACAGGCTCCCACAGACATGCTGTATAAATAGATCTTCCATTTTAAACACACCGAGGGGGGAAGGAGGGGGGATAATAAATTGACAGACCAGAAAAGCTGCCTCTGTTGACTGACAGATGCACGGATATGGAAAACATGACATTAAGGAGAAAAATGCAGAGATGCAAATCACAACTGGGTCAAATTCCAGTGGAAGTTCAAATCCCATTTGAGACTGAGATTTTGTATGGTTTATTGAAATCGCCACTGTATCCCTACAGCACCAATAACTGCTGAGCTATAAAGTCCCCTTATTCCATATGAGGTAATATCTGACTTAGTTTACATGCAGTGACTGATTTCTGGCCAATGCTGAGCTGCAATGAGATGAGTTGTAAACAAATGATTCATGTATCACCAACCTTGAGATTGATTGAAAAATATGCCCCAACAAAAGTAGCTGAGAAATATGTTATTCTCAATTGTTTTACATATTCTCTTAAATCAAGGTATGGTCCATAAGATAACCTCAAGATATTGTTTGCTTTTTGTCCAAGTTAAAAATGTTTCTCTATGGTTACAGCTTACAGTCTTGTTAGGTTGTAATTAAGTGGTGTCCAGTGAATTCATTCAACTTTTCAGTTTAAAACAGTCACTGAAAAATCCTTGTAAGTTAAACCAGTCTAGTGGGCTGGACAGTGAAACGATGAGCCAAAAATGAACCATTGTTTTATTTATTCATTCATTTTGTGAAGCCATTGAACTAATAATTTCTTAAAACAACTGCTTTCAAGGACCATTTTTCTGTAAGTGTTTGTAATTTGGGCAATGTCAGCTTGTAACATGTATTACCTGTCAGAGCACTGCTTTACTCTAGAAAAATGGATTTTTTTTGTGAACTAGCGACTAGTTTGTTTCATAACGTTTGGTTTTAGTTTAGTCAGAAAAAAATTGTATAAATATAGCTATACACCAGATACATTATGAGCATACTTGACATGAAAACATCCAAACAGCATCTGATTCAGCATTGCTGGACAGTAACCATGGATAACAGACATGATTTTTCAGTTTAAGCTTACAGGAACTTCTAGGTCAGACCTCAGATTCCTTGTATCATGCCACAACTACTGAAGTAGTTAAAGATGATTACATCAACTTATTCTCATCAAAGGATTAAAATATTTCATGACTCATATGGCCAATTAGTGCACTGTAAATGATGCAGAAACACCCCTGGCATGAAGACATGTGGAACAGGTTAGGCAGAAGATAAAAAGGGTGTGTAAATCAATGTTATTCTATCCTGTTGATTATGGTAAAGGGAATGTGGACTAAACCGGCCTGGTAACCCAACGGTTCATCCAGTCTGGCAACGTGCACCATTGACTAAAACAGGTGGATGGCAATGTAGCTGGGTAGATTTGTTTTTATTACAACTAGATTAAAATTAAGCTGTGCCAACCCACCCATCTGTGTGCCACAGCTTCTGTACAATATTAGACCCTATCATGGAAAGCCACAGCCACATGTCATGTCAGGACAGATCGCACTTCCTGTGGGCTTCTGAAATGGAGGAAAAGGTTTAAATTACAATACACATTTACTGTCTTCAAGTTTTGTGGACAGGAAAGAGAAGCTAAGTCTAGACGAAGACAGATGAGGGTTCATTCAATGTCAACTCTGGGGATGTTATTCTGAAAAAATGTACAGGCAAAAGTCTTGCAGCCTGAATTTTGGAATTAAAAAAGAAATGCAAGTATTTTAAATCAAAAAGTTATGGTATTATAATTGAGTTAGTTTGGACTTCACACAAATAATAGAAAAAAGGTAGAAAAAGCAGCTACCATGCTATTGCTCAGTAGTGTGTGGACCTCAGGTTAAAGCCTTAAGGTGGAACAAGGGGTGTCAGTAATTGGCGGATGGCCAGGTTTCTATCATGGTTGAAAAATCGCAATCATAAGCAGGCACACCCAGAACATCACCTGGCTTTACCGCCAAATAAATATTTCAATGAGATAAAAAACAAGCTCCATTCACACCGACTGCAAGAACTTTTAAGTCACTTATGAAACAACAATAAAAGTGTGACAAGCAAAAGCAGCTATTCTGTGAAAAATTGACAGGATGTTCAAATGCTGGGTATCCCCTTCTGCCAGCTATCAGGAAGAACATGAACTAAATATACTAAGTTTGCTTATCTAACTAAGGGGCTTGGCTTAAAATCGTACATTGTAAAAGTCTCATTTACAGACACAACTCTTACTTCATGACCTTATGTAGCGCCACCATTGTGATCACACAACTACAACAACCCTCATACGGGAATAGTGCCTTGAGGATACATGTCTGTGAACTCTGTCTATAATGCCAAAAGAAAGGAAGTGCAGTCTGAATACTTAACAAAAAAAAATGCTGCTCACTAAAGTATTCCTTTTTTTTTGTCAACTACTGAAATCGGTATATTTACATTTAAATGTGTTAATGAACACAAAATCAACACAGGATTATGCAAACAAACCATTTAAGTACAGTCCAGTGTGTGTCCAGCAGCTTTCAGAAAGCCTCTTCTGACCCCCCACCCCCGACACACACGCACACACACACATAAACACACACACCCACTGCACATCCCCAACATCATTTAGAAGCCCCACAGGGACGCACAAGGACTTAAGTGTATTAGATAAGAGTAAAATAAACATGATCAGACCTTGCCATCTGCACTGGGATGGCATGGTTTCCTAGCACTGGGCACTGTTTGGATTGTGTGACGTCGTTGTGCTGACGTTAGGATGTGCGTTGGTGTGTGTCTGTGTTTATTCCTTTGTGTGTATGAGACTGTTTGTGCAGTTGGCTCCAGTGAAATGATGACGGATTCATCATCTAGACGCTCTTCCAGATACAGTCAGAGTATTCTCAAATTTAGGCTCCTTAACTTTAGAATTAGAAAATGACACTGATTAAGATACCTTTTGTGAAATGCAGAATCACTTCTAAACACTTGACTCCTTTTTTGGATTTTATCACTGTCAATGACATAAACAAGTGGAAAAATCGCTCACACTCAAGAGTGTCTTTTTGAAAACATTTACCTGATAAATGAACATTGGTTGATTTTGATTTTCAAGGTCCTCATTTGTCAAGCATAAACACCCCTTTCATCACCTCTGTTGTGTGTTGGTGGGAGTTATTGAGCTTCAAAACTCTCACAGTAATAATACCAGCAATTTTCTAGCAAACAGTATCACTGTGCTCTGTCCGAGTGATTGTCAAAGGTTTAAAATAAAGGGATGAATGGGCTTCAATGGGGTTCAACTTGACATCAGCTTTTCTATCAGCTTTTCTAAAGTGTGTATGAGTTTATTAAAGAGATAAAGAGGGTTAGACTTTCTTTTTCAGATGCACCATCCTTTGTAGCAGCCATGGTGAAAGCCCAGGCAAATTAATACAGCAGATGCATCATGCACAGGTTAAAAAGATGTAGTTTCTGTAGTTACAAGATGCATTATGCACAGCAGCCAAAAAGGTTAAATGTTAAAAGAGCAGGAAAAACAAAAAGATGCATCTTTTTCTTTTGGGGTTAAAACTGAAAGTAAACTAGTTGGTTTTAAATGTGACCCCAACAGTAGGACCACAGAGAGCCTCGTTCCCCACAGCACCTGCTGTGTGCAAACAGAGGCTCTTCAGTTCAGCTCTGTGTGCATGGGGCTGGCTTGTGAGTGTATGTGCATCGATGGCAGTGGAGGGAAGTGGTTCATTGATAAAGGCAGCGTTTGTTCAGAGAAGTTACAAGAAAGGCTCAGTGTGAGAATGTACAGTACAAGGATGAGACATTTTGGTGAAACAGAGCGTATCTGTTTCAAATGTCAAATTCATCCATAGAGAGAGTGTGACTTTTATCCTTGGAGCCAGGGAAACATTTACTGAAATGCTATCCATTTATGATTGTTCGAGTGACTGCACAAAGGCATAAAAAAAATCAGCCTACCTTACATGAGGTCCACATTACACAACTCTGGACAAGTTTTGATTTTAACTATTGCATGTTTAACATCAAGAACTTTTGCATTAAAAGTGAAACAAACTTTTTTGACTGTGACATGTTTAGGGTGCGGTGTAAAAGTAAAAATGTTACTTTTTTAAACTTCACTGTACTCTTAATAAAAACCAAGCATTAAGTAGGTACACACAGGTGGAGAGTTTTAGTTCTTTAAAAGTCAAAGTATTCACATCAGAAAAGATGATTTGCAGTGATGCCCTACTGACCTCTTTACACAACACATTCTCCAGCTGTTCTGTCACTCAACTTTAATGAGTGTGCAACACACACACACACACACACACACACACACACACACACACACACACACACTACAAGTGTTCCAAATATACCCGACCATACACGAAAATACTTACACATTATAACTCATAGAAGAGCTCACACAACAGATTTAATTTGAGAGGACTGGCTCAGACTCAATTAATCTTTTCTTTTTGTATAAGGCATATTTTTGGGCAACAAGGCCCAGATTCTGTTCACAGCACAAACTGCTTGGCAAATAGGAGTCTATACATTTTTTTTCAACTCCTCAACACCAACTTTTTTTTCGTGCATTAGTTATGAATTACGTGCACTTCACCTCTCAAACTGCAATATTATTGACATAGCCGAGAGTAAGTACACATGTCCTGGACTTTGGTATTCATTTTGTCCGTGGTGAAAAGAAGGAGTCTTTTTTGAGATAAATGTTAACATAAATCATGTTTTAGGTGTTTCAAAGCGTTTGAAATAGTGTAACAGATGTTGTTAAACAGTTATACGTTCCCAAAACTCAAGGTTTCTTTTTTACATGTTATTCTGTTGTTGTCAGGAAATGCAAAGACATGCAATTTTGAATAGATGGACAATTGACCTGTCCGTGCTGCAGCTCTGTAGAGTATTGGCTGTCATTTTACGAGGCTCTTTTTGCCCTTCAATCTTCTTCCCTGGTCACACTATTTATAATTATGGATGCTTTTAGATCTTGGTTCTGACTTCATCAGATACAGATGATAAATAACTCAAGGGTCTCAAAATATTTCTGACTGTAACTGGCATAAGGAAAGAAGACACGCAAATAATCAGAGAAGGAGAAGATGGACGAGGACTTGCCAAACTCTGAGTTCCTGTGTCCCACTTGAAGGTTGCTGAGTGACCCTTGTCTTTTAAATCTGATTTGTTAACTTGGTACCTGTCCTCTTTTCCATCGAGCCTCCCCGACAGGAGTCAGTAAATGATTAGTGATAAAACACAAGGTGGTAAATGGAGCAGAAGCACAAACACTTTTCTCCTGAGAAAACCGTTAGACCTCCACGTGAAATGCACTGACCCAAAAACTTGTCCATTTAAGCCGGTCACTCCCACACCATGTGCCTGTGTGGACAGATGGAGAGGAAGATAGAGAGAGAGAAGTTTGTCCTTTGGGGGAAACCAGAGAGACAACTCAGTTTCATGTACAAAGCTCAGTCTACTTGCTCACCTGTAAAAAAGAAATTCAGACTCCCCTTGCATAGTTAGATGTTGCATGAATAACAAGAGAAAATAGGGACAAGTGCAAAGAGTCTGAAAAATACAACCATTGGATGCCAGGGCAGAGGTAGCAGTGCTCATTCCTGTTTCCATGGCGACCCGCATGTGTGACGCTGGTTGGGAGTGTTACGTTGCAGCCGTGCTGACATGAGCCACACGTGCCATTACCCAGCTGACAGCCAAGCATACGCCAGTGTCTATTCATAGCACCTGCTGAGTGACACCAGAGAGGGACGCAGACTGAAGTGGGAGTGGACTGACCCTGGATGAGATGGTGACAATGGTGACTCCACCTGATGGAGGAAGATGGATGCTGAGGGAAACAGAGGGCTGGAGTGATAGGGGTTATGTCATCCCCTCTCTGATCTCAGTCTACACTGAAGAGCAGCACCTGGTCTCTCAATTCTCATCCTCAGACATGTGCTGATTACACAAGTGAATTCACAAAGACAACACATGTTCGGGTTCATGTGAGGTCAAGTTAGCTGGTCTGGGGCAAATGGGTTCCTGGTTCAAGTTCACATGAATAAAATCAAGCCACATTACAGCAAACTCAAATCATGTCTGTTATATACTTACTGTGCCTTATTAACCATCAGCTATTTGCACTCATGATCATCTTGCACCTTTTTAAATGTAGGAATACACTGCATTGTTTGTAAGTGATTTATTCTTATATTTTTACAGTGCTCCATTGAAAGTTCTTTGAGAGAGTACAAGTATCTCAGATAAATACTTATAATTCCTATTGAATGTGGTTCTGTAGCATTGTCCAGCATAAGAAGACAGCATGAAATACATGTGACACAAAATGCACTGTGTGAGCAGGCAACAATGATATTTTAGAATTTTATAGGAGAGTATTCTCAGGAAAGTGCCACTTTCCGGATAATAAGGGACTTTCTCTGAGTAATATGCACTATTGGTCTCGAGTGACCCATAATTTTTGGTTTTAGTAGAATCCTGGGATGAAGGAGGGTTAAACAATTTCTGACTCACAGCTTTTTCTCCTTAATTTTACTCTTATTTCCTGAAAAATAGGAAATGTTGTTTTGTTCCTGAGAATGTGAACGATTTTGTTTTTATCGTCTCTTGCCTCAAGACTTCACTGGCAGCTGTCTCTCAGTCAGAAGGTTGGTGGTTTCAATCCAAACTCCTGCAGTCACATACCAAAGTGTCCGAGAGCAATGCACAAAACCCCAAAGTTCTCCCTCTGACATGGGCAGTGATGTCTGAATGTGTGTAAATAAGATTAACAGTGTAGTAATGCTTGGAGTGGACAGTGAAACTTGAAAAGTGTTACATAAATAAAAGCGAATCCCATGGCTGACTCCAACCTTTGTGACAGTTGGCAGCAGTGACAGGTCATATAAGGCATTCGTGTTAGTAACTTGCCAATATCTCCTCTATCTTTATTAGTTATAATCTTGCATGCTCATAAAATAACCAAGCCTGACAGCTGGAGGTCCCTTGTAAAACAAGTTACAATAACAATACAGCATAAAGAAAACCTAATATTTACAGCAGTAAATTGTGTAAATTATCTTCAAACCATCTTTAAATCCTTTGAAATAACAGATCTGAGTTTGGCACTGAGACTCATATCAGTTGTAAAATCTCATTACCTGATTTTAACAAATCAATAACCATGCCACATTAAATCCTCCTGCATGAGGCCAGTTTACCTTCACAGCACACTGCCCTGGATGTGTTTCAGTTGGCAGGAGGGCTGGAAACACCAAGTCAGTGCCTCCTTTGTGAGCGATTGTTCAAGCTCAATTGGTACTTCTGTAACACTGCTTTGTCGGGGAGATCAGGCAGAAGAATAACTGACACTCAGAGTCAAAGAGAGGCCTATTGTGGCGGCTCAGGGTCCGAAGTGAGATGTCATTGTGGTCATTCGGTGGCTGGTGTCAAAGGCCATTGTGGCTCCTGACATGCCACAGCGGAGGTGCAGAGTTGCTGAGTGAAATTGATCTGAGCGGGACAAAGATCACAGCTTTGTGTAGCTGTGTGTAAGTGTGAGAGTTCTGTATTATATGTTTATGAGTGTGGTTAGCACCGTGGGCTGTTTTTGTTTGTTTAAATTTGGCCAACGCAGGCCTTTTCACACCCACGGGATCAGCAGTTTGCCCCCCTCAGGAGAGAAACGGATAGACTGAGAGGGGTCAATCATGTTGACACCCCCCCTTTATGCCCTGCATTGTACCCACGTTGCCGCATCGAAAGTGCTAAAGCAGAAGCTCCTGGAAATGGAAAAGTGCTGTATAAGACACTTTGAGACAAAGGTTCAGTTCACCTGTGTGCAACATGAAGAAGAAAGGAGACAATGAGCTTAAAACGCACCATCATGTGACCTTCTGTGAGTGTCAGCAGAGCTCAGATAATGTTATAGAGAGTAGAATGAGCCTCTTTTCTCCTCATTTACAAAGATAATCCATCCCATCAGCCTGGTGTGACTGCATCTGTGTGTTTGTGTGATGAGTCCTGTGCCTGCTGGCCTCAGTCTTAGCTTGGTTGCCTAGGACTTGCATACACGCTGAGGTAGGAGCAAGTCTGGGCAGGTCACTTGGTTCCCTTCACAGGACAATGGCTGCTTCAGATGCTTGGCTGAGCAGGACTGCGAGAGAATCTGTGAGAGGAGAGGGACCTCTTACACCCCCTTTGTTGTCTGACATTTATGCTTCTGCCAAGTTCAAAGTGCAAACACAGAAAAACAACAGTTTTAGTTTTTCCCTATCAGAAACCCTGATGCTAAAACTTTTGGACAATTTAGGGAACGAGTTTGTGCCTATAGCCTCTTGAGTTGCTTTTAAGTAGATAAAAAAACAGAGTAACACAAAACTTGATTTTGACTGTTCAGGACACCTAGACTGAAAAACAACCTCTGCTTCAACAGTTATTATGAAGTCAGTGAATGATTTTCCCCCCTAAATGTTTTATATTAATATTCAGAGGAGTTTAAACATTTTATTTTGCCTTTGAAGCGAGAAAACCTTGTTAAATATCTATAAAAACCCAGAGATTTTTGTTTCATAACAAACAGGGCATACACATACCAGAAGATTGATCAGCAAAATCTCTCTCAACAAAGACTGCATGTCACATCCACCCTGGGTGGTTACCTACTGTACTACACAATAGTGTTTTTGTAAGCTTAAACATCCACCCAAATAGTTTCAAAATAAACAGGGTGGGTAAAAACACCTTTTGTTTTCTCAAAAACAAAGGCGTATGAATACTTTGAGCTAAATGCTTATGTGAATGGTGTAATGCCATGCAACATTGCAGAAACTAGCAGGTTAAGCAGGTGGATGTGATGATTCAGCAGCGTGAACCACCGATCAGGGAGGACTGGCTTTAAGAATATGCGGTAAAGATGGAAACCAAATAATGGGCTCCAATCTCTTGAGCTCCTGAGTAAAGATAAAGAAACCTGCCTATTACACCCTCAGCTCAATATCTTAGCTTACTGGTAAGTTAGGTAACCTACCACACAGCTCCAAATGTCCACTGTGTAACCAAAACATGACAAAGGGTGGGGATGGATGTGCAGCAAGACCCACTTATCATGTGGACATCTTACTTTATCTTTCTTTCACCAAGTTAGAGCCCTGACTCTTTGGAGAGCTCAACAGCTTGAGCCATGGCCCATGATGTTGTGAGCACCACATACTGCACTGAAGTGTCGCTCAAATTTTCTCACTTTTTATGCACAGAATGCTATGGCACCTTAATCCAAGCATGCTATGTTGGAGCTGATAAATGTTACGCAGAAGGTGTTTATATAGTAATTATTGTAGGGAAAAAAAGAAAGGAGTCATAAGGGGACAAAAGCTATTCCATATAAATCAATTTTAACACCATTTTCCATCGCTGTCACCCCTTGTCATGCACCAACACAGAAAAAAATTGTACAATAAGCGAGAAAGACAAAAATTAAGAGAGAAGAAACTATGAAGAAGTGTTAGACAGATGACTTGTGAAGGGCAGAAATAGGGTGAGAAGTCTGTGTGGAAACTTACCCCTGGTGGGTGCCCTGTATGCCCTACCTCACCACACTTCCCCATTTTTGTGAAGTGAAAAAGTAGAGAAGAGGGATCCTGGCTGGGATCATTTCTCTTCTTCCAAGATATTTGTGAAACACTGGTATCATAAGTGTAATTTCTGAAATGTTCTATAAATCAAGTTTTAGTTGACGGCTACTTTCAACATGAGTAAATGTGACATTTTATAATCAAAGTGGAATGCAGGGACTCTGTCAGCGAGGACTCACCCAGACTGTCGTGATATATTTGTTTTGAAACTGAAAGTAGTAGTAGAAGGTAAAAGTTTTAACACAACTCTTCTTTGTTCAAGATAACTTTTTACCGGATACAACGCAACGAGATAATATATTTATCAAAACATGAGACAACAAGTGAATTTAGTAAGCTTGTAGTGTAGTTTAGTCGCTGGCTACATATAAAGCTACTCACAGCCTAGTGCTCTATAATGTATCGCTATCGTGTAACATTAGTGAATCCTCACTGTGTCCTACCAGTGCCCATCTACCAAGCGAGGCACATGTAACCTGGCTCTTTATTTTATTGATAAATTCTCAAGTTTGAACAGATCACTGCAGTATAACTATTGCATGTGGGCTGGAATGAACATTTCCACAAACAGCTTAACCTCTGTTTTGGCCTTTAGCGCGTGCTCTATCACTCTCCTGTTTAGCTTTATCTTCTGCTCCTCTGTTTCTTTTCTGTCAGACAGTCCAGCTCCTGTTTCCACTTTTACGACCAAATAAATCACAGAAATCATTTTAGCTTAGAAAAAACTCTGATTTCTCTTCTCAATGCTAAACTTTGTCTGCCGACATGGCGCTTCCATAGGGACTTCAGCTTGCTGCAAATCAATCCGACCCAATTGGGAGTGCTGATAGTCTCATTTTACACTGGGGATTATGATCAGGCATAACTTGCTATGAGATTTTTTCAAGATCACCTAGAAAGTCCTCACAGCTTTAATTGATAAAATTTTAGGTCCACGATGTAAAAAAAAAAAAAAATCAATTCAAATGAAATGATGTTAATGATAAACAATAACAGGGTGATTACACTCTCTAAAAGATGAGGGAATGGCTTCAACTTTTTATTTGTTCAATCAGCACTTGAAAACAAATGATATTTCATTTACCATGATAAGAGATGAAAAAAAAAAGGTTTACATATGAGTATCTTCCTCTAATAAAATGTTATTCATATCTGAAACTGATCGCTGAGCTATATAATTTGATGATAAAATTTCCACACAGGTTGCCAAATCCTCTTTAATTTACAAAATAGTGTTGTTGATTTCAGTGAGGAGCGATCACTTTATGCTTTTATGTCAGTGTAGCTGTTTCCCACACAATTGGACCAACATCCAATAATAGTGATATTAACTTCTTGAGAATGTACGTAGCACAGTTGCTTTGAGAAACATGTCAGTAAAAAGATTAGGAGGAAAAACTATTCCCTCGGTGAAGATTCTGCCATGGAATAGTTCCCTATGGGATTATGATGAACATTTCCCCGGTCTCCTCCATGCGCACTGTCTGGTCCGTGGGCTGGCACTCGCTCCACTTTATGAATGGATGGGTGTGGCACTGCTGCCTGTGTCGTCACTGCGCTCTAGGACAGACGCTGGCGTGCTGTGGGTGAAGGCTGGTCTACAGTCAGGCATAAGAGACAACGAAAGAGGGAGAGAGGGAGAGGGGAGGCGAGGAGAGAGAAAGAGAGAGAGTGAGTGAGAGAGAGGGAGGGAGAGACAGAGACAGCGGCGGCAGCGCACTCCCCGGCGAGGACTAAACTTCTGGCGACAAATTTGGTGAGATAGAGGGAATCAAGATTTTTGAAAAGAAATGCTTGACTTTTGTTATGAACCAGAGCTAAATATTTATTTTTTTGATCTCGGGATATACTTATGAAGTCAAATGGAAATGATTAGAGATGATATAAGATGAGACAGATGTGACGGGGACGAGCTGATCAAAATTCGGGGAGTAATCCCTCCTGCATCTGTGATGTACAGTCAATCATTATTCAAGAAAAAAAAATCAAAAAACAAAAACAGTAATCCAGCCATGTCGGGACGCTGTGTGAAAAAAACAGACAGACAAAAGAAAGTGGAGGCAATCATCCCCTCCTCCATGTGCGCCCTCCTTGTAGGTGTGACAGACACAACAAAGAGACGTGTGGAGAAAACTCGCATCAGGACCACAAGGCGGACTACAGCCCAGACAGATCGCAGAGCACAATAGCTGCAAACAGGAGCATGTCTGCAGGTTTTGCAATATGCAGCAGTCTTCATGTAATTACATTCCCCCCGGCGTCTCTCGGCTACAACAGTCGGGATTGTTTTTCTTCTGTCACTCCTTCACCAAACACGCGTGTTAGTTAGAAACCAAACCGATCATTTGAGCAGGATCAAGCCCAGACTGAAACAGACTGGAGCGTGTGTTTTTGAAAATGTGAGTTGTGATTAGATGTTGTTATCCACAGCAGAGGAATGCTCTGAAGTGATCGCATGTGTTTGTGTGCCTTGCAGTTTAATGGGGAGAAGCAGGAGACGAGCGCGGCTGCCCAGAATAAACTGAAGAGAGAAAAAGCAGTCGACAGAGAGAGAAGGAGGGAGAGAAAGAGAGAGAGGAGAGAGGGGAGAGAGAGAGGTGTGAACTGAAAGTGGACGTCGAGTCGAAAGAGAAGCCTGAGCTGATTCCAGAGGTGAATGTCTTAAAGGTAGGAGCATTTTCTCACTTTGTTTTTTACTCATGATGTGAACTGTATTCGCGCTACAGCACACGCGTTACCAAGCAGACCACATGTGGTTAGACAGGCGAGGGGTTGCATAACGGTTCACTTAGTTTGTATTGCGCTCAGTTTTGGACTTACAGTCAAGACTCATGCTGAACTTCAACACTCTGGTTTCTAAGTTCCTGTTACAGTCAGAGGAGCTTTTCGGGAATATGTGCGGCATCTTCTCCAACTCTTTAAAATGACATTTTTTCAAATGGCTGTAAAACTCTGGGAACTGTAAAACTTCCTCTGTAATGTACTCACTGATCTTCCTATGGTTACATTTTAAGAACTCAGGGTGGGTGTGTCACTTTTTACCTCATTAGAAAGTCTGGGGCAAGGATATCTTAAAAACGAGGTGAGTTAAATTAGCAGTGTCATTTAAAAATTTCTGTCATATTTAGTTTTCTTAAGCTCTTTTAAAACATAAAGGATTTGAAAAAATATGTCATTCTTCTGGGGAAATGAAAGAGCTGCACACAATAATACATGCTTTGCAGGGAAAAAAACTAAAAAAGATTTCTTTTTGTTACAAGTAAATCCATTTTATTTATTTATTTACTTGCTGCAATAAATAGTATGAAAAGCTTGTAAAACTGGGTGCATGATGGATGATTAACTTGTTCATATGCTGATGTATGCTGATGACTTGGTCATATCTTAAAGTGCTGGGCTACAGCAACTTCTGAACATCTGTTCCAGTTATGGTGTACGGTTTGACATTACATACAATGAGAAAAAGAGTGTGACAATGACAGTAAGAGCCACGCATGATCAGACGTATCAGTTCCCATCCTTGGTAAAAATGTCCCTTTGTGTTTTAATTACTGAAAATCTGTGTATTATGATTTCATCCATTGCTTTTGAATATATATATATATATATGGTTGTGGAAAAGATGTTTGTCTGTTTCAGAAGGGTGGAATCATTGGCATGATTGCGGACATTCCTTAGACTGGGTTAAGAACTGTTCAACGCATATAAAAAACTGGAAGAATTGTGGGGAACAAGCCTGTAGGGGCAGTGCTATGATCTGTGGTTGCTGCAGTTGCTCAGGTCTAGATTCAGCAACATTATGTGCCCAAAGAATGAGGTCAGCTGACTATTTGAATATACTGAATCATCACCATCAATACAAGATTGTGGTGAAAAATTAATACAACACTGGATGGAAGTATGTCTTGTGTCATTGCAGAGGCTTATCGAAACAACACCACAGTGAATGTGTGCTGTAATCAAAGCTTAAGGTGGTCCAACAAAATATCAGAATATGGTGGCTACTTTTTTTTGTCATGCTGTGTTTTTATATAGATTAACCTATGGGTCTGGAATAAAGTATAAAGTGAAGTAAAGTATTATAGAAACAATTCCACAATAAAACCAGACATTATGTCAGCACAGTCTTCCCTCAAATATGCAACCGTGGGAACATTTGAAAAACTGTTACAGTGCTTTGCTAAATTCTGCTTCAGACCACTTTAATCAGGTTCCCCTAGGTGATAATCAATCAGTCTGCCAGTGTGTGCTTTGCAAAAGTCTAGTTTACTTGGCCTATTTAATCAGACTCAGATATCTCCACCTGCAGCCTGGATGAGAGAGTCCAGCTTGAGGACATAGCTGAAGAGCTAAATGTTCCTGTGGCTGCTGTTGTTATTGTATATGAGAAACACTAAGAGGCAGAGATGTGGAAGAAGGATTTTAAAAACACAATCCACAAATGAGCTCAACAACAATGCCCACAGGAGTCAAATATTTTCCATTTTTTTGTTCCAGTCTCTTCATTTTTTCCTTCACTGTGAGGAACAGATGGTGGGTGTGGGGGGAGGGTCTGATGGAGTTGACATCAGTTCCTCCGCTCAGTCCCACTCCTCTGTGTTTTTCTATCAACTGTGGAATTTGAACCATTCTTCCTTTGGGGTGAGGCCCGTCCCTCCGTCTGAGTAGGTTGAATCCAGAGTTGGCCGCGAGTGTGTGAGTGTGTTTACGTGTGTGTGGGTAACTGGGGCTTTCCAGTAGAGTTGCACACCAAACATTCCTGGCTGCTGGATGGCCGTCTAGCGGGCCAAGTCCACACACAGCTGGGAGTCATATAAGAAGCTGTGTCTTTGTGTGGGTCGGGGGAACATCACACACACAACATTGGTCACATGTAGCACTAAAAAGCACACACACACTCACAAAGCAGTCTGCCAGGAGACCACACCCCTCTTTAACTGGATCAAGACTCATTTTTTTGTGTTTGCATGTATGCACTGTATGTATGCAAGAATGGGGAGTTGCATTTATTAAAGTGGTTCCTCATAGAGAATGCATCCATGCATGCACACAATGACTCACATCTTTGCATAGCAGCACAAGCATTCACACATAAAACAGAAAAATACAAACAGACTCACAGTCAGCGTACAACAGTGTCTTCTTCTCTCACTAGCACCACATGATGTTTGTCCTCTTAAGTAAGTTTCGGAAAAAGAGACAGTGTGGTGGAGAGACGAGAGGGAAAAGAGAGAGAGCGAGAGAGAGAGTGAGTAATTGTGCTGGTGATGGCAACCGTACAGTTTGTTTCCCTCTTATTGGCTGCCTCTTGGGTTGTTTTTAAACTGGGTGTCAGTGAGCAATGGATGTGTATATAGAGCAAGTCAGCAAGGGGACAGTCAAAAAAAAAGACACAGGAACAAGCAAGGGGAAAAGTCAGTTTTTTGAAAGTGAAAAATTTAGAACTTATGGAGTAAAGAATGTAGGAAAAAGAAATGCGGATCCCAAGGAAGAGGGACACGAAGGGGTTGTTGGCTGAGGGCAAATTAGAGCAGAGCAGGCTGAGGGAGAGGAAGAGAGAGCGGATGTCAGGCGCTAGATTGCATTTGACTGTAAACATGATAAATCAGAGGGCCAAAACACATTTCTTGAACCCTCCTTCACCTCACATTTTTTTCTCGCCTCCTCTTTTAAGTTCGAAAGGGAAAAAAATGGAAAAGATTTGAAAATGAAGAAATCCAAATATAAACCGTTAACCCATTCTGTGTCACATCTATTAGGAGCTCAAGAACAGAAAAAAAGTGGACAACTTCCCACAGCAAAACCCAGAACTTAAACCACATGCAAAACTCCTTTAAACATCTGTTTCAAGTTCCTCTCATGTGGTAATCCACTGTACTGTGACACCAACCCTCACACACTCTCTGTTTCAACTGCATGTGTGTGAGTGCAGCTGAATGAAAGTGAGCAAGCAAAGACCAACACAACTCCTGAGTCACCAAGCACTAAAATCTATTCATAAAGTTCCCACTGCTGCACTTTTTAGGCGGCACTTTCTATATGTTGCTTGACTACATCACATAATTTCCTGTTCGTGGTAAAGCACACCTGACAGAGGCCAGACAGCTCATGTGTGAGGGAATGAGGGGTGTGTGTGTCTGTGTTCGTGTGTTGACAGACATGGATAAGAAGGTGTTGTGTAGCTGGTGAGGACAGCACAGGCAGGAGCAGAGCAGGGCCGGAGAAGGGCGAGAAGAGATAAGAGAGTCAGTTCATTTTGAGGAGGCTGTTTTTGTCCAGCCGTGGCTGCTCAGACAGCTCCAAGCTGGTCGGAGGCCAGACTCTGACAGGCCATTAGGTCCAGAGACACAGGATGGCTGCGCTGATAGGGAGGTGTGTTACACAATCTCACTGCTGACAGAATGTGGGGAAAGAGATCTGGGGCAAAGGTTTTAAAGAAGCAAGAATTCTGTTTTTTATTATTAGTATTATTATTGGTTTTTGTGTTGATAATGCTTTAGATCAGTATAAATAGGGTGACCATATTCTAAAAACACGAGCTATTGAGATACTGAAAATACTCAAAGACTTCCAACTAACTTCATAATCCCTGCATTTATTTGAAAAAGTCCTTTTATATTTATTACCTTGTCTTTTTAAATCCATTTTTTTGGCTTTTTATCTCATAACTTTGATTTTTTATTTCAAAATCTTAACTTTTATCTCATTATTTTGACTTTGAGGTTGGGGCGTCAAAGCTATTTCCCAGTGCAGCGCTTTGTCAGAAATATCAATGGTCTGTAAAACAAGCAGAAAAAACCTGGACATTTTGGGTAATCTTATAAAATCTACCCCAGATGTAATTTTACACCCAAAAATGATGACATATCCAGGACTAAGAGGATGTTTGGTCACCCTAGTATAAGTCAAAATACATCAATAGTTTGTTTATGCTTACAAACATATGCATAAACAAACCCTCAAAGACTGGACCTTTAATGGTTGTTTCTGGCTTGTGACATGCGTCCCTTAGGCTTTGGCATCCCTTTGACTCTATCACCTTAAGGAAACTCTGCCTTGTCGCATGCCTTGTATTCTGAACTGTGTGACTTCAGAATGATAGCGTACAACAGACACAAGATAGGAAAGGGTCAGGGTCAGGATTGACATTCCAGCTGAACTAGAGCAAGGTATTTCCTCCAAGAAGTGAATGCTGCTGATAATGAAAAGTAGGACTGAGGGGCTTAGATATTTTGGGCTAAAAATTCTCTGTACATGTAAGAGCGAACAAAGAATTCTGCTTTTCCAACCTTTAACCATTACAAAAAACATAGAAATACAAACAATAAATGAACATTTCTGTCCTCAGACCTTTTCTCTGTTTAATTACAGCAAATCTGTTCTGTTGCTTACTTTCCTTTTCTACTTGTGTGTGTGTGTGTGTGTGTGTATGTGTGTGTGTGTGTGTGCATGTGTGCTCAGAGAAAGACAACATGTTATGCCACACACACCAAGAGGCACAGCTTGGTTGCTTGGCTGAAGCTCCTCTCTATTTATGTTCCCGTGTGTGTGTGTGTGTGTGTGTGTGTGTGTGAGAATGTGAGATGGTGATACGGATATATCACTGCTGCAAATATATCTTCCTGTGTATCTCTGTGTGATTATACATGCATATTTTTGTATATGTGCAACACTGGATGCAATTTGATGCCTGGGTGTCTCTTTCTTTAGCATCTGCTCCTCTCGTTTGTGGCGGAAAGCCGATCCCCTTGGGTGAATTGGCTCTAAAGTCATATGACTGAGGGTATGCCAGCAAGGTATTTGAGTGCGTGTGTGGAGCAATCACAGATTGCATTTTGTACCACAAGTTCTTTGAGGGCTCTACAAAGATGGGTATATGTGTTTTTTTGTGGTATGAGCATGGTTTTCAGGGTGTAGCTTGTAGGACTTAAGAAGTTGACCCACACCTATTTCTTCCTATGACTCTATGGTAGCAAACAGTCCCATATGTCTGGCTTCTGCATTGTTCAAATGCAGTGGTGATCTCAGACGTCTCTCTTTCAATGCCGGAAAGTCTTGGCTGTCTTTCTATCTTCCTGTTTGTCTTCACGTCTTGTCCTCAAGTTTATCCACCTGTTGTCTGTGATAACTCACACCCCATCATACTCTTCAACAGCTATGGTTTGAATTTGTTTGAGTGGCAGAGTGAAGCAGAAGGGGAAGGTGCTATTGTTTGCTTGATGTCATGTGAATGTAGTTGCCCTCATGTAGTTTTAGGACTGATTGCTGGTGTTAATGGGACAGAAATAGATCTAAGTTCTTCATAATATCATTGTAGACCTCACCCTGTTGTGACCTCTTCACCCTGACAACATCACAAAGATACCTTCAAAAGTCTTCCCACAGAAACTCATTTGTAAACAAAACCACATACTCAGACTCAATGACTCACAAAGGGAAACATTTGGACTGCCTGCACGCCTTTAAATTGATATAAACACTTTGACACATGAGCATGCCCTCTGCCTGTTTGTGAGTATGTCTCCTCTCTAGTTAGAGCTGCAGGCTTTAAACTAATCTGGAGTGAGAGCAACGCCCAAGGGTGCCATTCCTGCTAATCAGGGTCAGACCAGTTCCAGTGGTGGCCAAAGACCTCAAGAAACCACAGGATTTCCATTTGTATTTGTGTCAGTGTGTGATCTGGTGTAATTGTACACACCCACAAGTTAGGGTGTTTCCCTTCAGGTTTATTTTTATACACGTTTTGTTGTCTCGTAATAACCTACATGCCATTCGATTGAGATTTTTTTGCTGTTTCAGGAGGCTGATGCAACCAGACTGACACTTCCACAAAGTCTCTCTAACTCTAACACACACACACACACACACTCACACGCACATGCACTCACACATATCAGAGTGATGAATCAGATGGTAACTGATGGTAGTGAGTTGTTGATGAGAGCTCTGTCATCATCTCAGACACTGTTTGTCTGTCTCTAGACTCAGAGTTTTGCTGCCTCATTAAAATCTGGAATTGACTCACCAAAAATGATGTGATTTGGTTTACAAGTTTTAGCTCGGACCTTTCTTTTTTATCATGTGTGTAATTCAGAGACTTTTTCCTTTCTTCAAACTTGACAAACAGAAAGAACAACTATTGTGGAAGGATGCAATGTAACTGGTATTTCAAAAGTGATTGCAATCATGGATTCCATGTAGACATATAAGGCCAAGCATCAAATACAGTAGTACATCAAAAAAGAAAAAAAATCACGAAATGTTAAAAAGTCACTTTATACTGTTTAATTATGAACTTAGGGCAAAAATACTGAAAAAAATAAAAACAAAAACATAAGGTGTCGTCTGAAACTACAAAAAACAAGCACCGACAGATTTTCTAAGTCATATTTTAGGACTTTTATGCTTAAATCAAAGCAGAAAGTAAAGTGAACGGAGCAGAAAATAGGGAGAGACATGGATGGTGGTCACCAGCTTGAGGCCCAAAGCTGTGGGATGAGACTCAACCACAAGGACAAGCAAGTCCCATCAAACAGAAATTTAAAATGATGTCAAAATGATAATGATGTTAACAGATGAACAAGAACTCTTATGAACTTGTCTTACTCTCAATCTTGTCAAAAAACTTGTTACTTAGTCTTGACAGCAAAATCCATGCCAGGAACAGCTAACGCAAGTCACATCTATAACAGAAAGACACATTTGATCCCTGCCTGTTGACACTGTGGCAAAATGTTTGCTTCTGTTAGCCTTAGGGGAATTTTGAGGATAAATGGTGTGTCATTCCTCTTTATTTTTAGATTTTCAAAGTTTGAGTAAACCTGGGGGGAATGTTTAAAGTTTCAATGTATCAAACTTCCCCAGTTCTGTGCCACCAAGGGAAACTTGTGCATGACAAGTTTTGCCCTCAGCTGTAATGTCTTTTTGGACTTAAACGATAAATACTGCCACATGGCCAACATCACTCCTACTCCCTGCTACCTTGTTAGCATCTCGGCACAAGCTGTTGTTGTGGTTGCGTAGGCTCTTCATGCTGGATAGAAGCTAGAGTAGAGTCTGGAATTAACTGCTTGAATCAGAGATTTTAGTTGCAGGCTGATATAATCCGATATAACCCCATATTCATTTTTTTGCTGACATTGGACCAAGATCGATAATGGATGGGGACACTCCTAGTTAGCCTTTGATATTAGTAAACATTGCAAAAATAATAGCTGGTCTTGAGAGTGAGGACTGAAAGGAACTGCTGGGACTGATCCATCTCTGATTGGGTAAAAGTGGAGCAAGAATCAACAATCATGAGTCCATTTGTAGGTTAAAAATCCCTTCAAGGAGCTAAAACGAATACCAATACTAGTGTGTTGCATGTTACACTTGGCATGCTTGAATGTCATAGAGATAATAGACCTCTTACTTTAATGGAAATAAAATGTTTATTTCTCATTTTCACAAGGGTGTTTACAGAAAAATACATCATGCTTGTAAATTGTGCGTTCTTCTCTTGATAAGAATTGAGATTGCATTGGAAATAATGACTCAAACTAAGCTGGATGATCCACAGATCAACCACATTTGTAAATGTAGCCAATTTAGGACTTTCAAGTTTCAACTTGAATCTTCATCCATCTAACAAAAACAACATTTCTGAAATCATCTGAGGTCATCTAAGGACAGAATTTCTGAATTGTTTTCCTGTCAGGCTTTAAAAAAAAATCCCTCTAAGTTCATCTCACTTCCTCTCCAAGGAACACATCACTCCCATTTCATTGTTAATATTTAATCAATATAATCAATATCACTCCTCTTTTACTTCATGTGCCACTTAATACTGATGCCTTTTTCTGCAGAGGTCATGCTATACCGAATTATTGACGTCCCGCGTGTTGTTATGCTCCATTATGGCTGTTGGAGTTCACTGTTAAATCGCCTTTTACTCCCCCTCTCAATGCACAGATCAATCTCACAGCAGGGACACACTGTACAGTTGTAAGCATCATTGAATTTGCACAGGACATTTGTGATGTATATATTCAGTTTAGTGTAGGGGGTGTTTTTCATCTGGAAATTTCTCAAGTCGAGATGAGCTCCATTCACAAGTGATCAGGATTAGCTGGGATCAGCAGTAATGCAGCATCCAAAAGAGCTTCCATCTTGTTGCCCCCTGCCCTTATTTAAGTGATTAAAGCCTGTGTGACTGTGTGGCAGCTTGGCCAGGGTATGACATGTGGTCACGATGTGCGGTAACTGTTGTATGTCTGTTGTATCATCAGTGCGGAAATAACTGGACACCATTATAGATTTTTCCATTTTACTATTTCAGGCTGCCTGTACTTTGTGTATCAGCTGTGTGTGTGTGTGTGCATATGTGTGCATGCACGTTTGGTCTGGTTTGACATTCCTGCAAATGTAAACATGTTTTGATCTCTGTTTTATTCAAGTAGGAGAAAGAGTATTTTATTTTTCTGCTGCCAGGTGAAAATCATATGTCTGTATTTGGATTCTTTTTGTTTTCTGCTAAAGGACCACTTTGCTCCTCTACTGGCTAGGAAAATAATTTGACCTCTTAGGGTCATAAAACCCTCTGCAGGCCTTATTGGATAAACTCAAAACTGCATTTCTATTGAGATGAATGCCTTGCTCATTTCACTCCATCTGTGAGCAAACACAACAGGTTTGTTTTTGTTTGTGCAAGTGCAGCACAATATGAGGAACTCTAACAAACAGAGCAGCACAAATGGATAAACAACATGGTGGCTATTTGAAGTACATACAACAAAAGACCTTCCTGTTATGCCTCAGCTCTCCGTTGTGTGGTTTATTTGTCTGTCTGTGTCTCAGCCTGTCTGTGATTTTTGCTTTTTACACTCAGGTTTTCCCCTCCCTTTTCATTTCCTCCTCTCTATTTCTGTCTGTGAACAGCCCTGCGTTAAAATAGAAGCAGGCTGATAATAGATTTTTTTTTAGCCTCATACCAGTTTAGATATGAAGAAACAGTCATGTTGACAAACAAAACATTTTTTGATAGCATTTTAGAATTATCCATTTGGATCCCTTTGTCGTACATAGTGTGATTTCATTTACATACCTGGTCAAATTATAACAATATCAAGCACCTGATGCCTCAAATGATGGTATGCAGTGCAAAGGCCTAAGATAGTGTTTCCATGTGAGGGGGTTGGACAGTTGGCGGTATATAAATATGGATGATACACCCTTTTACTGTGAAAAAAGTGAGACCAAAATAACTCTCCATTGAATTCTGACATCTGCATCTAGTTAAATATTCTGACACGAAAAATGCATGTTCTATCTGGCAGATGCTGACGTAGAAACATAGTCTTGACTTACCTATAAATTTCAGGTCAGCAAACTTCACATCCAAACATATTCTTCTATCATTTAGAGCAGGCAGCCATGGTTGTAGAAAGTTTAACAGCCCTTGTGTTAGTCCTAGCCATGTTTGCTCAACCATTGGCTCCTTCCCCTGCTCCTTATGTTTCACATTTCGTGCCTCTCTACAGCTGTCCTATCCAGTGAATGCAGCTCCACACTTCCCAAATAGAAGATAACCAAGCTGTCATTTTTGATCTCTTTTCTTAAAAAATCAAGTAGCCAATTAAAATTGAGCGCTGAAAAATCCGCCCTTGCACATACACTATTTTGACCCAAATCTGATATATCTTAATGGAAAAGGCTATACGATGTTTACCGCAAACTTTAATTGTTTTTGCATCACTTTTGTAGAGCTGTTGTGCCTACCATGTTTTTATATGGAATCTGGTCTTGATTCACCAATGGGATTGCAGGTTGCATTAAGACTGTAGGTTAATTAAGATTATAAAATAAAAAGTGCAGCAGAAAATGCCCACAGATTTGTTGCCCCCCCCCCAATGCATTGATTTGTGAACATCAGTACATCTAGTCTTCACATGGATGAAAATGGAAAAAAGTGTATATGCTCCATGTTACTTATAACAATGGGTTACATGATGCAGGTCCCGCATATTCTTTAGCTGAAAGGTTCATATACTGAAAAGGTGAACAACCTCTGGTATACAGCACTTTCCAGAGAGTGCTGGGCTGATGCACTAACTGTGTGCAGTGTGTTTCTCGGCAGGACTGCAGCTCTGCTTCTCTGTGCCAGACTGAAGTCCAGCGGTGTTTGTCTTGGCTTCAGTCTCTGTTTGATCAGGCTGTTTCAGGAATACTGACTGACCTGTTCTGAGGCCAAATTCATCCCTCTCTTTACAACTTCATTTTTCCTGCGTCCATCTCTTACTCATGATTACTGTCAAATCTCTCAGAACTTTTCTCAGCATTATTTTGTCTAATACATTTTTAATGGATCTTTAATCTAGAAACACTGAAGTTTCTGTACGTGAATGGTGCCTCATATGTATCTGATCTCTGCCTCTCCCTCTATTTGAGAGGAACACATGTATTTTCTCCGGTTAGCTGTCTGAACCTGTTGAGCAGTTAGAAGTTGACTTTGAGAGCATTTTCAGAACTGTCATAGGTTCACGGAGCAAACTGGTAAAGGAAAATGAAGTAATTACAACTACAATTGTAGGGATCTATCACATGAAAATGATATTTCCAGAGAGGATATAAGACAGTCTGCTGAAATTTACACTGTTTGCTTTTGAGTTCTATGAGCAAGTCATTGAAATATTTCAGAATGATTGCGGCTCGAAAAAATGACAGCAACAGATTTTCAGATACAAAGAAAAGAGATGGTATTTGTTTTATAATCTCAGTGAAGATCTATTGATAGATTATATTTTAATGTGCAAAATTTATTATTTTTAGAGGCGTATCCAGGTTTAAAGGTAGGGTCCACAGGAATTTTCATTACTGTTTGTAAACAAAACATACTGACTGGGTTCCTCCTCCATGGCTCAGTGCCAGCGGCAGCACATGCCCACCACCCCCAATCGTAGCTAATAGCTCTAGCTAAGTGAACACACTAACCACCAGGGTTTCTATGTGGGAGAGACTCAAGAGCCCTACACCTGACTTCCTGCAGGTAAATGAGATATCCGACAAATAGTTTATCTTTCTTTCTCTATGTGTTACAGCCGCTATCGTAGCCGCTGGCCATAGCTTCTCCCACTCGCTGTCATCAACACGCAAAGTCACTTGGGCACTGGGTGCTGTGATTGGCTGGTCACCACGCCTTCTCTCCGCCCCAGAAACAACCAAAGTAAACCAAAACATCAACATACAGGCACAGGAGGAGGTTGAAGCAGATACAGAGACTGACACACAGGTATAGAGACCCATTGATGACTATTGTGCAGGATTATTCCTGTTAGAGTTGTCATCTTACTTTTCAGGTAAATCCTGCATACTCTACCTTAAAGATTTTCAAAGAGCCAATATTGCCTTTTACAAACAAAAGATAGTGCTTTTGGACTGCAGCCTTCAAGATATTGTCTACTTTTTAAATAATACACGCAAATCATACACTTACATGGTGGAACATATTTATGCATTTGTACTTGAAAAATCCCCCATTACACTATAATTGGGTATGAAACAAGACCACAACCATCAACAGTTTGCACTATGCCTTCAATTTCTGTCGTCTGGTGGCAGATAGAAACATGCATGTGCTGACTGCTGTGATTATCAAAAAGGCAGCCGCAGTGAAGTTTAGCAACATGATGGTTTTCTGAACCATAGAAAAGTACAATGAGAAGGGATAGGATGCATGAAGGTGGTGTCCCTAGATCAATCTATGAAATAAAGTGAGCTCTTTCACACAGACTCTACAAGTGAGTCTAACAATACTCCAGTTATGTTTTCTCTGCTATCACCATATTAGAACGATATATCTGGTTTAAGAAGCTTTGAAGAGAGGCTGTGATAAGCCCCTCCCTGATCCCTTTTCTAAAAGACAAAGAAGTTACAGCGGACTGTGTCTGACAGATTAAATCAATTTTAAACTGACACTGAAGCTTCTGTGTATCTGGGGAGTAGGTGTTATAAATCTAATCAGATGTGACGTCGGGAACATGTTCAGAGGATTACACTTGTTAAACTTGTCAAAGCTACAGTCTGGCAGAGTTGTTTGACATTGTTACGACCTCGGTGAGTCAGAATCCCACACTCATGAAGGGATTCAGTGACTGTTCCCCTTTCCTCAAAGTATTCTCCAGACTGTTTTTGTGCGTGTCCTTAAGGAAACTGTGAGTGGAGGAAGTCATTCTGCTGTTTTTATGATATTTGGTGTGAAGTCCATCATCCGTGAGGAAAATGTGGATGAATACTGAAAAGACAATGGCAAAAAATTGTGACATCAATGTACTTTGGAAGCAAAATGATCACCACTTACAAACATTGGATTACCTGCATTCTAATGCACTTTAATGCAGGCAGCAAGCAACTATGTTTTTTTTATAGTGATTATACATCAATTTAATCAGAATGATTTTCTCTTTCCAATGTTATCCAACAGGGAGTAAGAGAGGTTTAAAACAATATGTCATCACTTTCTCTCTGACTGATTTCAGCCCGGTTACCTCAAACTCACTTCTCTCCCTGACTACGTCAAGATTGATCAGTGGATTTTGTCTCCCTCACAAAGCCACAGCCTAACTCCCTCCACATTTGATATACTGTCAAGCTAGAACCATTGACTGCTTTAAAGATGGCAATAAGGCCTCAGTTTGGTCAGTCATTGTTTTCCAAAGCAGAGTTTTGAAGCCTGTTGATGGCGGCTGCTGACTTAACAACTGACACAGGGGTGTAGTTGAGGTGGGCCTTTAGCCTTCTTGCTAACAGCTACATTACGCCAGCTGTCAGTCATGTCGTCATGTCAGCCGTGCCTTTAATAATGCATAACCTTAATATCTTTAGATCTGATGAGAGCATGCAAACAGTGATATAGGCGATGCTGGCTGTTATCTTTTTATTTATTTTTTTGTCACCAGGCTGTGATCTTGGGGCTCACTTGAATGAGTGTGTGTGTTATGTCAGGTCCTTTTGGAACCAACCTCTAAATGCGTATATGCCAGGGTGACCTAACGTCCTCTTTTGCGAGAACATGTCCTCCTTTGGTCAAAAAATTATGTCCATGGGGATTTCATGAAATTGTTTAAAATGTCCAGGTTTTTCTCAGCTTGTTCTACTGACCGTTGATATTGCACTGGGCTACTGGCATTTCTATAATGCCCCAATATCAAAGTCAAGTCATAGATAAGAAGTCAAAATTTTGAGATGAAAAGTCATAATCTTTTGGATAAAAGTCAAAATTTTAAGCTTCTATAGCCAAAAATATTGCTGGTAGAGTCCAAATTATAAGAATAGAGTCAAAAGTTCTGAGATGGACAGTCAAAATTTTAAAATGATAGTCAATACTTTAAGATTGTCAAGTTTAAAATTGAAGAAAAAAATGTAAATTATGTAAGATGTAAAGTCAAAATTTTGACTTTTCCCTAAACTTGGACTTAATATGGGCACAAAAATTCAGTTCAAGGCCAGTGTTTCATTTCCACATTCATTGTCAGAAATTGGCTGCCATACATTATTCATGTTTACATTACTGGAAATTTTTCACTCTGAATAGAAAAGGGGTGTTTTAAATAACTGACCTAACTAACTTAACTGATTCAGCTTTCATTTTGCAGGCTACATGAAGTCATTGTTTTCTTTGCTGGAGTGCTATACCCTCTGCGTACTACATGATTCTTCTAGGGCTTCTATGAGTCACTTTTATCCAAACGAATCCGAGATCTCTGTGTAGATTTCTAAAAACAAATGTCTTTACTTCATGTTTGCTTCAGACTTTTGAGAAACTATTACACTTTAAAACCTATACATGAGAAATAGTCTACAAAATAAATACTTTGATCCTAATTTTCCAGGCCGTAAGTACCACTTTAAGAGTTTGTGGCTGAAGAGAGACTTAATCAGATTAACCTCACCACTTGACAGCAACAGCTTAAGAGGCACCTCTGCTGACCTGAATGTCTCCATCCAGCAGTGTGTGTGTGTGTTTGTTTGTATTTGAATTCAAGAGTGTTTTGTAAGGGTATTGCTGTGTGCCTGATTACATTTCATAATGCTTAATTCACACTTAAAGTTGAGTTTTTTTCCGCTGTGTCTTGACTGGAACAACAAAATAAGCAGGACATGCCTGTGCTGCCTCAGTCCCTTGAAGTAAGAATGCAAGCAGCCTGTTATGACTCCTGACAGCCTGTGCTTCACACAATTTGTCTTTTTCAGAGAGGATTTGTGCCATTTAGGAATTTAGAGCATCCTTTAACATTCCAAACCCCTGTTTCCACCCTATCTGACCCCACACACTCTTCTGTTTTAGACTGCAGAGATGAAACAGGCTTATAATTACAGGCAAGGACTGTCATCCAGTGAGAAAATAATTCATCCAAACAAAAGGCCAGTGGACTCACAAGCGTTTCTCACTCAAGAGGTCTTGACTACAGATCAAGCTTCAGGCCTTGCCAAAGAAACTGCGCTCACAAAAAAAGCTTTTATAACTGGACATGGGCGTAATCTAATGGCAGCAGATGTTCTGTTGATGGTGGTTTGGTGTGTCAGATACCACATGGCTCAGTTTTGGTGATCTGAAGGGACTGTGTTAATGACTGTTAGGAATATGCAGCTCTGTGCTCTTGTTCTTCCCAGTAACCACTTTTAGAAAGCCAGGCACCTCACTGTGAAACATTTAAGTTGGCATTAATATCATAACCAGAGGTCTGTTTATTCTCAGGCAGACAGCAGGCAGCACAAAGAACCCCTCCATATCCAACCTACCCCACCATACACCCTCGGCTACCCCCCTCCATCCTCTCCCGTCTGTTCACTCTTTTCAGCTGCCACTTTACATTCCCCACATATTCCACCATTATAGCCCATCAACACCAGCGTAGACATGACCTCGCCGCTCATCGGTTAGACTCACGGCCAGACTCACGGCCAGACGTTCTGTGAATGTGGGATTATTACCTGGTGGGATTTATTCTCTTCCCGTTTGTTTGGGATGGTGGGGATTACAAACACAGATGAATAGGTAATAAATCTGAGCGTATCTCATTCCACTTTTTGACCTCACAACCGCGCAGATTGGATTGTTTTACCTCGTGGATGCTTGAACAAACAACCGATTGCAAATTCCAGGATGAGTTTTTAAAGCACTGCTGCTAACACGTCCTCAAAGCACTATACAACAGTTAAACCTCAGCTACACCTTTGAGATGAATATTGATATTCAATATTACTCGGACAAAGTCTACCCTGTTGCTCAAAATCAAAATCATTTGAAATGAAATAGTCATAGATGAAAGAGGAGGACAACAGGATGACTTTTTAGACAAAAAAGAAAAAAAAAGAAAAAAAAAGTTGTCTTTGTAACTTGGCATGACAGTTTCTAGGTTTGTAACCTCTGCCAATATCAATATCAGTAATAAAAACCTGGGATGAAATCATCTTTGGTCCTTCTAGTGATGTTTACTTTTAGTAAATGATGATTAAAATGATCGTTGGTGTCAGGTCCTGTCTCCACTCAACATACTTTTCTCAATACAAAAACAAATGCAGTACAAGCTTCTCATCACCCATAGCTTGCAGTTTCAGTCACATATATTTTGTTGCTAAACTCACAGGGTTCTTGAATTAAAATGCTTCAGCTTTTGGAAAACTTGTTTGTGTAAATTCTCCATCACTCAAGATCAGGTGGGACTCTTTTTTTCAAGCCAATGATGGAAGTCCTTATGGACTAAGTAGACACTAACTGGACATGTTTTTCTTCAAGGTACTTTTTTTCCCAGGTGTAGAGTTGCTGCTAATGCTGTAAAGAGATTTTCGTCAATGTTTTTTTACATTTTCTTTGTAAATTACCCTGAAGCAAAAAATAAAAGTAAAATAAAAAAACAAAGAAAAAACAAACTAACAACATCAAGCATTCAGAGGATTTTCAGAGAGATTTTCAGGTCACTATCAACAGAAGTGGAATTGACTTGGGACAACATTTGTAACTGACAAACTTTGTGCATAAATGAAGTCAAGGCTGCCAGTACAAAAAAGCCGTAAGTGGATACTGACCTTCACTTTATGTATTGACAGAAACTTCTTCTATGGCAAGCAAAGGAAGCTAAACTATTTTGTTTTCTTGATTTTGAATTTTTTTTAAATAGACACGTGGATGTTGATCTTGATCAGGACCTTGAATTCTTGGACAATTGGCCTTTTGGTTTTTGGGTTACTTACCAACTTAAGTTAAAAGAGGATGCCCTCATCTTTTATTAATATTTTATTTCGCCCAGTATATACCAAATTACCCTGACAAGCCCATATCTTAGTTCAACGTAGCAGTGATGAGCCACAAAAAGGAGAGTCAGATTAAATATTTAAGACCCAAGCATTTGTCTGGTATGTGTGTGTTTTTTTTAAAATTTCCCCTGGCTAGAAAGGATCAGTAAAGAACTAAACTTGATATTTGTACAGGAAGTTAGGTCTCAAGTGTTATTAGATAGCTACTAGTTTTTAGTTGGAAGTTGTGTTGTTCATAACTACACCTTATTTTATCACTGAAATGGGTGTAAAGTTATGGTGTCACCAAAAAATGATGCGGGGAGTGTCTCTTAATGTGGCTAATAGATTTAACATTTGATAGTTTGATAGCTTTAAAAAATGAAGTATCAGGGGTCTGAGAGGCAGAAATGTAGTATCCACATATGTGTACTCTGGGTCTCATGAGGTTAATTTAGACTTGAAGTTTACAACAATCAAATTTATATATTTACATTCATGTATTTATTATGTATCACCCAAGAATGAGTTTGTATATATGACCCTTAAAGTGGCATCTAGTCCTCTTCTCTTTCAGTAAAGTGTCTCTTTGTCTGTAGTGTTCTGTCTTCATTAATGTGTAATGAGGCTCAACAGGTGGTTACACACAAGCAGTTTTCTGAGCGACTGGAGATAAGACAAACTCCTGATAACTATGTGAGTAAATAATACCCCCCCCCCTTTTCTTTCTTTCTTTCTCTGTCTTTCTCAGGCCCTATCAAGTGCTGAATGTTTTTCCCTTTAAACTAACACACTGATAACATGCACATCACCAAACGCCAAATAGGCCGGCTGTTACAAAACATGCTGTAGTTCATGCCAGGGTGGTGCTGGCTCTGGAAATGTATCTTCTCAGCCACTTCTTCATGTCAAAGAGAATGAGAGAGAGAGAGAGAGGGAGAGAGAGATGAAGAGAGAGAGTGTGACAGGGAAAGTGAGAGAGAAATTTTCTGTCTGAGAATGACACAGATGCATGTTTTTCTGTGCATTTGTGAGCATTTCACCGCAGGAATGTCACTTTCCCACAAGTGTATTGTACTTAACCCTTAATTCCTTCTATCCTTGAACTCTGACCTCTTCATTTTGTCTCCCAGAGGAAAATATTTAAGTTCTTGTCTCGTTGCATTTCTTGTTGCCCCTCTGCAAAACAAAATGAGTGCCAAACCTTCCTGAAAAAAAGAAAACAAACTAACAGGCTGATGGTTTCAATCCATCTACATTTATACTTGAATGTGGTGTGTAAAAATTCTTTATGCATACATGTGTGTGTGTGTGTGTGTGTGTGTGTGTGTGTGTGTGTGTGTGTGTGTGTGTGTGCGTGTGTGTGCGTGAAGGTAGAATTCAATCTTTGATACTGTTATCGGTTCCATGGAGCTGGAGGACTGTTTGGAAGACCCACTGCAGCTCTGACCTACTTGTGTCAATGCACGGGGTTGAGTGTGTGTGTGTGTGTGTGTGTGTGTGTGTGTGTGTGTGTGTGTGTGTGTGTTGCATATGTGTGTTAGTCTGTNATACCACATGGCTCAGTTTTGGTGATCTGAAGGGACTGTGTTAATGACTGTTAGGAATATGCAGCTCTGTGCTCTTGTTCTTCCCAGTAACCACTTTTAGAAAGCCAGGCACCTCACTGTGAAACATTTAAGTTGGCATTAATATCATAACCAGAGGTCTGTTTATTCTCAGGCAGACAGCAGGCAGCACAAAGAACCCCTCCATATCCAACCTACCCCACCATACACCCTCGGCTACCCCCCTCCATCCTCTCCCGTCTGTTCACTCTTTTCAGCTGCCACTTTACATTCCCCACATATTCCACCATTATAGCCCATCAACACCAGCGTAGACATGACCTCGCCGCTCATCGGTTAGACTCACAGCCAGACTCACGGCCAGACATTCTGTGAATGTGGGATTATTAACTGGTGGGATTTATTCTCTTCCCGTTTGTTTAGGATGGTGGGGATTACAAACACAGATGAATAGGTAATAAATCTGAGCGTATCTCATTCCACTTTTTGACCTCACAACCGCGCAGATTGGATTGTTTTACCTCGTGGATGCTTGAACAAACAACCTATTGCAAATTCCAGGATGAGTTTTTAAAGCACTGCTGCTAACACGTCCTCAACGCACTATACAACAGTTTAACCTCAGCTACACCTTTGAGATGAATATTGATATTCAATATTACTCGGACAAAGTCTACCCTGTTTCTCAAAATCAAAATCATTTGAAATGAAATAGTCATAGATGAAAGAGGAGGACAACAGGATGACTTTTTAGACAAAGAAGAAAAAAAAGAAAAAAAAGTTGTCTTTGTAATTTGGCATGACAGTTTCTAGGTTTGTAATCTCTGCCAATATCAATATCAGTAATAAAAACCTGGGATGAAATAATCTTTGGTCCTTGTAGTGATGTTTACTTTTAGTAAATGATGATTAAAATGATCGTTGGTGTCAGGTCCTGTCTCCACTCAACATACTTTTCTCAATACAAAAACAAATGCAGTACAAGCTTCTCATCACCCATAGCTTGCAGTTTCAGTCACATATATTTTGTTGCTAAACTCACAGGGTTCTTGAATTACAATGCTTCAGCTTTTGGAAAACTTGTTTGTGTAAATTCTCCATCACTCAAGATCGGGTGGGACTCTTTTTTCAAGCCAATGATGGAAGTCCTTATGGACTAAGTAGACACTAACTGGACATGTTTTTCTTCAAGGTACTTTTTTTCCTAGGTGTAGAGTTGCTGCTAATGCTGTAAAGAGATTTTCGGCAATGTTTTTTTACGTTTTCTTTGTAAATTACCCTGAAGCAAAAAATAAAAGTAAAATAAAAAAAACAAAGAAAAAACAAACTAACAACATCAAGGATTTTCAGAGAGATTTTCAGGTCACTATCAACAGAAGTGGAATTGACTTGGGACAACATTTGTAACTGACAAGCTTTGTGCATAAATGAAGTCAAGGCTGCCAGTACAAAAAAGCCGTACGTGGATACTGACCTTCACTTTATGTAATGACAGGAACTTCTTCTGTGGCAAGCAAAGGAAGCTAAACTACTTTGTTTTCTTGATTTTGAATATTTTTGAAATAGACACGTGGATGTTGAGCTTGATCAGGACCTTGAATTCTTGGACAATTGGCCTTTTGGTTTTTGGGTTACTTACCAACTTAAGTTAAAAGAGGATGCCCTCATCTTTTATTAATATTTTATTTTGCCCAGTATATACCAAATTACCCTGACAAGCCCATATCTTAGTTCAACGTAGCAGTGATGAGCCACAAAAAGGAGAGTCAGATTAAATATTTAAGACCCAAGCATTTGTCTGGTGTGTGTGTGTTTTTTTAAAAATTTCCCCTGGCTAGAAAGGATCAGTAAAGAACTAAACTTGATATTTGTACAGGAAGTTAGGTCTCAAGTGTTATTAGATAGCTACTAGTTTTTAGTTGGAAGTTGTGTTGTTCATAACTACACCTTATTTTATCACTGAAATGGGTGTAAAGTTATGGTGTCACCAAAAAATGATGCGGGGAGTGTCTCTTAATGTGGCTAATAGATTTAACATTTGATAGTTTGATAGCTTTAAAAAATGAAGTATCACGGGTCTGAGAGGCAGAAATGTAGTATCCACATATGTGTACTCTGGGTCTCATGAGGTTAATTTAGACTTGAAGTTTACAACAATCAAATTTATATATTTACATTCATGTATTTATTATGTATCACCCAAGAATGAGTTTGTATATATGACCCTTAAAGTGGCATCTAGTCCTCTTCTCTTTCAGTAAAGTGTCTCTTTGTCTGTAGTGTTCTGTCTTCATTAATGTGTAATGAGGCTCAACAGGTGGTTACACACAAGCAGTTTTCTGAGCGACTGGAGATAAGACAAACTCCTGATAACTATGTGAGTAAATAATACCCCCCCCCTTTTCTTTCTTTCTTTCTCTGTCTTTCTCAGGCCCTATCAAGTGCTGAATGTTTTTCCCTTTAAACTAACACACTGATAACATGCACATCACCAAACGCCAAATAGGCCGGCTGTTACAAAACATGCTGTAGTTCATGCCAGGGTGGTGCTGGCTCTGGAAATGTATCTTCTCAGCCACTTCTTCATGTCAAAGAGAATGAGAGAGAGAGAGAGAGGGAGAGAGAGATGAAGAGAGAGTGTGACAGGGAAAGTGAGAGAGAAATTTTCTGTCTGAGAATGACACAGATGCATGTTTTTCTGTGCATTTGTGAGCATTTCACCGCAGGAATGTCACTTTCCCACAAGTGTATTGTACTTAGCCCTTAATTCCTTCTATCCTTGAACTCTGACCTCTTCATTTTGTCTCCCAGAGGAAAATATTTAAGTTCTTGTCTCGTTGCATTTCTTGTTGCCTCTCTGCAAAACAAAATGAGTGCCAAACCTTCCTGAAAAAAAGAAAACAAACTAACAGGCTGATGGCTTCAATCCATCTACATTTATACTTGAATGTGGTGTGTAAAAATTCTTTATGCATACATGTGTGTGTGTGTGTGTGTGTGTGTGTGTGTGTGTGTGTGTGTGTGAAGGTAGAATTCAATCTTTGATACTGTTATCGGTTCCATGGAGCTGGAGGACTGTTTGGAAGACCCACTGCAGCTCTGACCTACTTGTGTCAATGCACGGGGTTGAGTGTGTGTGTGTGTGTGTGTGTGTGTGTGTGTGTGTGTGTGTGTGTGTGTGTGTGTGTGTGTGTGTGTGTGTGTGTGTGTTGCATATGTGTGTTAGTCTGTGTGTTTATAGGCACTTGGGACAATGTGTTTGAGGCGATCTCTCTACGGATGCGGGGAGTGTGAGAAGCTGGGTGTTTTGACAGCTTTAGAGCAGTTCTAGTACAGCGCTGGGGCAGGGGGTGTGCAGGCCTGTTGGACACTGGGGGTGAGAACGGGGTCAGCGGAGGAGTGGACAGGAGAGGAGGAGATGAGGGGAAGAGTTTCATTTCAAAATGCTCTACAGCCATTAAAATGATACCCGATATCCATTTTTTTGCATTTTAGAAAAGAATATTACACAAACACGAAAAGCAAACAGACACTGCAAGTAACTCAAGTGTAAGTGACACCAAAAATAAAAACAGTATCAGAGAAATTGTTGGATGGAAAAAGGGCAGAAGGTATTTGTTAATCAGAGATTTATGTGATGAGAGCTTCAGAGATAGTTNGTGTGTGTGTGTGTGTGTGTGTGTGTGTGTGTGTGTGTGTGTGTGTGTGTGTGTTGCATATGTGTGTTAGTCTGTGTGTTTATAGGCACTTGGGACAATGTGTTTGAGGCGATCTCTCTACGGATGCGGGGAGTGTGAGAAGCTGGGTGTTTTGACAGCTTTAGAGCAGTTCTAGTACAGCGCTGGGGCAGGGGGTGTGCAGGCCTGTTGGACACTGGGGGTGAGAACGGGGTCAGCGGAGGAGTGGACAGGAGAGGAGGAGATGAGGGGAAGAGTTTCATTTCAAAATGCTCTACAGCCATTAAAATGATACCCGATATCCATTTTTTTGCATTTTAGAAAAGAATATTACACAAACACGAAAAGCAAACAGACACTGCAAGTAACTCAAGTGTAAGTGACACCAAAAATAAAAACAGTATCAGAGAAATTGTTGGATGGAAAAAGGGCAGAAGGTATTTGTTAATCAGAGATTTATGTGATGAGAGCTTCAGAGATAGTTCTGTTGGAAAGGGGTAATCCTTGGGTGATATGATAAAAAAGAATATGCTTGTGAATGGAAGAAGAAATCATCAAGTATTTCTCTCTCATGAAGGCATAGATGTACTATAAAATGCAGTTTTGTACATTTGTTATTTTTACATATTATTCCATGTTGATATGCCAAATAGTTAATGAAATTGTTGTGATAAGAATTATGGGGCAAGGCCTCATCTGAAAAATATATGTCAACTTGAAATTCTATGTCCAAATAAATCAGAAATGCAGGTTGATTTGATCATCACCTTAGCCCCTCCTAGCTGTTTAGTAAAGCTACAGCTTTCAAGTCATACCCAGAATGCCTGTTACACCATGAGTGAGGAAAGATATGAGACCCTGCTGTACACATAAAACTTGCCTTATAGGTCTAAATCAACCAAACTGTGACAAGTTTTGACACAAAACATTTTATTAAATCCAGATAACTTCTGTTGGAGATATATCAAGAAAATGTATACATTATGTTTTATGTTGAAACAACAACTTACATTTAACAGCGGGCTGAAATGCATAACTGTGAATATTGCAAAACCATGGCGTGATCACAAAATAAGCAAGTGATTATTTCTTTATGTTTTAAATCACATGAAACATAAAAAACCTTAATGCAAAGTTTCAACAGATAAACTCAAGTGAGGTCATGTTTTGTAAGTTTAAAAACTGTTGAATTTTTCTGACTTAATGTTTTGAAAGTTCCTGATGTCTCTTGGTAATACTAAGTATACCGTTGATTAAAACTGATTTGTTTTTGTAACAATATTCACAAACAGTCATTTTTGTCAAGAGCGACTTCACTTTTTAAAACATAAGTTATTGCAAAACTAAAATCAGGAAATTGAGAAATGGTAAAGGGAATCCTGATACTGTCATACAGCTGACCTGACCTACAACAACTTTTTTTTTTTTTAAACACCTTTATTTAACCAGGTAAAAGCTTATCGAGATTTAAAATCTCTTTTGCAAAAGCAACCTGGCCAAGAGGCAGCAGAATTTTAGAATAGACCAAACACTCAAACATTTATATACCTTATAATTAAAGTAAAAAATAGAATTTTTTCATACTGAAATTTTGCTTAAAGTTTCAAGGTAAGATAGGCCAAGAAAGTCCGCCAGTAAACCTTGAGGAAAATTTGGATGGCGTTGAATACCACAGCAGACTAAAGTGAGTATTTGTCCAAGCAGCAGGACACTCCTTGTTGAAGTAGTCATGCCAAAGAGTGATCTCAGCTCTTTCTCCAAACTTTAATCTCGCCAAAGTGTAAAAGCCATGGGAGTAGACTTCCCACACAGTTAATAAAAGAGCGATAAAGCTTATAAACAAGGCTGCACAGTCCTTAATCGTACTACTGTAGCTGAAAAGGCCAGACACTACCTCAGACTGTGCTGCTTGAGAGTTCTCTCACAAGTACAGCTCTCCTAAAAAGGGGCTGCCTCTCCACTCCTCTAAGCCCCCTCTCAGTGCCGCTGCTGTTCAAGCCTTTGCTTCCTCCTACCCATCTTTCATGCTGATCCATTCTTGCCATGCCAGCCGGGCCAGGGGGCAGTGTTTTCTCAGGGCTTCAAGTCCACTCTGGAAAAAAAAGATATATAAGAGGCATCTCCCTTAGCGGCACAGTGAGCGGCTTTATACTGAGGTTAGAGCAAAAAGGTGGCTAAAAACCAAACAACGTATTTTTGTGAGTTCCCAGGGATTAAGTAGTATGAAGAGGCACAGAGGGGACATTTTTTATTCAGTTCATACTTAATTTGTCTTTATCATTATCCTGCTTTATTGAAATGTGAGGATAGTTTAACTGCTACCACTGATCTGCTCAAAGATCTACCACAGATGTAGTCTCTCTGTGTACTGGCAGGCAGTGACAGCACTTACATAATCTAACAGACAGAGTTTATCTACTTTTTTTCTATTAGACTGAGCTCAGTACCATTTTTCACCAGTAGAGGTCTGTCGTCAGTCTTTCATGACCATGAATTAGATTAGACAGTCTGTAATCTCCCAGTGATAGACAACTAGTTGATCTCTAAAATCAAGGCTCACATGTAGCCCCCCCCAAAAAAGCTGAAATTTGTTTGATTTGAGTGGTTGGACAAAATAAAGTCAGATGAAAAAAAAACTCTTTGTGATACATTTTGACCTACTTGCACTGTTAAAGCAGATGAACTAAAAAGGGTCCTGTCGGAGTAACATGTTCAGACAAAGTCTTGTGCTGGGTAACATCCAACACACTGAGCAATGTAGGTTTGAACTATAAATAATCCTGCTGGTTGAAGAGTGAGGTATTTTTGCCTCTTGGCGTTGTGGCAGCATTTTTCCTCACTGGTGGAGATTAACATTCCAGAAATGAATCCCAAAAGAATGAGATCTTGGAAAAATCATAAGGGCAAAAGGTTGAATTTTTTCTCTATGGTAATCTATGATATGTCTGTTTTCTTATCCTGTGTGTTGCCTTTTGTAGAAATACACAAGTGTTGCTATGTGGAAGCTAGTTGCTATGCCTGAACACCCAGAATAACCACAGAGGGAGAAAAAAAAAACTCACCATCACTACTGCCTCATTTAGCCGAAATTTTGGTCCTAATAGAGCATGATTAGTTTGTTTCAACACAGATTATGTCGGTTTTAAACTTAAGTCTGCTATTTTTCTTCTTGTTTATTTTGGCTCTTGTGAACACCAAAATACCATCCACCATACTATGTCCTTCGACTAAGAATAAAAGCGTAATATAGAGAGTGAAACCAGCTGAGTGATAAGTGTGACAGCTCCAACAAAAGTCAGCATGTTTTGTGGTATGTCTCAATAATACAGGACGGAGAGGGAGAGAGAGAGAGAGCACAGTTTCAGGGCGGGGGTACTACAACCTCAGCAGAATATGATTGGCTCCTGTGTTCTTATCTCTGATGTCACCTTAAAGTGCTGCTCATCATGTCTGCTTTCTGAGTGTCACAGTGTTAAATGGACTTGTTTACAGAGCGCAGATGACGAATAGAATTAATAACAGAAGGTTATCAATGTCATCTGCTTTTGTCTTTTCTATCCTCAACCATGTCACGTATGGGAAGGCGAGTGTTGTGTTTAAGGGAACCAGCTTTACTTGAAGTGTCCTCTTTTCTGACAGTGCCTGAACGCAACACTGGCTGCGTTAGGCGTCTTGTGTCGTGACGCGCGGTCGTGGGGGCGTGCCTCTGATGAAATCAGCTGGGGAAACAACAACACAAAAGGGGGTGGCTCAGACTAGAACAATCTCTATGCCAGTCATGTTGAGATTCCACGCTAAAAAGCGTCAGTGTAAAACTACCACAGCGTTATTGTGTCAGGTGTGCAGCAGCAGTGAGCGAGCACTTGTTGAAGACTGTGAGACGCTGGATTAAGGAGGCGTTTGAGAGGAAGTAAGAGGAGGATGTGACAGGGCAGAGGTCCTGTGCGACGTCCGCTGTTATATGTGCTGTTTGAAAACAACGGGACCACCGTGAACATCGATACGTTCCTCGCGCGCCTTTGTCCGGTTTTGAGAGACCGGCTGGACCACCAGCAGAGTGGCATGTGGGTCAATACAGGAACCGTCGGAAGGTAGGGACCCCTCCTGCAGCAATACTGGGTCACATGCTCTCAATGCACAAAGCAGTCCACACACTGCTTGTAAAACCCTTTACTCCACAGATTATGAAACAACCAGCTGCATTTTATTCAGTCTGTGGGACCATATTGCATGCAGGCACTTAATGGCTTAATCTTATCGCCACAAGGTTCCTGTAATGCTCACAAAGGCTCTTATATGTCCGATATGTGTCCCATAATTTCAGCAGGGGATGTTGCAATGGGAGGTTATTGCTGCCTTTAATCTCACACGTGCTACAGAGGCTGCTATTACTGGAGCATTTGGGGTTTGGGATGGTTGTAGTGCTGCGGATGGGCTTGGCACATTACGCAAGACTTATCAGCGCATCCTTTGGGATGTAGGCTGATAACCACCTGCCGTTTTATAACACCGATATGAAATAGAAAACATCCTACCAACGAGCTGAGTGTGGGGTGTGAGCTGCACTTTGACCACGGACACTGGTGACAACAGAGTAGATTGCCCGTTTTGTTGAATCGGTTCCCTAAAAATATGAATGAGCCAGGTGGTTATGAATGGCTACGGGGAGAGGGAGCGCACGAGGTGCTTTCATTGATGAGTGGAGTGATGCTGCACCACACCATGCACTGGAACCGTATGTGGATCCAAACTGGGATGATTGATAATGTGATGCAGAATCCCATTTTGTAAAATCACACTCCCGCAAGCAAATAGGAGACAGACATACACACATACACAGACACACACATACACAGACACACACACACACTGTAATGCTGATCCCCTGACCGTGACGTCATTAGAGGGATATTGTTACGCAGGCAGGTAGCAGGTTGACTGGAGGAACAGCCTCCTGCCTCTTCCCTGAGATGGATAGAGAAATCAAATGTTTTTTATCTGACTGTTTCTTTTTTGTAATCATCAGCAGATAATCAAGCAGGCATTAGTTGCGCAAACAATTTGGCACACTTCTCTTCTTTATTGTGCAATCTCTGTCTTTCAGCCAATTCATTTTTTTCTCCTGGAGAAATGCCCATAAATCACCTCTCAGTGAGTGTAGCTCATCTTTTATGGAAGATAATTGTTATGTTTTGGACCTTGTCTTCCCTTGATCTATTAGAATTAGTTCATGGAGATGATCTTGGATCCTTTATCACAACCACAGTTAATAAATAAATGATTGGTGCTGTCGTTATGTATACAGTCAGATGGATCTGGAACAGAGCTACTTATTGTCCTGGTTAGGCAGTGTGCCCGACGCTTTGGCTGTGTCAACAGCTCAGAGATAACATGCAATACATCAATGACAGACCCACATGGAAGAGTCAGCCTGCATCAATGTCTGACCTCTCTATTAGGCTTTAATAAAAAGTATAGAAATGTAACAAAACCTACAATTGTGCCTCCATCATAACCATCCATTATCTGAGCCAGGATGGAGTGTTGTACTTTGTTCTAGTCTTTTATATCATCACCAATTATTTTTACCGTATTTACATTATTCTTCAATTTGATCACAGTAAATTTTTCAGTGTAAGAGTGATCCAAGTTTGCTTCAACACACATTGTGGATAAAAGGGGCAATATCCTTGGCTGTGAGAAAATGAACCAATGAAAGGAGTGCACAAAACAGCTGTTCCTTGAATGTCCACTCGAGGCTGACTTTGAAAGTACTGGAAACCACATACGTCTCCGTCCAAAAATGCTGATCTGATCAGGAAATATAAACATGTTGACAACCTGGTTCAAAAAAAGATTTTGGTCTGACTGGCTAATTTCTCCATACATACAATACAAGGGATGAAGTTAATATTACTCAGCAGTTTAGAAATAATTAAGATTTCAAGTTTTGAATAATTAGATATATGGCTGACTTGAATAACAAGTTGGCATCTTGTGGCTAATCAAAGTGAGGTGATGTCACAGTGACTACGTCTATGTATCATGAAGTCGATAGAGAAAGCACAAACTGCTTCTCTTCTGATTATCCCAAATGGCTCTTTAATCACATTTTGCATTGAGTGAAAATCAAAATATCGATACTTATTCAAAGGTAGTTTTTCTGTGACACTGTCCCCAAGAGCTTTGATTATATTGGATCAATGTTTATGCTGTTATTATAATGAAGCCTACAGCCTGTACCTGCTAATGTAAAGGGTCACGATTTACCTTTGAATTACAAACAGTTAAAAGTTTACATGCTCTGGTATAATTTATGATTTCTTGCCCATTTTTCAAAGAATATGAATGATGACACAAAGACTTTTTTCACTCCTGATTAGTGGTGAAGCCATTTGTTAACAAACAACTGTTAGCTCCTTTGAAATCATGATGACATTAGAAACTTCCAAAGTTACCAGGATCAAAAGTTTACATTCCCCAGTTCTCTGGGAAAAGGCCAAGAAATCATAAATTCTGCCAGGGTTTGTAAACTTTTGAGCACAACTGCACTTGTTGCATCTATAAACCAGCATCAGATAAGGCTCTCAGATGGTTAACTTTGAGTATGAGCTTGCAACCATGTTTGAAATGGTCTGTGTTCATTTGAAGCTGTGGTTAAGTTCTGAACTATTAATATAACTGTAAAACACTGTCAAAGCATTTGAAAGCAATTCAACTGTCAAAAGCAGACGGGAAAGGATTTGTTCCATTTATTTTTTAAAAAATGACATTTTTAGTTTGTAGATATGATTTTAGTTGGAAACAGTGAAGTTTAATTATAGCAATGAGATGGACAGAACAAGTTTGGGCAGCAGGAGAGATGGAGGGTAAGAGTCAGTGGAAAATATGGTCTGTGGAGAGGGAGGAGGAGGTAGGTGGGGAGGGGATGAAGGAAATGAGGGCATCAAGAGGAGCCTTCCTGTGTTTACAAAGCATTACCGCCGCACAGAGAACAGAGGAAGAAGCTTCCCAACGTAGGCAGACGTGCTGCTTCTCAACACCCTCTCCTTCATTAGGATAGATGGGCATATATCAGCACCTGCTGTAACACCAGCACCATCTGCACTGGGCGATGACGAGTGTGTGCTGGCATGCATGTGATTAAGCATGTCTGAACTAGTGTGTATTTGAGTCGGAGGTCTACTGTCAGCCGTCCAGGGAGCCAAGCAGAGGCTACAGACCGGGTTATGTAACCAGTCTGTGCCAGCTGCGCCTGTGGCAGCCACTGTCTCAAACACACACATATTACACACAGCAAAAACACACCTGTGACACTTCCCATCAAGATGGCAGGGTTTTGACAAAAATAGTCATAGAAGAATGAGGTCGTATACATGGCTTCACATAATTTCTTCCATCAATTACACATGGACACTTTGAAGTGATGCCTGTGTCAGTGTAAAAACCCCACAGCCCTGTGTGAGTGTCGGCCCGTGTGGTCATTGAGGTCACATTTTCACGGGGCTTGATGTGGGAAGAGGGGAGGAGAGATGGGCGGTTTCATCATGGCATTTTGAGTTAACTAAAGGAAGTGTAGAATAAAACGGAGACGGATGGGGGCTAGGGAGGTTTTTTGGCATGAGCGGCTGCTGCCAGTGGATCACTGGAGGTGTTACATAACAGAGCGAGGGAGACGGAGTGAAAGGAGGGTAGGAAAACGGGTGTGGGAGGCTGCTTAATGCCTCTGTTTGACTGCTGTCCAGAAAAGTGTGAGGTCACAGATAGCTGGACAAATGGGAAGGGTGGAGGGGTAATGATAGTGGATTGAAGAGGAAATGGAAGCAGGGAGGTGGAGAGAGGTTGTTCAAAAACAATGGGCAAAGTGAAGGATGGAATAGCTGTTATATGACGCGTTACATTTGAAGGATAAATACAGTGAGGGAGAGAGTGAAGGGTCAGAAAGTGTGGCTGAGTTGGCACCAGCTGCAAACAAACCAGACAGACAGAAAGATAAAGGGAAGGATTTTGAGAGGTATGTGTAAAAAAAACCTATATATTTCCATGAAGTCTAGATGGAAATAGAGCTGTAATCCATCATGAATCCCCTTCTAGCTATAAAGGAAAGCCATACTGAGACACGCGCTGTCCAAATTATGCATGAGCTTCTTTGTCAGTCTAGTCCCTGCATACACTCACACACACACACACACACACACACACACACACACACACACACACACACACACACACACTGACTCAATCTGTGACTTTCCAGAGTAAACCAGGAGGTCGGTGTTTGTGTGTCAAGTGGGCGTTTGAGTTCCCGTCACAGTGTTCCTATCACTGTAGTTTTGTCTACACTCCTCAATATGCCACTCTAACAGTCGGAGCTGCATGCACACATGCATGAAAACTGGGTCACAATCTCATTCTCCTTTCCACACACATTTCATTGTTGCATCTTCTGTCTTTGCAGCCTATTTTGTTTTGGAAAGTTGACACTAGCCAGCAAAAGAGGTCTAGACGTCTGTGTTCAGTTCACTACAGGTTTGCTAAAAATGAACCCTGAGCTTTGCTGCTCTCCTTAGCTGTTCTTTTTTCACAGTCTCACAGTCTTCTGCTCATGCTTCAGTCATGCAACGAAAAGTGATTGTGGAAGCTCATAAAATGTGTATTCAAACCTCAGAGCAGGTGCATATCTTCCTGCTGCACTCATGTGGGTGTAAATAATTCTGTAATTTGTATGTTGACTGATGCATGACCAGAGTGAGCCTCAGATGGAGGGTGAAATCTGGAAGCTGGGTCCTCTTGATCCCCCTGAGAAACTATCCACACCATCACCAACGACTCCGCCTCCTGGTTACATCACTGCTCGCATCATTCCCTGTCTCACAGACCGGCCCTAAGCTCATTACCACATGCACGCTCCTTCACGCATGCTGACATACACGCACTGACTTTCTGACTCCTCTGGGTCAGTAGTTGAAGCTCTTGAACTGCACCCTCCTCTGTCTGTGTCTGTCTTTTTTACCCTCAGAAAGCTTCACATTTGACAGTTGGAAGAAGCGTCAGCAGTAAAAGCTGTGATGTGTTCCCCTGAGCAGCCATGGTTTTTGTTGCTTTTTGCCTTTATGATCCCTGTGGCATGTCTGAATGATTCTAATGCTGCTCTGACAGTCCATCTATTTCTCTCTAAGACTCCAATAATCCTCTTCCTCCTGCTCTTGCAATCCCTTTTTGCTGTACTGTTGCATTAAAACACAGGGCATTAACATCACTATGCGCCCTCCTATCTCTCTCCCTCCCTCTCTAACCCAATGTCTATTCCTTTTTTTTTCTCATGTATCCTTTGCCACATATTCTGGATTTGATAAAGCACAACGTGCACACTGTCACACTTGGCACCGCATCCCTCTGTCCCTAATTCAGCTCTAAGAGGACTTCCGCTCTGGAGGCTGCCCTCACAATCAGACAGATAGCTGTTTGATAAGTGCTAGGCAGTGGCAGCTTTTTATTGCCTCTTTTATCTTCTTCTCTTCTCAACCTGTAGTACGTGTCTCTGAAGGTGTCGCAGGCAGACAGGTGGCAAGGGAGAGGAGGGTATTTATAACTCTAAAAAGCACAGTTTTTATCTGCTCCATATGGACCGTTCAAGAAGAAGCTTCTTTGACAGACATTTTTCTTCAGATAGACAAAGGTATGGTCTGCAGCTGGTGTGAACAAGAGAAATCAATGTCTGAGCTCTTTCGGGGAATGAATCAGTTTTATTTTGCAGCTGTAGTATCATTAACAAGTTGGAGATGTGTGAAGACTGAGAAAGAGGTCATAGCTGAAAGGCAGCGAGCACACATGGCTCAAGTGTCCGATGAATGGGTTCCATTTTTAGCTGCTGGTGTCTGACGGTGCTGGACTGAAGTGTTGCATTGGCATCCACGTCAATGGAATAACAAGCGAGGGCCTTTATGAATGTTTCAGATGCTCTATTTATGGGGCCTTAGGGTGGGTCTTTTAACTCAGTGCAGGGACGGATGGACTGATTAGTTGACTACTGGTCCAAGTGTGTGTGTATGTGTGCATGTGGGGGCTGGTTATGTAATAGAGTCGATTCTTCCAAGAATGTCTTTTTCTTGTTGAAAACTAGTTTTAACGAGTGTTTTGACATGTCAGAAATGTTTGTAAGCAGTTTATGGAAAGGGGATTTTGATAAGCTTTTCACAGCTATGTGTGCTTTTCAAGAGGATATTGATTAAACTGTGTACCTTACCGCTTTGTCTTACACTGCGGTTAAACCCAGAATTTACAGGCGGTCGAACATGCACATTCTTTGTTTAATTCTTTTCCCTCAGTAGACGCTTGCAGTAAATATATTTGACCTCAAAAGATGATGCATCGCTTCTTCTGGGTTCCTGGTTGACCTAAAAAGTTAATTACAAAAGCCTTTAGGAGGGATTTGACTGTTTTGGCATTGGCATCTGTCCTTGCATTTGTAGTGCAGGTTGATGGGTCATCAGTGTTGTTCCTTGCGAAGATATCTGAATCAAAAGGGGAACAAACAGGAAACACACAGACAAGTAGAGAAAGGGTTGCCTTTCTCTGTTTGTCTCTGTCTTTCTCTCTCTGTGCTGCTACAGAAATAGCACTGTGGTCCCTCTATTCCTCAGCTTGCAAACCATGTGTTCAGTTTGGGAGTTTGGCAGAGGACTCTGTGCACTGGTCAGCACAGCTACAGGGGCTCAGAGCCTTCACAAAGCTCCCTTCGCCTGGACCGGTGCAACATGTAGAAGCTACTGTTCTCAGTTCCTGCTGCTTTCCTCTTTAAAATGCATTGCCATTCCTTCTGGGGATTGTAATCAATGTGATTTTAATTTCCCATTAGTGTTGAATTAACCTCTTTCTTCCCCTCTCTCCATCTCTTCCATCTGCAATCCTCCAGGGCCCTCTCCATGGATATTGACACAGACTATGAGCGGCCCAATGTGGAAACCATTAAATGTGTGGTGGTTGGGGATAATGCAGTAGGCAAGACCAGGCTAATCTGTGCCCGGGCCTGCAATGCCACCCTCACACAGTATCAGCTGCTTGCCACCCACGTGCCAACCGTCTGGGCCATCGACCAGTACCGAGTATGCCAGGAGGTGGGCAAACACACTCACACACACACACACACACACTGAGAAGAGCTGCATACATACAAACTTCGTTGCACTTTTTGACATGCTACTGAAGCTCCTTATTGTTTCACACGCAGCAGGTCTTTCAATACAACTTTATTTGAAAGATGACCCTGAATTTTGACATGTGTAATCTTAATCCTACTGATTAACCAACACCTATATCGCTCTAGAAACCCCTAAATCACAATGAAGTGAAGACCATTTGACCTGATCATAGGGATGTGTGCTTGTGTGTGTGTGTGTGTTGCAGGTGTTAGAGAGATCTCGTGATGTCGTGGATGAGGTCAGTGTGTCCCTGAGGCTGTGGGACACATTCGGGGATCATCACAAAGACAGACGATTTGCATATGGCAGGTGAGAAGAAACATACACAGAGATGAAAACACACACACATTTACATGTTTTACTTAGTGACCAACTCACACAGTTGCTTGCTGACCTTGCAAACTGTCCCATTTGCTCAGGTGAATAAACTAACAGCAGGAATCCAAGCCCATTACACCTTCATGATGATGTAACCCACGACCAACAAAAAGTAGTTTTCTGTGTACCTTAATCCTGTTGCCACAGTTCTTTACAGCTGAGCTCTGCCCTCCAGCTGTTGCATCCGTTCTCAAGTACAAATACAACTGGATCATCGCTCTATCCTCTTACTCCCGATCCCTGTATTGAAGTTGCTTTAATAGCATAATGCAAACAGCTTTGGTTCAAATGTTTACGGCTCATTCGCTTCTAATCTGTGTATTTATCCAGATGCACATTTTATATTATGCGCTGACATGTGTTGACTCTTTCAGATTGTTGAACTTAAGTTTCATTATTTCTCTATGTGGCAATGTTACAACTTTTATCTACATCACATAATTTCATGGGTCTCTTGTATAGTTTTTAACCGTAACAATGCACCAAGACTTCATAGAAACCCACACACTCACATCTTTACATATTACACAGTGTGTGTGAACTTTGTGTCACCCTATCTATTTTGTGCACGTCGAGGTTGCTTGTGGTTGCATGTTTGTGTCACATTTCCTCCCTCTGTCTTTTTCACCCCTTCCTTCTCAGTGTCTTTACATTTGCACAGCGATCTGTTTGTTTATGTGTGAGAAGTGTGTGCATGTCTTTCCACACGTCCTGTATGCTTTGTCAGCCTGGAGTCAGCTGATAAAGACGCAGTGCCAGCTCAGCTGTTTTCTGCCTGCTTGCTTGGCTGCCTGGCGTCTACAGCTCCAGGCAACAGCCTCCTCTTCCTCCTCCTCCTTCTCTTTCTCTTACTGCTACAGTTCTTCTTCTCACCCGGCCCCTCTCCGCTAACCTGCGCTCAGACTCTGTTTCTTCTCTTTCACCTCACCTTACACCTCAGTGTCTCTCTCTCTGTCTCCTTAAATCACCCTGTTACTTAACTCCTGCAGCCTTTGCCCTTGACTTGATTCTCTTTTACCCGCTCTACACCCTTCTCTGTTCTGTTGTTTATATCAAAACTCAAAACATCACATTGTCAGACGATACCCAGACTGTCACATGCTTCATTAGGCGAAGAAAATTCTGAGTTGGCAAACAGTCATTGCCTGAAAATAGGCCAAGTCCAACTTAATCTGAGCCATCCTCTTTTTTACATCTGTAGCATCCAGTTAAAAATAACCCCAAAAACCAACAACAGAATTATATTGTATCTGAGGAATCCTTCTTCCAAGCAGTTTAAGTAGCATGTTATCTACCTTCATCGTACTGTTGTGACAGACCTGATGACAGATAGGAAGAGTCATGCCAGGCTGTATGATTGCTGTGTCGTAGATAAGTCTGCATGGGATCCATCTTTGTTGCAACAGATAATCTGATTATTGAAAACATCTCGCCTGTTTGTATGTGTGTGTGTGTGTGTGTGTGTGTGTGTGTGTGTGTGTGTGTGTGTGTGTGTGTGTGTGTGTGTGTGTGTGTGTGTGTGCGCGTGTGCGTGTGTGTGTGTGTGTGTCTGAGTCCCTGTGTGCATATGTGTGTCTACTCTTACATAACCTGGCAACGGATGACCTTTGTAGTTTGGATCCGATACAGACACACACTGGCACACACACACACTGACACAAAGAAAAAACACTCGACTGCCAGTCACTGGTGGAGCTATCTATTATAAATTATTGCTTATTGTGGGTGATTATTAGTGAATGACAACGGAATCAGTGGCCTTACTTATGACTTTGCAAAACCTATCATTGTGTAAAAAAACGTTTTTCATGTCTGATTTCAGGTTTCAAGACATGAAAAAAACAAACATGTACACCAGTTAGATTAACCTGCATGGTAGAGCCAAAATTGCTAGTCTGGTGGAAAGCTGCATCACTAATTAACAAATTTTAATGCACACCTCCTTTTCAGAAAATATAATTATTGCTAAGAGATATTTTAAGATCAGACCAAGTGAAAACCCTCCAGAGACTTTGTTTACTGCCATCATAGAGCTGAGTTTCTGCAATGTCTTGCTCAGATAATCTTTTTTACTCTCCAGGACTAGCAGTCTACTTATCTTGCAGTAAAACAATTATCCTTTAACCACATGTACAAAGGCACGTACACATAACATGACCTGAAACACACAAAGCTGTGGTAATGATCTTTTGACAGGGTGCTAATGGCAGATTCTATTTGTATGTGTGTGTGTGTGTGAGAGAGAGAGAGAGAGCGAGAAAGCGATGATGTAATGCTGTAGCCCTGTATATTATGAGAGAAGAAGCTTTCAGAGATTATATTACTGAAAGTAAAGTTAGACTATGAAACCAGGCTTTGCACTGCACAAAATTTCCTTTATGTAACTCATTTTGATTCCATGCTTTGCTCTTCAAGTCATCTAGCTTATGAGTTGGATGTTTTTCATACAGATCAATTTTTTGTGAGTTTTCAGCAGGAGGGTCTATTGTTACAAGCCAATTTCAACAGATTCAACAAGTGTATGGTCAGACTTCTTAACCATTGAATGAAGGATAAATCAAGTGAATTGGACAGCTAAGTTTTTACAGTGCAGCTTTTGTTGGCTCAGTAAATAGGCCATGTTTCCTACAGCACAGGTATTTTACCCCAGGGAAATAAGAGAAGTGTTTAAGTGGTGTGTAATGCGGCTCTCAAGTTCAGGATGTGGTTTAACAGCTTGCATCCTCGTGTGATTTCTGTGTCGCCTTAGCAAATGTCATGAAATGGTGGTGTTTATTTCATTATCTTCAAGCTTACAGTGATAGTTAATGTAGCATTCAAGTCACAAGAGTTATGTTGATGTTAAAAAAGGCCTAGACCTTGCTTCCTGGGTCAAGGTGAAGGGTTGATGTGACGTTTTTTTCCTTTCCTTTCCTTAAATAGATCATTGAGAAATTTCTGATTTTTGCCCTGTCAGCATGCGCTGATATTCAATGAGCTGTCTCGCTGATTCACAGTTTCATTTATTAGAAACAGGCTTACACGGACAAACGTGCAGCAGAAATATCGACACAGACCTGCTGAGTGCTGCCGTCTGCTTGCTCAAACACATTGGTGAAGGAATTGGATTTGTCCATGTGTGTTAGTGTGTATACGTGTGTGTGTGTGTGTATCGTGATCTATTCTTAGCCTTCTCTTTGTGGTTCATGTAGCCTTGGAGAGCTTAGAGAGATTTACGTAAGAGAACGAGAGAGATGGCTGCACAGATCACCAGCCCAGAGGCCGAGGCTCACACACACACACACACACACACACACACACACACACATACACACACACACACGCAGGCACACAACTTGTGACCCCGCTTTTCTCAATGGCACTATCCATGCTCCCACAATGCCTTGCGGCAGCTGAACAAGCTTTTTCCATACACATATCGCACATGTTTTAACATAATCTGACAAGATGTTCAGTGACTCATACCTGACCTTCTTTTTCCCCTGTCCCCTTCACTCCATCAAAGGCTGCTTGTCATCTTTCTGATGACGTCTCCGAACTCGTGACACCACAAATCATCTCTGCTCTGCTGTCTTTTTGCTCTCTTATCTATTATCTCTGTCATCTTAGTGCAGCATATGTAATCAAATATTTCCTCTCACTCCCCCCCGTAGATCTGACGTAGTGGTGCTGTGCTTCTCTCTGGCTAATCCTAATTCCCTGCGCCACGTCCGCACCATGTGGTTCCCGGAGATCAAGCACTTTTGTCCCCGGACGCCCATCATCCTGGTTGGCTGCCAGCTGGATCTGCGCTATGCTGACCTGGATGCAGTAAACCGTGCACGGCGACCCCTAGCAAAGTGAGATGCGACCCTCATCAGTCATTTACAGAGAGACTTTCTTCAGTCAGGTGTCATGTGGGGTTGCACCACTTAATCAGTTATGAGTGATAGACTGTCACGGTAATCGCCGTAAATAAGGCACTGACATCTCCTCTTCCTGTCTTTGATTAATTTAATTAATGTCCAGAAAAACTGTCTTAATTTGGGCTGTAATACAATTAATTCATTAACTGTAATCTCTGTTGTTCCATCCTTGAAATACACCAAACGTCACAGCTGTTTAAAGAAGCACTCAGATAGAAACATCAGTCTGATGTCTAAATGTCGATAGGTTTGTAAAGCTGTCGAATCATCTTTTTTTACTGTCTCTCAGACCCATTAAACCCACAGACATCCTGCCCCCTGAGAGAGGCCATGAAGTTGCAAAGGAGCTTGGGATCCCTTACTATGAGACCAGCATTGTCGCCCAGTTCGGGGTCAAAGATGTTTTTGACAACGCCATTCGAGCTGCCCTCATCTCCCGTCGACATCTTCAGTTCTGGAAATCTCATCTGAAAAAAGTCCAAAGGCCCCTTCTCCAGGCGCCTTTCCTTCCTCCTCGCCCACCTCGGCCTATTGTAGGCATACCAGATCCCCCTCCAGCAGACGGCGAGGGTCCAGACTCCCTTTTCTGCCTGCCTCTGTGTGCAGATGTTCTTTTCCTCCTGCAGGAAGGCACCACACGTGTTTTTGCGCACAAAGTCTACCTGGCTAATTCCTGCTCCAAGTTCTACGACCTCTTCACCCTCGATCTTGGTGAGTCGTGTACAAGCCCTCGGGGAGAGGATCAGGAGAACAAAGAAAACATGGAGATTGCAGAGGAAGATGAGCAGAGCAGGAGAGGAGCCAAGGAGCAGGCCGGGCGCACTAAGAGCCTAGACATCGATAAAGACGGGGCTGATGGAGGAGTGCGAGGCCTCAATCGACCCCAGCTGCTCCAGCAGGGCTCTTTGAGGACTTCTCAGAGTGATAATGCTCTTCCATCTCGAGCTTTGTACTCCATAGGAGCACTAGGGACTGGGCGAGCTCTCTCAGGATGGGGGAGGGGCTTTCTGAGCGTTTGTCTGGAGCATGTTGATGATCCTATGACCGGGAGACCACGACTCATGACTGTTGTAGCCATGGATGCTCTTATACAGGAGGAACCATTCAAGGTACAGGACTGCAAAGAGTCAGAAAACTTGAGCTTTCCTTCCAAACATATGAATTTGAATTCATTTGGGTATCACAAAATGCAAAATTGTATTGTGCACTTTCTTCAACAAACTGTCTGTAACTTCTTGGTTTTGTTCTACTTTCAGGCGGTGCTTCAGTACCTGTACACAGGCAGTCTGGACGAGGGCCGGGGAGATCTGATGCAGGTGGCAACCATCGCAGAGCTACTTGAGGTGTTTGACCTGAGGATGATGGTGGCAAATGTACTCAATAGAGAGAGCTTCATGAATCAGGAGATCACTAAGGCATTCCATGTCCGCCGAGCCAACCGAATCAAGGAGTGTCTCAACAAGGGGACCTTTGCTGGTAAATCAACTCACTAAACAACTCAATGATTTCAGTAGCATTGGTGTCATTGTAGATGTTATCATGAACTGTATGCATCAGAGTTGTTTTGAAGTATGTGCATGTATGTGTGTGAGACGGAGTGGTAGAGGTAACCAGAAACATTTTATGAATTTCCAGCATTCTCTTTCGTCTCTGGAAATGTATTTTTTGTACATTTCCTCCTGTATTTCCCATTGATATTTGTTGTAAAATGTGCATTTTTGAGTGTGGTTTATCTGTTTTCTGTGAAAGTCATCAAGTGGTTTGATGACAGTGGTGTCAGTCTGCCTGGTTGTCTCGTGTCCACCCTTGTGTGCCCCCCATGTCTTGTGCCTGTGTTGTGTTTGTTTGTCCACCCCCTTCAACTGCTTTGTATGCATGTTGTCATTTGCAGCCAGTGCCGGACATCTGCTGTCTCTGTGCACAGCCTGTCGCACATTCACATCTTTCGATACTTTCTCTGCTATGTTGTGATCATATAAATGGAAATTCAAAATGCTGCTCAAGTGTTTCATAAAAACAGGAAACAATTAATTTGTAAAAGTACAAGCTTTGTCATTCATATTACAAGTGAATTTAAAACAGAGAATATTTTCCAAAGTGATACGGCTTAATGACATGTTAGTTATCTGACATATGTGCTGTGTTTTGTGTCAACTCTTAGGGATGGTGATATTTTCACATAATAAACATGTTTGAGGAAAGAAAAATGAGAATCCTCATGTGTCCACTTGAGGCTGGCCCCAAAAGCCCAGGACACCCCGTCAGCACCCATGCCTGTTTATACGGCAAAATAATGTTTGCCTTCTAGACACCTTTTTGCAAACACATAGATGTTGTCCCTGAGACAATGTCCATAGCTACTTTTTCAATGAATACAAAGCTGTCAATGTTTCTGTGATAGGCTTGGTCAGAAAACAAACAAAAAAAAATCTGGAACAGCACAGAATTTTTAAAATATTGAACTATTTGAAATTGTTTCAACCAATAGAAATACGTAAAAATGTAAGGTGTCCAAAATCCTCTGCTTTAGTCCAGAGTCCAGTTCCACGACCCCCCCCCCCCCCCCCCCCCCCCCCCCCCCCCCCCCCCCCCCCCCCCCCCCCCCCCCCCCCCCCCCCCCCCCCCCCCCGTCTGCTCTCCTTCCCTTACTCTGTGTCAGAAGCTGTTCCGTCCTCCTGTCAATTTATCTCTCTGTCTGTCTATCTGTGTCTATGTCTCTGTGTGTGTCTCCCGTCTTTCTTTTTTGTGTGTGTGTGTGTATGTTTGTGTGTGTTTGTGTGTGGACGTCTACCTTGTCTGTCTTTCCCCCCTCTGTAGCTTGGGCCTCTGTGGCACTCCACGAGATGAACACTCTTTTCCCACCCCGGTTTTAGATGTGGTGTTCCGGCTGGACGATGGCTGCCTCCCGGCCCACAAGCCCCTGCTCATCTCCAGTTGTAACTGGATGGCAGCCATGTTCCGTGGATCCTTTATGGAAAGCTACATTGAGGAGGTGAGCATGGTCTTTAGGGTTGGGCAATTAATTGCAAATAAGATTAAATTTTTCATATGACCTGTTGCAAAATATCTAATCCCAGACAGTGCAATATTTCTTTAACCTGAGTCAGAATACTAGATAAACTTTTTGCAGAAGATGTTTTATGCTCTACACCAGTGTCACTAAACTTTGCTCAACCAAAGAGCCAAACTGTTGAAAACTATCTTTGCAAAAGACAATCTAAGTGATGAAAAGTGGCAAAAATAGCAAGAAGAAGCATTAAAATCAAGTTTAAGGTGGCAAAATGGTTAAGAAACAGCTAAATTTGGCAAGAAAATAGGAGAAACTTGACAAAAAAAATTACGGGAGTAGCAAAATCTGGTCCAATAGTGGTCAAAGAGAGGAGAAGTGATAAATTGACCAAAAACAACAAAAACTGGCGAGGAAATACTGAGAATACTTGGAAAATGGTCCAAATGTAGCGTCACTGGGATAAGAAGTTGCAAAAAAAAGTGGAAAGTGGTTAAAAAAATAGCCAAAGGCGACAAAAAATGGCGAGAAAGTTGGAAGAAAACTTCAGAGAAGTCAGAAATGAGCAAAAAATGGTCCAAAAGTGGTCAAAAGAGAGTCAAAAGTGACAGCAATGGCCTAAAAACAACAAAAATGGCAAGAAAATACTAAGGAAACTTGGGAAAAAGTCAGAAGGTTGCAGCAATGGGGAAAAGAGAGACATTAAAACGGTAAAGTAGTAAAAAAAAAGTAGCCAAAGGCAATAAAAATGGCAAGAAAGTTTGAATAATTAAAATCTTATCAAACAGCTTCACTTAGGATTTGTTGACAGCAGCAGCAACATTTTATAAAAGCTATGAGCAAATAAGGTCAAGGTTAATGGGTGACTGAGATAAGTTACTGTGTTGGTGCCCGAGGCTGGTGCCCGAGACTTTCTTTCCAGGTCAGCATCCACAGTTTGTGTGTCAAGTTACTTCAGGTGTGCTCTCACCTGAGGTTCAGCTCCTGGTCACTTGCTGCTATTTCAGGGGCAGGGACCTGACCTCACCAGATAGGAAGTTCATGTCTCTAGCTGTCTTTAAGTCGACTCTCCTCGGGCAGTGTTGCAAAACTAGATCCCCTAGGGTTTGGTTTCTTTCAAGGCCAGCAGGCTTGGGTTACAGAGATTCAAGGGCTCCAAAGAATTGTATGAAACTCTTTCAAAGAGACACAGATGATGAATAAACGTGACTTGCACGCAGATTGATAGATTTTTGTTTAAGAAAGATTGAAGTTTTTTTTGTTTTAACATTGATAGCCTGGATTTTATTCTGGAGCACACCATGAGAGTGGGTGTGAAAAAAAGCCTTTGCATCTATTGTGGATGGTTGTGAAAAACAGGACATCAGCCTCACTGAGGGGGCACAGTGTTTGCTGCTGGTGGGATGCCGGTGTCTATGGTTACTCTGAACAGTTCATCTTAGTGACTATTATGGCTTTGCTTTTGGCATCAAGCTGGCACAACACAGAGGGCAGGTGCCCTGAAGACAAAGACTCAAAGGGAGATCACACAATAGAGCTGTTAACATTTATATGAATAAACAAGAGTGTATTTTTTCTCGATATATTTGTATGTTGTGCTAGAAGGCTTTGCAGGGCTAATTGAGGTGGATTGGATTTTATGTGCCAACAGTTAATGAAATCATGCTGGACTTATCAGATTGTCTGCTAGCTCTAGAAAAAGAACCTTTGGGACAAATATGTAGCCCACAAAGTGTTACTAATCCACAGACAGCCTTTAGCTTATCATATCTCATCCAGTGATAAATATTTGTTTTAGGAGTAGTGCCAGAAATGTTTGCAGTGCTCTTAAAACAAGACAGCATTATATGCTTATATAGCCCTCACACAGCAGATGGCCGAGCTCTCCTTGGTTATAGTGGGGAAGTATTAAGCGGTGTTGATGTGTAAGATTAAAAGGGGTCATGGATGAGATGAAATTTGAGTAATAGTTAATCATTTTTCTTTAACAATAACTCAATATGGGTGATTGGTCTATTCTTATTTCATAGTCAAGTCACCTCAATGAACAGGTTAAGGCTTGAATGTCTCTTTCTGAACTACATTATACACAAAGCAAAGCTTTGAGGAAACAAGGATATTGATTTCCACAGTCATTTTAATGTAGTGGATTTGTGTTTTGCTGGTCAATATGAACCATAAATAAATCATCATTATATAACCATATTATAGATATTCCCTGAACTAACAGGCATTATTATGGTAAAAACACTGTATGTATATCATCAGCTAGAATTTTTCTGTTTCCACTTATAGCATACCTGAATGGTTTGGTGAAATAACAGTTTTCCTGACTGTAGGTTGTCCTTTTTTCCCCATAGTTTTGCTTTGCCTGTAACTTATAGACGGATAGAAAATATCACACAAATGACGAGCTGTTATTTTGGATACTTTAATGAAAATGACTTATAGTCCAGTCTGACTTATGTGTTTTTCTTCCATTCATGACACATTTTGTGATTGATGTGACTCATTCTAAAATACAGTACTCTACTTGATTATATATTTTTATTATATTTAGTTTTATGCTATACCAAAAATTTTATTCAATGATCCTGCAGGAAACCTAAAGTTTGTGCCAATTTGGCGCCCCCTGTTGGACAAAGCTGTGCAGTTTTTCCTTATTGTGTCCTGGTCATGTGCTGATAGTGATTTCAGACCAAAATACCTACTTTAACAAAAGAGTTGTCGTTAACTGTCTCAGACTCCTTCCTCATTGCAATGTTTACTGGAGTTAAAATTTGAAATTTGGAAATAGTCTTGTCTGACATGATCTTGTTTGGTTGAAGGCTAAATTGAGACTTGTCTTGGGGGTTACTTTTTGGTGGATGGAAAAATAAATGCACCATCCAATGTGTTATTGTACATTTCTGGAATTACTGTGTGGTTTTGTGTTCGCAATGTTGGTGTTGGCTCCAGAAGAATGAGAAGATAACTCCTTCCTGTTGGTAGGATGATATGCTTTTGATATCACAACTTGTCTGAGCCAGTGACATTGTGACTCTCTTCAAACTTTAATTCTTATTTATCTCACTCTTAGTTTATCTTAAAATTTAATTTTCCCATGGGTGAGTTTTTCTTAAGTTTTCAAGTCTTCGGGGGCTGATATCTACACCCTTGAATTGTTACAGTTCCCCATATTTTTCATATGTAGCCCAAAGATTTTCCAACCAGGGCTTTTAGATTTTGTGGGTTTTCCAAAGGCAATAACTTGCAATAAACTAATAACTGAGCACCAGGCCAGCAGTCTGTGTTGACCACTGATCATGTGTCAGTGTAGCTTGGTCCTAGTCTTGTTCATAAATGTCTTGTCACTGTGAATGTGTCCATTCATCGTTGCTTCCTGGCCCCAGCTGGGTCTTTCAGCACAAGCAACCACCCTTGTGTTGCTGTGGTGACTTTTTAGTAATAAGGAAAGGTTGTGTCAAGTTGACATTCTCTTAATTGGAGGCTAAAGAGCGCCTCAGTGGGGACACTCAAAGCTCCCGATGGGGTCAGGTTGTCAATCTCATCATCTGCCCTCCTGTCCTTTCAGAGCTTCAGCTGCATCACCTGTGGCTGAACGCCTGTTCATCTGACTAAAAGCAATTAAGCCCATAAAAGGTCTCACTCATTAGTATGTTTTTATTTATTTAACTTCCCAAAGTGGTTTACTGGACTCTTCTGACATGCAGTAGGAGGAGGACAAGTGTGCCTTAAGTGGTGCTTAATACTAGTTGAGAATTTGGTGACATCTAGGGGTTACTGTATGGGATTTTTTTTCCCTTTATTTTTTCAATGTGCTTACTTTTGGCAATGATGTTCAATGTTTCTCAAATGCTAAATGACAAAATTTAAAATATTTACATGTTAAATTCACTCTGAAATTACTACATTAAGATTAAAAAGGATGTTTCTTTCATGTTAAGTTGTCCTGTCAGGAATTAAGTCAATGATATCAATGAATGTAGTAAGTTTTTAGAGGATATTTTACTCTGTCTACATCTTTCAGATCCCAGCATGGGTGTCAAATTAACTCAGGAGCAGGTTGAGTCATATTTATGACTGATGTAAAAACTAAAGACCCCAAAGTCAATCCTGCTTTGCTGAGCATAAAGGCAAAAATGTATGAGCTGCATCAAGATAAATAACTGTGTAAAAGCAAAAGTAATACAAGTGTAATATCTGACAGTGGGTCAAAGTTAAAGGAATGATGGTGTTTTATTTTTTTTTCAGTGACTACCTGCTTCTTGATTCTGATCTTTCTAATTTCCTTTTGATCTCCTCTCTCTCAGGTCCCCATCCCTAACACCAGTACAGCATGTATGCGTGGCGTGTTGGAGTTCCTGTACTGCAGTGTGCTGACTCCCTGTCCCGGACTTGAGGCCATTGAACTGATCATTCTGGCCAACCGTCTCTGTCTGCCACGCCTTGTGGCTCTCACTGGTACAGACTCCACACGTAGTGACAGAACAGTTGTTACAATGACTTGCATGTCTTGTCTTTAATTACGTGGCAGAATGTTATTTGTTTAATCAAACTGACATTTATGGATGACAGGGTGAATTAATGTAGCTGCTCTGAGTTGTGTTGCCCACAGATCAAGAATTTATGGTTGGGAGATTAAAAATGCGGGTCTGTAAACAGTTACACCACTCTGTGTACTTTTTGTGTTATCAGAACAACACGCTGTGGATGAGCTGCTCCAGCTGGCGGTGAAAGGAGGCGACATTGATGGACAGGTGTTGGCTTACCTTGAGGTTGCACAGGTCTGTAGTTTATAATCAATTTATGTCCTTTTAGGAATATAAAGAAAATTTTTTAATGTTAAAAAGCAATTCATCTTAGACTCATTGGATAAAATCTTATCTAAAGTAGTTCAAGTTGATGTCTGAGCTCTTCTTTTTACTCCATGACAGTATCTCATTCATATCCTGTTTGTTTTTGTTTGCAGTTCCACAACGCCAAGCAGCTTTCAGCTTGGTGTCTCCATCACATCTGCACTAATTATAACAGCATCTGCCGCAAGTTTCCTAAAGACATGAAGGCCATGTCTTCAGGTAAAAGCACCTCATCTCTCTTTGGCCTTATAACCTGCCAGTCACTAAGCTAGTACTGTAAAACTCAAAAGCAGATATTTCTTTCTGTAAACTCTTTTAAGCAAATCACAAAGATTGAATGTAATATAAAAACACACTGCCTGACCTAAAAAAGTCACCACCTGTATTTCATTAAGCAAATAGATACAAGCCTCCTATTGGATAATTACTGCATGAGTGATTATCTTTCAGCTGGCAACAAGTTTTTCAACCCCAGCTGATGCAATGAACTAAATTCAAAGGTCTCTTATTTAATGAGTCTTTTCTTACATGTGAGCATTTTTCTTGTCTCTGCAGAGAACCAGAAACACTTCGAGAAGCAGCGTTGGCCTCCTGTGTGGTTCCTGAAAGAGGAGGACCGCTACCTGCGCTCTCAGAAGGAGCGTGAGCGTGAGGAGGAGATCTTGAGAAAACAACACACCAAACGTGGCTGGTGTTTCTGGAGACACCCGTCCTCTTCTCCACACGTCTCCTAAGGGGTTTCTTCCACTGACTTCCTTGTCCTGACCTGGGTTGTCCGATCCAGGAAAGCTAACTCCCCCCGTAACGCTTCTACAGGAGGGGGGGGGGGGTCAGCTTTGAATCGTCAGTCAGAGGAGAAAGACTCTCAGTGCGACTTTGCCTGAATGTCAGCATGTTTGGGGGAATGTATCTGCCTCTTAATAACTGTGGGTGACTTCATGGTTGCGTTTTCTCGTGTGACAAGTGTAGACTAAATCGAACGATATGTGCGTTGGTGTGTGAGCGTATGTTTGCAGTTTTGATGATTGGGTGATGCTTCCGAGTTGAGTGCTTCCCAGGCTCCCTGATCTGTAAGGGCCTGCAGCTTTGCTGTGCAGCCCCTTGATCTGATCCCCTCCACAGAGCTCCGTCCCTCCACCAGCACTCACAGCGTCCCAGCCTTTGAGTAACTGGACTGGGAGCAAGGGCTCTCTATCTCTCTCAGTCTCCATCCTTCACATTGACCTTAATGACTATGACACATTGAACACTGCTGCTCCTCATAGGGAGCTTACCTCTGCCTTCACTTGTTTGCAGACTGTTAGCTTGCACATTCAGACCTGTGCAAAAGACCCTCCCCTTCAAAACCAGCATTGGAATCCCAGGAATAGACACTCACAATTTATCAATCAGTGACATTATTTGATTTTTTGTACTCTTTAAGCGCTTTGGATAAAAGGCGCTTGATAATCCAAGGAAGTGTTGAGGACTTTGATCTCTGCTGCAGTCGCAAAGATGGGTCTGTTATTTTAAAGCCCATTTTGAGTATAAGAGCAACCTTAAAACCATTTGTTAGTGAAGATGCTCCATCAGGAGGCCTAATAATAGCCGTTAGCCTCTTATCCAATATAGATGTGGTCCTTGCTGTTTGCCATGCACCCTTGCACCTCCAACCCTCTTTGTGCACACCATACGTGTGAACAAAGCAAAACAAAAGGTCTCCTTGATGAGTCGGATTCACCAAACTGCACTTCAGAGACATTCAAAGTGACCTCTCTGTGATAGGGGTAATGAGGGCTAGCCTTACTTTGATATCTCTGCCACGCAGGAATGATGGGTACAGTATTAACTAATGCGCTTGTAATGTCCATGACCACTAGACTACGCTGAAGCACCTCAGCCAGCCTGCCTTTACACCCCTACACCACTAGGGGCAGCAATGCTCAGGGCCCCAGCACTAATCTTCACAGTACTAAGAGTTTTTATGCCTGAGGTGTCCTCTCTCTTGTTTTAGTTCTTAAGAACATCAGTTTAACTTAAATTCTTGAAAAGTTTAAAGCACAAGTGCAGTGTTTCTGGTTCTTTTGAAACTAAACTTGTTGATTCTTGATCTATTTCTGAAAACCAAAGCTGTGATTTCTCTGATCTCTGTCCTCCTCACTTTCATCTCTGGTTCCCTGCCTCCTCTGGGGAGAAAGTGGGTTGCGGGAGAAGGAGGCAGAATGATGTGGTGATTAAAACCCTCCTTGTGTTAGTGTTCTTGGTGAACAGTGTCAGGAGAAAAATGTCTCTGATGGACATTGCCTTCCATTCCTCTCGCTGGGATTGAAAAATGGTGCTTAAGACACAGTAAGACAGTGTCCACATGAACACACAGCAAACACATATGATTTTGTGTCCACAGTTGAATCGTCAATCTTGTTAGTGTTTACCTGCTATTATATGCAGAATTGTATTTACAGTGAAGAAATTTGATACATGAGCATTTTTTTTAAAACCTACTAACAGTCTGTCACAGGTCATCTTAGGTCACTGCTTTTTCAGAATGTGTAGATTTCTCTTTTATATACAGTGGTGACATCCCCGTTGTGTCTTTTTGCAGCTTTTGTGTTTAATGTGATAGGTTTTGCTTCCTTGGAGAATACAATTACATTAGATTGAATTTTCAGTTGTGAGTATACTCTCAAGTGACAAACAGCTTGATATAAACCGGCATATGAGAGCAAATTGAATTTTCTTGTTAAGGGTGCTAATTTTCTTGGGCTTTGGAGCTGAATGTGAAAACAAGACTTTGTGATGAATTTCTATTAACACATTGTTCTATTTGTGGGTTTGCGCCCCTCAGCTTTTACCCAGGCAAACTGTCAGAGACACAGAGATGGTGTGAGGCATGTGTTGCGCTCTGCCGTAGTCCATGGGTGTTGTGCTAAAATTACTGTCAGCCACTGAAAATAGAAGTCAGATTGTATCTCACGGGACAGAAGTGAGAAAGTGAACAAGTCTCGGTTAGCGTTACATATAAATCCTCCACAATTCAACAATTTGAGCTGAGAAAACAATTCAGAATTTAGATACAAAGAGGGTAAAGATTGGATGGACTTCAATAGCTTGTGTTTAGTCCATCACAGTTAGCACAGTTAGTCTGTATGACCTGACAAGCCTCTTCTTTCAGTTCATGTGCCTTATAGTTGGACAAAACTAAAAGTTGATCAGGATTTTAGCAAAACCTTCAACGCTCAAACATGCAGACTGGTTCTGCAGTGGTTGAAATGATGGATGAAGTTGATAACAGCCATGATGTTATTAGAAAAAAAGTAAAAAAAAAAAAAAAAAAAAAAAAAAAAAAAGGTGTTGCTGCACTCTCAGCTAATTTCCTTCGTGGTTGAATTTTTGAGCCTCCTTGTGACAGAATTTGTAGGCCCGCTGCTTGTTTTTATGCAGACCATTGGTCTTGAATTAATCTTTTCATAGAGTGAAGTATGATAGATAGTCTAATCACACAGCTTTGAATAAGCATCTTTTCGAGATTGTGAATTATTTGGATGTAGGACTCTCATCACAGTCTCCACTGACTGTCTGATTGAGAGATAAACAGGTTGATTCCTGTGTTGTAATTTTAAAAACCACTGACTTTGATTCAGCAAAGCTTTCTAAGGAGCACTGGCTGGCCTGTGTGCTGGGAGGGTCAACCACTATAGGAATGTGGTTTATTTGCATGGTGGCCTATCTTTTGACACTCAGTGTTGGAATGCACTTTCTTCCTTTCTTGTCTATGACTTAACCATTCTGTGCTTGGCATGAATTGTTCCTAATATGTGAGATTGTTTTTAAACATGATTGTAGCACGATGTTTTCACTTCAGTCTTGCAGATTTCCCCATCACTGGCTCAGTGAGAAGCTGAATAACAAAGTGTCCAGCTTTAATGATTATGGTTGATACTTGGCGCTGAACCCCACAGTAGCTCTTTTCTTGCTACATGGCTTTATGCACAACTGAGATTTCACTGCATTAGCTCAGCACATGGTAGCATCACTAAAAATACTACTTTGAATGATATGTTGCCACATTCTGCAGCTATTTTTTTTCCTGCTGTGCAGTGTCACGGCTGTCCCCTTTTATGCTGTTACTGTAGTTAACACAATCAAACGAGCTTAGTCTTGTGGTTTTTGAGATAATTTGTAGAGGGCATGAAAATGAGAAGCATAAAAGCAGAAATGTCTACTTTAGTCAAGTAGTGCAATTTGAGAAAGTACTCAAAAATCAAAAATCCAAGTGCAATATTAGAGTTTAATCTGCATGAAAAGACAGAAGAATTGGGTCTAGCATGGTGCATGTTCCTTGGGTTACGTACAGACTTCTTTTCTTATTGAAAGGTTTCTTTAACTTGGGGTTGGGACCCAAACTGGGGTCACTTGTTGTGCATTTAAGGTTGTGGGAAATCTCTAAAACTTATGTATTAAATTAATTGAGTACTGTAGATGTGAATGTGTGTAACAACAGCTTTATTTGAAATTCTGGATCAATACAGTTAAAGAACTGGAAAATTATTGGGTGAAAATTCAGAAATTAGGAAAAACTAATGGAGTCAAGGTTGGATACGATTTAGCAACCCAAGTGCACAGATAGGAAAAAAAAAAAGTAAAAATAGCTTTAATCAGCCCTCAACTTTTTTTAACACTGACCCCTGCAGACTAAATATGTAGAAAAGGGTTGTGATATTCACTTGAAATGTATTTCTCTATCGAACCACATAACTTTCTTTATCTCACTATCCTTGTCTATTTCTGTGAAGCTTTTCCTCCTCCCCCTCTTCTTAGCAGGCCTGACCCTACTTTTTTAATGTGAGAGAACACCTTATTTTAGTCCTTGGTGTCTCCCTTTCTGTGCCTTCAGTGAAATCTCACTCTTTTGGCTCTGACGGTGCTGCACCTGCAGCCTTATGGGCTCGAAAAGTTGACCAAGCCAAGAAATACACACTCCTGAGCACAGAAATTAAAGTAGGCAGCTTTTCTTTCATTTTAGCATGTTAACAGGCTCAAAGGCGTGATTTTGATCACTTCCAATGATAACACGTACTATATGAAGCTTTAAGTTTACCACGAAATATGATCTACGTTAAAGCTACGCAACAAAAAAATATGAAATGACCAAGAAACCCAGCAAACCAGCAGTTTAAAATGATGTTTTCGCACTCTTTCAGTGCCTGCACTTTCTATTATGTAGCCTAATACAACTTTTTGATAAGTAGAAAAGTCTTTATGTACTAACCAGTGTTCTTAAAATCTAAGTAACTGATTACTTTCAACTTCTTTATGAACTATCTCTTAAATTCAGTAGTGTGCCCTTTGCTTCCACTATTTAGCTGCAATTGCTCTTATGCAATCCTACATAAAGTCAGTGTTTTTAATGTTTGGGAACAGAATCTGTGAATTAAATGCAGATATTAGATATTATCAGGCTTTAATGATAATGGTATTATCCAAAGTACAGTGCAGTGTTGTAAATTTGACATGAGTCCAAGCTCATAATAACCTCTGATTTTATTACTGCTCACAACACTGTATCTATAATTAAAGCAGGTGTATACAGAGGATGTATGCACAGAGAGACCTAGGACAGGGACAGTATCTATGTACACAAATATGTGGTTATTAACCCCTGGTCTATACTGACATTTTACAGTGGATCGTATAAACTGTATAGTATTGTTATGCACTTTTATTTCCATTGACTCATTTGAGGTTTGTTAACATTACTGCTCATTTTACTATGTGTACTACAATAAAAGGCAAAAGAAAAGCACAACACACTCACAAACTATTAAGGGCTTTCAAGACAAATATACAACAATCAGAATGTTTTGCTGCTGTTGCAAAAAAAAAGTTTTGAGACTAAAATTTGTAATATTTTTGAACCACTGTGATTTGTACAAAACTAAAAAAAATTGTAGAAAAAAATGTGTCTTTCTTTTTTTTGCCATTTCAGTATTTTGATGTTTGACATGGATTTTATTAAAACTGTTAATCTTTTGAACATGTCTCTCAGAATTGTCTTTGTCTATGCTCACAGACACCACTGGTAATTGCAATCTTTGATACACTTAAAGCTGCCGAATTTTAAGAAATGAAACTAGAATTTAAACTAGGTTTCAAGCACACAAGAAGTTCTGTAACACATCAAAAATGTACACTCGTCAGTGTAAAATAGTGATGCACAAAAAAAACGCCATGTAATGTTAATTTCAGATGCTTTACAGATATCACAAGCCATTTTCTTTCAAGTCATCTTGCAAATATAAAGAAGGCACTCCTTATAGTTCTCACAGCATCAAAATATCAATCTGATTGTGCAGTAGTGCATGAAAATGGTGGATCAGGAGGTTTAATTCACATGGCACTCACTTAACCGCCTTTAAAACGCAAAGAAAAGTCTGAAACATAAATATCAAGGAGGCATTTGTAACGTGTTAATTTTGTTTAGTTAAAACCTACTGTGAGTGCACAGTTGTCAGATTAAAGTGTATTCTGTGGAAACTGTGACATTTATCAGGTTCATTTGTTTGAAAGTTTGAAAAACATACACTAGCCATGCCACTTGATTTCCTCTTTGTTTACAAGCAAAAGTCACACAGTGCTGAATATTCAATCATTACTGCCATCTAGTGGAAAAAGAGTCCTGCAGCTTACTCATTGAAATCCATGAAAACAACATATTTTGTCCGGGATGATGAATATACAACAATTACATGCTGAGAACAAAAAAGTTAAAGTGTTATTACAATTCTTTGTCTTGTAGCATTAAATTTTTTTTGATGGCTCTTCTTCTATAAATGTGCAGACCTTTAAAAGATTCACAAAAAACAGGGTCAGTCAGAAGCATGAGAATGTGTCAAGGTTTGTAGATATTCAGTGTTTTTAAGCTGCTACACACTGAAATTTGAAATTTCCATGTTAATCAGGATGCTCCAAATAAATGCTGAGGTGAATGTTTTTCTTATAACCCAACACTAAAGTAAAAGGATTCAGAGACTATTTAGAAGTGGTGTCAAAAAGCATACAGAATGATAAAATGATACTACAGCTTCTGCAGCACTGTGGTGTTCAAATACGTTGGATGGGTAAGTTTTAAAGTCATGGTGCAGAACCTAAAGCTCAATAGACCTCAAGCTCTGAATTTTTATATAACTATATTTTTCCTCCTTCACATTTGCTGCTCTTGTTTTGATTTTTACAAAAACAAACAAAGCTCACACCCTTTTCACACACATGTCAGCCTCTCTGGTAATCACTGAAGTTTTGGTTTGCCTCCATTGGAGACTCATAACGTTAATTCTAGAGTCTCCTGAAACATTGTACGAGACAAAGACTGAGTCAGAAACCCATTGGTGTGTCTCTGTCCCACATACATCATCATGAACAACATGCTATGAGCTGAGACTTTTAATAAAGTTAGTCTGGTTAAAGATCACAGGAAGCCACAGAAACATGGGAGGACTGTGCCATGGGGGTGTTTAGTGATGTGGCCGATGACGCACATCTTCATAACAGGGACCAGAAAAGGTGGCTGTTGTGGCTTGTGTCCATATGTGGTCTTGGTGTTTGTTTCACAATAAGACTCTTATAGGGAAACGGCAGCCGAGCTGCTTGCCAGTGACACACACCAGTTTTCCTTTTATTCCTCATTAAATGAAGGAATTTACTACCTTCTTTTTTTTTTTTTTTTTTTTTTTAGCAAGGGCTGTAGCGTCATCCAGGTCCACTGATTACAGACCTTTATGCTGCGTCAGCTTCTTGCTCTGTAGGCTGTGTGCAAATTTCCCCCCAGCCTTACCTCAGCTCTCACTGCAGCCTTGTACTACACATCTGTGGAGTCACAGACACACGCTGACATCACCACATCTGGCTCTCATTTTCCTGGGTTCCCTCTGGAGCTGATAAGATGATCCGAATGTAAAGGCCAAACACAAAGCACAAGGGTTGCGCATTTTGTGCACTTTTTGAAAAACCATAGAGATGAAAGAGAAGCTGAAAGAAATCAGCAGGATTGATCCTATAGATGTTGGAGAACATAAACATGAGGTTATAAAGCGAGTTAGATATTCATACCTTAAACAGCAGTTTATATTGAGAGATTACAAAGGAGAAAGTGAGGCGCTTCCAAAGTGACAGCAACATAAAGTTTGAAAAGTTATTTGCAAAAGTGTAGAAGAAGATGGTTGACAGGTATAGGTGAGATGGTTGTGCCACATTGTAAATCCATGACACAAACCAACGAAAGGTAAAGAAGATAGTGTAAGAGCTCTAAATAAATCAAATAAAAGTACACATGAACAGAGGCAGTCTAACCTCTTTCCCATATACTGTATAAAGCATGGATGTAGTCTCAATGATGCTCCACCATTGGTTTCTGAGGCAATGTTGTGAGGCACATTAGTGGCTGTCTATCCATGCTAGAAATGATGACTCAACCCCATTTTCTGATCCGTCTAACCGCAGGCAAGAAGTTGGAGCTGAGGTGGGTTGTTTGCCCCCTGAACAGCTTATGCACACATTTCCACCAACTCACCACAACAATAAACATACAGATGCATACATGGAGTTGATGCAAAGTATTCACCAATCATACAGTGATGGGTTTTTCAACATGGGCTTGAATGGGGCTTTCTCTGTTCTGATTGGTGTGTGTATGTTTTCTGGTACCTTTGGAGCCAACCAACGGCTAAAGAACTGTTGTTTTTAGATTTTCCACATAGGCTTTATATTTTTAGGCAGCACAAAAACAGTATCAATTACACTGTTGATTTCTGCACTGTAATAAAGATAGTTAAAACTGACTTATGGATCTGTTAAAGCTTCAATATTCTCACTTTTTATATCAGAGCAAGTAAACAAAGAAGACTACTTGGTTACTAGAGCGAAGCTCATGGCGAACTGAAGAGAAGCAGAAAATAATGTGGTATGGTATGTAAAGAGGGCATGTAAGGATTATGGGGGACAAGGGGCTTAGAGGAATGGTCGCCTGCAAACAGAAATTCAACATCTACATATCATGGTCATTATATTTTATAGGAAAAACCAAAGATGTCTGTTAAGCCTTAGAGGGATGGCACATTCCTCTGTAAATTTCCTCCTCCTTGAGAGTGTCTCATCTACACTCCTTAATGCCTGCTCCATAAACAAAACTGTCTGCACCCCCCCCCACCCCACACCCCGAACACACACTTGGATTTATAAATCAGGGTCACCCCAGAGCTGAGTTTATGAATCCTGATACTATGGGCTCATTTCAGGGTTATTTTATGAGGGGAAGCAGACAAAGTGCTTCTTTAAACATAAATGTGTGGTTTATTTTTGTTTCTGAAATCCCTGACTGTGTTCGCCATATTTCCCATGAACAACAGAGTGAGGAAGTACAAAACTTCCTCATTGTTGTCAGCACAGGAAACAAGGAAAGACATAAGCAGCATTTTTGAAAAGCTCTTTTTTAGTTGTGTTTGTGTAATAGAGGAAAAATATATCATTCAAAATTGCACAAAGCAGACAAATGCACGTTAAGGTTCAGGGAGGAATTTCTCGTAGCTGTTGTGAAATGGCATAGCTGAGTAGTGACCTCACCTGGAGGACCATTGAGAAGAGAAGTGCAAATGCGTGATACCCCTTCTTTCATCTGCTCTACATCTCTCAAAACACACTGATGCACATATGCAGAAAGTGTGTGTGACTCTGAAATGCATGTGTGCACTCTTGTGTGTGTCTTCGTCTTTCATCAGAGCCTTTTGTTACAGCTTTGCGTCATATCTCTGATATTCACAACTCCTTCCCTAATCACATCTGTCTGGCACCTGAATCAACCTCATTTGTCTTTTGATGCAAAACAAACAAAAGCAGCCACTGATATATTTGTGTGTCTGCAGATCACTTGTGACTGACTTCCACTCAGCTGTGTCCCCTCTGTGACTGAACCTCTCCCACACACACACACTTCATTATCCACCTCCAGGAGAGTAATAACAAGACTCCTCCACTGAGCTCAGCATTACCACAACAGGGAGTGGAGGTAGGACACCCGAAGTGTACTGAGCACATTGAAAGACAAACATGTTTGTCCGAGTTGTAATGACTTGAAGTGTCTGTCGCATGAAGCTTGTCTTGCTATTGAAGTTATTAACTTATGACTGAAGACTTGAGAAATGCCATGTAATGTTTGCAAGGTTTATGAGATAATGGATAAAACAGAGTCTGATGCCTTGATAATGGTTTTATGTGAATGTATATACTGAATGCAATTTACATTAATGAGATAGTGTCATTTTTACCTAGATACGTGTAGTTCCTGTCTGTACCAATTTAAATACAGAACTTGGATTTGAAGAGTGTTAACCATGATCAATGGCTGTAAAATAATGAATGTAATCTCTGTGAAGTTACACATTTGTTTCTGACGTCAGTTTCAAAGCTCATTGTCTATAGTTGCCATTTGGAAATGCTGAACTCAATCTAACTCTGTTTAAGCTAAGATGAAGCAAACAGCGTGAACAAACCAGATGCGTCTCCTGCTCGACTGCACTCTGTGGTGTGCTCATCCTTCAACTCACACGAGCTATGTTTTCAGTCCCGCACACTGAAGGACTGCCAGGCAGCTGGAGAAGGGAGACTGAAGAGTTCACTCGATTGCCACCCTGGTGGTGAGTCTCTCCCTGTTCATATTGAGTCGTGATACCTCAAACCTGTTGACTTCTGGCCTGCCTATGCTCATAATATCAGTTTGATGTATAGTCAAGTTAAATACATTCTGGTTTTGCTTTATTTTTAAAAGTTTTTGCGCATTTTTTTTTTTGTGGTTTCTGTGCCAACTTCCTGTCATGCATATTCTGTTTTTTTGTAAATTGATGTGTCACAGCTTTGGCATCTAGAAAATAGGATATTTGTCTTTCTGAAGCATCCGGCTGTGACTTGCTGCTGCAACAGAGTGGATCAGCTGTGAGTTCACACTTTGATTCGAGCAAACACTTTCAACAAACTTATCTGATCTGGTGCTGTGACAGTGTGTAGCCAGACCAGAAATCTGGTGGGTTGTGGCTGAAAGAGGTAGATAAAGCAGTTTTGGGCCTCCTTGCAAAGGGCTACAATGTGCTGGCCTATCAGTCCAGTCAGCTGGGCTTCTGAAAATGCAAAATTATTCAGAAATTAGTTATTCAGACTGAAGCTATTGCTTGTGCCAGGTTGTTGATTTTTTTTTCTGCTGCACAGTTCACATTTTTTTAATTGATGTGTATATGATTTGGTTACTTTTACAGTCAGCTTTGAGCTTAGGGAACCGCAATTTTCAGCACTTCTGCATCGGCTTCATTCCTCATTGCCAGACTGGCCAGTTGACCATGACGGGCTATAAACAGCTTCACACATGGTTACAGAGGCAGATTTGCAGTTGGAGGGTTGAGCAACTTGCACTCCACCCTCTGATGTTCTGGATGGCACTTTATATGACGGACACTCCATAAAAATTAGAAGTGTGTGGAAGTATGATGGGGGAGGGTATATTAGGCAGTTATGTGAAGACACACTATCTCACTTCTTGTAGAAATTTAAAAGGAAAAAAAGGTGGGGTGGAAGTTTAGCTGTGTTGATGTTCACACCAAAACTAGTACATTTTTAGAAGTATAGTGAAAAGGCTGTACAGGGTATTTGATGAGGTTTTTCTTTCTTCTTTCTTCCCCAAACTGCCATTTAAAAGAAATACTAAACCAAACTCAATAATGCCTGACTATTTCAAGGACAAAAGAAGGTTACTGCTCAACACTGTGTGTTTGGCAAATGTCACTCAAAAGGTTTGACACATTCCAGCTGCTCCTGCTGTAATACAGTGCACAAGACAATTAGATGATGTCATAGCAAAGGTTATATTTATGACAACCTGACAACACATGCTCTCACACAGAGGTATGCAGGATTTTATTCTTAAACTATGTAGAATGGAAACACAATTTTAGTGAATTGTAATACCACAGCATGACAAAACTCACACGTGACCCTTGAACTCAAACCCATCTCTGACCTTTGACCCCGCCCATCAGGCCAGAGCACACATAAACCTGCCACACAAGCCTCGAAACACACCATGCGGGGAAACAGGATTTGGGCTAATCCATGCCTACAAGGAAGTGGTTTGTTTGGTTGCAACAGTTTATTTTGTCGATTCAAAGTGAGATTATGATTTGTATGTTGTACAATCCCAGACAATATTAGAAGGGGCAGTTAAATACACAAGGACTGAAAATCAAAGAACATTCTGAAAACTTGCTCTCAGATGAATTCAGAATTAAAGAGAGCTCTAGGAAACTTTAAGAGGATGTGTCATGTGGTTGGACCACTCAACACCCTCATCCACACTCTGTTAGTTTAGACTTTGCCAGGAAGGCAGGAAGCTGCACAAGAAGCCGGTGACAATTAGAGAAGGAGTTTCAGTAAATGAGTTGAAACTCCCCCATTAGCACAGACACACACAAACACACACATACACACAGGTCCAAATCCCCACAGGACACACAATCATTCCTGCATTTAGACCCCATCTCTAACAACAGCTGCCACCGCACCCCAGCAGAGGAAATGCCAAAGTCCTCTGAAGTAGAGCATAGCAGTTTTGCCGCTCACATCCACAGAGAAAAGCTGAAGGCTTGAGAGGGCAGTAGAGCCTCTAATAGCCGGAAGTTGTAAGAATAATAGCAGCGTGGGGATGTCATGCCCCCTGTCTTTCTGGCATGCAAGCTCCAGCCAAGATAGCAGAGTATATTTGTGCTGCATGCTTGCTCATAAAACACAAGTATGACACAATTTACAGTTGGGATTCAGCAGATGTGAGCTTTTGTGAGGGACATGTAATCTTTTTCGAAGTTATACAATAAAGGCTGTCAGTGAAGTGTTTTTTCTTTCTTTTTTCTCAGGGTTTGTTCCACATGGGCATGTTTTCCATTTATGAAGATACAGTAAGTGTAAGACCACCAAAATGCTGCTCCATGTTCGTTTGATGAAACTTTTGATTATCATTCACAATTTCAACCTTAATCATGGAAAATGTATCACAGAAAATGTGTCAAAATGTTTTAAATTTGATCTCTCTTTTCTTGAAGTGAAACATTCTCTTCGGGGTAGTGTGTCAACCACATTCTTATTAACAAATCTTTGCTCTGAAAAACCAAACACAGTGTTTGCCTTGCTAATTAAAGTGATCTGAGGTCAAATGTCATGGGGTCAAGTCCAGCCTCAGCCTGACACAACAGAAAATAAAAAACCTGTGACTTTTATCCCTTACATCTGTCCTGGATTATCTAAGAATGGCTGCTAAGTAAATTACTGAGCTCAGGAACATTCCCATAATCCATGGTCTTAGCACCCCATGCTTCTGACCCGCAGGTGAACGCGAGTGCAAGTGTGTGTGTGTTGGTATGATGGGAGGGACTGTCTTAGTTTAAAGGACATGTATGTGTAAGTTAGGGTGACCAAACATGCTCTTTTGCCCAGATATATTCTTCTTTTTTGCCATAAAATTATGTTTAGGGGTTTTTTGAAAATTGCTCAAAATGTCCAGGCTTTTCTCAGTTTGTCCTACAGACCAGTGTTACTTAGAATAAGTCTCTTCATAGGCTACTGGCATTATTCCAATGCTCCAACCTTAAAGTCAATATTATGCGATAAAAAGTTCAAATTTTAAGATAAAAAGTCAACATTTTGAGATAAAAGTAAAATATTGAGACGTAAAGATGAAATTATGAGATAAAAGTAAAAATTTGAGATAAAAAGTCAGAATTTTGAGATCATATAGTCAGCTGTGGGGGAAAAAATATTGAGATTGTCAAAATAATGTGAAAAATAACAAATATCAAGATGCAAGTTCAAAATTCTGAGATCAAAAGCAAGAATTGTGAAAAGATTGAATCAATATTGAGATTTTAAAATCGATGAAAAGTCTAAATTTTAAGATTAAAATTAGAAATTTGGACTTTTTATCCAATCAATTTGACTTTTAATCTCAAAACTTTGGCTTAATATAGGTGAAAAAAGTTACAATGCCATTTTTAAAATATCTATATTTCTAATTGGCAGAAATTGGCTACTATACATAATTTATGTTTACATTATAGAAAAATTTCACTTTAAACAGAAAAGAAGTCTTTTAGATAAATGCATGAGGTATGAAACTACTCGGTCATCTTTGAGTTTCTTTGGGTATTTCTTTTAATAACTCCAAGATGTCAGGTAATCAGTCCTCCTTTTGGGTTTTTGTAACATGGTCACCACAGAGTAAGTCGTTTAATGAATATATCTGTGTGTGTGTCTTATAATAAAGGGTGGAAACCACATAGACTCCACGAGTTCTTAAACACTGAGACAGCCTCCCCTGCTCTTTTAAGCGCTTGCTGCTTCAGACTCAGTTCCCATGAAATTGGCCCTTCTCTGACTCAGTCTGCACTGTAAATGGCTTCTCTGGCGTCTGTCAGGGGTCAGTAGGAGTCAATTCAAAGATGGAAAACAAAGACTGACAAATCTAGAGCCCAGTCCCTCAAAATCCACATCCACAACTGCTCATGCAAATTTCCAAAGAAAAGCTCTTTATCCCAGTATTTTCAGAAAACAATATTTACAGTTGGTTTTCCCTATCAGATACCGTTCATTTGAATTATGATTGCATAAAGCTGCAATGGGGGTCCTGCTACCATTTAAAGGAAATCCAATGGGCACTGGAGTTGCCCCCTACAAGCCTGGATCGTGTGAATAAGAGGGTACTCATTTATTATCCGTAAGTGTAGCTGACTGGTTGCATTTTTTTCAGAGTGGCCCAGTCCGTGGAGTCATTATGCTTTCCACTCTCTCAACAGGAGGTGGGGCTTTTTGGTGCAAACTTCTTCTGCCCCGCTGCACAAAGACCAGTGTGCAGTCACAGTCTCTAACACGCTGTGAGTGCGCAGCGCCTTCACGGATCTCTCCCGCTTGGATCTTAAACCCCGCGTTGCATGAACCTGTAAACCTCTGCTGCTGTTTTCTCGCCTGTGAACGACCCTCGGTGTTCCACTGTGGCTGATTTACAGCTGATAGTCCGACCCGCGGGGAAACGGGACCAGTGAAGAGAGAAACAACTGCAGGAGTGGTCTGGAAACTTTTACCATCATGAGTACGCGAGGGGTCGACCTGGATACCTACAGCTTGTCGCTGCTCACGGCCAAGGAGGACATCCTCAACCCACGGTCCTCCACCAACTGGTAACTCATAGTGCTCGTAAACATAACTGCATTATGTATTTATGTTTGCATTAGAATAGTTTAGTTTATAACTCTGCGTTTCTATAATAAGACTAAAGTATCTGTTAACTTTAGGGAAACTTTCTTCTCCCACATTTTGCTTTACTCCTTGACTCAGAGTCGTTTACGCACAACCAATCGTACTATTGCGTAACAAGAGGCTTGATTTCTATTAATCCAATGAGGGGATCTGAGGTGCCAACAAGGGGATAGCACGCAACCCTGGTTGTCCTACATTCACGTCTTGTAGTAAGTGCACAGGGAGCTCCCTGTGAATTGTGGTCAGTCGTCTATTACGCACGCTACGCGGCTGGTGTGGCTGAGAGCGCAGCACCTGGCAGGCAGCCCCACTCGCCCTGCGCTCCGTGACTTTGCTTTTCTCCCTCAGGAGCAGCGAGGCTTCGTTTTGTATTGCAGGGTCACGTTTCTGCTGATGAACTGATCTCTGACAGGAGTTTGTCTTTCAGGGAGAGGCTCTTAAACTTGGTACAAAGCTTGCACGCATGGGAACCATGAACATATCCAATTGATAACAGTGATGAAAATGTCAAACAATTACCTAGACGCGTTTGAATACAGATCAGGGTGATCTGTGCAGGAGAACAGCAGTATCCAGGGGGCAATGCAGGTTTCAGCACATAAAGACAAACTCAAGCCCACACTTTTGAATCGACTCTTGAAAAAATAACATAAATGTTGACATAATTTTGTAGTTAATTCTGCTCTGACATGTTTGAGTCCACATCATGCTGTAACCTGACCTCCAGATACCTGGCTCAGTCTGGTTTTTGCCTTGGGGTCTGTAACTATGGTGAGCTATCCATCTTTTCCAAACAACAACAATCCTCACTTCTTGTTTCTTTGTCCTATGCTGCCTCAATGTGCGTGTGTTGTATTGTCATTTCTATCTGTGGACATGCTTGTGAAGGAAGAACTGAATATACTGTTCCATAATGCTGCTTACCCACTTATACACCAAAGTTGTACCTTGAGGAAGTAGGCCAGGGCTCACATATCTTCTCATGTGGAAGTGGAGGACTGATTCTGTCTATCTCTGTTACATCTTACACCTTAACAGCTTACACCTCTCTTTGTTCACCCCTCTCTTACCTCCTGCCTAGCTCTTTGTGGTACCATTAATCATGAGGAAGTTGGAATCAGCATTTTATGAGTTAACTTTGACAAGCTGAAATCTGACATCTTTAAGAAATTCCTCATCCAGGCAGAACATGCTCAGTTTCCCTTCTTTCTTGCACTTGGAAAATCTCTAAAAGTTTCCATGTTCGGTGTCATTATGAAGGTTTTGTGCCTTAGCAACACCTCCATACTTGATACCCCATCTTTCCAAAACACATGCACGTTTTTCTCTTAAAAGAATACAAAAGGAGAAGGAAAGAGAAAGAGGGAGAGAGAAATCCACCAGCATTCTCTGAACCCACTTAGAGGGCTAAATAACTCTGCTGTGACTGAATAGAGAGGTGGGAGGGGTACACAATGATGTCATGATTCCCACTGTCAAACCACAGACTAGTCTGCCTGTGTGTGTGTGTGTGTGTGTGCGAGCGTGCACCAAAGGGATATTATGAGGGTGCATGTGAGTTTGCATGTGAATGTGTTTGTTTCAGGGTGTGCATGCATCCTGCAAAGGCTATTAAAGTAAAGGCAGGGGTGTTGAGAAGTCTGCGTGGGGAGAGGGGTAGGAGGCTGTTTTTTTGTCAAGTGATCCCACCCCCAGTGTGTGGCCTTGAGGTCCCTGTGTGAATTATCTCATGCCCTTGTGTGTCTCGAATGGGAAACAGACCCTTTTGTGGGTGAGACTGTGAAGAAAAGAGGAGCACTTTTCAATGCATCCTTCGTTCAGACCTCTCAGCTCAACATGTCGCCTTGGAGGTTTGCCCTCGGCCCCTGAGACCACTGAGGAGTACAAAGTGTCTCACTCGTGGGCTGATAAGCACTGTCTGCATGTGCTTGTGTGTCCTTTTGGAGACAGGAAAAAAGAGAAACAGTTAAAATGCTTGTACTCAAGGACATTGTCTAATCCACTGAACAGGAAATTCTTTCAATTCCTTGCAGCAGAAACCCTTTTTCATGTCCAGTTTACACAAGAATAAATGACTCACGTAGACAGTGTAGGAACTATAATGTCAGTGTTCAAAGTAACACTGCCCAATTCTTCTAGATTTTTTTCTGCTTTTCAAAATATTTCCCCATTTTGTTGTTGTACAGTTCAATAAAACAAGTCTGTCAGTGCTTTGTTCTGCAAAATGTACTCATGCACATACAAATCATTCAATATACAGGCGTGTACAGCACCATTTCTGAGAAATGTTTGCAGCATTGTGTCAGCTTTGTAAAGCATATCAGATGGGAATTCCTGTTGAGCTGTGGAGCAGTTTGAGCTCTATTTATCAGACTGGGGCGTAGGCTGAATCTAGACATCTGTGAGCCCTGCTGACTCTGAACGCACCTTCAATGAGACATCTTTCTTACAGTACACACATTTTAATACAGTGTGCTGTGCTAGTTTGAACTTTGTCACCATGTGCTCTTGCAGGGAGTATTTCAAGTAGTGACGCATAAAACAACTATCTGAGTCATTGTAGTTACAAAGTGATTCAGTTTTTCGAGAATTAAGAGACCAGTAAAGCTTGTCTCTATGCATGACCTGCCAATTATAGCCAAGTCCGAGAGTAAAGTCAGATGTTGTTATACAAATTATTAAAACACTGTGTTCACAGCTCTCAACACAGTAGCTGCAAGATAAAGATGTGACAGATTTCATAATTAAGATGAGATAGCATGTTTTTGACTGCAGATACACACAGTCCATGTATTTTATATGTTTTTTTTCTTTTTTTTTTTTTTTTGCGTGTGCTGAGTTTTACCAATCAATTTTTAAAAAGTTAGGACAAACTTTGAGAAGCTCTTTACTTTTTTTTATAATGGAAGTGCTTTAACCTGAGTGTAATCCACAACATCAAAGTCATGAGATTACAGATTTTAAACTCACATAAGAAATTCAATATTCAAGAGTAATTGCTTTATTGCTGCCGTCAAAAACCTTCCTCCAATGTTTTCATACCAAATGTGATTTGACCCATTACATTTTGAGTCATTATAGGTACAAATCAATCTGTACCTATCTTTTCTGTCACTTTGACGTTCAATGGAAAATTCCAGTAATCAATCCAGACCATTTTCATTCGAGGGACAACACACTATCCTCTCCTCTTGATGATAAATGCTGCAGCCTTTATTTCAAAGTAGGCCCAGGGTGTTTTTGTTGCTGCTACTTGCCAGAATTTCCACAGGCTCATGCATGATTGACTGTGACCTGAGGAGCTCCTGTGTCTAAAGTTACGCGGCATGGAAGACACCTGTGGGTGTGGGGAGAGGATGAGAGGAAGGTTAATTGTAAGGCTGCCATTGTGCATGGATGCACACAGGGTAAAGCTCCTGCTTGTGTCGGTAATCTGGCTGCGTAGGAGTGGAGATTATAAGTGGAAGTGTGTGGGACAGAAACCTTTAAATAATCTTTGTAATTACAGAAGTTCCCCACTGTTTGAACTTCCCTGCTGAGGTTCTGCTCTGTTTTAGTTCCTTAATTAAGCATCAGACAGTCAAAATGAGGATACATGGCTTATCAATGCTGGCTGTTCATTTATGAGCTGGTGCTTAATCCTGGTTGAGGTTGTCATTGCTGTTTGTGTTGAAACAAATCCTCCTGATCACCTGTCCCAAAAGAAACCAAAGTGTCTGGTTGGTTTCCTCTTGCTGTTCAGGACAAGAATTCAAAGCCTGTAAACAGAGCTTTTATCAGGCTGGATGATAACAGGACATGTTTGATTGATGGCTAAATAAATAACACAGTGTTGTAAACGGCCGGTCAGAGGATGGTTACTCTGGACCAATGCCCAGTCCTCTTTCGCTGTCAATCTGTTGACCCGTCTCTGTCCTAATCTCTGCTTCCTGTGCAAAACTTAACTCTAGATGTCTGTGTAAAAGAGATCCCAAAGATGTATTCCTCCTTTTATCTTACTGTTGTGACTGTGCATGAGCAGTGTAGATGTAGTTGTGTAAACCAAAGTCATACATCTAAGGTGAGCCTCACCTCAAAATCAAATATTTTGGTTGTCTTTCAAACCAAGGAGTGCACAGATATTATCAGAGGTAGTGATGTAAATGGGTCACGCTTGAGTTTCAAGATTCTTTTGGGTGGGGTATGCATCACTTGTGTTTGTAGGATATTAATCAACAGCTTTTAACTCCACTCTGAGATTTGATGGGTTTGTGGGGAAAGGGGGCAGAAGTTTTCGATGATTTATGTGGTTCATGTTGCTGAGACACTGTGGGGACTTCACCTGGTTGAGTAAATGTTTTTAAAAGTTGTGAATGCGGTAACTTCAGCTCCCATCTCAAACGCATATTGCCATGTGTAGTTTTTACATTCTTCCAAAGAATACCCACAGTCACTTGTGTGAGCATGTCTGCATGTGGCATGGTGAAAGATGATGGCTGTAATAACTAGTGTGTGAATCTCTATTTTGATGAATTTAGGGATGATTCAAACAGTAATGACTAAGGGACTGCCTACTGTCAGGTTGTTTAAATCCTTCTGAGGTCTCAGATGTGGCAGCACGGTAATAGCAGGTATCAGACATGATGAGACATGACTGCAGGGCGTTATACTGTGTGCTTAGTGTGTGTAGTGTGTGAGCATCTCTGTGTATTTTGGCTCATCAGCATGTGAACTGCTGGGTGCAAGACCATAAAAAGACACAGTGACGTACAGTTGTCCAGTGAGAGGATGCAGAGGATTCATGTTTCATTCACTGGTGGCTCTGCAGTATTGCTCTCTGTGTCACTTTTTAGCGAGGAACTTCCCCCTTAACAAAGACAATGTAGGGGCGTGGATGGCGGAGTGGATAAGGCTGCGCACCATGAGGCTTGCCCTCGAGCGGGCGGCCCGGGTTCGAATCCGACCCGTGGCCCATTTCCCGCATGTCACTCCCCACTCTCTCTCCCCTTTCCGATGCTATCCACTGTCCTCCTCTATCCATTAAAGGCACAAAGGCCAAAAAAAAACAAAAAAAAAAAAAAAACAAAGACAATGTAACCAGTACCTGTGGCAACTTTATTTTCATTTGAAAAGTTTTATATAAAGAAAACCGTAACTGTATTTCCTCACTCGTTCTCATGCTGGACCTTTCTTTCAAAATTCCACTTCCACACAATAAAGAAATGCTTCACATGAGTTGACCTTTACCCAGATGCCTCTTGCACATTATTTTCACTTCACAGTCTTCATGCCCACAACCTCCAATTCAACAAATACATGACTGTCTCCCTTTGTAGTTCAACACCCAGGCCGGGGTACCCAGCTGGAAATGTTGGCTTTCCCTTGTCCCTCCTGGAGGCGGGAAACTTTTCTCGGCAAATGCGAAAAAAAGACAAAAGGAGGCTGAATTGAGATGAATTGTTTATATACCTAACTAATAGGCGCTGATTTTTGCATTCAGTTTGGGATTTGAAGAGTATGTCAAATAAACGTCTAAAAACATTTGCTTTTTTGGCATTTCTGCAAACATTGTCTACAAGATGAACACAGTGCACTGTCTGTCATACATTCTGCTGAGGTACTTAAAGGGGGTATCTGAGCAACATTCCAAAAAAACTTCTGCTGGTGTTTAAAGTAGAGAGATTTCCACATTTGTTATCCATGTCACTGAGACTTTGACGGACTTGTATTATAGTATACCATACATGAGTGTAGTTTGAGCAGTTCGCTCAGAAAAAACAAAGAAAAGAAGTGTTTTAAGGAAGATCCAATCTTCTTTTACTTTCTACACGAATACATGAGTCACAACAGTTTGCACAAGTCCTTCAGGAGTTGCTGTGATCCACTTCATACGGGTGTGCAGCTGAGGCTCACCTCCAAAAACAACATCAGCAGTCTTATGACCCAAATCATTGGTGAAACAGAACATGTTTATTGCAACCCTAATCCTTGTTTCAATTACACAGTTACGGGTAACGTACAGTGAGGTCTATGACTAGGGCAGCAGCATAGTATGTACACGGGAGAGGCTAAAATGTTACGTTGCACTGCTGCCACTCACAATGGCTAAAGGCACAGACGATTGCTGCCAATTGAAAACTAAAACATACATCCATCTGCATTTTGACAGGATTTACATCGTAGGAGCAAGGGCACAATACAGACAAAATCACTCCATCATCACCTTTGAAAACGTTTTTAAACGAGATATTGCCACTTTACAGCAGCCATAAAAACACAACGCAATACAAACTGGCATTTGTGTGAACAAACTATCCTGAGACCACCAGGGTGCTGTCATATAACTCGCACGGAGGCAGAGAAGCTCTGTGCTGCCAACAGCAATGTTCAACAGCATGAAACTGAACTACGAATGCGCAAACCTCCAAATGTTCTGGATATAACTCAATGGGCGGAGAGGCAGAGGTTCAGTCTGCCTTTCTGCCCATATCAAGCCTGAAACCAGTGTGATCTATTTCCTCTGGAAGCAAGTAAGATTCATTGAGCTCCTAATCCATATTTTGCTAGAACAACAAATTTAAAGTTAAATTTTTCAATTAACACTGTGGTGCATAGTGGTCACTACAGTGTATACCTATTTAAAACGTATTTACTCCTAAATTCAGTGGTTCATGTGGTTGAAATTCATATTAGCCTGTGTCAGGATATTTTTGTTCTTCTTAGGGCCTGAAAAAATGTTCTCAATTCTTTTTCCAAATACACACACACACACACACACACACACACACACACACACACACACATATATATATATATATAATTAAAGTTACAGACAAACATTTGAGGGTAAAACAGTGTAATAACTATTAATTATTCAGTGTTAAAATGGATGAAAGAGAGTTAAAATGTTTCACAAAGCATTACAAAAAGATTATTCATGAAATCATCAAAAAAAGTAAAGAAGTCAAACAAAAAATAAGTCATATTTACACTAGGTTCACATTGTTTTCAGTTGAATGCTCAGATACAAACATTTGAAAAAATAAAAATGGAAAACTTTTTTTCATGCTTTAAGACAAATAAAAACACTCAAGGGAAGCATCCTGACACTGGCTTTCGTAATTCATGCATCAGAGGGTTAAACAACAATAAACCGTCAACATTCAATTGATTATTTTTCTTTTTTGCTAGCCAAGGGGAGGCCTCCCTTGCCTGCATGTCGCTGACAGCTACAGTATCATCAGCAAAAGGCACATTTCTAAGAAGTGTTTGAGAGTCAAACGTATCTGTGCACACATACTGAGGCATACTGGGTAAAAGGAGCAGACCCCTTATTCCCAGAGTCATCCTGATTGTGAGGGATCATCAGCTGTGTTTGCTGCCTCATCACCATGGTATCAAAGGAGCTTCGAGGTCATAAACATGACAGTCTGGGGGTTAACTATTAGCATCTTACAGGGCCTTGACTCGAATCACCTCTTTCCTTTTCTCTGTCCTGTTTGTTCACTTGCTGCTGGTGGGATTGGGTTTGTCAGGGCTCTGTTGTCCTGACAACTCTTGTGGGAAAGCTAAGTTGTTTGTTGAGGAGGGCTGAATGAAGAGGGGTAGATGAGTGGAGAGGGATTGAGGGAGGCTGGGAAAGGGGTACAAATGAATGGGCAAGGGCATTAGGTAAGAAATATCGAGGAATAACGAGAGGAGAAAGTAAAAAGATTGAGAGGACAGAAGAGATTTGCAGTGGTGAAGAGAGAGTGAGCAGGGTGGTCTGGACAAGTGGTTGTTAAAAAAGCTGAACTGGGGAAAGATTCATGCTGGAGGAGTGACAGAGCAAAGAAGAAGGAAAGATGAGAAGAAGACAGGTGGTGGAGAATGAAGAGGAGTGAAGAGAAGATCAAAGCATGAAGAGAGGCAGCAAAATGAGCTCTAAGTGGCCATGTGATACTTGAGAGTTTGCTTTGTTTAACTGAAGGAAACGGATGATGATAAGATGCCATCAACTTTTAATGGTCCCATAATAACTTTGATATGGAGACTGGAGGTTTTGACTCTGACTGTGTGCCTGTGAGTAACAGTGTGGGACTGCAGGCACAGGAAATGCCAGAGAAATCCCAGTGGACCACAATTTTGGAGGATTTTTTATCTCCTCTGCTCTCCTTCCTCTCTTCTCACCCTGGTCCTTTCCTTCTCTCCTCTTCGCAGGTGTTGGAAAATAAATTTTGTTCCCACCCACTCCCCTGTAGTTTAACATCCCTGCAAGAGTCATAACAATTTACCCCAAAGAGATCTTTTCTTTGAGACACTTGCTCCCAATAACCACATACCCCTCTGCCCCCTTGGAAACCTCCTATACTCCCAGCCTACTTCCCTTTGTGTGCCTTTGTTAAAAGTGCCCCTCTTAGCCTGCCCATTTATACCTACCCACACCCCCTGCTGCTTTTCATCTTTTCCCCCAGTGTGAGCCCCATCTTTGAGTGTCTTTCTTCCATCCTGAATACATAACGCTGCCTCTCTCACACTGCTTCATCACACTCCTATACACACCTGTATGACACTGAACTCTGTGTGCTCATCTTTAACTCAAGTTTGAACATTGTTTTAGCCCCAGGTATGTGACTGTCTCTTCTTACAAGCACAAATCTTATGAAAGGCTGAAGGTGTTGAAGTTCAAATCTGGATATTGCTCTAAAAAAATGCCTGAACACCAGGGCTGCACGATATCAGGAAGAAATGTAATTGGGATTAGTGATGGGTATTGATAAGATTTTATCGATATCGATACCCTTATCGATTCTGCTTATCGATCCAATTCTCTATCGATTCTCTTAACGATTCCTAAAAATAGGCATTTACAGGTTTTCTCTGTCAACAACATTTTATTATGTGTATAAGTGTTGATAAGTCTTAAATTGGTCAGTGGTTCTGGATATCTCAGGACATGAATAAATGAATAAGTAAAAAAATCACACGCCACAAAACATTATATATATTCTTTTGTTTCATGTTATTGACTGAAGAAAGATACGAGATTTAAAAAAAGCACTTTGCAGTTTTCTGAGAATGACAAAAATGAGGAGCAGAATCTAAAGTTGGGGACATGATGTTGCACACTCTTGTACAGCAGGTGTCGGTATGAACCTGAACGTTGTTTGTGATCTGCCATTAAATGACAGAAGAAGAAGAATCTGAAAACAACTTTTCTTTAATCCTCCGGTTGGAAAACATCTGCCTGTTAGAATTTGAACATATAAAGTTGTCTGTGTTGTTCTTAAAGATTAATTGTGACATGTTTCTGTGATGAAAGTTGAAGTTCTGTTTTGAAACAGAAGCCATATCGATGTTTGCTAACCGCTAGCATGTCAATGGGATTTCCCATATCTTGCTAGCATCGAGCTAGCGCTATGTTTACTATTTCGTTTTCGGTACAATAGTAGATGTAAAACATGTAAAATGAATTGAATATGAATCTCTTGTGAGACAAAAATATACGTGTCTTTGTGTGTTCAGTTTCTTAAGTAAAACTTCAAGCATAAAATCCTGAAATAGAGTTTTCTGAAACTGTTCTCTAGCTGCTAAGTGAAGCTGACGGGGTCAGAGCAGAGGACGTCAGGTCCAAACTCTGCGGCGTAGAGAATCGATAAGAGGAACCGTTAAGCAAGAACACTAACGATATCGATGGATTGAACCATTTCTTATCGATTCCTAACAGGAACCGGTACTCGATACCCATCCTAATTGTGATATTTTTGATTCCTGCGATATTTACTGCTTCACGCTGTTCAGCTGAATTCTCTTTGACTCTCCTCAACATGACCATTTCCTATCAGTCCTTAACAGGAACTGATTCTTGATACCCATCCCTACCAGGGCCCTCGCTTGTCAGTGTGTACATATCCTATCAACCAACAGGTGAGGTCTAAGCTGTTTCCATCCATCCTACTAGATATCATATTGCTCTGAAAAGAAAGATTTTTTTTAATGATTTTCTCTAAGAGTGAGACAGCATCTGACATTGTAACCTCTAATATATACAAGAGGTCATAAAACATTTCACGTTTATGCACATCTCAAGATGAATAATGTTGCTACTCAATTGTGAGAAACAACTCTAAGGGCTCCAGACACATCCACAAACAGACCCGTACACTTACATGTCCTGATGGTGCAGATTATATTTCACAGAGAGAAATGTGGCAGTGAGTTAATTACAATGTGTGCAGCTCTATTTACACACTGACTGGCTAATGCTGTCACGGGATTAACTCAGTGGCTGTAACAGGAAGCTAAAAGTTGTCCACATGATCTCCCACTTCATCACAATATAACAAAATGTTCACTTCTTTTTCACATCTGTCTCAACATGAGTGTTATCGTTTGTTTCTATTTGTAGCACACTTTTGTTTCCGTATGTTGTGAATTGACATCTGACAACACAGTAGCACATTGTGTTATGTCTACCTCTCTCTCTCTTTGTCCAGCCCCCACTCTTTTCCATCTGCCTCAGAACACAGGGGGCTGTTTCCTCTCACTGGTCCTTGGCAGAGATTTAATTACTTATTTGTTTATTTTGTCATTTTCTAAACTTCTCTGGCACTGTGTTTTGCTGAGAACAGAGATTTTCCCTCCCTCCTCCTGTCAGCATTCCTTCCAGTCTCTTCCTCCACTTCACCCCCACTGCCTGACATCATATGCTCTCTGTCTTTTCCCCAGAACTCCACATATGAATAAGCTATACTTTCTCTACTTCATTATAATTTTGTCCGTCATCACCTCTCTCATTTAATCTTCTATTTACGCTTTCCTCCAGGCCAAATAGCTGCAGTGGTCTGTAATAGTCTCAAGGGTTGTCTGATGTGTCCTCCACCCAGTCAAATGCTGCACAGATCAGTCAGTGTTACTCAGAGGGAGGATCCAAGCAACTTTACATATGGGTCAAAGATGAGGTCAACTCATATTTCACACTGACTTGCACATCTGTTGATGAATAAGTTGCAAAACATGATTTATTACTCATTCAAGCCATTTATGTTAAATGACAACTAAGACAGTTAAAAAGATGAGCCACCCAAAACATGCAAGCACACAGACATGATTCAATCATAATTCAGTAGTTTTTGCAGGCCAAAACTACCATGTGAGACATCACTCTGAAGAAAAAACCAACGGTGCTAACATGTGACTCAAATGGGGTTATTGTTTCAGCCTGTCATGTTTCAACACTCTGTCCTTTACCTGTCAGACGTTTTTAAAAGTATCTGAAGCATGTAGAGCAGGCAGTAATTTTGGCATAAGTGGGTTTTCTGAAGTCAAGGACCCCTCACTGTACTTCGTTACTGTAGGACTTTCACAAAAATTTTAGAAGTTAAACTGATGAAAATATGAAACCGTACATGCAATATTAAAGATTTGACTATCTGTTATCTGAAACTTTGATTTTGAAGCTTAATCAACTGCTTTTTTGATGCTCTCAATTCAAGAGAACTTTTGCGCATTTTTGGTCAAAGTATTAACATTGAATCATGCTTGCTCCCAGATTTTGTTGATCTTCATTTGTCATAACAACCTGAAACCTTTCAGCTGCCCTCTGATGATTTCACCGCTTTAGAAGTTATTGTTGCCATGAATTAAAGGCTTCCAATGCAGCAAATGGATCCACATAGCTGATAATGGATACTACGACAGCATCTTCTCCTGGTCATTGTTTATAATTTATGTAGCTTCTTGAGACATGCAAATGAAGTTGGAATGAGCTATCTGGATTATTTGTAAATGTCATACAGAGGTTCTGAAACTTTTCAGCCAAGCCCAACCCCTGTACATGTACTTAAAGTTAAAAAAACAAAAATTTGACTATCACGGTTTTTGGAGCATCAATTCGGCTAATGTGATCCACATCTTTGTCTCTCATGTACTGTTTACCTGCATAAAGCCACAGTCGGTACAAAAGTGACTGGTGCACGTACAGAGACGATAAACTGAATACAGATCAAAACCAAATTTACAACATGATTCTACCTCCTTGCTCACAGTCATATGCAGCCCAGGAAGCTGGGCTAAACATGAGGTAAAGTGGATTATGTGTGTTTTCCTTAACTTGCATTATTTTCATTGATAGCTGCGCTTGTTAACCATTGAAAAATATAATCCCTTCATCTACACTAATACTGATTTAATGAATTAAACCCACTTGAAGGCTTTGCTAGATGCCAAGCAGTCACTGTATCAGAAGTTTGTGTGTGTGTGTGTGTGTGTGTGTGTGTGTGTGTTTGTCAGGAATGATATCCTCACAGTCCAACAGGCTGGTGTTAATGGCGTAGATTGGGGCTTGGCATGGTTTGGTAATTGGATCAAGGTTTCTGTGCTAGGCACCAACATCACACCATAACCCTGACCCAGAGCCCCTGCCAGGTTTATGTAAGAACTTTTCCCACAGCCAGCTTTACTCCTGGCACCGTGACAAGTGTGGAGGAGAGCAGACACAGCAGTGAGAGTCAGAGACTGACTTTACATGTTTTAAAATAAATACTCTTACAGGGGATGGGGTGTTTTCAGTTGAAATGACTGCAAAGATATATTACATCTAACCTCATCAAGGACAAACTGCTTGAGAATGTTTGGCTTAAATGACACTGTGGGTGCACCAGGCTGCATTTACAAACCTCCCCCTGCTGTCTGTGCTAAGTGAGCTCACTGGATAAAAGATCGCTCCAAAAATTGCTTCAAAAATTGATACAAGTGTGATGAGGTAGTTAAGTGTGCTGAGATATTTTGCCTAAAAATAAGAAGAATATACTCTGTACGTTTTTGAGATTTTGCAGTGTCAGTAGGTTAGGTGGATTAGATGGGATCTGAAAATAATCAATGAGTCAGTTTCACAAATGTCAGGTGGGATGGAGATCCAGAGATGGGGGTAGAGTGACCGAAAGCTTGGTGGTCAAGCAGGTTTTTGGGAGGATGTTGAGGCTGAGGGTGGCTGAAGATCGAAGGGTACAGCTGGGTTTGTTTACGAGAAGAGGACCAGGAGGTTATTGAGGGCTTTGAGAGTGAGGAGTAGGATTTTGTGGTTGATGCAATGGGTTAAGCCAGGTTTCCTCTGGGTGTCTCTGGACTGGTGCTCAGCAGATCTTATTAAGGAGTCCTAGAGATGACTCTGTTGGGATCACAGGTTACAGCCAGTTCTGTGAAGCACCTGTCTGAATGTTGCAGTCAGAAAGAGAGACATAAGTTTTCAGACAAATACAATTATTACTTGATATTTTTTACAACTTTCCTTCTACAACTTTCTAAGTTAGACTGACACACCTTCCCCAGCTCCCGGATTATTGCGCTCAAATAAGCTCTGTCCCTCTGCTGCAGTGTGCGTCATTTTCACACTCATGTTTCATTATTTAATGAGGGCAGAAGTATGAAAAACTGATGGGTCGCTGGAGTTACAGTAATCACTGGGGATGCTGACTAACCTCCATGACTTGTGTGTGTTGAATCTTTTCCATTCTTGTTGTAAAAATCCTGATGTAGTCTCTTTTATTTTGACTGGAAATTATTCCCAGACCCCCACATTGAATGCATCACTATTTAATTGTGTCTGTGATTTACCATGACACATTTTTCAGTTACGTTGCTTGAATCTGATACATCATCTTGGAGCACACTCAATCTGTAAGCCAGACTTGCCTTTGCTTTGTCCTGTTCTCCTGTCTCATCCCTGATGGCATCACTTCCTCTTCACTTTTTTAACCTCTACCCATAAACCTACAGTCCAGATGGATGGAGGAATGTGTGTTGCTGCATGGTCTCAACATGAGTAACATGTTGGGCGAGGGGGTAGGGGGACTTTTTCAGTCTGGCTGGACTCTTTTTGCCCATGTTTGGCTAGAGGAAATGAGCGTTATGTGCCGTGGGGATGTCTCTGACTTCTCCCTGCTCTCCAGCACAGACGGAGAGGTAGACAGGCTAAAAATAGCACTGGAGCCCAGGTCAGCTTTGAGCAGGGAGTAAGAATTGGGGGACTTGGGAGGGGGAAGGTAGAAAAGCATATGATGTAAAATGAAGTGAACAGAAAGAAGCATGTGGGTAGATGAAATGAAAACCTCGCAGATGTATGAGCATGAAATATGCATTTAAAAGACTGCGCCTTTAATATCACAAACCTTGACAAATGCCTGACATGAGAGTTGGTTGGACCACTGGGATTGTTGGTGCAATATGTTTTAGGGGAACGGCATAAGGAAAAAGCAGAAGAATGATCTGATAGAGAGCTTAATCTGAGCAGTGAATTCTGGCTGGAGCTCCCTACCTCTCATCTATTTCCTCATATCTTTCTCTTCATGCACCGTTTATCATATCTCCACAGCATACATAACCACAAATCTCTCATATCTCCCCCGCTGGCAAAAATGAAATGAATAAATGACCTCTGAGCCCACAAGAGCCTCCTGTCAGAGACGTAAAGGGAAGGAAGTGTGGAGACGAGGGAGAAAAGATGAGGATGAGATACAGCTGTGGTTTGTGAAAGAGGTGGTAGACACTACAAGATTTAAAGTACAAGGAGGAGGAATGTGTGCTGTAGAAGACAGAGATCAGAATAATGAATGTGGAGCTGTAATGATGGTAAGATATCAAAAAATATATTAAGGGTGTAAGTCAGTAAAGTGAACAAGGAATATGAGAAATGATTAATGGTTCTGGGGCAAATACGTGATCTTATTGGTCTTTTTTCTTTTCTTTTTTGTCATCACAAGGAACGTGCAGTTGCAAATTATTGTTTTGCCCCATAAAGCACCAAAGCAGGCAGTTTTAGGATACAAGGAATAGAGTTTACAAGAGAAGTGTGTACATTGTGTTCAGATATTCTCTGCATACCTCCTTTCTGCAACTGTAGTATTTTTGAATGCCAGGATAAGTGAAAAAAAGGCATTCTCCTGCATCTGCTTCTGTTATGTTCATCTCAAAATGGAAGAGTCTGATAATGTTCTGAGGTATTACTCTGGTAGTCCAAAACAAACTTTTCCAATTGTTTCTGGCTCAAGTTTACAGCTTACAACTGTGTGTGTGTGCAGGTCTGTGTTTATGTACCGCCATGTTTTGCCTTTGTCTTGAATGAATTGCAGTTTATTTGCTTTGTTGCATCAGCGTAGCCGTTGTAATGTTGCACAGATTTCATCCCTCAATGCTAATTTCTTATGAAAATATTGGTATTTTTTCTCATTTTGTCATCATTATTTTTCTTCCCTGTGCCCCACCCTCTACTTTCTTCAAGCTCCTCACTCCCCTTAAAAATGGCCTCTTCCCCTTCATTTGTAATGCCTCTTCTCTCTTCTTGTTTTCTCTCCTCCACCCTCTGTTCCTCCCTCTCTCAGAGCTGAGGTCATAGCTGGCTGGGTTCGGAGGTGGGATAGAGTACAGACATACTAGACTCTGTTTTTCTCATCAGCCAGTTTGAGTCTTAAGAAGCCCACATGTGTGAAGGAATGAAGGTTCATACGCTCTGTTACTGAGGGTAAACTATTGTACTACAAATGCTAGTGCTGCTCCAGATGCATCACAGAGAAATATATTAACATGAATTGCAAATGGGTAATTGACGGAAAAAAATTGTGAATAGGCCATCTTTAAAATACTAAACATAAGGATATATATTTAACTATTGTTCAACATGTGAAATGTAGTATACATATGCATTTATGCAAAAATCGTAATTAAGGTATTAAAGTGTTTTTAAAGTTGATTTCAAAGGATAGCCTTGAAAAAAAGTCATTGGAGCAACTGTAATTTGCCTCAAAATCAATATATTTCTGAAACATAACTTATAGCTGTGCAAGTATCAGTAATTCAATAAACAATTCAAGAAGGACAGACTTGAACGTTTGCAGATAAAACTTATTCACAGTTTTGTGGCAGTCGCCCCATGTGATACCCAAAAGTTTCTTGTACATTTCAATACGTCCAAAAATGGTATTTTCTTGATGATATTTCATATAATGAACATATTCAGACAACATATAACGTATATTATGATGGAAATATAAGTGCTAATGCTTCATAATTCTGTCAGCAAATACCAAACATGTTAAAAATTATGCCAAATAAGGCAATGGATATATTTATATATTGAGTGATTATTATCTGGTTCAGTTGGACAGAAAAAGTATGTCACATCATTTACCATTAAACAGAAGACAGAAAGGCAACCAATTTGCTTATTAAAGGTGTGGATTAGAAATACTAGTTGTTGCACTGTTTTATCATTTTAAAGAGTTAAGGTGGTAATGCACTGCAGTTTTGATGGAATAACATCTTTCAGTCAATGCAGGAGTTTCTCTTTCTTTCGTGAATTCAAGAAACAAGGAAACATCAAAATACCATGTTGCATCAACCTGGGAAAAATCATTCAAATCTCCAAAAAATACAGCACTTTCTGAAATCAAAATGCCTGAAAGTAGAAACACAATCAAAACACCTACTGGAAAACCTACAAGTTTAAGTATTGGTACTTTTCTTCAGTTAAATCAGCTTTAATTCTATTTCATTGCAAGTGGGTAGGGATGCAAATTTCCAATACTTCATCAAATTAAACTTATTACATCAAATGTACTAAACTTAACAACTTTTTGTCCATGATTTGGTTACTTTTATATAACCATTACATGGGTAATTCATGACAAGTAAAATTCTAAAAGCTACAATTTTTCAAACTTCATCTTGGATGTAGTTCTGCAGAGGAACAAAGGGCCTCACTCATTTCAGAGTTTCCTCATGTGCCAGCCTGCTCTCTGTAGGTTGAGAATTTGCACATGCAATTAAGAATCCTTCAGAGGCTGAGTGACCTTTGACCTTTACTGATTGTGAATGGAGACCTTAAGGAATGTCATGAGGACCCAGGATTTGTGTGTAAACTCTGGAGGCTGATGAGATTGGGGAGCGGAGCATGTTGTTTCTATCATTATTGTTCTCAGGCTAATCCATACAGAAACATGTGGATGATGAAGGGGACACAAAGATAACGTGATACTGGTAGGCCCTTGAGGTTCATACCACTAAGTGTGTTATGTTCTTATTGAAACTGGATTAATTGTTGGTTTTGCTTGATGACAAATAAAAATCACTCATCAGAATTACTGTAACTGCTGATTAAATAATGCCTGCCTACAGCTTGCACAATAGGGCGTACAATAAGCTTATTGTGTCCCCAACACACTCACACACACTCACACACACATGCTGATTGACTTTTGTGGCTCTTTGTTCCTTGACAGACAGACAGAGACTTGTTGTTTCAGGGAGAAATAACAGAGTGATTCAGAGATTCTAACTGAGCTAGCTGGCCCTTTTTCTGCAGAACTTTTGTTGTTTTGATGTTGTGTTTGTTAAATCTTAAATCCTACTAATTACTCCTTTTCTCTCTGTTTCTGTCTTTCGTGATGATTTTTCTTTACCGACACCCTTTGCAAGTCCAAAAACACACACCGACGGTTCACCTTTGGCCCATTGTAATAGCTGCTTGTGGCCTTATGCTCTTGCTACAAAGCTCCAGATGTTATTGCACCCCCACCCCCCAGGAGACGAAGACTCATGAACATTGGACAGTTTTTCTCTCTGCAGGCAGCCTCTTAGAGTCACACAACACTCACACACACATATTTACCCCCAGTTGTGCTTCAAATACACACAGGAATCAGGATAATGTTAGAAACATGTCATGTATGTAAGCAGCTGGGCATCATTTGGAGTTGTAGATAAAGAATAGCAGGACGAATCATAAAAGTTGTGTGGATCTAGTGATATTGTCACTCAAAACAAATTATAGTTGGACAATGCACACACACACACACACAAACACAAATATATACATATGGAGACGTCTGTTCTTCTATGTATTTGATATGTAATGTTTATTCATACTTGTTTTTTGAACAGAGATGGCACAGTTTAAATGGAAGTCAAATTCCTTGTATGCTTCTTGAAGATACTTGGCAATAAAGCTGATTCTGATTCTGATATTGGCGTATTTCCATCTGTATTACTCTTCAGGTTAATGGTGCACATACTGTATATGAATACTTATTAAGCGTACACGGACAAACCAGGGATTAAGTGACCATTAGAAGTGCAGTGCATTAGGTTTTTAAAGTGCATATGATGGGAGGCAACGTGCTTGGGAGTTAAGTGCTTAATTGCTAGTGTATTGCACATAATTGTTAAGGTGGTGGTGTAAATTGCACATTTGCCTAAACCTTCTAATTTAATGGGCTGGTATAACTGCACATAGCCCTTAATTCATAGAATCTGCATGCACAACATGTTTATACATTTAGTCTACCATTGCACAGTTAGCAAGCATACATAGTTAAGAGTGTGTATGCAGTATTTCACATGAATTAAATTCATGGATGGATGTAATAAGGGATTTACCAGCATTAATGGTTACGAATCTGTTTTGTCTTGAACGACTCCTGCAAAATCTCTGGAAATTACAAAGCGGGAACATTTCATACCATGCTTCCTTTAAGCAACACAGCATAACTAAGTGATACCTCACAGTCACCTGTAACACTTACTCTTGTAAATCTACTAAGCTTTGACTTTCTTAACTTGCTTATATTATTTTTAGTAATTTTACTTGTTCAATCCTCTAATCTGCTTGATCTGGAAACAAAAAACCTCAGTAATAACAAACACAAAAGTAATCTTGACTCTAAAAAACTAAATAGGCCCACAGAAGCAGGCAGTATTTCTTGATGTCTTATTTGAGAAGTAGAAAAATTTTGGGGGGCACTGTTTTTTAATGTGACAGGGGTGATTCAGTGTTATATCTGGTTTGGGGGAGGCTTACGGCTGCCATGCCATGAACTGCTAGGTGTACAGCGCTACTTAAAGGAAGACATGCAGATATTCAACTGATAGGGTCCTCTTGACTGACCGATGATTCAAATTTTTGACTTTAAGGGATGATAAAATCCAAGGTGGGAAACCAAATTGTCCATTGGTCTCATTATTTTTAGCTTTTTATGAGGATATCTGTTTGTCAGGCTCTGCTTCAGAGATGACTTGTGTGTACTTGAATCCAGCAGCATTTTAGCAAAAACTGCTCTGAGTTTGTTCAGCCGTGGAGTTGCAGCTCAGTGGTCTCTTGGAAACACATCAGGAGTTGTCGAATTGCCAAGGTGACATGCAGTTTGACTGACTGAAGGGTGGGGTAAGACAAGTTTTCACCTGCAAAATGTCAAAAAGCCTGTAGCTGTGCACGGCATTAAATTCACATTCAGAAGCCATCCATCCATGAGGCTAACAGTATGAATGAAGGTTTTGTACTGGTAGGCACCTTCCTGTTGTACACATGTGCTGTAAAGGCCTCTGGGGAACAAGGGTTGGACGGGCAGAAAGTGAGCATGCACGTGTCACAGCTGAAGGTTATTCATTTCTTTGGAGAATTTTTGAGATATTCTGCACAGCGGGGAAGTTTTTTTTATGGTTTAGACAAAGTATGTGAGGTTAACATCTGGCTGCATGTGTGCCTGTGTGTCTCTGAAAACACTATGTGCCCAGCTGTCCACATGTCAATATACATTTTTGGATGAGCCTTACATTTGGGCAAAGAAATCGAACAGCTCCTCTACAGCCTAGAAAATTAAACTCCAATTCTTCATATTTTCTTTCAAAATGTAACAATTAAAACTCCATTTTTAAGCATCTGTTGCTCACCATTTTTTATTTGTGTTTTCTCTAGGGCAATATTCGCATATGATGGATTTACCAACAAGCTTAAACTGGCTGACTCAGGAGGTAAGGACTCTCAGTATAGTTTTACTGTGGGTGGTTTGAGATGCAGATTTAAGCAGAATAATTGTTGCTGCATGGTAATTTTCTGACTTTGTGATCTTCTTATGACCTTTTGTTTGGGAAATCACAACATTCTAGTCTTCCTCTTTGTCATCAGTCTCAGTTTTCCTGTTTCCTCTCGCTTATCCCTATCTGTATCTGTCAAACAGCGGGTGGTGTGGCAGAGTTGGCAGAGAAGTTTCACATCTCTAAGCCTCAGTATGGACTATGCAAAGTGGGAAGCGGGGAGTCAGGAGGCCCCCGGATCGCTCTGATCAGCTGGGTAAGTGGCAGACAGGCTCCTGAGGCTTAGCTCATGGAGGCGTTATTAAAGGCATACCAGCACAAATGACTGAAACACACGTATGCTAGCACATACATATGACATTAGCAGACACACACAGGGACCTACAGACTTGCATTCTTTGGCCAAAGCAAAGTCATTTAGCAGTCCCAAGATAATGGGTTTAACATCTTAAGTGGTCACATACTGAAATATCTATGTGCTTTTTAATCTGTGTAATGCCCTGGAGAAAATCTTAAACTACTTGACTTATTCACATTGTATGGTCCTGTTTTGACTTAGGCTTTTCTAGGGTCTGACATGCGGGAAAATGCTGTGGGCTGTGTAATCCCCAACCAAACAAATCTTGTTACCATTAGAAAGATCACATTCTCAGGTCTGATACTTGACAGACACTTAGTCTGATAACTTTTATCAGACTAAGTGAAAACAATATGTAGACATTATCTCATCCAGTACACCAATGTGGGGTAAACACAGGATGAAAGGGTGTATTTTAGGCCTGATTGATCTTTTTGGAAAAATGTCCCTGGAGTTCTGACTTTTCAACGACTCTAGAGGTTACCATGACAAAAATTCTCATGGTGTATAGTATGTTGACACCATTTTCATATTGTAGATATTGAACGTGTCCAATTTTGTTTCCACACAGTCTGTTTTTAGCACTTCTTAACTGGTTTACAGCCTGTTATCTCCTGGTATCAAAAACTGTCTTGGTTTGAGTTTTGCACCATAAGGCATATCAAAGCCCAGTGTGTAGCAATGACCTAAAATGTAAACGCTTCCTGAAGTGTAATTAGAAAAAAGTAGTAAAACCCAAAATGTAACGACAAACCCAATAATGTAACAAAAGCTCTGAGTACAATAACTACCCAAAATGTAACAAGTTGATCACATTTTGGGCTAAAAGTAATGATGTTTTAACCTCAGCATTTGTTACATTACGGACCAGTTATGCATTTTGGATTTTACTGAATTTTTTATTACATCTCAGGAAGTTTTTACATTTCGGGTCATTTTTACAAATCCAGCTTTAACACGGCACATTGTATGTAAGTTGAGACGCTGAAGCCCTGCCTGAACCCCACCTCTTTGCCGTGGCCTTTACCAGGAAAGTTTGACCAAAAGTTAGGCTGAATCAGCACGACCAGCATTACGATCACTACCCATAGACTTCAATACTCTGCTCCAGAAACAAAAGCGTGACATTATTAGCATCATTCATATTTTTTACAGTCAATGGGGGAACCCCAAGGACAGTTGCACACACACACTGTTATTAGTCACTTGGAACAAAACAATACTTATTTGGGAAGCAGGCTGACTGAGGAGGAAGAAGAACAAACAGCAATGGTGAAGTAGTAAACATGAGTCATAGAGAAATCTACAGGTCAGAAATGGAGGACCAGCCTGTTAATGTGTGGTGATACAGTTCCTCCTGTAAAACATCCAGAGGTAAACTGACAACAGAAAATGCTCCTGAAAATTTTGCTTGACAATCGTTTTGTCTTCTGCCATGTTTGTTAACTACAAAGTCACAATTTTCCACACAAGAATTTCTAGATTGAGAGAGAAACTCAAATATCATTGTTCTCCACACACTGTGAGAACTGAACTTAATTATCTTTTATTGTCTGTCTTCATATGTGGAGTCGCTCATATTTTCAAAGACTAATATTTGGGTTTCATCCTCCTTAAAAACTACAAAATGACACAAAGACAAGACTGAACCGCAGTATTGTGAATCCTAACAGTCCACAGCTTATCTCCTTCCTCCTCTTAGTGTTTCCTCAGAGAATAGGTATGACATGAATGTAACTATTTACATCCTGTGTTTGTCTGCAGGTCGGTGAGCACGTGGAGGAATACCGAAAGACTGAATGTGAGGGACACATTTCAGCTATCAAGCACTTCTTCAAGGTAGATCAACAAGTGCTAAATCATGAACCATCTACCTTTGGAACTGACGTGTAGTTTGTTTGCAGCCAAGCAGTAAAGTACTTGGAAACACTGTCAACATACCAGGTAGTGTTTGTTCCTCATCACTGGGCTCCAGACTTTGTACTCAGAAACTCTAAATTTACTCACAGGAGTTTACTTTGCATTGTTTTGAGAGTTTCCTGTCCACACTGAACTTCCTGTCCCATTGCACTCATGGTCTGTCCGTCTGCCCCCTTGTCTCTCAGTGTGTGTGTGTGTGTGTGTGTGTGGGGGGATGTCTGAGATTTAGGGTTGAAAGCACCATTGTTTGTGGTGCAACAAGCAGTAACATCATGAACTCAAGTGCTGAGAGGAGAGGCAGGAAGTAAAAAGAATAGAGAAAAAGGGAATCAGTATATCTTTACAGATCAGGCCCAGATGGTGTCCAGCAAACCTTGTGAAGTGTCATATTTTCAGCAACATGATGTCTCCATATCTGGTCCTCAAACTTTGTTTATTTAGTGTTTCAATCTAACAGGAAGAGTTTCGCTGACCTGCAGGTTTACTGGTTTCCATATAAAGGCATCACTGAAGCGACTGCAGAAGCATCCCTGGAATGTTTGTTGTTTTTTTGTCTGTTTTTTTAACAGGGAATGTTGTTTCTAGGATTTTGTGAGCCACTGTAAAAAAGCCCCCTCTGTCAAAATTTGTGTGTGTGTGAGCATGTGTTTCAGCATGTGTAGCCTTGTGCCTCTGTACATTTTCATGTTAGTTTTCATAACTGAGGCAAAAGGATTACATGGTCAATGGGGCATGTAGTTGGGGGAATCGAATCATCATGGGGGTGAAGTTGGAAAATTGTGACCTCTGGCCTCCATATCTGCGTCACATCTATAAAATGAACCTGCTGTCACTTCACCACTGCTCAAGTCACAGAACGGCTGTGGTTGTAAACAGATTAAGAGCAGTAAGTATTAACTAAGGACTAAATCAAACATCTCTCATATCTAAAAGTTAAGTTTGATTCCTAACTCACTGCTCAAAACTTTGATTTATCACTTAAAGGTGATTCAGACTAAATAAGAACATACTGTATCAGCGTCCATCATCATAACCAAGCATGTGGCTTGTATTTGTAGAAATACTCCTTCCCAACCTCTGTAGAGATAAAACAAACTCTTCTGTCGTGTCTCTTAAATTTTCTGGACATGCCTTTCTTCACACACTCTTGTGGTCACGTGATCATCTTTCACAAACACATGGAAAAAGTTAGTCCACACAGAAGTTAGCATTTATACAATATGACAATTTAATGCTATTAATACTTTTAAGCCAATCAAAAGAAACATTAAATAAGTAAGTATATGGTATGTAATATAAAAAGGGCTTCAAACAGTTAATAGTTCTACTGCAGATAGTTGCACGAGTCTGCATGTTGTATTATTCAAATAAAGTTGCCCTGCTACACCAGTTTGCTCTGAAACTTAACTCAGAAGGGACGAGAAGCCCCTAAGTATTTTTGCATGCATATTTGTGAGAAAAAAAATTAATTGTATCTTTTTTTTTAACTTTATTGCTCAGAGTTACATATTTCAGAACTACAACACTTTAAAAGAGTAGTAATCACCTCCCTGAATGGAAATTTTGGAATTAAGAGTCTTTAATACTAATAAACAATTAATATCTTTTAAGTTCGGGATTTTTTTTTCAGCTCATGTTCTTTTTGGGGAAATAAAATGAGTCAAAGATTTTACCAATGTGATACACATCCAGTGTTAGAACTGAGCAAAAGCCAAACTGAGACTCGGACTGAAACAAATCTAATTCCACACAAAATACAACTGTGTCTTAAAGGTTAGGTGAAAACAATGTGACTGAGAAGACCCTCATTCACAGATGATATGAACGTTGGACTCAATTTGCTAGTTATCTTTTATAATCTTTCATCACCCCAATCAGCATTTCCTTTGGCACTTAGTATATTTACCTCTTCTTCTTTCTTCGATATCTTTTTAAGTCTGCCTCTCTGGCCTGCTATGCTGCATGTCCTGGCTGGCAGTGAGGGGCTTTTGTTAAGGGGAGTGTGCAGCAGCTTTGTTGTATCGCATAGTGTACGCCACGGTGGCTTTGTGTTATGAAAACCAAAATATGAATGGAGTGCAGATGTTTCCATTGTTATAAATTTCCATTACAATGAAAGCAAAAATAGGATGCAACGTAAGAGCTGTTTGAGTGTGTTTGTTGCTCGCTGTGTGTGTGTGTGTATGTGTGTGTGTGTGTGTGTGTGTGTGTGTGTGTGTGTGTTAAAGGGGCATTAGATGTTAAAACATAGAGCTATTTAGTCGACCAGGGTTATTAACATGAATACAAAGAAGAGGCTGAATGTTTTCTGAAGATCTTTGTGTGTATAAATGTAACCAAATTTGGCCACATGACAAACTGGCTCAGAGCCAAATGTCTTTGAAGCTTCAGTGGTGAGTTTGGAGAACCACAAAGAACAGTGTAAAAAGAATAACAGGACATGTTCGGGTCAGGGTTCCTAACCCCGAAGCGCTTCAGAAAATCTGTCACATTACCAAAATATACACATGAGAACAAAGGCTTGAGTTTCACCTCAACCAATATATCCCTCAATAGCTCCTTCTGTCAGATTTCAACCGAGGCTCTGATTACAGGTGAAAATGACTTCACCCGGAGGAAGGAAATATGCTTAGATGTTACAAGAATCTCATCTTACTGGTCCTGAAACAGCTTGCGTTATTTCATACACTTGAAAGGTGAGTGATACATTTAATGACTTACATAAGGGTGAACAAATTTCCTTAAAAAAACAGCTTGAAAGTGCGAACATTTATTTCAGGTGATTGAGCAATCAGCTGTCAGACATCTGGATTTGATACATATTTACATACATATTTGGATTGGATACAACAAAACAAATACACTGAGGCGTTCACAGGTGGTAATGACTGCTCTATCAGCGACGTCATGGAAAGCTTTTGTAACTCAGGAAGTTAGAGGCTACAGGACATTGGACCACACTTACATGTGAAGCCACAAGCACTTGGAGACAATGGTGAGCCTGGTGTGTGCACCTTACTAGTTCCCTGCTAGCCACCGATCCTTCATTAGCAGGATAAAATTAACCACAGGGTAATAGAGGGGTGAAATCTGGAGAGTTCATAAGAGCGGACTTTACAGGAGTCTTGTAATTAGCAGACTTGCCCTCGTATCAAATATTGCTTGGTGGTTAGATGCTTTAGTGGATGTATGTTGTTGAACCTTCACATCAACTGACAAAAATTAAAGTCCCTAAAGGGTGCCTTGAAACAAATCCTGAACACATCTCTGTTCTTAAAATGTCTGTATATGATGAGCTGAGATTTTGAAATGTTTGATGTGATTTTTAAGAGTAAAACAGTGAGAATAACTTTCATGACATGAATAAAATGGCAGATCATTTTTATGTTTTCATTTATTTTTCCTACAAAATGACCCTCTAATAAACAAAAAAAGCCAATGTTGTACCATAATTTCAATATTAATGTCAACTCTACATGATCAAATAGTTTCTTTTAGGTTTTTATTGAAAAAAGAAAAGGCAGGTAGAACGTTTCCATTCATCATTATGAGAAAGATCTTGTAAGATTATGTTCTCTAACGTTGATCATCTTTCATGCACCATCTTAAAATTTTAAACGTGTGAACACATCAGCACATTTTCTTTCAGATAAAATCCAAATTAAACTCAAATGTGTTTTCATTAAAAGAAAAACACAGTTTATCCTATCCTTTTAAACTTGTTTGCTGTTACATGGAGGTAGAACTTTGTAAATAGTCTTGATTGTATTTTTTCCAAAGGCTTATTTTTGCTGCCCTCAAGTGGTCAAACAATCAAAGAATCAACTTTTAGAAGTTTTGGGTGTATGTCTGTTGTGTGTGTGTGTGTGTGTGTGTGTGTGTGTGTGTGTGTGTGTGTGTGTGTGTGTGTGTGTGTGTGTGTGTGTGTGCATTTGTCAGCCACAGCCAGAGTGATATGGATTATACACCGTCCTGACATGTATTACAGGGCACACTCGATGCTCTGTTCAGTGTCCGTGTTGGTGTTGTCACTCAGATAAAGCTGTGGTTTCCTGTTGGAGGCTGACAGACCTGGCACAGCATCAGCAAGCCTGGATTAACTCTCTTTAGGAAAGTAGTCAGATGTCCAAGCCACATACAAACAGAAATACATGTACAGGAGGCATGCATGAGTTTAACCCAAAGTTTAGTCAGAAGCATATATGTAGGAGTAGAAGCAGTGGACTACTATTGGTCCTTTGAGTTGTTTTTAAATTTCCATGTAGGCCTATGGGGCAATTGTTGGACACTGAATTAAGTGCTCTCCCTCTCCTTCTACCTTTTACAAAACCATGAGTTTCTCCCCTATTCTTCCTCACTTTTCTTCCCACCCCATGTTGTTCCCTTCCTCCCATCTCCCCCTCTTCATGTATAACCATCCAAACCATTGCATTCCTTTCCTCAAACTGAAGCCAGAGAGTATTTTTTGTTCCCTCGCATTCTCTATAACTGAAGCAGTTGCACAACCCCTTGGCTCAAAGTTTGCATAACTCCAAGTCAGACCAAGAGAACCACCACAGGGACTGTGTGTTCTTGTGTATGGATTTCTAGGCTTTGTGTGTGGTTGTGTATGTGGCCACAGTACAGCATGTAATGGTGGATTAAATCCACATCGGTCTTACTCTGCTTGCCATCTCCTGTGATTTCATATCCCTCCATGTTTCAGGAATCACATGCGTTCATCAGTGCAGAGAAGGTGGAGGACGTGACGGAGGAGAAGATAAGAGAAGAGCTCAACAAGGCCCAAGCCCAGACTCCTGCACAGTGGGTGAGGAGGAGCTCCAGGTCTTCAGGCAAGGAGGAAATAGTGGTGAGTCTCCTGCAACACCTTATTACTCCACAAGATGGAGACAGAGGCTTTCCTATACGCTCCAATAGAGATGCAATATATGGAAGAATCTAGATGCCAAAACAGAGTGTAACTTTAACACGGCTTTGGAGAAGTTTTGAATGAATGATCAGGAAGTCTAAGAGTTTTTCATTTGGTGTTATCTTTTCCAATATTTTGCCTTCAAGGGTACAAACTACAGAAAAACAAATGCTGCTATGGAGATGAGGCTTATAAACCGAGACTCCTTCTGGGCACGTGCAGAGGTAAACCCCAGCCTTGATCAATCATTGCAAAATAATATTATACTGCAGCTTATTCTAAGTGAAATTAAAACATATTTTTTTCTGTTTTTTGGTATGTGTATCAGCGTGAGGAAGAAGAAAGAAAAGAAGAGGAGAGGAGGCGAGCGGCAGAAGAGAGACGCAGACTTGAAAGAGAAAGAGTCTTACAGGAAAAGAGGGATGCGGATGAAAGAGACAGAAAGATGAACGAGAAGCTACAAATGTTTGAGGAGCAGAGGTTAGAACAATGGTGCCCTCTAGTGGTTAATTTTCTGCAAGGAACGTACACAGCTAAAAAGGAATAAGTATTGGTTAATGATTTTGTGTTGTTTTCTGTCTTTTCTGTCCAACAGAAGGAAACAAGCAGAGCAAGAAGAAGCGCTGCGAAAGAAAGAGAAATTAAAATGGGTGAGTGATTTATTTTGTGTATTGCTTCTTCCCTTTATAATTTTTAAAAATTTCATTTTTAATTTTTTACAGTTTTTGCCTCTGAAATTTCAAGCATTCATTGGGATACAGTGTCAAGGTCGAAATGTTCCTCCTAACAGGCATACACCTCAGACAGAAATAGACTTATACCTAGCAGCAATCTAATGTGACTGTAGATATTTAGCTTACTAACCTGCTAATGATGTGAGTGGAAGAATAGATAATAAGATATTTTTCTTTTCTTTTTTTTAAGTTTTTTTTTTTTTTGTGGAGACAGGCCGGTTCTTGACTTTATGCTGTCTCAGATCTTTGTTGCAAGCGCAGACATCCTATAGATGCTTTAGGTTTAACACAAAAGAGGCGGGTAAGGGTCAGGGCCCTTTTTAATTTAATGAGTGTTTGAATGTTTAAAGAGCCAAGTTTTCCAATTTTCCAATATTCTTTGGGGCACTAGAATACAGAACACTAGGAACAACTCCAGAGATAGATCTTATGACTCTTCTTTTCAAAATAAGATTCAAAAAATGTATTAGGAAAAAAGAAAAGTAACTGAGATGAAAGACAGAACTCTAAGAAAAAAGTCAGAATCTTTCAGAACTGCATAGCAAAGATTGTGACTTTTTTTTTCCTCAGAAATTCGAGGTTAAAGTCAGAATTTTTTGAGTCAGAGTTTTGGCTATTTTTTAACACAATTTAGACTTTTAAGTTTAGAAAATGAAACAAAAAAGAAATCTAACATAAAAAACAAAAACAACCAAACAAAAAAGTTTTTCACCTTTCCTCAAGTTTTTTAGGAGACTCTTATTCTCTGTAGATTTCTGAGAGTTGACCATAATTCAGAAAATTAAGTCTGAAAAGTTCATCATTGTTTTGTGCTGACAGGAGCTGCAGCAGAGGGAGCATGAGGACTTCATGAGAGCTCGTCTCAAAAGGAGTGAGTCCATAGAAAAAGCAGCAGTAAGTAACATGACACTTTCATCAACTTATGGAGGGAAATCTGATTAGGATACATTTGCTGTTTTTTGAAATCTACTTTGCATTTTTTACTTTGCAAAAAAAGAATGTGAGGTCTGTGAAGTTTTTTTTTTTTTTAACTTATTGCCGATCCCGCTTGTGACCTGTAGGAGGCAGCAGCATTAGTGTCTCAACGTCCCATGAATCCTAGAGAGTTCTTCAGGCAGCTCTCATCTTCTTCATCACAGAGTCCCACCAGCCCTGGATCCTCCCGCACAGGTGTGTGAGCTTACACAGAGTGAAACTGCCCATGTTGAAAAACGTGAAAGAATGACAATCAGCTCTGTCGACAGTGTGCAAAGATTAGTTTTTTTTTGGTGTTGAAGTATATTTCTAAACTTCTATCTACTCTCTCTCTCCAGGCAAACCTTTAAGGCGATACCAGCGCAGCCTGACAGACACAGCCTTCATCTTCTCCAAAGCCGAGGAGAGCACATCATCATCACCTCACAGCTCTCCCCTTGTCTCCCCATTCTTACGCACTTCCCCCTCCCCTGTCTTTCGAGCCACATCTCCCCCCACTAGCCCCGAATTCCGCTCTCTTATTTCTCCGCAAAGGCCCAAAGCCCCCATGTCTCCGCCCACCTCACCTTCACGCCCTGCCCCTCCAGTCTCAGCCCTTCCCAGTGTCCCTAAAACTAACAGCCAAGTTGTTGAGGACAAACCCAAATCACCCACACAACCTTCTGCACCTCCGGCCTCACCGACTCTGTTCGCTTCCTTAAACAGTCCCTCTCAGCAGCATGCAGAGGCTCTGACTGCTTCACTCAATAACACCCAAACCCACTCAGAGAACTCAGTTTTTTGCTTCGAGTCCACAGCAGCTCTACAGGCTCCAACAGCTCCTCTTCCAGAGAGACCGCAGACAAACACAGGTAGGCTGGAATAACATTCAGAGAATTATGTGTCACTCCAATTGTTGTGTGTTTGAATTTTTTAAAAACGTGTCACAAAATCATTAAGTGTGTTGCTGAAGAGCACATTACTGAATTTATATTTAATTTCCTTGCCAGAGTCATTATTTCTTTTACCTCAAATTTCAGTTCCTTCTAATATATTCCAGACTAAAGTGACTTAGAAGCTTCTGCCAAAACCTTCTCCACATACATGAGCCAGACACTATGAATAAGGGGACTGCTGTGCAAAAATGACAGTCCAGTCACAATTAAATATTCCTAAAGGAACCACACATACTCATTCATGCCAAGCTCAGTTATGATTTGATGACCTTGAGTTCCTAAACCTTTTTTCTTTTTTTACCACTGCCTTACTGAACAAAGCTGTCTTTATTGTCGAGGGGTTTTTTATTTATTAACTTATCTTTAAATGCTCTGATGATAACGATAACTTTCTGTCTGCAGACCTCAACACAGCCTCCCATAGGCATACTGAGCTGGTCTCAGACTTTAGCTACAAGGTACAGGCTGTACTGGTGGAAGAGGATGAGGAGGAAGAGGAGGAGAATGAGGAAGAAAAAGCTGAAACAGAACCACAGCCTTGTCCTGTGACAACAGAACACACTGAACCAGAAGAAGAGGAAGAAAAGAAAGAGGAGAAGCAGGAGAGCGACCAGGAGGAAGAGGAGGGTAGAGGTAAAGAAGAAATTGAGCCGACCTCACATGAGGTTGAGGTGGTCCCAGTGGAAACAGTGCGGGAGGAAGAGGAGGCAAAGGATGAAGGAGAAGAGAATGACCAATCAGCAGACTGTGAGGCTGCTCCTGAACCCGATGAGCTTTTGGAGAAAGAGGAGAAGTCTGCAGTCATAGGTATCTGTTTTCTTTTTTCATGGTAAACTATTCTTTACATTTTAAATGAATGTTAACTTTCACAAACAATTCATATTCAAATGATGTAGTATGGTGATAAAATGCAGCTTTTCTATGTTAAAATTATGTTTTGTTGCATGCTACAAAATCCCAAAAGGCAATGAAATATATTTTTCAAATGCAGAACCAGTGTGTGAAGAACTCAAACATGAGGCAATGATTAAGTCAACCAATGGGATCACAAACGGAGACACACAGCAACAGAATGGCATAGGTTTGCACTTTAATCTTTGCAATGCCTTCCTTTATAAGATTATTCATCACACAAATATTTTCATCCTGCATGCCAGCTGTGATGAGTATTTTTCACACTCATTTTTCTCAGAGCGATCTTTAAGCCCATCTGACACTGAACTCAGCTCACCTGAGCTGGCTGTGTGCTTCGATGTTCATGGGGGGGCAGAGGAGAACAACGTTGAGGAGGACGAGGAGCACAAGATCTCAGAAAATGGCCAAGAGGTAATGTATAAATGCTAACACCAAAGTATTCGCAGATCTGTAGATGCACCCCTCTCTCCTATTACCTTTGTGATGTGTGTCTCCACCAGTCAAATTACAGTTTACATTAAACCGTTTTACTTTCCTCAGAGTGAGAGTGCAGCCAAAAGAAAAGCCCATGTTTTTGTATTAAAAATATTTTAAAGAAACTACCGCCTGATCATCTAAAGAGGGATACAAAAATCTCAAATATGACCCCGTCGTACATTCAGCAGGAGCTGTCACATTTCAGTCATGGTATTGTTGTCTCAAACAGAAAGAAAAATGCCAATAAACCAGCTGTGATAAGATGTTTCAGGACTTTCCGGCATATTGCTATCACAAGAATTGGAGAAAAATGGGTTCAGGCCTTTTGTTTCATCATTGACTTTCTATTCCTTAATTTTTCAGCAGTTCACCCTCAAACCCAAGTGAATATTTGTGCAGAAACATAAAACAGTCCCTCCAGGTATTACTGAGACATTGCTTTCAAAAAAAGGGGAAGATGTGGTGTTTTTTTTGCAGGATGATGTCACAATAAAGTTTAACTTTGACCTTGTGGGGAAACATTTTCGCATTTAACAATGATACACTTTTTACTTTTCTTACACTTCTATAATACAGGTTAAAAATCTCAAGTTTTGGAAATGAAACATTTCTTCCAACACGTGACAAGAACTCATTTGACCCTCATCCTAGATCACTGATGTTTGTGTCAAAGATGCAACTTAGGGTGCTCCTGACAAATTTTTTCGTGGTGGGATGATAACCCCATATATGATACCATATATGGCAAGGCTAACATTAAAACCCTGAAAATTTAGTTTATTTATAGTTAAGCGAGGCACTTGAACTTTAAGCATCGGCTGGGAACTGTTTTATGAAGCGACTAATACATTTTCAGCTGGGCCAATTCTTATGTTCTTTCAAGTTTCAGGTTAAATGAAGAAATGTTCTGTTGCCTTTTTTTTTTCTTCCGTGCATTTTATGATTACAGCTTTTTTCTAACCCCATTTCTTTCTCTTATCCAGGTTTTAGCCGAACAACAAATGTGTGTCCGAGCTCTGTATGACTACCAAGCAGGTAAGCTGCCATTTGTAGGATAATCACCACGCATGTGCACGTAAAGTGCCTCCACTTACTGTAATTACACCGTGATTAGTGGGTCTTCACTATGCAATCTTGCGTTTCCCACAGAGGATGAATCTGAGATCTCCTTTGAACCTGGTGACATCATCAGGGACGTGGAAACGGTGGACAAAGCCTGGTGGAGGGGGTGGAGCAAAGATGGCCGTCAAGGCTTGTTCCCTGCCAATTATGTGGAGACCATATAGTCAGGCAGAGGCACACTAACACACAGACTCAAACACACACACACTCAGGGACACCATCTCCCCTCACTTTGGTTCATGTTTTTACCTTAATCCTCCCACTGAAACTTTGTACTCTCTTTTCTGTGGGAAGGAAAAAGAAAAAAAAAAGTGAGTCTCTGTTTTGTAGAAAGCAAAAAGAACAAGTGTGACTGTATTTTGATGTTTTTTTTCAGAAAAGCTAAACATTCTCACAAGTGTGCAGAAATTACCCAGCCTCATTTTCTTGGATAAAATAGCAGAGACCTTTTTTCTTGGACCAAAATAACTTATTACCTTTAGAGAGGGAGCAGGAGTGTCGGGGGGGAGGGATCAGATCACTGTGACAAATGATCACAAACTTGCTTTTGTTGTAAGAACACAAACAGATTTTTTATAGTGTGTACTCCTCTTTTGATCCACACATATGAAAACCATTCCAGTCTGCTCACCTTTTGCTTTGTGAAAGTTACAATATTCAAAAATAATGTACTGATCTTTACTGGTATATATAATCAAGATACATGCATGAGATGTCATCTTATAATCATCATCCTGTGTTTCCTGAGAGTATTTGTTAGCACTGTTTTTTTTTGTTACTGACAGCCTCACAGCACATTCCAATTAACTAAACCTGAAAAAAAAAAAAGAATCAACAGGCAGAGGTAAAGCCACTGTGTTGACATCTGTATGCCTCTGTCACTCTATGAGATGGATGTAATATTTTTCTGTTGTTGACATCTTCCATACATTTTTGTTTCACTATGTCTCATCTTTATTTTACCTAGATTTAAACAAATATAAACACTATTTTCCCCACACAGATGGTATAAAAAGAATCTCTCAATTTTAATCTCCTGTAATATCTGTATGTATGTATAAAAACACATCAAAGATCTTCCCTTTTCTACTCTTGGCTTGTATGTTTGTATGATGTTTGTTCTTTGTATGTACTCCAAACTTACAAATATATATCGTAGACAAACTCATATCTACTTTCAATTTTGTCTGTGCTTCATTTCACTCTATCACAGCTTTTTGTACCCCTTGATTTTGTGACATTTATTTATTGCATATTCTGTTATGTAAGGTACTGTACTATTATGCTGGTTTAAAACACAATGAGATATTTCTGTTTTCTTTCTTTCTGGTTTTTGGCAAAGAATAGTATCAACAACTTATTCTTATTACAAAAAATTCCACTGAAAAATTCAGAGGGCTGGAGGCAACATCATCAAAACAAAAATCAAAATTAGGGCTGCTAGTGTTAACTTGGTTTGGGCCAGGAACTACAAGAAAGATACTGTTTTGACCTTTATGGCACATTGTAGCTCAGCTATAATGATAAAGGAAAACAATTTTCATTGTGTAAAAATGCATCAGATTGTTTCATTTTCTAACAAACAAACAACTCAAACAACCCAACCATACAATTGGTAAAGTAATCATAAGATGGTATTTATTAGAAATATTTGAATTTTGTCACAGCAGTAAAAATACAGACTGATCTTAGTCACTCACTTGAGATTCATCATTAGTATCCTTCTTTGAATTTGCGTTTGAATACTGATCACGACTTTTACTTGATTTTGTGACCTTATTTGTTGCTGATAAAACACACATGAGGAAAGGCACTGAGTTGGGAATTGTAGTATTACACTTGCACCTATAGGTGGAGACATTGCCTTCTCCAGTTTGTCACTCACAGCTTTATTGAAGGAGCGTTCAGTGAAATGAACAGATTCCTCAGGACAAAAGACAAAATATTTTGACAAGCAGAGAGGAGGCTCATTGTTACACACATTTTAGAAGCAGGATATCCAGACATATCCAAACGCTAAAAATTGCTAATGCTGCTACACCTTAAACAGGATTTTCCCCTGGGGTAATAATGATTGATTGCATATGACATTAATATTCCTTAACCATACACCTTTAATATTTATGGAGGGTGGGGGGCTAGGTTACGCTTTGGTGGTGCCAGTTCAATAACAGTGTTTGGCAGATGTGCCTCTGTTCTGAAATAGAGAGGTAATGTTTGACATGGGTCTCATCCTGCATGAACTGATGCCTGTTGACAGAGTGACTAAATCCATCCAGCAGACTATTCTGCAGAGGTTATCCCAGAAGGCTAATCAGCAGTGATATGTGTGAAAAGGTGATGAGCCTCTTATGAAATACTAATTGGGATGCATGGAAAAGACCCTGGAAAGCTTACATGAGCAAGATTGAGGGAAAAAAATACTTGGTTTGAGTTTGAAACAGTTAAAAAAAGAAACTTAAATTAATCTTTTAACACCAGTGAACATATTTTTGCTTTGGTAAAGCACCAAAGAGTGAAGGAAATATTGACAGAGAGAGGACATCTGTGCTCAGAGGATTTGAAGGCGGATTGATCTTGACATTTGTGTCCCCTCCTTCTTCCTCTGTAGCCAAATCCCCGTTCACATGGTCATCCCTGCAACTCAAGACATCTTCTGTCTCTTTAGATTAAGCAGACTGATAGAGGCACCATATAATACATCGGTCAACTTTCCCCTCCCTCCCTCCCTCCCTCCTTCTGACCCTAACATCAGTTACAAAAGCCACCCAGACACTAAACTAGCAGAAAATACTCCAGCTTTTCAATGTTTATCACTTGTTAAACTGACAGACTCTGTCCAGCCAAGAGCACTGACAAGTCTGAAACAGGCAGAGGTGAAATGGTGGTGAGGAAGTGCCACTAGTTGTTGTATTATCAGCACAAAGACCATGAAAGGACAGGGACCTTATCTGACCCAGCTGCTGATGGATTGTGGCTTATTTGTGGGATTTCTGCTTAACAGAAGATTCACCTGGGGTTTTTGCTGACATATACAACTCCACATGCATGTGACACACACACACACACACACACACACACACACACACACACACACACACACACACAATTTGTTTGGCAGTCTCCTTATTCTTGTCACTCCTCAGCCCTAGGCTGTCATCATCTAAGTAATAGTTTGCTGCAACTTTTTGTGATTAATTACATGTTTGGGAGAGGCATCAGTTTATAGGAGACAAATATCTTACCACAGCAGTCTTTTAACTCTGTCTTCAGCCTTCTTTCTTAATTGTATCTGGAAACACCTGTGTTGAGGTTTAAGCCAGCAGAATGTGTTTGGGGCCAATTGTTTTGCAGACAGAAACATGAAGGCCGGTGTCACCTTGTCTCATGCGAAGGGTCCACATTAATTCAGATTTTGTTGGTTGATCTCTACTCCAAAGTACCCCCGATGTTCTGCTTCTGTAAGGTTCAGCAGCACTCAGCCATGCCATGTTATTCTTAAAATACTCAAGATGCTCAGTTTTTCTTCTCCTACCTTGCTGAGGTACAAATTTGTGTTTGAAAGCACCTGAATGTGAGAGCACTGACAAAGAAAATGGATCTCATTTTCTCTTTTGGCTCTTTGTTCTGCAGGGGCAACAGTTACCGCAGGCAACACTTCATCTGCTGGATCAAACATTACCCCGTTGGCGATCGCGACTCCATTGCAACCCTCGGTGGTGCATCAGAATGTGAATCCAGCACTGATGCTGTTGTTTGCTTGTGAGATGATTTCAATGTTACAACTGTTAGCTGGGAAGAATTTTTCCCAACTATTCTGCCTCCTCAACATAAATCAGCTTTAGCCTGGTGATAATTCCATCTGCTATAAGTCTTTATTAAACCTTTGCTGTTAGACATCTCTCTTGTTCTTGACATTGTCATTCTCTGTTTTCCCTTTTAAGATAATCTTCAAAACCGCTGAAGAAGATAACGCTTCGCAAGCTCCTGATTGCTGCAGCCAAGATTTTACTGTCAGCACAGAAACTGGCCCATTAACTTCTGAAGCCCTCTTTGGCAAAGCTCCCTCTCCCCTCTATTGCCATCAAAAAGCTATTTCCCTCGGCCAGTCCCACACAGCCATAACAATGAACAGAGGATTAGAACATCTCTCTGTCTTGAAGGGAAAAAAATGGATTTAAAAAAATCTCTTTCTACCAGTCATTGGTGAGGACAAAAGTTGGCAGCATTTCCTCCACAGGATTTTTCCTGACATGATTCCCAAGAGGCGTTTTTTTTTCTTTTACGATACCATTCCTGCGCTTGTAATCAGCCAACATGTGGCATTGTGATCCAATCACACAGATATTTTCCCCCTTCAGTTTCTAAATGGTTAAGTCTCTCAGTCTATTGTTCAGGAATCTTCAAAGTGGCAGGAAAACCACAGGGGAACATTGGAAGATGTTAATTAATGCAACAAACTCTGTACAAGCGCTTTATTTTCCTGAATCTTGAGATGAAAAATAAAATAACGCTTTGAATCTAGCAACAGGCGCGTCCAAATCTGTTACTTCATCTTCAGCCTTGAACAATGAAAAGCTGTTGTTTCTCTGAAAACCATAAATGATTTTTATTAACTTTGCCGCGGTTCCAGAAGAAATCCTTCTCTCTCTGGTGTAGGTTTATTGGATTTTTGTTCTTACCGATCATTTATGTTTCCATTCAGTAAATTGACGTAAAATGTGCTTTGCTAAAATGATCGTCTCTGGTCTTTATGACTGTCAGTGAATGTGAAAGAAATGGGAACGATGACAGAGGCTGTGGTAACCCACTGAAAAGCAACTAAGGCTTGAAATGGCCAAGATAAATGGCGTATAATAAGGTTTAATCTTAAAATTTTAAAGATTGCTTCAATCCAGTTAATGATTTTAAATGTTATGGAAACCTTGCGATTTTACACATTTTCATATTTTTTTAATCAACATGTTGAAGAAACAATGACAGCATGAAAAAACATAGAAACATTATCAAAGTGACCTGACCTAAAAATGTGGTCAATAACTGGGTGAGCTGTTCCCCAACCAAAGTATGGGTTAAGCCCTTATTCTCCCTCACACACACACACACACACACACACACACACAGACACACACACACACACACACACACACAAACATGCGCACATGCTTTGGGTTTCATACGCACTGCCTGTGGCAGCACAATCACTGCCAGATGCTATGACTTTCTCTCAGACAATTCATTTCACAAGTATCTTTGAAGGAGCGATGCCGATGGTGGCATTTGAGAGAGACAAACATACATAAGTGTGTGTGTGTGTTAGTGAGTGATGGGGATTTGCCGGTGGCGGTGTGTGTAAAGGACACATATGAGATCAGATAAAGTTGAGACTAATTCCCAGCCTGGCCCGAGGACATAAGCAGGATAAAGTGAGACATCTTTTCTCACACCATTTAGGCTAAGCCCATGGGGACACATTGTTTATTTCTTGGCTGAACTACATGATTTCAAGTGAAAAAGTGTGGCTTTTAAACACAGTCATTTTATGTGGATGGAAAAAAAACACAAAGAAAGAAAAGTATGAGGAAAAAAAAAACATTTCTGCTGCATAGGATGAAATATATTGACCCGATCACTTCACATGTTTACTCCCTGCAATTAGACAATGTGGTGCTTCACACTGCTGTTTCAATGATTGTGATGTTAACAGTGCAGATTTATAGTGGATGAGACACCAAAAGCCAGCCCTTGGCAGCACAGGCACAGAGCCTGCCCCAGGGGAGGGGGATGATGGAGAGCAAACAGCTAATAATTAATACCATGATTACACAGGCTGCAACAACACAGGGAGACAAACCTTAACACACGCAGGCGGGGACCTGACCAAGACTGATAGCAGAGCAGCATGCAACTACACACACAGATGCACAAATATACAGACATAGGTGTCACTGTACCTATGATACATATACACAGTCATCAACCACTGGGAAGCACTTGGACAAACTGCAACGACAATCAACATCTAAAACCTTGTTTTTCAGTCAGAAAAGGTGATGGCAAGTGGTCATCATGGTTATTCGTAACACAAAAGTGGTCAACTGGTTTTGTTTTTGGATCACAACTTATTATGTGGAATATTTTTTTAATGTAAAGAAAACAGCTTTTCCTTTTTATTTATATATCTTCAAAAGTATAAAAAATTCTAAATGGAATGCCAAACCTGGCATCTTGGAGTGCACCTTGATAAGCCGGTATTTTTGTCAACATAGTTTTATTGCTGATGATAAACAGCGTAAGCACACATAAGTCTTACAGTATAAAATATAGCAGAAATCTTGGTGCTCAGTTGCCATCGTTTGATAGAGAACTAACAATTAGCTGTGTGTTTGTGAGTATAAGCAGCCTTTTGGTCCAGTTAGAAGATAAGAAGAGTAAAGGTTGTAAAAAAGAAAAAAAAGTTATTTGCTCTAATTTAATGCAGACCTATTCAAGGATATCTATTGCTTATTGTCAGACGATAACACTATGGTGGATTATGTTTGGCTCCTTTAACTGTCTGCACAGAATATTATACAGCATTTAGTCAAAGCCTGCTATAACTCAAGATGATGATACAACTCAGACTACAAAGACAGTTCAAGACTTTGCCTGTACTCAAATTTTGGACGTGCAATTTATGATTTTCAATTATGTGACCAATGCCTGGTTAGAACTCTGAACCTTGATCCCAAAAGTGAACCCCTGCTTCAACTAACCAAAAAAATATTCAGTCAAAAAAAAAAAAACAAAAAAAACAAAACAGAGACATTACTATTTAGCATCTGTTACCTAGTATGCTAGTGGTTTCAACAAGTTGGAGATGGAATTGTTAACCTTGGTACACTGAAAACAGTTTAGTTGCTAACTAAACGTACTAGCGAAACAGGAGTGATCAGTGTATACTTTAACTCAACATTACTGAAATATGCACCAAAATGTGTGAACTTGATCCTTGTCATTGTTTTGTTCCCTCACCAGAGACAGTGTATCTTTGAGGTATCACCAACAATTTGATCTCCTCTTGACATTTTATTCTTCTGTAGGAAAGGGGGCGAGAGTGGGGAGTGACATGCGGGAAAGGGGCCACAGGCTGGACTTGAACCTGAACTACCTGCGAGGGCGAACCTGATGGAGCGCAGCCTAAACCACTTGGCCATTTACGTAAGCTCCACAGTTTTCCTGTTTAAACAAAGTTGGCAATAGATCCTCTTACACCCTGTAGTGTGGGGTATTATGGCATGGGTGTGCAAACTTCTTAGCAAGATGACAATATATGACTTTGTTTAAGGGTCAGAAGCTCATTCTGACATTTTTATCATTTGTGAAACAAGCAGTGTTGTAAATACTCTATTTGTTGCTTCTCAGGTAGAAAAGTCACGAAGGCTATGTTCACTCTGCTCTTGCCCAAAATCTTGTTCTTTTGCCAAATGTGGCCCATGTCGCCTTTGTTTCTGACAGTGTGAACAGCACATGTCACATTGAATCAGACATTTTTAAGTCAGATTTAGGCCACTAGAAAATATGACACTCAATTGGATACATCAGATTTTGCCTTTTTGAAGGCAACCGCGGTCTGAACAGCAAAGCCGCGTTCAATTTCGACTTTGACGTCACTCTGAAGCAACACATCACAATCCTGTGCTCTAGACAAACGGAGGCAGGAGTCTTTCCTTTCTCTTCTCCTTTTCAACATAACCTGATCACAAATTTCCCGGCTGCCACCATGTATTATTTTTAACATATGACCATACATGAAACCTCTAGCTGCCACCATGTTCATTTCTGTAAACTGTGTTGATGTCCAATGCGGGCTATTTTAAAGGGTAAGCTGTTCAAAAATGACAGCCTGCAGACAGGTGACATCTAAAAATGTAGGCAGCGAAACAAAAGATCAGATTTGAGCAACGAATTCAAATTGTAGGCCTGCATTATGAATGTAGCCACAGTGGTGTCAAACAAACTTATCTTTATCATGAATAAAAGAAGAAAAATGAATGATCATGTTCTCAATAAAATGCAACTCTTTTCTTTCTTGTGTTTTTTTCTTGGGCTACTTTGACCTGCAAACAACATTTATTACATCTGATATCTTAGCCATGCTCTTTACACTGGTTACTCTGTAACTGTATGACATCATTTAAGAATGATTGAGACCGCATGACTTGTGTTATCCCAAAGAGATGATGGAGAGAGGTGTAACCTACTAACTTCTGCAATAAGGATGCTAACTGCGACTGAGGTGGGAGACTCAATGGTGAAACTGACAATAACAACACAATGGGGAGGATGATGAAAAGGACCACAAGGCCAAGCTGCTGAGACACTGTCAGTGCTTGACCTGAGCTGTCGGTGAGCTGCTTTCAGTGTATGCTTTGTGGACCAACGTAGGCAGGTACAAAGTAGAGCTTAAAGGTTTTATACCCAAGCCTCTCACTCCTCATTTGCTTATGTTTTTTGTTTGTTTGTCATTGCTGTTGTTTCTGTTTAAAATTTTCCAGAGCTTGTTTGGCTGAGTGGATGTGTTCTTAACCCATTGAGCTTACCGTGCTTGTTCATCGTCTCCCGTTTTATTTCTGCACCCAAATACTTGAATTTAATGTTTTACCTTTTTTGGCTGTAATCCCGCTTTCTAAATGTAAAAGTCACTGACCTTTTAAACACACACACACTGATAACAAGCAAACAGATCACAGGTGAGAATGGTTACCTTTAGTACTACTTCAAACCTGTTTGTGTCAACTTCTGTACATGTTATCAGGCCAAAATAACTAGGGTACGTAAACTTTTGATCAGGGTCATATTGGAAATTTCTGTTGTCATTATGATTGAAAAAGAAGAAACACAGTTGTTTGTTAATTCATGGCTTCCACCAACCTCTAACCGTGAGTTCAATACATTTTTTTGTGTTATCATTCATAATCTCTGAAAAATGACCAAGAAATCATAAACTCTGCCAGAGTATGTAAACTTATGAGCACAAGTGTATTTTAGATGCGTGCACAGCACAGAGCAACAAACTCTCCTCCTCTTGCACTGGTCCCTCATTATGTTAGTTTGGCTGCTGTGCGGAATTATCTTATTCTGATCCTGTTGCTACTAAACCTTACCTGCAGTGTGTATTGCTGATACCTTCATTCAGAGGCTAAAAAAAGCCCCCCCAAAAAGTATTAAGGCTGTAACAATACAGCTCAGACCCCCTTGTGTGTGAGGATAAACCACCCATCCTATGCAGCCATTACCTAAACCACACAGAAGGATAACAACATATAAACGTCACGGTAACCCTCATTAGCAGCAGCGTTGGCGTTCCTATATTTTGTACATACACACACTGTCTATGATGGCTTCCATATGGACTCCCTTTCATTTTGTAGTACATCCAGCATCACGTTACTGCAAGATGAGGTGATCTTAATTTCTCCTAAACCTCAAGTATTTTTCTAAATGTGCTCGACATGTCTGGGATTTCCTTTAGTTTGAAGGGATGCAGTGGTGGTGTGTATTTTCTCTATGGTGTGGCTTTCCAAACTACTTTCATACATATATGTGTGTGTGTGTGTGTGTGTGAGATCCAGAGTTGAAGAAAAGACAGGTTATGTGTGAGCAAGATGCCAGCCATGGAGGGGCCATACCAGGCCCCAGACTCGCAGGCCTTGGCCACCACTTCCTCCCCCTCTATGCCACATTGACTCTATTTCCATTACCACAGTGGAAGGAACAATAAAGCGCTGATGTGTGGATGTGTGGTCAACCTGTACAGTCGAGGCCTGGACCGCCCAGGACAGATTGGACTGTGCTGGTGAGACCTTGTCAGCTTTCTGAATGTGTGTGTATTTTCTTTGCATGTGTGTGTGTGTATGTGTGTGCAAACTTTACGTGCTCTACCTGGCGACAGCTTGTCAGGCACAGGAGAGTGGAGTTGAGGATTATTGCACTAATCTTATTTTAACACCTCAGCTTGCTTGGATGAAATAAAAGTTGAGCTTGAGTTCTCAGTACTGATCCATCCTCAGTCTTACTTAAATTTGACCTACATTTGGGTTGAATTCGGTTTTTGTCATTCATCTCTCCCTGTCATTTATTGGATTACATTCACAAGGGTGGAAAACATTCACTCAGAATGGCTCAACTCTGTAGTATTAGTTGTTTTGTCCTAATTTCCACTCTGTTCGGATTCCAAGCAGTAATAAAATGACAAAATTCAATTACATGAAAAATGTCATTCTGGCAGAAATATTCCTGAAAAATTTAGCTTCTGTACAGAGTTTCTCATCTCTTTGTTTCTTTGTTTGAGGAGATGATGACACATTTGATCCTGTCTCACAGTGTCACATGTCAACCTCCTCATGCCCTGTCACTGTGACAGCTCACAGCCCGCGAGGCAAAGGATCATGGGTGCTGTGTCAGACACAGCGGGGAGGTCGCAAGGAAGGCAAGCTAAATGTAAGACGTGGTTCTGTGTGTGTGTAAGAGAGAGTATCTTTCAGTGTATGACTGTGTGTGTGTGCATTTGTGCCTGAGTGTCAGTCTGAAGGGATGGATGCGTGCCAAAGGCGAGAGCAACACCATGTCAGAGTGCTAGCAGACGATGCCCGTTTCAGATGCGCTAATTCAAACAGTCAGCTCAGCCATGAAACCATTTCCTCCCATGATGCCCCCTCTCCTTTCCTCTCTGCTCCATGTGCGTCAGCAGGGAACTGCAAGGTGTAGCAATAGCCACATTTTAGTCAGAGTGGGAGCAAAAGGTGTTATTTTATAAAATGATCCAGCCCTACAAAGCAAAAAATTGGCTCAAAGTTCCAACTATAGCTAAAATACACAAAAGAAATTACAAACCCTTACGATCATGCTTCAGATTGGTAGAAAGTTAATAGAAATGTTGAAAGTGTTAAGTACCATGAAGTGGGGTGTGCGAGTGTGAGTCACCTCTGAGTCATTTGAATGAGTGTTAGAGCAATTTGTTGTACACTTTGTATTGTTATTGCATTAAAAATTCACATATTTTAGCATAGATGAAGGTCTAGGCCTGACTCATGTTCTGTAGTTTCCAACTCTGTTTTGTAGTTGTAATGCTTTGTGAGCTTCTTCTTGCAATTTTTCAGGCTGGGGTTCCTCTACCGAAAAGGTCACACTATCAGTGGTAGATCAATACGACTGATGAATAGCATGCCAGGGTTGTTTTACTATTTAGCATCCGACAATAATGTGTTACTCAAAAGTCTCTGCAGAGGTGGTCTCTTTGTGAAATAAAGGGAAATGTTTCATGTCAGCATGTTAGCATGAAAGAGACAAGCGTTATTGCCATGGTAGTGATGCTTTTAAAAAAATATATGACCGGGTATATGATATAATTGCCTATGATATAATGGCCTATGACAAAAGTCCGGAACATTGCATGATTATGAGATTCGTCCAACAAAGACCATTCTGTAGTTTAAACCAGAGGGCAATTGTATTACAAGCAGAGCTAGGATGGAAATTGTGATGCCCTCATGCAAAGATATGAATAGTAGGCCTGTAATAGTTGTGGCTTTGCCTGAATGATCCCTTTTGAATCACCAGTTGGTTTTAGCATTGCTTTCAGATTGGTTAAACTGTCCGCCACTGTCAGACAGAATGAGAACCACCTACTTTCAGTGTATTTGGTCATGATATAATGCATTTCACAGGTGTGCCTGTCTTTGGGTAATTGGCAATGGGCAGCAGCAACTGGGGCCTCTGTGTGCCACCTGGAGAATTATGAAACTGCCGCCAACCACCACCCATTAACTCCCACATTACCGCCTCCCAGTCACTCACACACACACACACACACACACACACACACACACACACACATTCGCACCAACACCCACGCAGTAGATGCACAAGGTTGTTCCTTGAAAGCAGAAAAAGCGAAAAAACTGGCTCTAGATGTGGATGTATAAATAGTGTGCACACTGCACAACATGTTCTGTTTTGATGTAATTATGCAGGAAGAGCGTGGTTCAGCAAGGAGTGCTTTTGGCGCCCGTTGTGGGGTCCTTAACAAGGGATTTGGTGAGGAAAACGGTTGCACCTGGCTGAGCTTGGTGTGCTTTGGGAAGACGGAGGAAAAGGAGTAAGAAATAAAAATAGAGACGTAACACAGTAGAGAAAGTGTGAAGAGGTGTAGGAAGAGGCTGAGTCGTGCTGTTATAGGAACATCTGGACTTGATTGAGTTAAGCCTACAGTAAAGTGGAGAACAAAGAAGAGCTGGAACATGACATACTGACTTTATAATGTAAATCAAATGGATCACTTTGGCACCACGTGCAAGTCTGTGTCTCTTACCAACAATTTGGATTGAATCCATTTCCACGGGTCCCCTAGGAATGATGGGCTTGTTCACAAGAGAGGTGGAGACCGTTCATTGGGACTTAGCTACCGTTAATCCAAGCAAAGACATTAAAAAAGACAGGGGATATGATGTGCACTACTTTGCTCATGTTTCCATAGTGACAAAGAGCAATATCATATTGACAGTGACCTGGAGTTACTGTGCCCTACAGAATATGATTATAGAGTCTGAAACCAGACTGAGACAGGATTAGAAGCATGGGCATACATGCTGAACACAAGGGGGAGCACTTATCCTTCCCTTGTGTTTGCCAGGCCGCACAGTCTGCCGTCACTTCACAGCAAGGCAATCTTTTACAGTCCATTGTTCCCTCTTGTAAATCATGAAGTCCTGAGTGTGTGTGCCCGTGAAAATATACTGAACACAACCTTATCAACCTAATCACACCCGCCCACACACACTGTGTAAATATGGAACAAATAAAAGACAGCATCGGGCCTTAAAACTTTTCCTAATCCTGAATGCTGAGAAAATGTATACACATAAAACAAGCAGAGCTCAAACAGAGGAATGAAAGCTGTAACCTTTTCAGGACATGTAGGGAAACTGTAGTAATTCAAAACACAATGGAGCTCAACATGCTCCCTCTTAACACTTGTTCAGGCCTGTGGCACTGAATGATTTGAATTCCTACTCTGGTGAGTTTCCCCCTTCGTGAATTAATTAGTCTTTGCCAAAGCGGGCCACATTTGTCATTCGAATTTATGCTAATGAGTGCCGAGGTCTCGTGGAGGAGCTGATAGGCCGCAGCAGCTGCTCCGTCCTTGCGGGGCCTAACTGTCTCCCCCTTCTTTAACTGCTCCATCTCTCTGTCTACTCCTCTGTCTGGCTCCTCATCCCATTTCTCTCTTTCAGGTTTTGTCTGCTCCTTCCCCCTTATTCTCTCTCTCCCTTCAGCTCCATCTCTCCCCCTCTCTCTCTCTCTCTCTCTCTCTCTCTTTTTCTTGTCTCTCCTCCTGTGGCCTTATCATCCCACCTCCTCCTCTTTCTCCAACCTCCCGCTGGTCCTGGGCTCCATGACCTGTCAGTGGAGAGGAGACTGGCCGTGTCCCAGGCTGATAAGGCAGCTAATTATCCAACACTTCACACACCAGGGGGAGGTGGATCGGCAAACAGAAGCCACACTCATGCCGAACTATAAAGGCTACAAAAACACTGCGTATGCATGTACACTTACATGCACGGCTGGGATTCAACACATGGGAAGCTATACCACAAGGCAGACAGAAAGGTTGACGAACATTTTGACCTTAAAAAAAACAAGTGAAACCCTGAAAAATAATAAGTAGTTAAAAGCATACAATTGCAAAATTGCTTTATTAAAAAAAAGAGGAAAAACAGGTTTTGAACATAACTATTTTGTTACGAACACCCCTTCAAAGAGAAAGAACAGAGAGGCCATCCTATTCACTCTTTTATGATACTGTTGTAAGTGAGCACTGGTTAAAAAGTCAGCAGTATATCTTGGCTGCAATTTTAGGAGCCAAGCACTCCAATTCAACCTCCCAGGCACCCCATTTGATGGAGTAGAAATAAGCACTTTGTGCTCTTTCTGCGATGTTCAAATGCACCATTGGTGGAGGGAGAGGTCCACAGTCTGTAATGCTCTATTTTGAAGTTTGCTTCAAGTAGTGGCCAAGTGGTTACGACTGTATGCTAGAGGATAATCCAACCAGACCATATTATGCAGTTTCCTTTTTTGTCCTTTTTGTCTCACAATGAAAACACTGTTGCTGTCCATTTTTAACTGTTTTGGTTGGGGCTGGTGAGGCACTTTCATGCTGCGATGGGACTTTGTCTTAATCAAGTGTGTGTAAAAATGTAAAGCAATTTCATCTTTAATAATGAGTTTTTTTACATTCTTCCTCATCTGAAATTGTTGTGACCATTTGTGAAAAGTTCAAAAAGTAAATGCTCACTGTTTTTAAAGACACCTTGTAACATCTGAAAAAGTGAAGTTAAACTATCAAATGAACCCAAAATCACTTACTGTAGAGCTTCTAATTGGCTTAGTATGGGATGCTGAGCAGACACCATATTTATACTTTTTAGTCTTAATCAAATTACATTGGGAACTTTATGTGTTTATCGCATCGTTCCCAACACCCTAGAGTGTCTTCAGCAATTTGGCTCAGATACATTCCACCTACTCAAAGAGGAGAGTGAGGACTAATGTCATTTCGAGGGGATTATTGTGATCTTTCAACACATCTTTGGGGGGTTAAGCATGTTGTTAAAGAGAGGAGGGAAGAGCAAGAAGAGTGATAAAACCCCGCCATAGAACCTCTGTTTTAACTTTCACATTTTCTCGCCTCTCTCTCCTCGGATCTTGCTCCTTTTTCTCCCTCACAGCACCAAAAGCCATATTATGTGCTTGTCAAGATGGATAAACCCCTCAGCCAAACGTTCAGATGAAAACAAATAAGTAGGAGACGTTCATGTAATCGCTTCTGCCAGAGAAAGGCTTTAAGAAGAACATAAACACTTTCTGGAAATGTGCCTCGCATGTACTAATTCCCTCACGCTTTTGTTTGAGTCTCATTCAACTTCAGCACCATTTCATAGCGCGCCATGACGAGATGTCACCATCGGAGACACGCTTAAAACTACTTTGCAACACGGTTAGCAGCACTGAACAAAAATATGGGATCATATTACCTTGCTGCTTGTGAAACTGTCATGATTATATTCTGGGGAATTAAGAAAAGAATTCTTTAATTAACCTGGCTGCAATTACGAATGTGGAGATGGCAGAGAAAAAAACAAAAACAGGGGAATCTGCCTGGTGCTTTTTAAAGTGCTTAAACTCAAAGATTCTCATTATCAGGTCACAGATGCGTTTTTGCTTGTGGTGGTGTGTTTTTTTTTAATGGACAGCTTGGCCTTTTCACATGAGAAAAGTCCCCCCACTGTCTCTGCTCTCCCACAATCTTTCCGGACAACCCCTTAGTAAAATTCCCATGGTGGTCCTTGGAGTTTTCTCAGGTCTTCACACCATACTATGGCTTAAGCTCCTCATGAATAACAAACCAAGCAGTTTGCAAACTGCTGCATTTAGGAGTAATTAGGAGCCATCTTCTCTTGCTTGTATCTTTCAGCATGAATTTTTCTACATGTCTGGCTTTTGGTCCCAAATTAAAATGTGTCGTTCTCTAAAAACTATCATCACCATTATCTGTTATAGGGATTCAGTTCTTATTGAAAATCTGCACTGTTTTCTCTTGTCTCTTACACCCTATGTCTGATGCAAAGATTTCCTCCTTCAGCAAAGGTAATACAGAAATAGCACACAGTGAAAGAGAGAGAGAAAAGAGAGAGCAAGGAGATGGCTTAGCGCGATGAGAAAAAAAAGCAGTGACCAAAAGGATGCTAAAAAGTTTCAGAGAGAAAGCTCTCCTCTTGTTAAATATTAAAGTGATTGGACACGCAACTTTTGCAGCAACTTCCCTGAGTCCTCTTAAACTCACTCAGTGCATGTGCACTACATCGAGTCAATTTTTTTCTCGAATCCTGTCCTTACACTAAAAGGTCTGTATCTCTGCAATGCCTCAATGCTCACATTTATATCAATATATCAAGTATAACCTTATATGACTTTTTGAGCGCTAACTCTCCAATTGCTTACTGTTTACATAGTGAAATGGAGCAACCCAAGAATCGATTTCTTTGCAGCGGCCAGACGTCTAAAAAGAAAAATAGGTCTGTGTGATGTGGTTGGAATTTTAGGGAGAACCGTGAAGCACTGCAACGGATAAATCCCAAAAACTAACACTCAGGTTGTTAAAAGAGAGCATTGAGCAGTCAGTGCTTTGGAGTAGCCTGATTTTAAAGTGATGTAATACACACAGAACACAAATAGTAACTGGATGAAGGGCTGTGGCCATGACCTCTGTGTCTAGGGAACTCATTTTCATCGTAACTAAACACCACTTAAACGTCTTCCCTGGAATGAGCCAAACCAGAGCACTGAGCGTCCAATAAAAGGGATAGGGAAACAAAAATATACCGAACAGGAAATAATACTGGAGATGTAAAATAAAACTCCACAAAGCTTTAGTGACCTCTTAATTTCCTATGAAATGCAGTTTACGCATCACTTGTTAAGCTTTGAGAATAGTCTTGAGGACATTTTTATTCAAATAATAAAAACCTGTTCTTAATATATCTGCTTTGGAAATCAGCTCAATTTGTGAAGCTGAAAAGGCCACTCTTTTTGCGATAATTTATCAGTTCAGAGCAACCGCATTTAACCCTCTTCACCTTGATAATGTGTGGCTAATGGAATAATCTGTATTTCAGACCAAATGGTTTTATTAATTCTTAAAAGTGTATCAAACTGTGAGTGCTTATTTTGATTCAATTACTCCTCAGTCTGACGTCTGACAGCCATGTAAGGATTGAATTGTGGACAGCCATTTAAGCCTGGTTTTAGGCCTGCAGCGTGTTAACTAAAAAGCAGACAGAGCATGTCAGGCCTGTGGGCCAGCTGGCAGGACTCTGGTGTTTGTGTTGTGCTCGTCAGGATGTCAGGACTAGAGTGGGCTGAAGGGGGCTGGAAGGGCTACAGGGGGACCAGGCCTCCCCCGGACTTGGCTGCTCGAACTAAATGGACCAGATCAATCACATTGGACGGCCCTGTGACAGTGAGTTAAGGTTCTGCGGCACGGCACAGCGTTTTTGGACACAACGGCCCCTCAGCAAGGCTAGCTGGCTGGTTGGCAGACGCGTGCAACTGTTCGTCTCGCTTTCCTTGAGCTCACCAAGCAGATGGCGATGGCAAGGACGGAGGCGACAAGCCTGCCGTCAATCCCAAGCCCCATCCATCCAGAGACATGATGAGAGAGATGAGAGTGGGAGATATGGAGAGGAATTTAGAGTGGACGTGTGTCAGCCAGGTCTGGACTGGATTACACACAGCTGGGCAGGGCTGGCCCAGCCTGAGGCTGCATCCATGAGGTGTGGCACTGGATGGTGGTTTGGGGATACAGTGGCTATGGAGGTCCCAGACAGTGGAGCAGTATGGTAACATGTCTGAGGTTTGCCTGGCATGGTTTCTGTCGGAATGTGTGTGTGTGTGTGTGTGTGTGTGTGTGTGTGTGTGTGTGTGCGTGCGTGTGTGTGTGCATGTGTGTGTCTCCCTAGAGGAAGTGCCAGCTCTGTTTGGTGGCATCCAGAGTTGGGGCAGAGCTCGACTCATGCTGAGACACTCAAAAGGCATAGTTAGAGGAAAGTATGACCTACATTGCCATGAGGGAAACAGGATGCTTAGCTTTCACAATATACACAGGAGCAGATTGAATTGTTCACATGCAAAAGAATGTACAACACACATTATTTAACTTAGACATCCTTTGTATCACATATTACATATCATAGAACTTGTTAGGCAAAAAAGAATTACAGTTGCATCATTTTTCAGGTTTGTCAATGTTGTCATCATTTGTTACACCAGATTTCCATTGTGGTATAAGACAATTGTTGGAAAGTCCAACTTACTATTATATATATTTATTCAAAAAGTGTCAGAAAAAAGAAGAGCTGTATTGTCTGAAGAATATCATACATCAGACTTCAGTTTTCCCGGTCGGTTTTCCTTGGTGAGTACGCTGGCGAAGCTTTCAATCTATACAGTTGGAAGGTGCTTGTGAAATGCCACAGGCATTTTCGTATAATCCAGATTTGATCTGATTCTTTGTTGTAGAAAAACTGTGTGTTTGTGTGTGTGCGTGTTCGTGTGTGTGTGTGTGTGTGTGTGTGTGTGTGTGTGTGTGTGTGGGGGGGGGGGGTGGCTTGTCACGTTGCTTTGTTTACTTGCTGACAATGAATCCTCCCACTTACTTCTATGTGTATGTGTTCTTTTCCCCCAAAGAAGCCTCCTTCCGAAAGCTCCCACATACATCAAATTTTCTGTTGAGATCTGTTACGTATTCACACTGCATGAGGCTTTGCTGTATTCATTGATTTCTCCATAATGATGTTGTCAGAATTGATTTTAATTATTATTCAAGCCATGTGTATCAAGAGAATCTAATCCAGCTATGAAGCGTCCATCATTCCTTTCAATGTGCTGTATGTCTGTTAAAAATCATTAAATGGACTGAAATGAATGCCATTTCAGGATGATTTTGATCCATGCCATACATATTCTTGCTTTGCCATAGAAAAACACAAATTGTCACGGCATGGATGGTTCATTGCCAAGCAGTTAATAGAGCTGACCCAAAAGAAGGCAAAATGAGAACTCCACACTAAAGACTGTTGCATTTTTGTTTTCTAATAGTTTCCCTCCTTTTTAGTTTAAAATCCAATGGAGACCTGCTGGACAGTGTTTTTTTTCTTCTCCCTCAATATCACTGGACAAATTACAAATATTTATCATACGTGTTGCAGTTGCCGGTGTCTGGTATCTCTTGTCACTGTAACTAATTGGAGATCTCTTTTTTGTTATCGCTCCTCTCTTGGTGGTTGAAATGTAAACAGGGTGTTATGAAAGTGCCCTTATGGCGTGGAGGGAAGCGAGCGAGGCCGCTCTGGCACTTACACGGCATGCCTTATAAATAAGTAATGGTACTGGACGTGTAGCGGTTAGTCATAGAGGAGGAAGGTCTGCGCATCAACCCCACCTCTGTTTGCCTTGTACATATTTCATAAGATGCTGGGCAAAGGGGGAGTGGAGAAGCTGTGGGGCTTATGGGGAGGGTGGTTGAAATAAAAGGCAGCTCGCACAGGCTCCTCTCTGTTCACTGTCATGGGTCTGTTACTATTAATAATACCAAGTGTCCTCTCTCCCTCCACTGATACAAGTTCAGGGTGTTTTTCCCCCTCCCTGCCTTCCTGTATTTGACAACAAAATAGAGCCAGCCGCCTGTGTGCCCATTGTAACCCAGGGAGAACACAGTACGGATTGTCCAGTGTTAGTTTAAACAATTAAGACAAAGTTTCCTGTACAGACTCCAGATGACCATTAACTCAAGAAATCTGATTTAACTTGGCATGGAAAAGTATGCTAAGCTCTCATACTTGCGAAATGAAACAGAGTAATAACCATTAATGTGTTCCATGAGTTGTGCTCTTTTTTAGTAAGTGAACTCTAGTATGTCTGATCAAACTTCAGAACCAGTTGGTGAGCTTTTGTTACAGTGACATGTATTGATTGAAAGCTGTAGGGGCCAGATGATCTACTCACCTCTCCATTCACAACCATGCTGCCTATTAATGTACAAAGTAGCTAACGATTTCCCACCAATCAATGGCCTTCATGTCTTCATGATAACATAATGGAGGTCATGTTATCTCAATAAATCAGGATCCTGTTTACTGTTCACTCATTCCCTCACAACACCTTGAATAATTGATTAAAGGGGTGGAAGAACAGAATAATCCAAATAATGCTGCAATGAAGACTAACCAACCAAAAGAAAGATCAGTATCACATCAACTAACAACTTCCCATGAAATGGGAGTGTTGACAAGTGATTACTATACCTGTTCTCTAAATATCTAGGCAAATAAAATCCCAACCAACTAACAAACTAAACAAAGAAAACACTTTGAAAATCGTCAGAATTGTTCACAATATACCAAACATAGGTGAACACTGGATCACAGAGTCTGCAAGTTAACAATGTTAAATAGTTCGATGAGTATGGCTAATGATAGCAGAGCTAGCACGACCAGCCTTGGATTCTCCTTGGCAGCCTGTGCTTGTTAGACATTGTTTGGTTGAGAGGATATATGCCAGTTTACAGGATAACACGGACAACATTGTTCCTTGTTGAGAGATCAAAATACCAACAAACTGTGCCGGTTATGAGATCTTATCAGTCATCTGTGCTTAACCTGACTAACTTAATTACTTCAGTTCTGGCTGACCGGCATTTTGGGCCTAAAACACAAAAACACTTTCTTATACTCTTTTTAGTTACCTACGTATTATGAGCCTGTAACTTCTTTTTACAACTCATTTGTCAGCCATGGACATCAAAGTGGTTAAATCTGCAGCAATGGTTTTGCTGTGTTTGTCTGGGATCCCACCTGTCGTTGCCATGGTTGCATCATTTACGCTTAACATCAACTGTTAGCAGCCTGTAGCATGTCAATGCTAAACCGTGTTTGGTGAGATGTAATCTGCGAGCTGAGAAGGAGGCGAGCTACTGTGGTGTAGGCTAGTAAGAGATGATATCAACCTGTCCTTCCATCCATGGTCACAGGGAATGTAAGATTAATCTCCAGTAACAAGCTAACCCAGCGCCAGTGGGAATACCGGCAGAGTAGCATCATGCACAGCGCTGCAGCTAACAGAGCTCACACTTTCACCTGCTGTGAGCTGACAGGACAAAGGAGAGTGAGACTGAACAGACTGGTGAAGAAGACCAGCTCAGTCCTGGATCCTGTAGTGGTGGCGGTGGCTGACAGGGGAGTTATGGCCAAGCTGTTGTCTCTGATGGACATTTTTCAAGTTGAAACTTGCTACATTATTCTATTTATATGCTCTTGGCATTTTTCAACCATACACTGCTCTGTATTCCTGCTGTGACTTCACTTTTTCAACATGTGTCCACTTCCCCTGCTGTGGAACGATTCAAAGCTTTCTTTTTCTTTTTTTCAAATCGTATCTTATCATAACCCTGGAAACTCGATCAAATGATGTAATGATTTTTTTTTTTTTTTTCCAGACTCAGGGTTTGCGTCTGCTAACCAGTGTTTATCTTCACCAGAAATTTCCACTTTCAGTGATTGACTTATAGTCCAGTGTGCAAATTTCTTAGTCACAAGTTCCCCCTTGCAGTTTCATGATAGTTAGTAAAGAACGAGGGGCATTTCCTGGGTGTAAGAATTTCAGGGCGAAGAAACAATACCTTAGTATGTTTGGCCAATTTGGCTGACATTGCATTTCAAACTTTTTCTTCTTCCTCATGATACAAAAAAATTAAATGACTGTCCAGTTGTGCTTCCTTATGAGAGAATGCTCCCATGGTGCAAGTGGATAGCAGAGACCCACTTCCATGAAAAAATCTTAAGTTTTCTAAACATTTAATTTAGGAGGTGAACATACATCCATTAACTCATTCTGCCACTAAGTCATCTTCAGCACTAGCAGCACATGTTTCCTATACTCAACACATGGAGTTTAGCTGTTTCTGTGCTGTGTCCCATGCATCCACACTCCACCATCAGCTGTTTCTTTTCCCTTTTTTTCTTGATGCTTTGAGTTCACTTCTTCCTCATCAATCCATATTAACTGATAAAAACTCCCTTGACTCCAATAATGAGGAAACTCAGTAGACACATTTACTAAAGGGTAAAATTGTAGTTCTTGGCCTAAAGCTGCTGCCTACACTAAAGTCCAAATAACACCACCCTGCCCTAGCCCTGGATCTAACAGATTTTAATTCATGTCAGTGTGTTGGCTCACTCTAGATACCTTCCATTGTGTTATTCTGCACATCACGTCTGGCAAGTTAGATCCCTCTGGATCAAATATGAAAGCCTCTATATGCCTGAGCAACAGCAGTTTATGAATTTGCACAGCTCAATTCTAGCTGAACAGGAAGTTGGGCACTGAAACAACATCAGAACATTCAGCGACTTTCAAAATAGAATACAATGTATTGACATTGCTATAACAACTGACCAAAATAATGAATGGAGCAAGGTCAGGAGTCAAAAGGTTTGAGTTTTTACAGCCCAACATGAATGAAGAGAGGCTCTGGTTTAGTTTCTTTCTGTACGTTACTTTCTGTGTCCGTGACCCCTGAGAATAAAGTGACCTTATAAGCTGATTTGGTCTCATACTTGATTATTGGTGTTTTCTTTTTTCTTTTTTTCTTAGCAGAAGTCTTTGGACTTTTTAAAAAAAAAGTGAAAATATCAATCATTGTGAATACTTCTGCAGATTGAAGACAAAAAAGTCCTTGTCTTTTGTATGCTTTCAATTGTCTGGTCAGACACTCTCCCTCTCCCAGTGGCTGCAGGCATTCAAAAATGTAAAAATATAATGAAGAAATTGTCAGTTGTTTTGCAGATGGTCAGGTAGATTTTATAGATCAAGGGAAACACCGCTGTACATGTCAGCATTTACATAATAAGCCAAAAACTCCTAACAGGGCAATTCAAAACAGATTCAGTGATCACTATGTTGGGCTGGGTTACTAAAAATGAAGGAAATTCTATTTCCCCCTATCTTGAACCCCAGTCCTCACTTATTACTTACCTGGCAACCTGATGAATAACCATGATAAAGCTCCATCCCAGACAAAAGCATGCTCTTCACAAATGTAGGTCTTAAGTAATGTTGTGGATAGTAAATTCATCTTGAGAAAAGAGCACACAGACCCTGAACAAGGAACACATCTGAAAACCTACTCAAGGGAAAGCACTTCTAGGCCACTCGATTCAGCATCTCTGGCTACATTCATACATGCAAGACAAGTTTTCAGCTTCTTTCTTCCCCCCCTTCTCTCTCCTTTGCACTGTCCTTGTGACTAGTTTTTAACCTTTTATTCCTTACCTGCTGCTTTCTAATCAAGCAAATTTCTCACTTCCCTTACTGCACAAATGAATGAGCTAACCTGTCTCCACCATGTTTGATGGGAAATTTTATATATATATTTTTCTTTTTCTTTTACAAAAGCACACAATCAGTGGAAAACCTGTTGCCAGGTTACACTAGCCTGCAAGCACTGCCTCTCAAGGTGGACTGAAGACAGAGAAGACAGCTAGCAGAACTCAACCACACGACTCTAAATATAAAGTCCTCAGCTCTTGTCTGTTTGCAGTTCTCTCCCCACTCTTTGGAGAAGGTTAATGGGAGGCTATGGTCGTGCTGTCTGCTGCCGGGGGCAAGAAAGCCTCAAGCCACCACACATCTAACTGCCCTCTTTGTGTGTTTGTGTGTGTATGTGTCTGTCTGGGTATGTGTAAATGACCAGTGTGGGACCAGTGATGCTGTATACTGGTCAAAAAAGCCCAATAACCAGAGCCTAACTGACACTTACAAAGCTGAAAGCTACTTCACAAATTACAGAGAAAAACAGGGCGATTGTTCCTGTTTTTGTGTCCTCACAAGTTCATGGGTCATTTGAGGACAGTCTATTCAAGCATGTAATTATGCTGCTACCTGCTTTTGCCGACTGAAACCATTTATTCGTGCCATGTTCCTCCAAAAGAGTGTCTAATGTTAAGTTAGGCCAAAGTGTCACCAGAAGTGTTGGTAAACTCCAAGTAAAAAGTCTTGTGAAACTTAATGTATGCTGTTACAGTACTGTACCTCGCATTGAGTTATGTGGGTCAGACATTGTGCTCCTGGGGGCCAATTCCAGCCTGCAGCTGAGGGATTCGGCTGAGTCAGCACCTCCAGTCCGCTCTCTGGGACCAGGATGCAGCGCAGTGTTCCGCTGTGACTAGGCAACCAGCCTCAATGTTATGTGCACACATGCAACTCCTGTGCCTCCCTCTAATTTATGTGTGGCTGTGTCCCACTTTTACCTCATATGCTCAGGACAATGCAGCCATACTTCATAATACCCATCTACAAAGGTGACTTATGCTCAGAGAAACAACAGGATTTTCTGTTACATACCCTGCTCCAGTTTTCACTTTCTGCATTGTAGTAAAACTCCTATGGTTTTTCTTCTGCCTGAAATTCAGGTTATTTCACCAAAGTTGAAATGCCATTTATAAGCACAGTTGTTGATATGTACCACATTTTTTTTCTATTTGCTATAAAACTGCTGACAAAGTGCATGACTCTAATCATGCACTGAGCATTGTTTGAAATTAAACATTTTATTAATTAAATTCTTATAATTAAACTAGTGAAACAGAAAGATTTAATCTCTGACAAATTTGATCAAATCATATTGAAAATCACCATTAACTAAAGGCTTACATGTTTTCATCAAAAATCCTCAAGTGAATGTAACCACATTATTTTTCACAAATGCTTTTCACATTAGGATGAAAAAAAAAAAATCAAGGACCTTGTCAGTCACCTTTGCCAAAATTCTTCTTCTTCTTCTTCTTCTTCTTCTTCTTCTTCTTCTTCTCATTATTATTATTATTATCATTATTATCTAACATCACAGAGGTGATCTCCATCTTCATTCTCTATTCTGTAGACTGCATAATAGATAGACTTAGTCTTTGTGACGTCACTTGCCTGTTTCTAAAGCCAAGTTTTGAAGCAAAATGTCTGGTGCTCTTGGACACCTGCAGTTCCATGACCACACCTGTGTCAACTGCGCTTAACATCTTCTGAACTGCCAAATTAAAGAGAAAAAATTTACTTCCCAAACAGTGTGTGCTGTTAGTGAAATTTGCAATTCATACGGGAATCAATTTTTTTTTGTACCAAGCTACAAACATAAGTTTGCCACTAAGTTGTTCAGTATGTCCATCAGGGATATTGAATCAAACTTCCAGAAACAAAGCACAAAAGTTGATTGATAGTGAGCTTGTGTTTACAATCTATTGTGCATGCCATGTTCAGCAGAAATACACTGATGAAGGCACACAGTAAAAACGCCTCTCCACCTTACTCTAAAGTTCAAATCAGATGAAGACAGAGTGTTCTCCTCAGGATGCAGAGATTCGATAAAGCTCAATTCTTTATGCAAAGGATGACAGAGGAGTGAGTTGTTAGGCTGATGCAAATGGATATATTGTGTTCGGTCGTTCACCCTGTCAACCTTGTGATGAATAATGAAGCTTTATTCATTCTCTCCATCTCTGGGTTCCATGCGCTGAAACCTCACACTGATGCTTTTCACTGTGTTCTCCTCATGATGGGAAACTTGCAGGTGTCAGGGCAGTTGAGAAGAGGAGGGTTTGTTAGGTGAGAGTGACGCTTGCTTGCTTGACCTCTGTCTATATCACTTCTCTTGAAATAAAATAATGTTGCAGGCACCAAACAATGTTGTGTATTAAAACTGTCAACATTTACCTCATTTTAATAGAAAAGAAAGACACTTGGTTAACCTCATCCATGATGTTCCTTTGCTCTGTTCAAATGAGACTTTCCTCCAGAAAGGTTACCGTGGATACAAGGCTATTACTTAATCGCCCAGCTTGTGGCATTTGAGTCACCACTGGCTGCCCTGTAATTACTGAATTCAGACGATTCCATCTATTGCTCTTGTTCAGCAGTGATTTAAATAATTGTACAGTGAACAGTTTCAGCTCCATGAAGAGCCCTGAACACTGTACTGGGTCACTTTGATTAAAAGCTAGTGAGTAATTGTGGGAGTCAATTGAGGATCATTGCATTGGCTATCATTGGCCATCTGTGTGTCTGTTACTGAATTAACACGTCTATTGGGATGGACATCAGGGAATCAAAGGGTTGAATAGGATGATCAGTCTGCCGTAGTTATTTGAATTGAGCAATTTAGTGCTGACATTTTTACTAGTGAGGGCATTTACGTGTGAGATAAGGCACAGTGGCTGTTATATGGCAACGATGTAGCTGCTGGGTGTGACTTTTTGTTCACAAAAAGACATTGGTTTATTCCCAGAATAAAACAACTTAATATTTATACCAAATAATGTCACTTTAGAACAACAACAAACTGTAAACAGATATAAGGTTTTAGAGCAAGATACAGTGAATCAGGGGAGACACCAATGGGTGGTTTTTCCTCAGTAGGGATGTTAAGTAGATTGCAATTCATTGCCATCACAATATTAGCTCTCTCATGAATACAACATAAATTACTGAACGTATTGCATTAAATTAGAAAACGATGTAAAGTAGCTATGCTTCTTCACTCATTTGTCTATTTTAAGTGTTGGATAGAGACCAGGGTATAATGGCCATGAATTCACACCACTTTTTTTCCGTCGGATAAAGCTCAAGCTCTACCTCTGAATTACTTTCTGCCAATTTACAGTGAAAAACATACATTTTGTGTCTACTTTTGAATCAGGAGGGCCATGTTGTAAACATGCATGAAGTGTAAAACATGAAAAAGCAGAGAATAAACTGAGAGTTGTGGCTAACATGCACTCTTTGATATTTGTACATTTTTCACATTTTATTCCATCATCACAACGTTGAACAATTATTGCCCATCACAGATTTTTCTGAAAACACACAGGGCTGTTACAAACGCACATAATTATTTCATTTCTCTTGTACAATATAGTCTTTGGTTTTATTATTATACTGGTCTTTGTGTTGCCTTAATGGAAGATATCGGTAATGTAACTAGGAATGGGGGATATACAGCTCTGGAAAAAATTAAGAGACCACTGCAAATTTTCAGAAATCAGCATCTCAACATGTATGACAGTCATTCCATTGCAGTGTCTGCTGAATTCAAACATTAGCACACCTATTTCTACCTAATAAGCTACTGATGAGGTGATCACCTGAAACAAATCTGATTTAACTAGGAAATGTATAAAAACCAATGCTGTTGTCATCACTCTCCTCTGTGAAAGACTGGTGGAGAACATGCCAAGACGCATGGGAGATGTTGTTGCTAATCAGGGTTATTCTACCAAATATTGATTTCTTAATACTTTCAAAGTTAAAACATTAGTAATGTGTTTTTTTAAAATTGAATATGAACTTGTTTTTTGCATTACCTGAAGTCTAAAAAGAGTGGGCTTTTTTGGGTATTTTGGCCATTTTTCATTCTCTGCTAATAAATACTCTAAATGACAATATTTGGTATTCAGGAGTAATGTTGTCAGTAGTTTATATAATAAAACAAAAATGTTCATTTTACCCAAAACAAATACCTACAAATAGCAAAATCAGAGAAACTGAAAAATTTGCAGTGGTCTCTTAATTTTTTCCAGAGCTGTATATAGGCATGTTATTGGCTGATATATTGGCCTGAAAATGAACTTTCTGTTATCGGCCAATAACACTCAGATATCTGCAGGTTTAATAGGCTGCTGCTTACTTAATTTAATACCCATGTCTCCTGTCCAAGGAAGTCATGCACAGTGCAACATGTTCCCTGTGAACAGAGGTTAAAATTCTTCACTCTGTCATTGGTGAAACTGGCCAAATTGTCCGTGGTTGTGGATTTTGTTATGACTAAGTCAGGTAGAGCTTAACATATTTAAGTGTTTTTATTACTTTGCACAGGAAATGAATGATATATAAAAAATATGATAAGAGAGTGTGCCATATTAATGTACTCTAATTACAATACAGAAGAGAGTTGATCATCTATGTGAAAAAAATATCGGTTTCGTTAATCGGCTATATGAGTTGTAAAATATTGCCAAAAATCCATTATTGGGTATCCCTAAATGTAAGTTACCCCCTGTATAATGTAGCCGTACTCACTGATGTGATCATCAAAACAAACTATTTTTCTTTTGATTTACTTGCAATCAAATGGTCATATGTCAAAACAACATCCACATAATTTAGATTTGCAAAAAGTAATATTACAAGTTGTTTGGTTTGACCTTGAGTGAAAGGGAAATCAAGGTTTAATATGTTTGATCGGTCTCAAGAGGTCAAATAGCATATTTGAAACTCTGTTTACTTGTTGCATCACATTGTTGTGGAAATTCAGAAATTAAAACCTTTGAACAAGAATGGTTTGTCATCTGTGGATGGATAAAATGTCTGTCTTGTGGAAAAAGCTGACTAATCATGAGTATGAGCAAGACTGCTGTTACTATAGCCAAACGTTCTGCAATAGCATTCTGCTTTCTTGCACACTCCTTACAGACTCTTTCCTGTGAAAACCAAAGCCTACTGATCATGGACTAGTCAAGACTTAAACTTCATATGAACTGCAAACAGAAACCTAGGCACTTCACATACTAAAATATAGACAGGATGTGAGTAACCTACATGATCATGACCTCCTACTCTTGTACAACATTTTCTACTCACTGAACATAAAAATGACAACCTTTTGAACACAATAAGAATGTCTCATCACATGTTTAAAGGCACAGTACATATTTAAACATGAACACAAACAGAGGATAGAAAAACAACAGGCCTCAACAGCAACATTTGTTGAGATGTCTGCTGCATGAAGCCTTGGATCTCACAATGATAAAGTGAATCAAGACAACAGCAGGCAGCAGCATTTCATTACCACTCCTGCCCGATCAGCATGCTTTATGGGCCCCAGAACTCCTTTTTGTGTGGCTTTGCTAATGCATATTTTTGTGTGTGTGTGTTTATATACACTCTTGTCAGGAGCTCACGTTTCAGACACCGCCCGCTTTTACAGTAACTCCTGATGACAAAGCTGCAGTACACAAATTACACACAGATTTTCTTTTTCTTCCCCACTCCTCCCCACAGGAATAACAATTTGTTTCGCCCAACACAAACACAATGCCGTAATAAGGGCTCATTATGAGGCGACCAGATTCATTTTTCCTGTAACAGGAGAAATCACTGCGCAGATTTAACGTGACAGCTCCTTTACAAGGATAAACATTTCACTTTGATGCATTGCTGAATTTGTACGCATGTTGGATTCCAGCTCGAACAGTAGTTCACTGAATAACTGGATGGAAAAAAAGTGTGTTTGCTTTTTCTTTGATGAGCAGGAGAGTCATTAAGTGTTTTGTTTTGTTCCTGTGGCTACATCTTAGATCAATCTGGGTGATGTAGTGGACCAACTAAAAGGTGGTATCTTTTTCTTTTTTCTATCTCCCTTAGATGTATCTGTATGTATTAGTACATATGAGAGGACTCTAACATGACAGCACAGAGTTTTAGTAACCCAGATATAGTAAGTGTTAAATGCTCTCAGTAGATTTGGTCTTCAGTCGATGAAAATCAAAGAAACTGGCGCTTTCGTCTTGCGCCCCCTCTGTGCCTTTGTCTTCCTCTAAGCCCTTGGTAGTCCTCAGCAGACAAGAGCAAGAGGCCGCTTGCTGTTAATGCTCTTCAGTGGAGAATTTATTTTAGCAGGGATACAGTGCATCATGCCAAAGGGAAGACTTCCTGACCCACAATCCGCTTAAGCCCCGACCAAGGGCGCAGTGAGTTACGGCTCCCCACAGCACGGTGTCATACCGAGAAGCATGGTGGAGCAGAGGTCTGGAGAACAGCGAGGCGCGTGGCAATCGATTTCTCCTTGGGGGAATTCAACACAGACTCTGTTGTCGCCGCACTGATTCCTCTCTTCCACCTCCCTCTGCCCTCTATCATTCCCTCTTTCTCCTTGCTCTCAATCTATCCTCTCTTTCGGCTCCTGTTCAGACTCTCTCTCGCCTCGCTCAGGCCTGCCTGCCTGTTTTAGATTTTGAGGGGTTACTCCGCAGTGTCTACTTCCTCGAATCTGGCAGCCTGAGCTTTGTGCCTGTGTCCTGACCCAGCCCTAATTAAACACAATTAGATAAATCCCATGGACTTCAGCATAATCCTCTGGACTGCAGAAGGAGCAGGAGAGAGCACGAGTGGGGGGGATAGTCAAGGGAAGAAGGGAGCCTTGGCAGGAGAGGGGGACAGAACATCCCTACAGAACAAAGCCAAGCAGAGCGTCTAATGTATCAAACACATGGATTAGCGGTTAGCTGGGAGAGCCGGGGCCGAGCAAGAGCCTGTGGTTTCCAGTTTTCTTGGAGGCTGACTTGGCCCAGTGAGAGATGGGGGGCCCCTGCATAGTCTTGTGGGAGGCTGAAAATCCATTTCTGAATGTGTAAATTGACAACTGTGTAAAGAGAAGTAAATATATCATAATTCTGTCCATGAGGATTTATTTTTGTTTGAAAAGACAGGTGCCTACATTATTAGTTTTCCACATTTATGAAACCAGAATCCCTCAGTGAAACATAGAGAAAGGAAAGACTAGGATATGAAAAAGCAACTCAAGATTTGCTTGAACTGGCCTGAACAGAGACCCCTTTTTTGGTCCAAAATCTCTGAAAAGTTCTCTTACTTTTCTTAGTTTTCATTTGGACCATAAGGTATTATATTCCCCTTAAATATCTGAACACATAAGGCTTTCTGATAGTTTCTTTGAGAAGACATTTTATGAACATTTAACAACAAATTAAGCCACATCTCCGTGCTACTTTCTTACAACCATCTTCTCACCTCCTATTGTGTTACAAAGCCTGCAATATTTTCATAACCGTGGAAAGATAATCTCACACTTGACTCCCAGTATTGAGTCATTTCACCAGACCCACTTTTGGCCATGTATTATTCACGGGTATTCAAGCCCCACTCTGGCCCAGGGAGGAAGTGCTCTCTCCCAGTCTCCGTCACAGGATATCAGCCTCTTATTCATTATTCAACATGCTGGAGCAAGGCCACTCAGTCTAACTCAGTGAGAAGCTGCCCGGACAGGACCTGAGAGTGTGGGACTTCACAGAAGCTGGACTGAAACCTCATGTGATTTCCCTTTTCTAGATGGAGGGCTGGATGGATGGAATATTTTTTTTCTGGATTTCAGATTTAGTTACAGAAGTTATGCTACATGGTGCCCTGAAACCACAAGATGTGCATTCACCTGATGAAGACACTGGCGATGTCATTGGTGACTCTGTCACCAGTGATGATGCAACTGCTTTGCTAAATTGACATGCAAATACTCACATACGTATTAAACACGGAAAGGCTTTCATATTTATGCATGTATAAATATGATCCACAATTTAAAATGAGATTGTAGCGCTGAAATGGGTTACTTCTAAATGCTACTTCCTAGCTTCTTGACTGTGATTTATTAAGTGATAATATTGGAAACAGGGGCTAGATGGTGTAAATGTGTGTGTGTGTGTGTGGGGGGGGGATTAAAGCTCTCTTTTAAAGCTAAGAGACAATGTTCATTTCAATCCACATGCAGCAGTAATACTGCAGTGGTCTGTTCAAACTTGAGAGTCTATCAATAAAATGAAGAACCATGTTGTGTTTGCTCTTCTTGGTAGATGAGCACTGGTGGGACATAACCAGGAGTCACTAACGTTATGGATAGGTCTCAGAGCACTGGGCTGTCAAAAGCACTAAATGTAGTTGGCTATTGAACTACTGTACAAACACACAGTCTGCTGTCACGCTTCAAACAACAAGGCTACGCAACTGTTGATAAATACACTATCTCATTGCACTGTATCTGGTAAAAGTTATCTTGAACAAAGAAAAGTGGTGTTGAAAGGAAAAACTTAACATAATCAGAGTCCTCCGACCAAAGGGAGTTGCTGCAATCTACTTCATACAGATTCTCCTCACAGCTGCTTTAACTGAAGTAATCTGAATTATCCAGTGAGTATGAACACTTGAGCAGCAAAAACAGTTAGACCACATTGTTAAATTAATTTATTTGAACCTGGCTGTCCTATTCTTTAAGGGCCAAAGTTTTAAAATTGTGATAAGCAATATTGCTGAATTTAACAAACCATAGCTACAAATATGGTGCCTAAATATGTGCATAAAGCCAAATACAGCCAATGTGTTTCTGTTGTGTCACATTAGTTTAATGCTGGTAAGTCTATTTACCTGACTGCTGATTTGAGGAAATAGAATTTTGTAGGGCAGAGGAAGTCATTCATCTAATAAAGATACTTTTCTCTCAGAGTTGAATATTTTCTAATCCTGATCTTGCAATGGTTATCTACACAAAGCTGCACAAGCATCTGCATCTGTCTCCTCTTCAAACATCAAAAATGTTCAAAGAAAATTATCGGATAGAACTTGTTGGTATTAGAGTATTCTCACCTTCCCTTATCAATATACATTTATCAAAGTAAAGGGTCAAAGGACATGACAAGGCAAGGAAAAACATTAGCACCCTGCAAAATCAGAGTTTCCAGTCAGAATCTGCAGTTTTGAGGTGGAGAGATGTGGCTGAGAGGTCACACTTGAGAGCTTGGAAGAAGATCAATCAGAGTGAATTAGGTCAGTGCCATGGAGGTCTCAGGAGGTGGAAGACAGCAGGGAGGCTTTCTGGTTTTGGGTCATCTGTGCCCCTGACAGAGCGAGTTGTAGACCATTGGGCAAACAACAGACCGCCAGCTGCACACCCGCTTCCTTCTTGAGATTTTTCCTCTCTCCCCCATATTTGATATAGCTTTGCTCCAGTGCATCAATGTCATCCTTCATTCATCCTTCATATCTCTCACTTCCCTTTCTCATTTCCCTCTCTGCCCTATTATCTCTACCTCCTTCATATTTTAATCACTATCCACTAAAACCATTAAGCTCCTGTGGCCTTTGTTGGAACAATAAATTGGGGAAATTAAAAAGAATATATCCACGCATTTCAAGCAAATTTCCAGGTCTGTCATAGGGTGGGGGTTGCGTTCTTTGCTGAACTCTCATCTCCTGTATCAACTAACTTTATTAGGCCTGTATCATCAAAAAATAATTGTACAATATTTTTCCTCAAAGTCAGGAATTTTAAAAAGGGCTTTTATTACCTTGAAACCCCATTATTCTCACTGTACCCCCCCCCCCATGCACACGCACTAAACCAACAGATGTATAAATAGGTATACTCAAAACCTGCAAGAATTTAAAAAGTATTAGGTATTAAATAATAATGACAGTATGTTCCTTTGATTTCCTACTTAGGTATGACTAACTAGGAATTACACATAGTAGTCATACCTTTGTTACTTACCTAAAAGTTACAGAGCTTTAGGAATCATTTAGGGGTTTGGTCCAAGAAGTTGCATCCCTGCTCAGCTGATGGCTCACAATCAAAAGCTCTGCATGGGAAAGATGAGGCGTCTTTCTAGGACACATAGTTAGTTCTTTTACTGTATAATTTCAAATTTTTTGAAAGGGAGGCAGGCTTTCTGGATTGGAGTCTGTTGTTGCACAGGGGTTCTTGCTAGCCTCATGACTCAGTACCCTTTGAGTGACTTGGTTTGTTGGAAGAAAAGATTGTTATTTAACAGCAGCTTTCATCTGATGCAGATGAGCACAATAAGATAAAGACCAATAAATACATTGTATTATTTTGCTGCATTTCTGATGAGTGCTTTGCCAGCACAAAAAGTTAAAAGCAGACAGGACACAAGCTGTCCATCAACACAAAGAAGAATACTCAAACTGAAATCACAACTAATAGTTTCACAGTTTTATCCTTCCTAGGTCAATAACTTGTCAGCAAAACACAGATTTTGAAAAACTGACAGCTCTTTCCACTATAGTCTGGTAAAAATTATTTTCTTCAATACAAGCCATCATACAAAATGGACACTTCATTGACTCTGCACAGCAGGCTATGGCTGTGTCTCAAATCGCGCACTTATGTAGGCACACTTACATACAGTGTACTTTCTGCACTTATTATTGACTCAAATCAAACACTGCAGCTTTGCACTTACCAGCATTACCATTGTGTTTCACAGCTACTCACAGGCGTTCTACTGTCATTCAGTGATAACAACCATCAACCATCATTTGATCTGTTCCTGCTCTTTCCTCTATGTAGCCAATATGGCGACCATTGGGTGTGAGAAGTGTCTCGCATGAATGTCCACACTCGACTTTCTGACCGTTTCGAATGCGGTAGAGAAATCAAAGTGCGCTGTGTTTTTCTGTACTGTCAGTACTGTACTAGTAATTACTGTCCGTAATGCACAGCGGCAGACACAGGTTTTGCAACTTTTTTTTTTTTTTTTTTTTACATTCCAGCTGATGTAGAGTAGTAACTACATGAGGCACCATATTTGCAGCCATGGCATGTTAAATTCAGCAATGTTGCTTGTCCCAATTTTTTGACTTTGGTGCTGAAAGGGTTAATCCACAAAATTAATTTCAGCAGAAAACAGTTCTAACAGACCTTTTAAGTAAAAATCCATCAAAATGTCGTTCTCGTACTAGAATAGGAAATTTTTGTTTCTTAATTCCTCTGATCCCAAGGAACACTTTTGAGTCTCTATCCATACATTTAAAAGGACTACAAGTTTATAACCCCCTGAAATAAGGTTGTTTCTTTGAAGGTGTTACTTGTACTGGTATTCTGAAGGAGCAATTCAATAGCAGGTGTGCAATAAATACTTCTCTTAAGTTGTCCAATGGATTAACATCAGATGGGTACAAATGCCAAGGTTGATGTAATAATTGTAGTTTGCTCCACAACTGTCTCTGAGCATCTAAAGCACAGGTGCAGAAAAGAGGGGGCAGGTACCAGATGTGCCCCCACCACAGCCTGTCTGTGAATGGATAGGGACAGGCAGCTCCACTTGCCTCTCATATCATTCATGGCTCATTAAGTCCAAACTGTACTCTGGACATCTGCTCTGCATTTCTGAGTGAATGCGGTTTCACTGTCAGGATTTTCTATACCTATGCACCAAGTGTACTGTATAATATTTCAGCTCTGATTTTTTCCCCTCTCCACAAAAACAAAATACATTCAGCCACAGCTTCACTCAGGTTTCACTGCACAGACAAGAGACATAGAGTGATTGAGAGTAATTAAACCAACCTCAGGTTTTCATGCTGTTTGGTAAGATTGATGGTTAGTGACCCTGCTATCAGACTAAGGCTTCCTTTGTGTTGAAGTTGTTGAACTTTAAGTAATTTTTCAGTCCATGAAGTTTTATACTCCATGTTATATTCCTCATACGTGTTGCGAAGAGTCAGTATGGTTGAATCGTGAGTGAAAAGACTTGGGGACTTTGGCATGAAAGATCAGAAAATAATACCAAAGACAACTCCAAGTACATGTGGGGTTAGCACAAAAAGAAAACATGCTATATCTCTATTTTTGTTTCCTCTTACCACACCTCACAGCTCAACATCACAAAAAAATGCCTATCATGCTATGTTTTAAGCTTCTTTGAAAAAATGAAATAAAATAATAAAAGAAAAAATGAAGACAGTTTGGCAGATAAGTTCAGTATTCACACTTTGCAGCCTCTAGTGCCTGCCTCTACCATGTACTTTCAAGATATAAGAAGTTGCATTGTGCTCCAGATGTTTCAGTTTTGTTTAATAATTTTTAACAGTTTTGAATTTCCTACCAATTGATCTGCATGCATCAATGTGTGAATTGCGAGGTGCAAAAAAAGAGTATAAAAAATCCTTCCGTTTTGATAAGACCTCCTATCGCTATAAATCTAAATTAATGATGATGTCATTTCCTCACAAAGAAGTAGCACAAACCTGTTTCTACAAACTTGGTGAGTCTCCCCTGGGCTTATTAAATAATCATCTTGTGATTCAGATTTTTTCAAGCAACATGTTCAATTAAGTGCAAATTGACTGTGAATTCATGAAATATTTGGTCTTTTTCAAACACATGATAATTAGATACATCAGCCATACATTAATAAATTGTTTACTTGCCTTAGCAGGTTCCTTATTGCGCTAATAGGGCATGACAGATTTTTGCTTGTTAATAATTCTGCCTGTTGCCTGCTAGAGATGATGGATGGGGTGCAAACAGCTGCGGTATCAACATGCATTTCATGTAAAACAGGGACATGAAGACATGTTGTGTGCATGTGTGCGTGTGTTTGTGTATGCGTTTGCACTGTGCGTTGTTTGGCACATTTTTTTTGTGAAAGGTTGTGTGTGTGTGTGTGTGTGTGTGTGTGTTTGTGTGTGTGTGTGTGTTATCCTTGTCTTTTGGAGTCAGACCGGGGGCTATGTCTAATTGGAGTCTTCACACTTTCAGGCTTGACTCACACTGACACGCTCGACCTTGGCTCTCCTCCCCTTGCCATGAAAAGGGAAAAAAAACAGTGACACAGAAACATGCCTTCTTCTCTTCTTCTTCTTGGCTGAGAGGAGAAACTTTGTTGCTACTTACTCATTTTTTTTCCATCACTTCTACTCTCTCTGCTCTTGTTGTCTGCTTACACATACTTCTACATTCCCCTCTCTGTTTGAAAAGATGAACTTTTCAACCACAGAGGCATGATCTCAGAGACGTACAGGAAGGTCACAACTGTCTCTCAGCACTATGTCGCGGCTGGACATAGCCCTTATTTTAATTACATTTTTACATGACTTCACTGGCGCATATTCTTGTAGGAACAAAACCATACATTCAGGTACACAAAACATACAAATCAGGAAAAGTGCTCTAGGGTCAAACACCTCTACTTCTCGGAACTCAGCCATCAATAATCCTCTCACCATACATTTCAACACCTGGTCCCTCAGGTCCCTCTCCACTTTTAGCATCCAACGGCCCTTTTATAGGCTTGATTTTCCCGCTTCCATCAGGCAACATTGATCAAACAGCACTCTTAGCTTTTTTCAAGGTGGACATTACTACTGATGGCAACTAGTGCTGACAGCTCCAAGTGTAAAAAACTATGGCCATTATTCACCTGATTGGCCTCTCCTCCATCTCTCAGTGGTTGGCATTTCATGATTTGGCAGGTATTTATATCCCCACAGGACCAAATCCCCCTCACAGTGTCAGCAGTGAAGTGTAGGCTTTCTGGTGGTGTCAATTTAGGTGTTTAGTAGTGAGGAAGGACAAGAGCTGGCTCGATGATTGTAATGATGTGTTAGAGCTCAGCTTGGAAACACACTTTACCTGTGGGGTTACGTGTTCCCCTGGCAAGAGTTTAAGTTTTTCTTTTCGATTCTTACTTTCTGAATGTATAATTATGTATGATTTAACAACCTTGATACAAAATCAAATTAGAGAAAGCAGCGTAGCCATTATTGAATCTTTTCTTTGGACTCTCAAAATGTTTTAAAGTGAGAGTTCACGCCATTGGTGAAAAAAATAATTGCAAATAAAAACACAAGCAAATACATGAATCCAATAATTGTACCTACAGGTAATGATACTCATTGCAAACATGTGGTCTTCCATCTCAGGGGAATGAATGCTGAACTGATTCACACCTTTGCATCATGGATGCAATTGTGTCGACAATTTCACCTATTAAGGTAACTTCAATAGTTGAGAATGAGCTTTAGAAGAAGCATGCGGTTTCCAAGGAGACTGTGACTTCAAGATCCCTTCCCTTTGTCAGTGGTGGTGAGTCCAGCTCTGGGCAGGAAAACTACATTCCTTTGCATCCCATGTCTGCTCTTACTGTAGTCCCATTGGACATACACACTTGGACTGCGTGGGTAGAGGCACTGTGTAAATACAGGAGCATTATACAGATGTAAAAGTCTTCAAACTTGAGACACAAAGGCAGCTTTAAACCGAACAACAATTGTCTGTTTCTCCTGTGGCCTCCAGGCCTGCAGCTTAACATCACAGCCCAGACATCATGTGTGAAAGAGCTTGACAGACAAGCAGCTTCAAACAAGCAGCTGCCTCCTCAAGCAAAGCACATGTATACACCATGTGAGGTGTGTAAGAAAAGGGGCAGGAACCCTTTCTTCTAGGAATGTTTACATGTAAAATAAACTTAATCTGTACTTTCTCCCTCCACAAATTCAACACATAACCTCTTGTTTTTTAAGATCTTGATTGAAGCAAGTGGTAGTATAACATCTTAGCTATGGGGTATTGTTGTTTATTACAAAGGGTCACTTATACCCCTTTTGTGTGAGACTCTAATTAGGGACATATAGAGGTAGTTGATGGAGGTGTTTTGTGACACATTTGGGAGGGCACTTTTCACTCTCCCTCTCACAGTCTCTGCATCCATCCAGGGTGACTTGATTCATTTGAAGCACACAGCCGCTGAGTCTACAAATGTGGTCGTGTAACGAGGAGTTGGCTTAATAGACCCTTCTCATTTGTTTCCTGAGCTCACAGTGACACGGTTCACCATGACCTCAGCCTTGACATCATGTACCAGTGCCATGAACCGCCCTTTGTGGCAGGGGTGTTTTTGAAGGGTGCCCAATCTTTTCAGAGGGCATTGTGACACAGATTAACTCTGTGATTGTAAGTGTGTGGATTTATCACTTTGTGTACATGAGTTAAAAGCCACGGAGGTGTCATGGCATCTGTAAAACTGTTCTATACATACTTGGTTGTGGTTGGCTGCCCATTTACAGAGCAGTGAGAAAAGAGTAGCAGGTCATTTGGTCTGTCCTTGCCTTTGATACATACATTAGTCTGATGTATATTGTACACACCTGCATATAAAGTGAAACCCCCTACAGTGCACACTCACAATCACAAAACACTTGAATACTGGGTTTAAATAATTGTGCTCTATAAATATAATTGTCATTAGCTGCCACTACAGCTGCTGTAAATGCTTACAAAAACCCTTTGTTGTGATTACGACAGCTGAATGTGGCTTCAAAGTACTGTTGTGTTAAAACTAGATTACTTTTTTCCCATGTCAAAACCCCTGTTGAAAACATTTTGCAAATAATTTTTCTGTTAAATATTGGCAGCTGTTAAAAATTTTGACATACATCCATATTGTGCTTTTATAGACACATGATATACATGGTATAAGTAACATACCTTTGGTATTTAGATGTAAACTCAGCAGATAATCAGCACATGAAACTTTAGAGAGAGAGAGACTGAACCAAATCTTGGTTCACATCTGACATTTTAAGTGTAAGTGTCACATTTGTTCACCCACATTAAACCCCAGATGAGAGAATTAAAGGGTAGAGACATTCTGGAGAAAAAGCCTTTTTCATTTCCTCTTAAAAATTGTGAAAATTGAGTTAACAATGTCTCATTACATTTCTGACTAAAGCAAGGGACCTTTGGGGTCTGATCCATAGATGAGGATGAGCACTCTTGTTATGTCGTGTCTCACTGAGATGCACAGAGAAAAGGTCCTTAAGAATATCTTCCTCGCACTTGGACAGGAGGCGCAATTATGCTTGCCACGATTTCAGCAGAGACGCGCACATACCCGTCATGTTGAGTGGGTTTGCAGGCTGTGGGCGGCGTGCCAGGGGAAGGTCAGAGTGCCCATCTTGTATCCAGATTTGTCGGCTCTGCTCCTACATGTGTTTTGTCAGGGCTGTGCGGTCTAGAAAATCCTGGAATAAGAGTGCTGATTGCTGTGATTGCTGCGCTGCCATACACCTAGTTTAGTATTCCTCCAGAGACAGAGAGATAGAACATCTCTCTTTAATGGTTTCTGAACAAAGTTGCATTTTGTTATAAGGAAGATCTGCATAACTTCATGCGACAATGAGATACAGTTCTGACTTTTCACTGTAAAAGAACAACATCACTGGCCAACACTCTTTTGTAAAACATATTCTAATAAGCATATGCAGAGAAAAACAATAACTACTCAATCTCAATGTTACCATGTAGAACAAAACACACTTTGTATTCACAGCTTTGCACAATCAGTCTGTGAGTCTGCTCATAATTCATACAGAGCAGGGCACTAAACACACCATGAAAGTGGGTGCCAGAATGAGGAGGAAGCTCCCTGGGGGATTCCCATTCCTGCATTTGTACCTTATCCATACCTTTTCTCAGGTCCCATCTGTTTGCCTGCTCAAATCCCCCTGGCCTGTGCTAAACACAGTGCTGTGCTCTCCTCTGCGATAGGAGAGGAAAAAACGAATGGGCAATATTTGGTATTTAAATGTAGTCTCTGTGATGCATGGTATTGCTCTTATGAAGCTATATCCCCAGAGTAACATTTAGCTACTGCTGAGCAGGTTACACACATGGCTGGGTGAGTTAGCGGCACCCACACACTGTAAGCTGAACAGACTGGAATATGAATAGCAGTGGAAGTTGAGAGGGAATAAGTAATGCTTCACCAGCAGACTCGAGTTGTTTTGTGTATGAGTTACTTTGTAAGATAGATTTTTCTCTGAGGATGCTCATTTCCTCATGACTCAGTTCACTTTGTGAGGCAATTACCCTTCCAAAACCCCAATCTCTTCGGCTTCAACACAACAAAACATACAAGCAAAAACACAGTGCTTCTGGCAGGTTGAACGACTGATTATAGATCTGAAACGGCAGCCATGATGATAACTGTACACCTCAGGAGAAGGGCGTTCTCTTCTGTTACAAGGGTGACACTGTCAAACCACCTCCCTGCGGTGTCTGACAGGTGCAGGGAGTCGGGTTTTTTTGATCCTCAGCGGGGGCATTGGACAGGATATCACGCCCTCTGATCCCACACACTGTCCCCTGCCGACCATAAAGATGCCTTCCTTTTTATCTGTAACCCACCGTTGACAAGTACCTCTTACTGCCATGTGGTCTCCTGGGGCAGCTGTCATGCTGCACAGAGCCCCCCCCCCCCACACACACAGTCTGCGCTGCATTAATACCTACAACTCATTTTACAACCATTAATAACATGGGAAAACTAGCTCCCAGAGGATATGTACATGGCTTTAGCAGCCAAGATCAATTTGAACATGACAAATAATTCAAAGAGAGGTTCATTATGTTACCAATTAGAGAAGCAGGGCTTATCTCCCTTGGCTTGGTTGCATTAAAAGCTTGGCCATCAAGCTTGACGTAAGGCACTTGAAAAAAAAATACATTGAAGTTGGCCTTCCGGAGTGGGTCTCTAATTATACTTCTAAATTGCTGGTGAGGGCCAATTTTAAGACATGAGATGAAGAATTCTAATCAATAATGCAGTGCAGATGTTTAGTAACATTCTGTCAAACAAAACAGAGACTTTTTTCGGAACAAGATGTGATTCCCAGCATAGAACAGGTCTCAAGAGGTCATATTTCTCTGGTAGCTTTCACTTAGCTGGTTTCGAGGGATACATATACGTGGGCTGTTCCCTGTTATTGGAGGCTAATGAGGAGGAGAAATGTGCTTTCTGCCCATCTCTTCTATCTGACTGCTTGCCTGTTTCGGCTGCTCCGAGTTGTCACGGTGCTTTGAGCTCCTGATGTAGCGTATTAGGCAGGACAATCGTTATTAAGCACATTTCAGGCTCAATTACCGCTCAAATGCACAGCCATCAAGGCTCCACAATGGGTTCCCAACAGATGGTTGCCAGTGTCGGGTAGACAGGGTTGGTGATGTCTTTGTCAAACTAGGTGCTGCTGGGTAAAAAAAGATAAACATGATAGTATCTGAACCAGTTCGTAGCTATACCACACTGTTGTTACTTGTGTTGTATTTTATGAAACCAACTTTAATAATGAGCTTTGGATAGTGCAGTTTTGCTTGCCCTCTTGCATTGGTGCCTTGAATAGACTGAGAGCAACAATCAAAAGGTAGAATTTTGAAACTGGCATAACTTCCTCTCCAGACCAGTGTGTCATGGGAACCTGAGTGTGGCTTTGATATCTTGTTGGTGCCAGCTCTGCAAATGTTAACCACACTCCGCAAACCAGCTGTGTACCCAGAGACTCTTTGATCCTGTGTTTGGCAAGATTAAACAAATTGCACCAAGTTTAGTGATTTTATAATTAGTCAAATTTAAGGTGTTATAGGAAATAAGTTGCTCTGGAATATGCCAAGTATTATTAGTGGCACAAGAAAGATCATACTTTTAAAGAAAATCTTAATCTTCAAATAAACATTGACATGTTTTCAGCTATTTCTGTTGAGATAATTGGCAAGGTTTTTTTGACAAGGGTGCCTCGGCAGACTCACGCAGTGAAATCATGAAGTGTGTGTTTGTGTGTTTGCAGGCATGCAAATTCAAATAAAACTTTATTCTGTCCACTAGTAAAGGGCTCTTCACTAAATTTTTCACTGGAAGAACTGGTGCTACCAACTTTCTCAGTTGGTCGCACAAGTATATTATATGGCCGCACCCTTCTGTGGTGCTAAAGCATGATCATGCATGTTGGTGAACTGCTGTCTTAATTAGCAAAATATTTCACTGTGAATATGATGTTTGTGTGGCTAACAAAAAAATTCTTCTATATAATTTTTAGAGAAATGTTTTCAAATACAAGCAAAGCATAACAACAGACATGTATGTGTTTACATGTATTGCATTTTTTGATTTGTATAGATTCTGTACTTAATGAAAAAGAAATTGGGAGGGGCTCAGTGATGCAGTGCTCCCAACAGGTTTAGTGTTTCTTCATGCCGTTATGAAACTTCAAAGTCCAAGTAACTCAAGTTTAAGCTGTGTTGACCCAGTAACAAGCTTAGAGTTGCCTGCAACAGACAGTCCATACTGTGGACAACAGACACACAACATCACTTTCCCCTTATACACCAACCACATGTGCTGTACCAGCCATTGTGGTTGAGATCAGTACTAGCTGCTCGGCTGGTGTCTCCCTGTCCCTTCTTTTTATCATCAGTACTATCTGATTTCCCACCTTTCTCCCGCACCACCAGCCTCCTCTTCCTTTCTCCTTGTTTTGTTTTCAAAATAATCAGCTATAAGTTTCCTCATTAGTAGAAATAGCAAAAAGCTTGTTGTTGTGAAGTTCTGTCTGTCTTTGGTGTATGATGCGTGTGTTCACTGTACCCTTCAGAACAGTGCAGATGGGCCACACTAACTAAGCCAGTGAAAAAGACGGCGACTCTCAACCATAATGTCTAATGCAGTGTCTGTGTTAGAGGGAGCATTAAAACATATGTACTTGCACAAATGCCACCAGATGAAATTCTTACTCGCACCAGCTAATTCAAAATCTGTGAGGTGTCTCAGTTTATGTTGTAGACTTAATATTTTTTTGAAGTGAACAAAGCAGGGACCTTGAAGTCATTGAACAACAGGGTGAGTTTACTTAAAGAATAATATTGCAATGTGTGCTTTGGCTGGAGAACAAAATAATTCACCATCTGTTTCATTTGATGAATTAGGAAGTGGAGCAGGAGGGGCAATTTTAAAAACAGAGCACAGTTTACAAGACAGGGTCTCAAAAATTATACACATCAGAGCATGCCAAAGAAATCATTGAGTCACTTAAACTGATAAAGTGATATATTACCTTAGATTGGTGCTGTGAGAAAACTCAACTGCCCCTCCTATTTGAAGCGAAAAAGCCTTACTTTGGAACAAACCACCCTTTGCTGTTTACATAAACATGGACTGGAGTAAGTGTAGAGTGCATCTCAGTTCCCTCAGTTTGATCTTAATTTTGGTCACAAAGCATTATCTCTGAACTGGAGCTTCACTTAAGAAAACAGAGTCAGTCTAAGGTAAAAGTCCATGCAAGGCTTTGTGAGTAGTGCGGTTTAGAAAAGAGACGTTACATAGCCCTCAGATAGTGACTCACACTCTGCTTTACAGACAGCCAAATTATATAAAGATAATCACGTTCAAAGATAAGCCAGTTGCAGTTTCCCCCAGCGCATGCAATGTTACTTAGTCACTTTAGCCTGTCAGGGAGAATTACCCATGGTAGAAGTGAAAATCTAAATCTATAACTCAGGGCAAAATTCAAAACCTCTCCACTGAGAGGAGAGTCTTGTTGTCTATCAGCATTTGATTTGTGTATGTGGGCCTACAGCACAAACTTATCATATCTGGGATTTCAATTTGATATACCACAACCAATAAGATCATGTTTTAGTGTTCTCTAAAAAAAAAAAAAAAAAAGTAGGGATTTAAATATTAAAACACAGAAATGTAACTTATAGTGCCTTAATTTTTTAAAATAATTTTCTTTGTTGTTATCTCAACATGTTTTTAAGCCTGCACGGTAGCTTGAAAGACTCCCCACAGATTTGAAACATTTAATAAAATCAAATATTTAATTCATACACATCCATTCCAAAACACTTTCTTGTGATGCGGCAAATATGGAAATAACTCTGAGTGCTGCATGGTTTGGATGATTATGATAATGCTGATCTGCTAATGTCATTTCGACTCTGAGGCTGAGGAAGCTATCATAGTAAGTAACAGTCATCCCCTCAAATCAAATCAAGAGCTTTGGTTCATTTCCAAAACAACCTAGAGACATAACAGCGACCATCTTTGAACTGTAAATCACATTTGAAAGCTGTTCACGTCTCCAATTTGCAGTGTTTCAGTTACTTATCAGAATATCTCCTGTGTGAAAGTGAGTGCGTTGGAGAAGCTACAGTTAGCCTATTTAACCACCCACCTGGGCCCCTACCACCCACCTTAGCATCTGAGTCACTCTCTGCCTTCTCTTTCAGATGGGCTGAGCTGGAGAATTAACAGCGCAGCACAGGACAGCTCAGCTTGGCGTGCGTGTGTGGGCGGAACAGCCTTATGGCTTCAGTCATTCAACCAACTAGGAGGGCATCAAAGAGACACAAGCAGAGAGAGAGAGAGAGAGAGAGAGAGTAAGAGAGAGAGAAGGGGAGAGAGAGTGAGAAAGAGAGAAAGAGAGAGAGGGAGAAACAACAACTCAAAACGAGATGTCAAACAAAGAATATGAGAATATGAGGGGGAGGTGAGGATCCATAGACAGAAAGCAAAATAAAAAAGCCAAGAAGGAGCAGGACAGACAGGCCAGACACCAGAGGAGGGAGCATATAGAGAGGAGAATGCAGAGCAAACAAAAGAAACATGACAAACATCCTCTTCTCTGTGTCCATAGCCTGACACACAGGCAGCCACTGTTGAGAGCGGTAATATTACCTCCACCACAACTCCACTCATATGCCCAAGAAGTTCCTTCGGCAGGATTGTTGGCATGAGCGCTGATGCTTTTGTTCTGCCAAATAACATTAGGAGGTGGGCAGGCAGAAGAGACAGGGCCCCGCTTCTGAGATGGCACAGATGCCGGCAAAGAAAGTGTGAGACCAGTTAAACACAAGGCAGAGAATTGTACAGACGTGGCAGAAGTGACAGTTAAGCTTCCTGTGGTGGACACTGATGCCATTGAGATTTTGTCTCATGCATATTTTAGAGATTTACCGCATGTCAGCAGTGTCCTGAGTCAAGATGGTGATTTAGGGATTTTCAAGACTTGAATGACAATTAATTCATTGTTCGCTCATTATTGGTAGCAGGGGAAAGAGGTAATTAATAATGGGATGATGTTTTGACAACTTTTTTGTGATCAAGCACTTCTAAGCTGTGTTATATTTCAAGAGTTTGTGACAGAATACTGAATATAGACACCAACATAGCCCCCCTTCTTTCTGCATTTTCACCCAAAAAAAATGCATCGCTGTTCAATGCATCAACTCTTTTTCCTTCGGCACAGCTCTGAAGAGCTATCCAACGTTAAGCTCCTCTTCACATTGAGCTTCTCAGTTCTCAGAATTGATCCTATCTTACTTTAAGTCAGGCCTTGACAAACTGTCAGCAGAAGCAGCCTCTTGCTCTTTTGCGTATTATATATCCTCTTATTGTCTGCTCATTTCCAATGTCCTCCAGCACTAAACAGACGATAAATCTTTTCAGCTAACTGTGAGACCAGTACTTCTCTTAGCTTCCTCTGATCCCATCAAGGAATCTTTGTTTTTAAGTGCTGACGCTATAATGCTTCTGTCTGAGCAAAAAGCGGATGATTCCTAAGCCATGCAGAGAATGCATGTTGTTCCATCCCCATGACTGGGTGAGCGTTGTGTGTTAATGTGATTAGTGAGACATTAACGCCTCCATGCTCAGCCAGGCAGAAGCAGAAACAGGCTTGCTTTAGAACAACTCTCTCTCTCTCTCTCTCATGCTCTCTTTCTTCTATTCTCAAAGGATGCCACTACCTACCCTGTGGTTGTTTTACAATATAAGTGGAAAAAAAATGTTTTTCTTCATTATAGTCCGTGTGAGAGAAAAGTGAACTTAAATGAAAAAAAAAAAAAAAACATTACACAGCAGAATAATTTCAAATACGGTAACTGGGGAGGTAGAAAAGTAGAGTTTTGTGAATTGAAAAAGGGGCAAGTGTATTCATTTTCATTCATACACCCGATCCAACTTTCATGTTTTTAATATTACTGGATGTTTTATTTATTTTAACTGAACGACATGTGAACTTGATTAATCAATTTGCTATCATGACTGGCATACTTCAATGCATCTACCAATTCTGTTTGAGTTTTTAAGAAACCTTAACAATGGTGTGCCTCAAGGAAGCGTTTTTGGTCCTATTCTTTTTTTCAGAGTTTGCATGGGGAGGAAATGCATGGCTGTTGCACAAGAGTTTGATTATAGTCTTTCAGTAATTCCTCCCCCATGAACCTGTGCTATGAAATAGATTCACACATTGTTTTTTCTACAAGTCAAAGTAAAATCTATACAAAATGTGTTACATATAAATACAAAAATATTTAGTTACAGCCTGTAGCAATATGGTGCAATAATATTTTTGAAGAAGTCTCGCCTTTGAAGGCAGGGTCTGCATGAATTTTCGTTATTGATTGTAAACACAACATTCAAACTGCGCTCTCGATCTGAGGCTTAGTGAGAGCGGCAGCACAGTATACTGTAGCTTGTAACTGTAGCTACATGAACACTCACCAGTCCAGTGAGCACCTGCAGCATCACATTTCTGCATGGGAGGAACTCAGGAGACATACACCTGACTCCTTTCAGGTAAATAAGGTATCCTGCAAATATTGTATCATTCTTCTTCCATGTTGAAGATACTACTGTAGCTGCTTGGAGTAGCTTCACCCACTTGCTATCATCAACAATGCAAAGTCATGTACACTGAGCACACTGTGATTGATTGGTCACCACACCTACTCACCACCAAGTCAACCAAAACATCAAAATACCTCAACTAAGAGGGGGTTAAGGTAACCGGACCCTGAGACACATTTTATCTTTTGGGAAAATCTTTAGGGGGGGCACATGATGGCCAGTCAGATTTCAAGGGGCACTGTTCAACCCCTCTTGTCATGCCTCGAGTTGAAGGTTCGCTGAGTTCCCCGAGTTCATGCAAAGGACGGTTATTGTAGTGAATTCTTTATGGGGCATTGTCAAAATTCAACATGCATTCCAAGTTGTATTGTGGCCTTTGTGTTGTGATATGCATCTTACCATAGCACTATAGGAAAACTCAAGTCCTAGTCTGGAAAAAGAACAACAGAGACTAAAGTCAGCCAGTGACACCCTGTTCAAGCAGATTCACACCAATGTTTAGATAGTGATTTGAAAATATCCACCTGAAAGTGATGTCTCAATCAATTTTCCATTCTCCTTTTTCTGCTATTCTTTCCCCTTTGAATGCCACTCTGTTTAGGTTCTATTTTGGGACACAATATACATGTTTCCCTGCCTGTGCTAGGTTACAACAACACAAATAGTTGTAGTTTCTTACAGTCAGCTCAAATGCATAGTACAATTGACCCCATCAGCTCACTACACCGCTCACTTTGACTTATTCTGCTACATTCACATGCGCATGTACCATGAAGATATTTTGCTCATTCTAGTACTATTATCACTTTTGCACAAGCTAGTTGGTTGCATGCAGCCTATGTTAAGTAGCTCAAAGGTATGGATAGATACACTGCTTATGGCCTGTGAATCTCTGCTTGTCACCTGTAGTTCACTGTTTTTTGTGTGCACCATTTTCTGCATTTCATACTGGTATACTGGTCACACCAGTAAATATGGTTCAACTCATTTTTTAGATGACACAAAGTATATTACAAGTGTTTTCATGCTCAGAATTTCACAATACTTTCCAGGTCCAATAATGTGTCACTGCTTGCAGTGAAGGGCTACAATCAAATAATGGTAAATCTTGAGGTAGTTAGAGTGCTTTTAGACAATACTCATCACTTAGCCATGGCATTTTCTTGGTGTCCATCCATATCTATGGTGGGTTCATCCTTGTACGACAGGGTGCTACCTCACTCTAACTATAGCATTAAATGAGTGTGAACTGCTAGAATTGTGATTAGAAGTGCAAAAGCGATGAAAGCAGAAGACTTAGATCATTATTTCATGTTACATGATACTATAGAACTCAGTCTACAAGGTACAGTTGATTAAATAAAGCACTTTGTGTTAATGTGCACATAAGAGAGAAAGGAAGTCAGAGTGATGACAATGCTAGAATACAGAAGATCCATCTTTGAATGATTTCCTCTGAAGAACATTCTTGGCTTTCACTTTGCTCCACTGAGGACTGAATCTTTTCAGCTCCCTATCCTCCCACCCAGATCCACCTCTCTGCCGTCCTTCTCCTCCCCTGTTGTCCCTCTCTTTACTTTTCAGTCCCATCAAGCCTCCTCAGCTACTGTTGCTACCCAAATCCTCTTCATCACACAGCACCAAAAAAAAAATTACAGGGAAATGAAAGGAGGAGGAGGTTGGCCCACACACTGAAGGAGGTGCAGACTGAGGGGAAATGGGACTCTGGTCTGCCAGAGCTGAACAAGGTACAAATGAGTGAATGAGGAGAAAAGTAATGTTTAGGGGGCGTGGTAGTGAGGGAGTCTAACTATGCAGACTCAGAGGGTCACTGTGTAGGCAGTGGTGTGTTGTTTGTTTTATCAGTGCCCCACTGGTGCTATGGGATGGGGTTTGAATGAAGGCCAGTGGCCACAGCTTGCCATGGAGGGTCCGGTGATGAATGTTCAGAAGCAATCTAGGACACTGCAGCAGAAACACCATCAATTCAGTGGCTGCATCACAGCACGGCTGGGAGGAAACTGCGCTAAGGAATGTGTCCCCATATGTTCACGCAAATGTGTGTACCTACAAATTCCATTGTGTTTAAGAAAGTTTGTGTGTGTGTTTTAAGCTCATACGGGGGAAGGGGTTAAAGGATTACAGCTGTCTCTTGGCTGTGGGAAGTAGCTGAGCAATGCTTCCCATTGGTCATTCCCATGAACCCTTGCTCCTTAAGGGGCATGTTGGGAGGCAACAGTGAGGACAGGGAAGTGGACCATACACGGCCAAGCTGCCACTCCAACCTTGAGAAAAAAAAATCGTAGAGTATTTGTTTGTTGACACATTAAATTACTGTTGGCATTTATTTCAAAATACATATTTATGCTTTTGTGGCCCACTACTTTCTGAATGTATGCACAGATTTACAACAAATCCTTCAAAAATATGCCCATATATTTTTATTCTCAGTCTTCACCAACCAAAGTTTATTCCTGGTCTGATCCCAAGATGTCTCACCTATACCAAAAAATAATCACTTATCAACAGGTCTTTCTAGTTGTGAGGTCTGCCAGGCTCCGTCTCTCTATGGAGGGTATAATTAGGACAAGAAGGGTGGGCATTTTGCCTCAAACATCACCCTCTGAAAAAAAAAAAAAAAGACCCACACGGTGATAAGGGCAAAGAATCCCAAGCAAGTCATGGATTTTACAAGCTTGTCATGGTTTTACTCCCATCCCCTACAGCAGAGCACATTTACTGTGAAGGAAACAGCACAAATAATCACATTGCCTTTGCCCTAACTGTATCAAAATTCTGTTTGGGGAGCTTGAAGAGGCAGCAAAACTTCTCTGTCCCTCACTGTCACAGAGATAGAAAGGATGACTTCACAGAGCTTTTCCTGAAGGAGCAATATCTTGGCTGCATGTTTCAGTCCCTGGCACTCGCTTGCTGGATGTCTTAGTTAAAGAGTATAGCCCGTGGAAAACGTTTCCGTAATTTATTTGATCACATTAAAATTGGGAACAGATTTGTTTGCTGTGACAATGTTTGTTGAGTTCGGGGCAGCCAGACTGTCTCCCACAGTAGCCTGTTGGTTGTGTATGAAGCTACAGACAAGATGTGTGCAGGCCTATACAAACACTGTACTTTACCTTCCCCAGTACTGTCAAGAAATCTGTCTGTATGCTCAGAGGAAAACATCACACATATGGAATTTTCCTACCTCACCGTTTACTGTTTTATGTCCTTAGAACCCAATTATAATCATTAGTACTTTTTGTATGTGAGGCGCAATCATGACCACAAAATGTCCCATTCCTTTTACAGTGTCCAAAAATACTCTACTGTTTTGACTTCATGGTAAATGGGATGATCAAAGGGCTCTTTGACCTGTGAGCCAAAATACCCACCTATCACCTCACAAGTGGCTGACTGCCACAAGCCACAAATCTTCAAATGCGTTTCCTGCGTCTGGACAGTTGATGCACTAGAACCAGCAATCAAAACTGTAGTATAGATGTTTTACTGAGTTATTGTGCTCCCAAACACTGCACAGTGAGCCCAGGGTGTATCTTAATCCCACTTTTTCAGGTAGAATGAACAGTAACCTCTCATTTAGAATGCTATTTCTTGTTATTTTTGAATTCACACCCTGCTCTCCCACTTCAGAGGCTGTTTGAAATCCATGACACATTGTCTGCTGTCCAGACCACACACCACACACGACTTAAATGAGCAGTGGCTAAGAGTCTCACGTCCCCTGCGTGGCTTTCACATAAAGGTTATTAACAAATTGAAGAAAGGAGAATCTTACAGAGGCACAGTGCTGATTAAAAAAAGAGAAGGGTACATGTATACTGTCATCAACTTAGATAAGAGAAACTGTTCTATATCTGGTCCATCGTATGTGCCTGTGTTTTATGGTGTCTCATCCTCAGAATAATAAGACATCACAATTCTCAAGTTTTTCCCGTAAAGCTCCTGTGAGCAGTTTTTGATAGTCTTTAAAACAGACTCAAGTGACTACTGATGCTTCTTTATATCCAGCAAAAGTCTCCACAAGAAGACTGAGTCTGTCTTTAAAGTGATAAAATCCTTACAATCCTTGCTGGTAGAATCAAAATGAGATTTCTTGTCGGTCTATGGTACTTATGCATGCACATGACCAGAAGGGGCACCAAAATCAACACAAACCATTAGTTTTCTGACTTGGATGTATTCCTATGACCTTTGACAAAAATAAATTCACCAACAAGACATGTTATTTTGGGCAATTATTTTTTTAAATGTATGTATCATACATTTCACTGCTAACAGTAATTTTTTACCATTTGTTTCCCAAAAAAGTAGTGTGGTGTGAGATGCCTCTTTTAAATCACAATATAATAAAAGAAAATAGTCAAGATATATCTTACCCATGTTTAAGATAGGATTTGCAGATGTGTAGGTACCACTTTGTCCACAGGGGGCACTAAAATCACTCCAATGAAAAAGTTACTCACAGAAAGATATACAACTTTGAATCAGTTTAACAATGTAGCAGACTGAACAAAGTTGGATCAACTTATTTTCAGCCTTTGGAAAATAGCCAAAATAATTCAGGACTTAAGAGAGTGGTTAGAAAAGCCTGTGCACATGAAAACGGTCGGACTGGGAGGAAAGAACACGAATATAAATGCCCGTTGAGGAGCAGTGTCAGGCCATAGGCCTCAATATCACGGCCTGTCTCATGCAGACGCCAGAGAAATATTATGGCTCTGGCGGAAATTAATTGTGGGCACCGAGAGTTCCTCGAGACAACACTGGTGTCAGGGGGGGAATAAGGGCAGCTGCCTCCAGGCATAGACCTGTGCCAAGTAAACATCAGGCACAACCCACCAAAGGATTTTTTTCTAAGATGCCTTTGAGGCCTCACCTAAAGGTTCTTTGATTCTAATTCAAAAAAGAGAAATAAAGACTTTTTGATAGTTTCAGAGCTGGTGAGACAGAGAGAAGTATTGGACCTGACAAGAATAACACTCATAAAAATGAATGAGGCCCTGGAAGGTTTTGAAATGAGGCCTCTTTGCATCAAACTGTGGATCATGCAATGGAAAAACCTAAACTGAATTCTTCAGTATTTTGGAGACTCACTCGTGAAGTCAGCCTGCAGGGGCGACTTTACTTTTCTACAATTACACTTAAAACTTTAACTGTCAGCCATGCAATCAAAATGTTGACTTACTGTTAAGATAGTGGGTAACTCACATTTCTCTGAAAGCTTTTACCTTTACGGAGACATCAAACTCTTAAAAGCAATAGTGTACATCAGTTCTTTCTGATAAGGGGATAACAGGGTCTCTCTGGGTGCATAAAGCAAGGTCTTTGGGTAGTAGAGTGGCCTGAGGGCCTGTGCAGAGCTGCTACTTCACACTGACCACCACAGTAATGGCCTAGCAGAGCAGATATCATTATCATTATCTGTCATTAGTGATACAAGTGTGAGTCTGTGGAAAAAGACCATATTTGGACATAGGCACTGGTCACTGTTAGGTCTATTTATATGACAGTCAGATGTATTCAAAGTGCACTCTCAATAAAGTACTTAAATATGATCAATTGTGAATTTCTGGAAGCTCCAGAATTACAAAAAGAAATGGACCTGTGTTGTATTTGTGCTTTTGCTGCAGTGTCAGAATCAAATCCGAAATTTTTCTAACTAACAAGAACAGAGATGATAAAACTATGCCATATGTGCGTGAGATATGTCTCGGCATATGTTAACTGGGAATTTCACCTTTGTTTCTCACCCTAAGTCAGACCACTGGGAGAGCACATGCTGGCGCTGTCTTTTCTTCAGCATGGTTGTTTTGGCAGTGATTTTTTTTTTTATTAATCAAGGGATCTAAGAGATTTGTCATATGGCTTTGATAATCCTTGTCATTTAATTTTATTCCTGTTTCCATGTTTTCACCAGAAGACATCAGCAGGCAGCCAGCTCTGTATGGTAGTGAAAAGGGCAGGATGCTACATGTGGTTCAACCATACATAAGTTTTAAAGATGTATTTCTGATAACGTTTGACCAAATTACACAAATTTACCCTTAGAATAAAAGAAATATCTACACACAAGGTCATTATTATATCTTTTTACCAAAAAATCAAGCAATCATAAGGTGATTTAGGCCATTTCCCCAAAAAAGAAAAACTGAAAAATGATGGTATGGTCCCTCAAGTCCAGACCTCAACCCCATCCAGTGCAGTCCCAATTAGGGACGAGTGGTTAAATAAACTGGACAAATCCATTAAACCTTCAAAGGAAAGTGTTAGGCTTGAGTTGCAGGAGGCATAGTCTAACACAATGAAGTTTTTTAGGGTTATATTGATACATCCCCAGAAATGTGCTGCTTTAAATGCTGCAAAAGGTGGGCAAATCAAATATCAAAGTTAAAGGAGGATGAAATTATATGAAGTATAAAGAACACATGAAATAACATTATTTAAATACAGGACCTGACTGGATACCAGCCCCGCTTTTATTTGATTTTGATTCTACAAATATAAAATGGTGGGATGAGATTTCTTTACAAGCAACTCTCAGTCCCCGCGATCATGTCGTTAGTTTATGGTGCAAACTTTTACTTGTTTGGTGCAGCTCATTCTCCTCCAACTACGAGCGTAATTTCACACATCCTCAGCATTACCGCTCCACTGAGCCACACCTGTACAACTTACAGACCGGTGGTGCTGATTAAAAAACAACTGACATCAGCAGTGGTAAAATGAACAAACGCCTCTTGTCACACTTCCGACCCTAGGGTGAAAGAGTGCAAATGAACAAGTGATCAGTTACTCACTTTGTAATAATCTGTACAATATTACTTCCCATGGCTGTGCTAACCTGTTTCTGCAGCAAAGTTTTTCTTTTTCTTTATCAATAGATGTTGGGTAATGACTTTTCTTCAAACTATTCTTTCACCCACTCTGGTTGATTGATTTTTTTCTTTCATTCCCTCCTCCTCTTTCTCTGTTCTTCCATTATTCATTTTAAGCCGTAGCACCCTGTGTGACAGATTGTGCAGTGTGAGTCCCGCTGGTGCTTTTGACACTTAATAAAACATATCACTTAAACCAATTACAGAGAGCAAGGTGAAGGAGTGGCAGAGCTCCTTTCTAATTGTAGTTTCATCAGGTTTTGGAACACAGTTCCTGTTTAAGTCCACAGAACCATAAACTTTTAGACAATGAAAATTTTATGCAACAAACATTTCATCAAATTTGAACACTATTTTCATAAAAAATCTTATTTTATAAAAAAAACAAAAAACAATATCCAGTATAGAAAAAACAAGCAAATACAGTAGATGAATGAAATGCAGAGTGAGAGATGTAAAATTACATGGTAAAGAATTGTGTATCACCAGAGTTAAATGTCAAAGAAATCTTAACTTGACCGACCTGACCTTTAAGCTTTACCTTTAATTTTGCATTGTCTTTTGATAACAGTACTTTGTTTCAGCACTGACAACTGACAAGTGAAAGCAGCAGTATTTTTCCTGAAAAATATAATCAAGAAACATATTAAGGAGAAATGAACTGGAATGTTAAAATATTCAGAAGCAGAGGTTGATGTTGTCTGCCACAACACGACACCAGCATGCAAAGCTGTTGTGTTCCCAAAGGCTCCAGTGTGGGTCTTCCTCCGTATAAAATGCTACCATTGGATTCAATTTAAATACAAAAAAAATTAAAGATCCCCACACTATATGTGCTGACCACAGAAATCCACAATACAATGTCACCGCAGGACCATGGTCATTGGATGAAGGTGTTGAATAAATTGATGGGCAGATGTGCCATTTTCTTTAGCTAAACTGAAATAGTCATTTCTTTGCAAAGTAGAAGTCACACTGGAAGTCACACTAGATTAAAAAAACAACAACAACAGATAATCAGGTAGGAAATATTTATTCATTGTTATTATTAAATTAATGAAATTTGGGTGAAGTTTTGGATTTAGATATGAAATACACACCTGACCAAAATCATAAGACCAGTTGAAGAATTGCACAGATTTACCTTTTACACTGTTGGTTCTTAAAAAGGCTCTGAAGCAGTTTCAAAATGCAAAAGGAAGGACAGAGAGCGAGCCACAAAAAGTGAGTGAGCAGTTGATTGAAAACAATCCAACAGTGTAACAACCTAACAGTGTAAAAGGTAAATTTGTGCAAAATCTCCACTGGTCTTTGAAATTTTGATCAGTAGTGTATAAAAGCCACATTCTCATAAATAAACGTCTTATTACCTGAAGAACAAATCAACAATAAAATAACTTATATCTTGGCAGGACTTTGACTATGAATGACTTTGAAGGAATGAATGGACTAGCCATTCATTTATCTTTGGTCATTTCGATTTATCACAACAGCATCTTCACAGGTCCCCCAAGAAAATCAATGAAATAACTTCAGCTGATTCAGAGAGCTGTTGCTGGACTCCTCACTGACACAAAGAGAGGGGCTCATAGTACATATTACTCCGACTCTTACAGGTTAACACTTGCTCCCCGTTTGTCAAGGATCTAAATTCATTGTACTGCTGCTGTTTTAAAGTGTGATTTGAGGAACAAAATAGAGTGATTATCTTCAGCATCATGACTGTTATGGTCTGCTTACTATTATCATCTATGTCCTATGTATCCAGACCAAACTCCCTGAAAGTTGCCAGTCTGCTAAAACTCTCTGTTCAGGTGGGTGGAGGGTGAAGACCCATCCGTTTGCAGCTGCCTTTATTTATTCTAACCATGACACTGAACTGTAACATTTACCATCCTTTCTTCCCAACCATTACCATAATGAAGTTCCTTATATTTGATGTTCATCAGTATGATTTGGCTTGCTGAAGTTGATCTTAAAATGCTTTTGGATTATATGTTTCTTTCCTGTTTTTCCCATTATGTATTACCTTGTATGATGCACTTTGAAGCCCTCTTATTTTGGAATGCACTATCCTGGCATGTATTGTCATACCATTGAGTACTCTTTACTGATACTCATTTTGTTACACCAGCAAAAACTTTATACGCAAGAAGAACAAGAGAAAAAAAACACATAGACAGAAGTGATAATTAAATGACAAATTTATAGAAAATGAATGCTGACTATAGGTTGAGTTATTGTCATAACGTGCAAGTGAATCTCGGCATTTCATTTTAAAGCTACTCAGTGCATTGATTTGAATGATTGCGTTAATGCAACAAAAAGGTGAGAGGGTTGTTCACACTCATTAACACAAGGAGAAAAACAAGTCTACTTATTATACGAGCAGAATGAACAGAGTGAGTTGTCGATCTATCATGTATGTTTTGCTTATACTGGTTGATAATGCACACCATCCTTTTCCTTGGTAACCTGTCTCAGTATGGTTCTTTTAGTGCTTTTAATGTCAGCGTAGTTGCATACATGTGGCCTTTTTTCAGGACTTTTAACACCCAAACTGTTTAAAATCTTGTTGAATTCAGAAGTAGTCATGATGAAAATGTTTCTCGTCAAGTACTCATAAATTGTGTGCTATCAATAAATTCTTAACGTGTTTACAGCTTCAAGTAATTCAGTTCATAGAGCACGTTGTTTTTTTTGTTTTTTTTTAAAGTTATTTTTTTGGCCTTTGTGCCTTTATTTGATAGAGGAGGACAGTGGACAGTGCCGGAAAGGGGAGAGAGAGTGGGGAGTGACATGGGGGAAATGGCCACAGGTCGGATTCGAACCCGGGTCGCCCGCTCGAGGACAAGCCTCATGGTGCGCAGCCATATCCACTAGGCCATCCGCACCCCGGGCACGTTGTTTTAAAATAAATTCCACAATAGTATTTCCTCAAACGTGAACAAGCTGAGCAGCCCTGGCCTACAGTAAATTAGTCATTACTTGCTCTTTGTTTTGCAGTGTAAACTAAATGATCTGTTAAAGAAAAGCTTGAGAGGAAAATCTCAATAACGGAATATTATATGGAACGCTAAACTTTGATCCTGAATCAAGGGAGAGAACAAGTTGATAACACAACAACAGATGAAGAAAATATTCCAGCAGAGTAAAAAATTGAGAAGAAACTTTCCTATTAGCCTTTACTCAACAAGCCTGTGGCCTCGTGCCTTTTACCAAATTACACCAGAGCAAAACAGCACTCATTCTTATATGATATTGCTTAAATAACTGTTGTAGCATCATATGCAGCATCTCCCTTATTGAATGATAATGAGAATGAGCCGTTCTACTCCTGGCCACATGTGAGCAGAGCAAGAGGCATAAGATTAATTGTTTTTTGTGTGGAAAGTCAAGTTAAAAGTGACGTGATCCAAAATAAACAACAACCACTAATTGTTGTTTTAGCACTGCTGATGGGTTCCTCAATGGCATTATGACCACTGTAGTTCTCCTCTTTTGCCCTGGAATGGAGTTTTATGCTTTTGACCACTGGAGCAGAAGTTAACTGATTTTTACTGACTAAAAATTGAACCAGAAACTTCCCAAACTGTTGGTTGGATGTGTCTGCAGATGCTGTACACAATGCAGAATTAAATGAAAAGAGATCTACAGGTTTTCACCTGTGAGTTTTGAATTATGTGCTTGATTCTAATGGCAGGCGATACTATATTTGGAATAAGGTAAATACTCAATGCCATCCGTTTCAACGGCAGAAACAAAAAGGATGAATTAATCCATACAATAGAAGTACTACTGTTGTCATTTAAAATTTATTTATTATTTATTTAGTCTTTATTTTATGATGTTTCATAGTCAGCCATACAGTCACATAAAAACAATAACAAGAATAATTCAATAAAACGATAATCAAATAATTACTTAGTTTATCCACTACCTCACCATTAAAACATGTACAAACAGCAGTTAAATGTGCCTCGATTCTAGTTTTAAAATCAGTTAAAGCTGTAAGTTTCTCCAGCTTATATCCTTTAAAATCCTTTCTGAGATGTTCTTTCAGTAATTTTGTGGGCAGATAGGTCAACATTACATTTTCCTTTAAAACTGCATCTAAAGCTGCTTGTTTCCTGTTTTCAACCTTAAATAAGCACTGAATTTGTTTTTAAATATGGAGATACTATCCTAACCCAAGATAACTCAACAATGGCAATATTGTGATTTTGACTTGGTCTTCAGGACTAATGTGTAACTTAGTTTTCTTGTCTTTGTGATGGATATCTTTCTCCTATGATGGTAGCACAAAGTGCGTGAAGTAAGTGTTAAAATGGCGCTGACTCAGGTTTGCTCTCACTTTTTCCCTCGGCTGTGTTCTGCTCTGGTGAGCAACAGTCACCCAAGTGATTCTGACTCGGCCTGACCTGGGACAATATTCTCTCACCGGGTCCAGTTCCACCTCAGTGGATGCATAACGCCACTTATGCACTTAACAGCAGCTAGCGTGCTCTCTCTTTCCCCTTTATCCTCTCTCCGTCGATCCTGCAGTTGTCTTAACAATTTCTTTTTGCACACTCCTGCCATCACTCAGCCTCTCTGCTTTCTCTTTTTACTGTCTGTTACTCCAACTCTCTGTCGATTTGTGCTCATAAATTCTTTACTCAGCTCACTCGTCATAATTTAATAATCAGAAGTAAGAAGCAGAAGAACGGTTCTTGCGCTCAGCGTTTCCTTGAGATTTGCACAGTCATGTCCAATCAAGTTAAGGGAAGTGTTTGACTTTCACCAAAGGGAGATTTGTAGTATTTTAAGTTTGAAATGTGATATATGACTATCTGTCAGAGGCAATAAATGGTGTCTGACAGCTGATTTAACACAAAACTTACCCCCCCACCCCCACCCCCACCCACACACACACACATTCACATTCACATGTACACACACATATTAACAGACCACCTTGACCTGATAAAGACACATCAACAGCCCTAGCCCTCGCGGCTCAGGTGAGGACCACAGTGGCAAAGTCATTGTTTCATCTCCGGCTAATGGCGCTAATATTTGTGTGGGCCATAAATAATGCTAACAAATAACCGCATGAGATGAATTAATGAAAAGCAAACAGAAGTGGAGCAGAGAGATGCATGGTTATACAGAGGAACGACAAATTACCCTGGGGGGAGGGACGATGGGATGAGGGGGCTGCGGTACAGTCATTACTCTGTACAGCGAGTACGGCCTGGCTAACACCTGTGTTTCCCTCCAATCTGCCTCACCCTAATTAGCCCACACACACCCTGGGGATCCTCCAACACACAAGACCTGGGCTTGAGGTGGGGGCATAGACAGAGAGAAAGAGGATAGGGCGTATAAAAGTTGAGGTGAGGAAGAATAAAGCATAGATGAAGTATGCTGAAGTTACTCAGTGCACTCATGCGCTCATATCGGATTAAAGTGTACTTTTATGAGGAACAGAGAAAGAGAGAGAGGTGATGTAGCCTCGAGTTGACTGACACATGGTGACAGCGCTGAAAGCTGAAGGCTGAGAGGTGGAGAAGTCGCGCTCCCTTCTCAGTTTCATTTACACTCTCCCCATGTTTCGGAAGTGTGGAATGAAATGTTTGTTAATTTCAGATGTCACTTTTATTCTTGTTAAGACCACCTGGAACCCTGGCCCGCCCTCCCTTCCTCGCTTGCTTGGTGATAACACTGTGTCTCGTTGTCGTCCTTGACGACAGCAGGCTGACAGTCCATCTCTTTCATTGCAGTGTCTTGCTGGTAACCTCATGCTTTGACACATCTAATAACTTTAAACCTAAGTGATTTTCACAGTTTCTCTCTACATTGTCCGTTGTTTTCTATGTGTATGTCTGTGATGTAAATCTTCCATATGATAAGATCGATTTTGTTTTCTTGACAATCTGCATACTGTCTCTGATCCCTGGATAATGTGCTTAACTTAACACAAGGAAATCTGTGAAGGAAAATGCGCAACACATTTTATTCTGCTTCTTTTACTTGTCTTCACTCTGGTTTTTATTCTTCTTCTTTTTTATTCTTCACCAGTGTTTTCTGTTGGTCGAGAGCCAATAAATGAAAGGGGTGATCAATACGATCAGGTTACAGCTCACCAATGCATTGATCCAGTGTGATGCCCCCGAGGAAGGAAAAGGATCAGAGAGATGAAGGAGAGCGAGGGAGAGAGACAGAGAGATTTAAACCTAGCATATAGACTGGCCCCATTGAACTCTGGATACAAACAAATAGGTTATGACACAGTGGATGTTTTCAGGACCATAAATGTATAACTGTGTATAATTGCAGACAGGCATGAGTTCATGAAAACATGTTTTGTACTGAAACTGAACCAAAGAAATTGTTTATTTTGTCAAGAACATTGCTTTTAAATGACTTGTATGAACTACAGTTCTACACTGTTTGTTAAAGATGATCAGTTTGCTTGCTGTTTTTCTTGTGAAGCACAGCAGAATGAAATCATGTAGTTTCTAATGCATTATGGTACCAGTTTTAAGGATGGACATAGTACACAAGTTATGTAAAGTTCCACTCAAAGACATTCTTCAGACAGTGTTTCAAGAGCAGATAAACCGTCACCCACACACCATAACTCATTCAGGTGAATTGATAATGACTCTCAGACAGTTTTGTCAAACTGTTACTGATCTTAAATAGGAAAATTCTGCCATTGCAAACCCACTTAGTGAGATGGGAGAGCACCAGTACCCCACATGCTGACTCTATAGACAAGCATGGCTCATATAACCATGTACCTCTAGACCACACACACACACACACACACACACACACACACACACAAACACACACACACACACACACACACACACAAACACAAACACACACGATTTCCTGCTCTCAGTATATTTCTTCTTCTTCATTAACTTTAACTGTCCATATCCACATCCTGTTTTTTGAATCAATGTTAGTTTTCACTGCACCATGTAAAATGTTATTAACAAAGCCAAGTTACATTTATCTACAGACAATAGATAACCTAAAACTGCAAAGGAAGCAGTTGAAATTCAATATTTTCTGTGCAATGGCATAAATCATGTGTAGATTTGATTTCCATAAATAAACCCAGACGTCCTCGTGAGCTCTCAAGATGGGTGGTTTGTGGTGGAGAAAATTACTCTTTTTCAAAACATACAAGGTGTTGGAACAAGTGAAAGTATGTTGATGCAGAATAGTGAGAGCAGAAAAAGTAGAAATTGTGGTTTTCCTGGGCCTCTCCTTGCAAAAGGAAACTACACCATAGTGGAATTTACACAAAATACAGTTCCTTGAATTAACAGAGCGCTGCAGGCATGAACAGAAACTAACTTGTTCACAACTCTGGTTTCGCCAAATCTCATTTGTTTTTGAGCTGATATTTGTAAATTTCCCTACTTCCTCTAAAAAAATCCTCCTGTGTTAACAAATCTACACTCACTTCCACCTTTGTTTTTCTCTCCCCTCCTCATCACCGAGACAGATCTGAGAGTCCTCTGGCAGTGACAGAAGTAGGCTGCACACGCCACAGCGCCAGCCCAATCAGTGACGATCTGCATGGTAATGTGTGGCAGGGGCGGGATAATGAAGTTCCCAGCTTGCCGACTGGAAGGCTATCCTCCGGTGTGCTGAGTGATTTATCTCCTCTGTCAAGAGCCAGGACAGCCAGGACTTGTCCTTCCCCATGGTCCCCGGGAACAGGAGTCGAGTGGAGCCAGGGAAGAGATGGAGAGAGCAGAGGGCCAAGCTTGCCTTCAAAACTCGAAAAGGCATACATATGTTATCATAAAAAAGCATAATCAGGCATATTTAAGCACAGATTTCATATTTGAGGATGTATGATAGCTTATTTTTGTGTTGTCACAGTTGGTGTGTTTCCCATTTATTCCATTCACTATAACCGTATCCATCATATCAACCCACCCAAAGTGGCATTTAAAAAAATACAAGAATCTTCTCATTCATGATTTACAACTCTCTTGAGATAAAGCCACAAACATAACCAAGCCACATCGTTGTCTACAATGCAGAATCAAGGCCAAAAAAAGAGGGGAAAAACAATAACAACAACAGAATCAAAAGGTGTGACACTCCCAAGATACTCATTTAAGGACTTAGACTGTAGGTTGCTGTTATAGTTGTGGATGTGATCCATAAAGATAAAAGAGAAACACTGACATGTTGAGTCTGTAAGCTTGTCAGCTGATATCTTATTAGTGTTTCATCAAATCTGTCCAAACAGGTTTTATAAACAAAGTATCAAGCTATGGGTATGTTTTCAGAGCATTTAAATTGACCTGATCTTAGATTATGGGTTTATTTTTCTTGAGTTTTATATCACTCAGACCCATAAGAGGAATGATCTTCATCTTTGTGGCATGTTTCCTGAAAGAGCTCTCCATACTCAAACCCACTCACAGAATTTCTACCAGTAATCAAATAAAGTTGCTGTAAACATAAAAAAGCAACAATTTTTCTCACTTGAAATTTAAAGTGGTTTGTTTCTTTATCTCTTTTCATCTCTCCAGGTATGACCTACTCAACTTGGATATGTTTAACTTTTTTACCATTCTTTTCATTTTTTTTACACCATCATCTTTTCCCCCCGCTCATTTTCAACATGCTCCTTTTGGCATTAAACCCTGCTCCTCGTCTCCCAGGCTTACAAACTGGTCACTTTAAATCTCTGTCAGACTTGACCTTGGCCAAAGAGTTAAATTAGTCCAGTGAAGTACATAATGAGTTCATTTAGGTAATTAAGCATTCAGGTGGAATGAAAAAATGCTCACTGAATATGCCTGAGGAAATTTTATTGTTGCTTAGGCAAAAGGATGAAGATACTCAGTGCACATAATTGGATTTTTAATTCTAATATAACAATGTTGTTTTAGATGGGTTGTAACTTTAGCAAAATTGGCTTCGCAGATGCATGAACCTTAATCGAATGACACTAATAGAACATTGCTATCAGAAAATAACATCACAAAAGAAGGAACTTATACTTTCAAGCTTTCAACTGTGGTTGAATAGGAACTGTCAATGTGATTATCACAATAATAATTTACACAGAAAACAAGGTTGGCCCACTCTACATCCTCCATATACATTTCCTTATTATTCTGCTCATACATCTACTTATTTTAAAATATTTAAAAGTGTATTTCCTATTTGTGACTGCTTTAGAGGTATAAAATTACTTAGAAGTTGATTGTAATGTTAAGGACACAAGGGGAACTAGCCCTGTGTGTGACATAAAGTATGTTCTGAAGAATGAAGCTGAAGAATGACGGGGTAGTTTTCTGTAAGTGCTATCTCAGTTCTCAAAACTTCTCTGTTATTACAACTGTGTGAAAAAGTTAGAATGTTTGGAGTTTAGTTTAGTTTAATTTAGTTTAGTACAGTACAGTACAGTATCACAGTGCTTCATGATTTTGCAGTATAATCAGCTGAAAACAATGAAACTTATGGCAAAGTAACAAACCAGGCTGACTTCAAAATGATTCATTCTTTGTTAAGCCCCATACTTAAAGGTCCAGCTGTTCCTTAACTGTCCACCAGGCGTATTTAAGCTCATATAAAGTTGTTACACTATGCCTGAATTTTTGTCGCTATAGAAAATATGATTGCAGCTAACGTATAACTCAGGAAGCAGGATGTAAAAATTGAGGTAGTCCACAGAAAGAATCATGATTGTGTTTTTTTTTCTTTTCTTTTTATGCATATAATCCAAACCACAATTATTTACTGACCCCATCAGCTTCGTGCTTAACCCTAACCAAAGTTTGCACTGTTTGGCTGTTCACACATGAGAAGATTTCAAGACAGCTTTAGGACCTCGATGGCCTCACTCAACGATCCCTAGGGCTCATTGGTACTGATTTGTCTGTACAATGTGTCCACTGTCCCTGACCACGTCAGAGCCTCCTCAGTCTGAAATTATAAATACTAAACATGTTTGATCTTTAAAACTCCTTTATGAACTGCCTCCCACAGGATGCTTACAGTAACCAATGAGAGGAGCAGAAGTCTCATGTCTTTGGAGTCAATGTCTGCGATCTTGGAGATTGCTTTGTGTGTGTATCCAAGGACTGTCCTATTTAAATTTGGTCCTCCCCATATTTTGAAAAGGTTAAGGCTACAAAAGTTATTCACTGTTGGGCTGGCTTTACCCAGATAAGTTTTTGTTTATTTTGGTTATTTAATAAACATTATTGGTATTGTAAAGCTATGGACATTGACTGCCTGGTTTAGGGACAAAGTGGGTGCAGAAATTGACATGTATGTCAGGACAATGAGTACATTAAATTTCCAGGCAGCAACATTTGAGTATGAGTCTAGACTGACAGAGATGTAGTGAAAAACATACAGCAGCCACATAAAAGCACCTGTGCAGAATTGTTCATCAGAGCTTCAGTCCATCACTACAGGACAGAGAAGAACTATGTCAATGCTTAAATGGTTACCCTCAGTTTAACCTTTCATAAAAACATCTTTGGATAAGAGGACTGACACATAAGCATGGTCCTTGAAGCCCTGCTAATGCTACATGAATAAGAGTAGGAGGACTGACAGGTTTGATTATACATTTTCTTAAAATAACCACAATGTGTTTCATGTAAAATATGGATATCTTTGCGTATCACTTGAGAAATTATCACACACATAATACCCTGGAATTAATCTTTAATTACACTAACAATGTGCCAGTGTTTCTTTTTTCTTCACACCTCTCCTCTTCTGTTTAATTAAAACAAATGAACAAAGCCAGGGGTTCTCATAACCTGAATTGGCAAAGATCAACCTCATTTGGAGTGAATTAAAATATAATGCAGAGGAATTCATTATGTTATTTCCATTGTGTATTCTTGCCAAGATACAGTAATTGAGAAGCAGGAGAAGCGGGATGGTAATTTTATGAAATTCAGAGTAATTTGACAGAAAATATCAAGTGTGTTGAACACTGTAATTCTCTTAACATAATGTGGGATAGTAGTGTCCTCGGGAGCCTGTGAAAATGTAAGAAACAGTTTAAAGAAGTTACCATTTCTTATTGTCACAGCTCTAATTTGTCACAACTCACAATTTTAACCTTCACATTCTATAATTAGTTCAAGAGTATTTCTTACTTATTTAAGACAAAGAGTTGTGGATTAAGTAAGAAAAATAGACTACTTTTTGCAGCAAATAAATGGTGATGAAACCATTTTTGAAACATCTGTCAGATTCATTTGTAGAAAATCTCCAGTCCAGAGATTTTTCAGATCGAAAGTGCTTTTTTGGGTCAAAGACAACACTACACACTGAATTAGAATTACTTTAGAAAGCTTTGTGTTAATATAATATTTATTTTTTGTTTTTTTTTGTTCTTTTTTTCAATAGACAAATATGGAGTACCAGAAAACAAGCAAGTCTAATGAAATGTTTATTGGACAAATTTAGATACATTTTAATCATTTTAGTCTTTACCCAAAAAAAAGTCTATTTGACATGAATGGGAGTGCGTCAACAAAGAGGTGCATAAATAATAATGGATAAATGTGGATGTGAAATCAGTCTGTGATAAAAAAAAATCAGTTCAGATGCTTATTTTCTCACAAAATTTGTCTCAGAGTGTTTAATTACATTGAATATATTAACATTAACAAAGTGAAGGCATTTTAATAGAGCTTAAGAGTTCATTATCCATCCTTTTTGTTGATGACAGCGTTTAATAGCACACAAGACCTGGGTAATCTTGAAGGGTTGAATAGATGTGTTTACTGTTAAATGAAGGGAAAGTCTCATTTGTGTTGATTTGTGAAAAAAGTTGCTCTATCTTTAAATTTATCCAAGATATAATCACCCTGACTTCCTCCTCCCTCCACCCCTGGTCTCATCAAGCAAAACAAATTCAATGATAAAAACAAAACAGTCAACACAAACAGAAACCATGCCAGGGAAACTAAATTAGCTAACAATGGCGAGTGCTAAAATAAGATAAAACCAATAGGCTACTTTATTTTTAAGCTGGGATACACGAGTAGTGTGTAATGATGCAGGTAGGGAGTTCATAAGGGCTCCTTGTAGCATCAACAAGCTATATATACTTTTCATCTACTTACAAAATTACTGTTCAGTAGATCTCTGGATTGTCTTTTGTGGCAGCAAAGCATGATGGGAGGGCCATCCAATAATAGGTAGGTCTTTCTTTAAAGGCCCAGATATACATGATAATATACCTCATTCTGCTCTCTTCTTAACAAATAAACTGCATTAACCCTTAATAATAAGTGCAACAGTTTATTGTTTTTATAAATGTAGCATCATTTAGTATCATTGATGCTTTTAAAATTGATGATATGCGCAGCTTTTCTACCTCTACTGTCATATAAACAACAAAAGCCGAGGATATCATTACGGTAGCAAGGTAAACATTCTCTGTGTCCCTCACCTCTTTATTCATTTTTTATCAGCCTAATAAATATGGCCCGAAGAGAATGGAAAATGTTTTCCTTTTATTTAGTCAAAAGGATCCGGTGCAACCCTCTTGTTCTCCGAAGCTCATTATTAGGAAGCGTTAACAAGTCCGTGTTCAGTCAGGGGCTGCATAGGTACACAGTAATTGACTCCTGGCCTCTCTCATCACATTAGAGGCCCAATAAAACGGCTCCACCTTCACAGGCATGATAGGCCAGCGAGGGAACATGCTTGTCTCATTTATCTTTGCTCCAACTAAACACAAAGCTTAAGCAGATGAGCCGTGAACTTGTATTTCATAATAGTCTTACTATATTCTTCTCTGTGCTGCTATATCTTCATTCCTCATTCGATCACCTGCCTCTGTTGATGAAGTAGCACTTGTGTGACAGCATAAAACAATTTCCAACAATCCCACACACACATACAGTGTATTCTCACACAAACTGTGTGTGCTGGTCTGGTAGCAGCTGAGGCTGCCGTGTGTCTGAGCAGCCTCCTTAGAAGCAGGCGAGGGTGAGGGTGACAGCGTCAGCTTGGCTCTCCTAATGAATGTCTCACTTCCCCAGGCACACTCCCTTCACTCTCCCCTCGCAGGCACCTAGCACCCCTCTGCCTACAGGCCTCACATCTCACCGGTCGACAGCTAGTGCCATCACTGGTATGACCTCATGGCCTCCCAACCTCGCCCGCGGAGCCAGTGTCACTTTGGCTTTGGCATAGGCCGGGGTTCTGGGGGTGGTGTCAGGGCACTGTGAAGGGTAAATAGATTAATGGAAGCTAATGAGATACAGAGGAGCGCAGTCAATACAGAAAAACAAGTGTCTGTCTTTGTTTTCAGTGTTTCTGAATGGAGACACAGTGCTTATTGTCACAATGTTACCTGATACACATTCCTGTTTGATCCATCTTGCATGTGGTTTTAGGACCTGACAAAGTATATATGTTAGGTGAGAGTTGCCCTCCAGGTCTCAGGTAAGGACATAGTGTTGGAGATAAAAAAGAAAAGTGGTATATTAGCCTATCTTCACTATGAATGTTTGTACTCTACATATTTAATGTGACTTAGAAAAAACTAATAGAGCTACTGTTTTCATTTTACTGTGAGTCAAAGGTCTATTTTCTATTGCCTCTGTAAGGGGACTGATAAATATAATTTTCACCATGGTGTCAGGGTTGTTGATGTTGTTAATGTTGTTGGTATTATTTTTGTCTAACCACCTGTTCTCTGTACATTAATGTCACTTAATTTATTGAGTTTTAGATGAACTATGAGCAGCCTAACAACACAGGCCTTGACCCTTTCTTTGCAATTTAAACGATGGATAAATAAATAGCAAAGCTAATCAACACATCAAAATGTGCACAGTATAAGCACAGTATGAAGGACCAGAGGTCTTTATCCAGCCGAGAAACCTTCCTTATTTACATTCAGCTCGAGTGCAGCATTTAAATCCCCTCACGGCTTAATGAAGTGAAGTGCGCAAGAACTGGTGAGTGTTTTTCACTGACAAAGAGGAGACACTGTCAGTGTTATTGGTCACTCAGGCACTAATAATGTAATGACTGTGATCAGTGGATAAGCTGATTGATTGTCCCTCAGTCTGGTTGTTTCTGTTTCTGACACAAACACATGCACACCCTCACACACACACACACACACACACACACACACACACACACACACACACACACACACACACACACACACACACACACACACACACACACACACACACATACGCACATGAGGAGACATATAAGCCTGGATTCGGTTGAGTTCACATCACACATGAGCCCACACATACTCCACAAAACACATGGCTTGAACTTCAACAACAGGTTTGTTTCATTTGATCTCAAGGCTGTCCACTACATTTTTTTCTCTCTGAGGATAAGGTCAACTGTTTTCTTTTTTTTCCTCTTTTGTTCTTCATCTTGTTTCATATCTTGCCACCTTTTGCTTTTCTTTGATTGCAGGTTTTTCAGTGTGGTTATCTGACACCTATCTCTCCCCTCTCCCCTACTTGAGCGAGGTGACAATTACAGGGTTTCCAAGCTGAGAGGAGACGCTCATCAGCATCTATAATCTGTGGGGACCCCTGTCTTCCCTTCTCTCTTTCTTACTCTCTCTCTTTCTCTCTCTCTTGTACTCATACACACTCATACCCATGCATGGCCATCCAGCTTGTTCACCCTGCAAGCACAAAACGCACACACATACACACTTTACCGCCCCCACATGTTCCCTGCTGTTCCTCACTCACAAGAGCAGAGCAAGCAGATCCAGAGACACATGACAGACAGACACTCAGAGTCACAGACGTATCATTATCCGAACCTCTCCATCAGGGTGGGATGTCTGACGATTGCAAGGCTGAGGACCACAGCTTTCACTCTCATGGTACTCTACCAAAACTCTGTGCAAATAGGACTAACAAATGCCTACACACACACACACATATAGAAGTATTTACTACCTGTAATACTGGTCTGCAATGTGTTTTCTAATACAATTTGTTTAAAAAAAGGCATCTTTTCATGGCAGTGACAAAATATAACTTTAAGGGTTATGTTTGAAACCAGCAAATGAAAGTGCTTTAAGTAATCACTTCTTGAAAACAGAGCAAAACCTGCCCTTTTCACATCATAGTCCTGATCTTGAAAAATTCAAATCTTTTTCAAGCATTCTCTTTCCCCCTCTCCTCTCCTTCTTTCCTGGCGTGGACCCCTTCTGGACCCAAACAGGAAGGGTGTGGTGCTGAGGTGGCACACCAGGGTCGCGACCTGGACTCCCTCCCATCATTAAAGCCTCCAGCTGGGCCAGGACTTCCGTTGATGTGGTCCACTGAGGAGGGGAGGCAGGGGAGGGACATCCCCTTAATTGTACCCTAGGTCATATTGAAAGGAATGTCTGAGGTCTGAGGCCTTGTTACACATACACACACAACCACACACACACACACACACACACACACACACACACACACACACACACACACACACATCCAGAAACGTTCATATACACGCTCTCCCTTGCTCCTTCTCCTCTGTCTCTCGGTCCTCTGTGTTCTCCACCTCCCATACACCCACCCCTGCGGAGAAGGCCACTAATTGGCACATAGGCTGCCAGTGTGGGTGTGGAGGGAATGTCAGAGCGCCACGCCACAGCAAGGAGCCCACAGACATCTCCAGAGCAACATGAAAACCATGGGGAGCAGGAGAGAAGATGAAGAGCACCCTACTTCACAGCATCCTTTGACCACTGTAAGGTAAATGTTTGTAAGGAAATGAGATGCAGCACAGTAGGTCAGTGTGTTTGGGTGGGAGAATATCAGACCTGTTACAGACAAATCTCATCAATTTGTTGCCCAAGTTTTCACGGAATAGGGGGATTTTCATTTTAAAAGTCCATCATTACATTTGCCACACACATAGCACTTTATTTTGAAATGTGAGCAATGAAAGTCATTGAAGGAAAACTTTCAGGTCCAGGACAAACTCTCCAACCTATAGTAACATTATATGAAGGAAGAGGAAATTTCATCCAGACCCTATAAAAGACTCTTCGTTTATTGGCAGGCAGATAAATAAGTTCTGTTATAGCAGGGCATTTTTAAAGTTTTTTACAGCCCCTCATCCTCTCTTTTACTAACTGCTCTTCATGCCATCTGGAAAGCTCCAGCTGTGAAAAATTTGTCTGCTGTAGTCTGAGCGTTTTTGTCTGAACATATTTCCATACAAAACACATAAAGTGCACACATTTTCCTCCACTGAATCTCCATGATTTAAACACCAATTTCATCATTACACACTTTGTATAAATACAATTTCTCTGGATGTCAATCATCTCTCCATGGAGAACAGTAACTGCTTTATATTGTTACTGCTATGTAACTGCTATATATTACTAAAACAAGACACAGGAGCTCTCAGTGGTGCTATATTCCTCACATTTTACGAGTACTTTATTGGATTAAAGAGTTTTTTTTTCATTGTGTAATTGATTGAATTTTTCAACTCAGCAACTGGCTTTACAGCAGAGATTATTATGTGTTCAAATGTATTTTAAGAGTTTATTGACTCAGTCCAGGAATATGTGCTTTGTTTGTTTGTTTTTTTCACAGAGGTAAACCTCAGCTGGTGTATGAACTGAGAGATTTTAAAGTTTTTAGCATTCATGTCTCAAGCAGTCCAGCTTTAATCCAGAAATGTTTCTCTTTTGTAGTTTTGTAGTTAAAGGTGAGTTATATGTACATATGACTGTATTTAGTCTTGATTTAATATATTCTGAAGGATGCCACTTAGAAACCATCTGTTTGATCTTTCTGCCTCTTTTTTTCTGGATTTACTTTGTGAAATCTCCAGAGAAAAGCCCCCAAAACAAACAGGTGACACATCCCCATTAAGAGGGAGCCTCTGAGTGACCAGCTCTCACTACAGCAGAAAATCACTGGAACAATGGCAATTCTTATTAAGTCTGAGTGCAGGCTAGACATTGGCAGGGACGTGGGGAGGATGAGAGTGGAAAGCTGTTGGTACAATTGAATGTGTGGTAGGTGTCGGTACGAGAGGCCCAAAGGTGGGGAGGGCAGGTCAGGAACTGATAGCCCAGATGGCTGGTGGAGCCTCGGCCCGTAGAGGTTGTAGCCAACTTTCCAGTCAACACATGAGTCAGTCAGCAGAGATGCGCCCAAAATAAATGGCTTCCCTGTTCCAGGCGGAACCACACCCTCTCGTGGTTTCTTCGAGGGCAGCGTGGGCTGGCTAGGCGACCGCCCCTCTGGGGTTTCTGGGACCAGTGGATGGATCTGAACAGGGGGAGGTGTCAGAGGTTGAGAAGGGGAGAGGGAGTGGGTGTCGAGAGGAGCATGGGGGCGTGTTTGGGTTCCCAAAATGGTAACTTTAGGGTGAGGAGCTGGCAAGGCCTCAGTCTTTTCATTGTTTATTGTTTACCCACACCGCGGACAGTAAACAATGGCACGCCCTCTCTTTGGGCACTTTGCGGTGGAGGCAGAGCTGAAGCTGACCCTGGAGATCAGGCAGTGGGCGGGGCTTCCTCCAAAACTAAACCTTCCAACACACCACTCAGCCTTTATGGTCTGACTTAAAATCTCAGCCACTGTCTCTCCTCTGCTCTGTTTTCAATCCCCTCTTCATAACACACTACTATACTCTTCCTTCTCCTCATTTTCTTTTCCTGTCAGTCATCTGTTGACTTTCCAAAATAGTTTTTTGAATGCTAAAGCAGATCTCCACTCGGCCCATGACAGGACACCAAGTTGTTTGTCCAGCCAGAGGTTAGACGCCCTGACAACACTATTCCTCCTCTTATATTTTGTTTTCTCTATCTTATCCTCCTTCACTCTCTCTTTCTCTTTCTCTTTGTCTTTCTCTGTGTATGTGTGCATGTCCCTGCTCGTGATGGCTCTCGTTAGCTGTCAAGTGTCATCTTTATTAGCGCTCTCTGTGAGTCAGAGGGGTGACAAGAGAGAGCTGGGAGTCGGTCTTTCATTACCCCTGGCGACGGAAGTGTCATTCCCTCCATCTATTATTCATATTCTCTTTAATTTACCAGGTAGAAGTGGCCTCGCAGCCTGGCGCTCACAGATACAGTGAGTCACCCCGACAAGACAAACATGGACAGAGAGTTTTTTTTTATTTGAAGCCGTTCCCAGTGAGCCAATCTGCTCGCAGGCTGTCATGAGACAGCAATTATATGTTCTTGACTTAAGATTCAAGACTTCAGAAGTGTAATGATATGAGTGCCATCTGTTAAAAAATATTGGCACAAGGTTATCAAAATATTACTCTAGCCGATTATTGTCAGATCAAACTTTGAATTCATGAAATGCTTGATGTGATTGTTTTTATTAAAACAAAAGCTTTTCTGTAGTGCATGCTTGAAAAGAGAAAATGCTAATCAATGTACAATTAATTACATGCATATGAGGAAATTGTTGTTTTTCCTTTGTTTGTTATTGTGATTTTTTTTTCTTTGCAGACATTTCTTAAATTTGCTCAGGGAAAAAAATAAATCTTCTGGGAGTACCACCTTGCCTGCATTAGAAAAAAAGATCAAACTGTAAGCATAAACCCTTTAATCCAAAGCATACACACACACACACACACACACACACACACGTAAACACACTCTGAAAATCCACTCGAAACCTTTCAAAACACACATTCACTAAAGCCTTTAGGAGCTCCAACTTCTCAAAGTTGGAAAGATACGAAGTACAAGGAGAGCAGAAAAGAGTGAGACAAAGGAAGAAGGGAAAAGAGAGGGAGGAAAAAAAAAACATTACATCTGCTTGCCTAGAATTAGAGCGTGAATGTATTGTCACTCAAGTGAGTGTTGCAAACTCCAGGTTCCCTCAAAAACAGGGACGTCTCCCTCACCGCCTTTTCCCCCCGAGGACTGGGTGCGTTTGGGGAGATAATTGACGAGTCCCCTGGCATGCAGCGAGAGAAACGAGCACCACACTCAGCGACTCACAGCCACACAAAGCCTGGCTCACTCAGTGTGTATGTCAAAACAACAAACTGCAAGCAAGTGTGTGTGTGTGTGTGTGTGTGTGTGTGTGTGCGTGTGTGTGTGTGTGTGTGTGTATTTGTGTGTTTATCAGAGAAGGAAGAGAATAGGGTGATTATTCCTTTCTTTGTGTGGCATAATCCATTTCCGCTAAGCTTGAGAGAGCACCCAGGAGTAATGAGAGATGAACCTGAAAGAGCCAGACTCCATGAACACAGTTCTGAGGAAGGCCTGCGCTCCTCCTTTTCATGCCTCCCTTCCTCTTTCCTCTCCTTCCTTGTGCCTGTGGAGCACTTCTGTGTGTGACTAACAACTGTTGTGTCTGAGCTTCAACTTCTCAGCTCTCCAAAACTATTAGATGGCTATGCCAGATCTTAGGAGACGTATTGAATCCCACCTTTCTTTTCCTTCTTTCCTTTTTTTTTCTTTACAAAAGAGAAAAGTGTGCACCAGATGGGAGGAACTGAGGGTATCACAGCCAGGTACAACAGGAAAGTTTACAGGGAAAGTTGCTGAAGTGAAGTTGGGTTTGAAAATGAGCTTTCTTTTCAAGAGGCCTGGACATGGATTTCTGTTACGCTCTTATTTTGAAGTAACAAGCAATATCCTACTCTTTATATTTTAAGAAAATAAATGTCTTGGGTGTAAAAATCTGAAGGCAGTATGTACTTTTTAATGAACTTGTAGCTTCAGTGATAGGTGAAAGCATCTACCTTAATTTGAATCATAATTACAATATTAAATTCAAATCAATTAATTGTTTTAAACTTTCTAAAATAATGGCTTTCAAAGATCATACAGTTTGGAACTTAATGGTTTTTTTTATCTTATTTTTTGGTCTTTTTGCACAACATTTGTTTATGGAAAATATTGTCCTTCATTGTTGCATTAAAGAAACTCTGAATATCTAAAATCTCAAAGTGACACTTGATGAAAAATGGCAAAAAAAAGTGCATCTTGATGCGACAAACTTTGCTCCAGACTTTCTTCTTCTTTTTTTTCAATTAAAGCTGAGCTTTCTGAAAGAGCTGCCAAACCAGAGCTATAAATACTGGCAACCAGCCTGCCTTTTCTGCTGCCAGTTTACTTTGTCAATATTCTGCTCAGTTCCCATTAACTCATTTAGTTTGTTTATTAATTATGCAGAAGTTTTGTACAATAAATCTGTCTTGTGTTCCATAAAAAAGGGGGAAAAACACAGAGATATCAGGCTTGAAGGAATGTACATTTGTTTAATTTGATGAGTGACTTTATGCAGTCTGTCAGTAGAAACTCACAGCCTGCACTCATCAGAGGGAAAAAGGGAGAATCCAGTCATGACAAGAAACGATGACACAGGGCCAAGTTCCCTAATCTTCTGACTGGAACCGTAAATACTTCCCCTGTTAACAGATTGAGGAAGCTGTCATATCCACATTTGCCCACAGACAAATTCATTCAGAGGAAAATAAGAAGAACATGCAGACTCGCACACAAGACGTTGTCTCTCTGTGTCAAACAAACTGTGCTGTATAGAACAAAGACACAGCTTGAATCACTTTAAGTTTAAAACAATAAGATATCAAAATGGGCACTTTTTTACCTTCTATTTCTCTCCATGAGGCCCAAAGATGAGGCCAAATTAACAGATAATGTTGGTGTGATATTGTGTGTGTTTGTGTGATAGTGTGTGTACATGTGTGCTCCAGCATATGTGTGTGTATGTGAAAGAGAAAGTGCATGCCAGGAGAGGATTCAGCTGTGAGTGCAGTAGGCTCTCGCACTCAGTCAGTTTGTCCCTGCTGCGCGCGCTCCCACCCAACGCCTCCATTCCCCGGCCCCCTGCAGAGGCCTCTGATTGCCGTGGAAACCGCACTTAAGGAGAAAATTAGGATTGCCTCCTCCCTAATTTAAAAGTACAGCTTAATTGGCTTCATTTATTACAGATGGAAATTCAAAGTAAATGTTTTGCTTTCTTATTTCATAGGTGTGCTTGTTTTATTTGGAGACACAAGATAACAATAATTTAATGAAAAATAAGGAACAAATAAAGAGACAGCAGCTGAGAAACACAAATGCAGACATGCACAAATGTCTGCTTAACTAAAGCGTGTAGACCGTACATGCACACATGTGAACGACATAGCTCTTCTCCCGTAGAAATTATCTTTAAGGTGGACTCAAGAGGACTGAGTACAGATGTGGAAAATTACTGCTCTGATTCGACCTCCCCTTGCACAATTAAGACGAGCCTGTGGGTTCAGAGCAGGTATATTTATCTACTGTGGCAGTGATCATACATGTGGACATGCAGACAGAATTGAGCACCACAAAAAAAAAAGAAAAAGAAAAAACACCACTTAAAATACAAGTATGTCAACAGAAACATGCTCAGTCAGCCTGTAACCATATGTTTGCATCTTCTGCATGTGCCCATAAGCATGCACATGTCACAGAGTGCACATTGACAAGACTTTAATATACACAAAACACTACTTCTCTGCTCATCTCTCCCCCTCAAACCTTTCCCAGACGAGACGTGTCCATGGTCCCACCAGAGGGTGACAGCGGTCAGTGGTCACTTCACTCTGACTGACTGGTTCTGTGTTGGACCATAAACCACACCACCACCACACGGCGTCCTGAGGCCAGGTGAGCATGCCACCATCCGGGGCACAACGCAAACAACACTCCAGTCTCGTCTCTGTACATATAAGCGCAGGGGGGCAAGCAGCGGGGCATGGGTGGTTAAAGTTTATTTCTGGATGTATTCATTACACAGTGAAAGGGTTGCAGTTGGGGCTAGGCAATTGTGGCGCCAGCGTGTGATTGTGGCAAGACGTCCTGACCGCCCGAAAATGGCTGAGCTAACAGGGACAGGAGAGCAGACAAGGTTTACACTTGCACTCGCTAGCCCTTGGCAAGCTGAAGTAGTCCACCTTACGAGGATTATTCATTCCTGCACTGAAACAGTTTGTTTACGGATTACAAAAGAGAGCCAGAGAGAGCGTAATAGGGCAGAGAGAGGAGGAATAGAGGCAGAGAGATCAGAAGCAGAGAATCTGAGTCTCTCTTCCTTCTCGTTGAAGCTACCGACTTCATAAAAGACAGCCACCAAGCAGTCCTGGCAATCACACACTTTTCCACTAAGAAATAATAAGCCGCTACCTAGGAGAGCAAGAGAGAAATTGTGAGAGGTAGAGAGCTGAGAGGGTAAAAAGTGAGGAATGGATAGAGAGAGTTAAGAGAAACTACTTCTTTGGAGAAGTAACTGTGCTCAACCTCCCGATGTTGAGAGAGAAGGAGAGAAAGCAATCTATTTGATGGCTCTGTGCGTTTGAAATGGTGGAAAAACTTGCTCCCGTCACCTTTGCCTTTCGATGGCCTGTGTTGCCGAGGTTGTTTCACTCTGAGGATGTTGTGCGTAGCTGTTTTGTGATGAGAACACCCTGAGGGAGACACAGCGGGACACAGGGTGTTAGGGTTCAGCTGTGTTTGCTTGCTTACAACCCGAGGAAGGAAAAAAGCACAGAGACATAAAATCAATGATGAGACTGTTAGTGGAGGTTTAAAAGGGAGCGTTTAGAAAAGGATCCCTGGGTGGAAGGTGATGTAGTTGCAGCTTGTAAAAAGCATGCGATCCAACTCCACACTGCAATAGAGTGAGGGGCAAGACGGCTTCTGTGTGAAAATTGTTTTATTGGTGTGAGAGCATCTCGGTGTCATTGAGCCAGAGGATGAGGGAGCTCGAGAACATGCTGTGATCTTGTTTTTTGGGGGTTTATTAATATGAGGTGGAAGGGTTAAGAGGTGGGGTGTGTGTGTAGGCATACAGTGTGTGTACCCTCAAATGCACATATATGCATTCAAAAGCCAGCACTCTGGTTATCAGTCTTGCGTGTGCTTCGGGATGATAAATCACATCCCATTCTTTAGCTGTGACAGCTCTGGGTGGCAGCGAATCTGATTCTGGCCCTCTTAAATCAAGACATGTGGTTGAACGGAGGCTGTGAGATCTGAGGTTTTGCGATGCCGCTCAAAGAGAATGTCTGAATGGGCCTTTTGATAAGAAAACAGCTTGAAGCCATCCCACACAGGCATGAAAACAGCATGCACCTCCCGTGTGAGAGCCAAACAGATTGGAGGGGATGCGATGCTGGATCTGTTCCTATTACCCAACGAGCCAAGTGCGCAGAGTGATTGACAATGATTAAGTGTAAGAGGGTATGCTAGTGTCATTCCCTGAAACATATTTCCTACTTGTCAGTGTGTGGGAGGGCTGGGCAGAGCCTGTCCATCAAAAAAGACAGGATGAATACAAGCTCTCTAGCATTTGCAGATCTTATCACTCTGGATCAGATTACTGCCTAACAGGATACCTGCAGTCTCTTCTGATGTTTTCCCTCCTGCACTGCTTAAGTGTATTCCTTAAAAGTGCAGGTCAGTGGAACAATAACAGGTTATATCACAGATAAAAATAAATAAATAAATAAATAAATAAACTCCTCCAGCTTTCCGACACGATCATCCAAGTTATGACTTGGAATCTGTTGTGGAGCCTCTGCCAAGTTTCAGGAAAAACAGCGCTTGTTGACAAGTTGGTTGAATCATGATCAAGGCACCTGCCACATAGAGAACCTGAAACAGGCACCATTTGGCAGGTCACAAGGTCACTCGCTCTGTGTTGAGGAGTGAGTGCTGGTGCCAAATCCTCCTTTCAATCATACAAGAAATGTGGAGAACACCACCCACTTTTACACGGTCAAATTTGGATCAAACTGGACAAAAAAAAAAACTTAGATGTGTTTATTAGTGGCACACTTTCAGGCATGTTCACTTTGTTTGTTCACTACCAGGTGTTAATTATGAGTTCACCACCTTGTAGTCTGAACTGTTTCATTAAGTAGCTGCTTACTGTTTCCTGCTTTAACATATTAGTGTCCTGCTGAGTTCTGTGGGTGTTGTGTGTTTTCACTTTGCGCAACTGCATTGGAAAATACAAATATCTAATAGAGATGATAATGAAAATTTCCCAATAATCCCAACAATGTATTTATAATGTGAGGAACAGAACAGAGCCTGTTATTTCAAGAAATGTCCCCAGTTATTCTCAAGCACCTGTGATTGGAAGTGTGATACTGTGGAGCAGCTTACAGACATTTATCAGGTTTACATTATCCTCATGTATAATTTCTCTTTTTTAAAAACTTTTATGCACAATCTGTCCCTCTTTCAAAACATCTCCCTGTTATTTCCACTCAATAAAAACACTAACTACCTTTGGAGTAATATCACATCACTTGATTGAATTAATGTAGGAAATATCTGAAAGTCTTTATTAACACACTTCTACTCTATGCAGGTATTTTAGCATCCTCGTTATTCTCTATTCCCATTTTTCACTCTTCTGTCTTTTGCATAAAATTTAAAAATTTCACTTAAGCAAAGCAAAAACCTAATTAATGTCACTTGAGGAAAACAAAAACAAAACTAATTTCATTGCTCAAAGTGACAAATTGTAAATTGTATAAAATAATTGTATCTAAAAAAACAACAACAACTGGTCCTGCAACTTTTGATCAAACTAAATCATAAAACCAAAATAATTATTAAAATCTTGACATTCAAGGAGAGAGGAATGTGTTCATATTTTACAATAGCTGCATATATTGAATGAACAAACAATACATGGACTAAATTCAGTGTAAATTTATCAATGTTATTTCTGCCATATCCTTGCAAAACAACAAATTCTGTTTGTTTGCTTTTTTTTTTTTTTTAAATGTAATAATACCAATGATAAAAATGTGCAATCCAGGCAGCATTCCCTTGAGATTTGCAACGAAAAAGAGAAAGTTGAAAAGTGGAATGCACTGAAAGGGTTAACAACAGTTGCAGACAATGCTTGTTTTTTTTTTTTTTCTTTCTCCAGGAGCTTCCTCTCAGGTACGCTGAGGATCGGCATGCAGCAGCAGCAGCAGAAGCAGCAGAAGCAGCAACAGAAGCAGCAACAGCAGCAGCGTGTCTTTGGCTGACCTATTTAGGTAATTGCACTCTTCATTAAAAAAACTCCATCTGCAAGAGAAATTACACTTCCCCAATGGAATCTAGGTAACATAATCTCCCTCCGGCGGACTAATTGCATGGCATGATAACCTCATAGGCTCGGCCTGTTTAATTTTTCATCTCTTTTCAAATAATTATGGATCAGTAGAGAGAGGTATTGATTTGATTCATTAACTTCCTACACTGAGCCAAGGTTAACGATTACACAGATCCCCAATTACACAGCAAAGATCCACCACTCTATTTGCTTTGATTGGCTTCCACTTTATTATTGGCAAAGGTTGTGTTGAAACAATACACAGATTGAGTAACTGGGGACTAAGGAGCAGGTGTACTGTAAATGTGCCATGCCTCACAGCCATAAGCACATTATTGACAAGTAAAATGAAAGTACGCAGCTGAATAATATGCTTTAGAACAGGCTGTAGCGCAGGGTTGCGTTCTCCAGTGTGATATGTCTGCATCGCTGGCTCCTTTTTGCTCACTCTTAATGGGAAGGACACACTGTTGCACATCCTAGCCTGAAAGCACAGCGCGTTTTGTCGAGAAATTGAAAGCATTTCAATAAATGAGTCTCACAGCAGCAATGGGAGCCACATTTCCAACCTTGCACTTTGCTCAAACACCTGCTGTGCTCTACTTGTGAACAAACAGGTCTTTAGAAGATGGGGCCCGCGGCGGGGTGAACAGGCAGAGGAAGCAGTTCAGGCTCTGACTCCAGGGTGTCTTACTTAACGTGTGAGAGAATGGTTTGAGGGCATGTGTGGAAGATTGCCGAAATAAATGATCCCACATCATATACTTCCTTTTACAGTTTTTATGTTTTGTAACACAGTGCAGTGATGTAATTTTTTATATAGGTGCAGCATCTCTTTTCTGTCCAGCAACTTTATTTTCCCACAGCTTCCCACACTAAGTTCTTTTGCCTTCACCGCCAGTTTTGCTCCAAACACTGTTTTTGATTTTTAACATGTCATTTTTTCTCTTTTTTATTAGAAATGAAAGACTCAGAGTCAGTCTGTGATAAAGACACATCCTTTCTCGTGTGCTCCTCGCGCCCTCTGGGATGATTTGAAACAGACATGAGGACATTAAATGACCGTAACGTCTAAATGATTTCCTCCCATTAAGTTTCCTTTCCTCTCTCCTTCCATAATCGTTTCTCTTATTTCCGCCACCTTGTGCCAGCAAAGAGAAGAAGCTTGTCTTCAGCCATCCACAGATGAATTACATTTCAGATTCATCACATCAAGATGGAAAAAAGAAAACATTAACAAGAAAAGAAAGGAACAGAAAGAGCCACTGAAAGTACAAGATTTCATACATGTGTGTATAAGTGGTTGCCATTTCTCGCTGCCTCGAATTATGACCGGCCGTAGGGGCAATTCTAAGTCTGCATCATGTTTGTAATGAATGTTTTTTCCTTTTTTAAAACACTGTGGGGTATGTGCTAATCTACCCCCTGCCATCGCTTCTCCTCTCAGGCTCCAGCCGAGAACCCCTTCGCCTACATGGCTGGAGACTAAAAACGCACACACTGTCCAGTGGCCACACCTGCACTGTATTTGGCTGTCTGGCCCTTCCAGTCTTGTTACATGTAAAAGGCAACCACCTGCCAAATGTGTTTGTGTGCTGTGGTGCAATGGGAGAGTAACCAAGGGCTTGGCTTAGTGGTTTAGAGCTTGTCCTGTTGTTCTTTCTTTGGTCTCACCACAATTGCAGAAATCATTGTCACAGAAAGAGGGAATTATTCACGCTATTGCACATTTGTAGATGAGATCTGGGGTGGACCTGCACACCCAAAAAGGCCTTGAGACTCACTTGATTCCTTATTTTCTAACCAAATGATAATCAGCCTAGAAGCCACTGTTTCCCCTCTTTTTTCCTCTCTTCTAGTTGTTCTCACATCCTCTTTCTTGTTCTCTATGAGCAAGAGTCTAGTTTCTGACAATGGAAACTCCTCACACAGACTAGACTTTCCATAGAGTGTACTAAACTAAACCTATAGGGCCCAGAAGGGAAACCTGCCAACTATTCCTCCACTCTCTGCCATGCAGGCTCATGTTGCCTTTCACCATCCATCTGTGGGCAAAGAGAGAGAGAGAGTGCAGACAGGCCAGCCTGCTTTTATTTGCCCAGCATTTCCATTCAGGGGGACAAGGCCTTGCCAAGGTTTCACAGGTATTGGTAATGTAAGCCCTGCTCCCAGGGTCTCAGAAGTCTAATTTAGGGGGTTTAGACAGCAGGGTCAGGGGTGTAGGAGTGGTTCGGTTGAACGACTGTGAGGTGGTTGGTGTGTCTCTCAATCAGACCCTTCATGGAGCAGACAGAAAGGAGGAGGAGAGGGGACTAAGGGCCAGACTTCCACTGTTTTTCCTTCGTCAACTGCTCTCCCTTCTCTCTTTCTATCTTCCCTTTCTGCGTTCCTCAGTGCATTCAGCGCAGTAGCAGTCCCAGAAGGGTCGTTCGCAGGCTGTTGACATTACAAAAAAGTGTAAGTTTTAACAAGTGTTTAAAGAGCACGGCTAGGGACACGGGTCTGTGACTCTGAATGTTTGGAGTGTTAAGAGGGCCCTTGGTGCAGCTCAGCGAGGCCCACGGAGGAGATTCAGAATGACATGTTTGGAGAAGTCTGGTCATTGTGGCTTACTGGTTTTCCTTTACAGCCCCACCCCATGCCAATGCAACTGGGATGAGGTTGAGGTTAATACCGGACCCCTGACTTTGCTAAAAGGGATGCTGAAGTTTGGTCTTTGTAATTACTCTCCAACTGAAGCCCCTTAAATTGTGAGAAATAAAACAAAAAGAAGTTACCCTACCTGAGCTGGTGTCTGTTGAGGCAAATTGGGTAATTTTGCAAATCACCCCAGCAGGAACCAATTCCAGTTTTTTCAGTTTGGGGTGCAATAAAATAACACAGGGGAAAACAGAATCGAAATAATTCCTGTTTTAAGTAACAACCCAATTACACAGCAGCTATACAGCAGACCCAGGGAGACACTTGGACAGGGTTAATTTGAATAATGAGTGTAAATACTCTCCACAGACTACTCAAGCCTCTTCATTGCCCACTTCAGCTGTGTTTATTTAGGTAATTGCGCTCCTTTTTTTTTAAAGTAGCTTCAGTGTACATTTATGGTTTTATATCCTAATAACAGTTATAATTCTCATTATATCTAAATTAGGATGCTTTTTTTAGTTGTGCCTTTTTAGATGGCTTTTTAAACCCAATTCATGTAGGGAGAACTAATGGGCTAGCTACTTTTGTGTGTGTGTGTGTGTATATATATATATATATCTCTATATATATATATATATATATATTTAAGGAAGAGTCAGTATAAAATACAACAACCACTGAAACAGCTTGCAATTTTCACAACACAGATGATACCCACTATCTATTTTAGTCCACATTGTAGGCCTCAAGTTACTCATTGATCCGATTTTGAGCTCTCTTGGTTCAGAGCCGCTGCAGTTATGTCCCTCACAAGATCTGTAAGAATCTGTCTAGGTTACTCACTGCACCCCTAAAACCAACCTCTAAATCATATCTATGACATTTCTCTATCATTGGTTTGTTGCCAGTTTACCTCATGGCAAAATCCCATCTGAGTTCTACCCCACCTATCCCCCCTTCATTGCTCCCTATTCAAACATTGGACAGCCTCTGGAAAGGTGCAGTTCAAGTTGTTTTCACTCAGACATTTCTCAAATGTAGCGTTAACAGACAGTAGAAAAATACCCCAAAGGCATATATCCGTTTGGCTAAAAACAGGGTGTTAGGAGGAAAACATTCAGAACCCCTTGTGAACCAATAAGTTTGAGAGTCTCCTGAGATGTAATGCTGCAGCTTTCTGTAGGTGATTTGAGACTGGCAATTAGCTTATCCTGAGTTTGATCCCAGAAGAGAGTTTACTGTTGACACTATTTAGAGATCTGATTTCAAACAAGGGCCTCAGTGATCTTGTGAAAGTTTAACTTGAGTGTTAAAATCATTCTAAAAGGTACTTTCTTTTTTTGCTTTCCTTTTTCCATGATTGTGGGTTCGTTTCGCAAAAACACCCCATTTCTCAGTCTAATCCTGTTGCATGTCAGGATGACAGCTTTTAGCTAGTTGCAACAAACTTTAGAGTTTTTGATACTGAGCATAATCCACAGCTTCATTTTCTTTACTCAAACATAGCACATACCTATCTCTCAACAGAATTTTGACTCCAAACCTGGACACCAGCGATCCACTGTATGTGGTGAACATTTATCAAGTCTCATTTTACAAACTGTTGCACAAAGAGTTGAGTGTTCTGGGAACCCACTGTAGGGGACAGACCTCAGAGCCCACATCATCTGCATATGGGGGCTTTAAACCTCACCGTACTAAAGAGGGAATATTTCTTCCTCTTCTGTTCTATTTTTTCACATTTCTGTGGTCAGCATAACATATTTTGCACGGGGTTCCACTAATGTGCTGTTAATAAAAGAGGAAAGAGGAACATGTAAAGATATTCATCAGTGTCCAGCATAAAAATGTTGCAAAGTTAAGTTAAAGGAAATGAATAACCTCTAATTTCAATATCAGTTATTTTTACTGACCCTCACTGAAGAGTTGACGGTAAGAAATCTCCATGCAAGAAGGGGAAGTAACGCAAAAACTTTTTGCCACCTTCACTGAGACCTCGAACTCTGTATTGCACCTCAATCCTGCCTAACACATACATCCATACACACAAACATCCACACAGACCCACACAAGCTCTCGACATTAAGAGGGGAACCCATTTTCCTCAAATGGGATACGACAATCCAATCAGGCATGCAATCATGCTAAATCTGAGTAAACATGGCCAATTACAGAGCATTTTGCTGGATGCTGATTAGCCTGTGTTGTCCCCAGGCTACAGCGAGGTAAACAGAAGCAGTGACCGACGGCATGTTGACATTCTCCCTTCACTTCACTCCGCCTGCCGGATGAGGGATGACAAGTCAGCGTGCGTAATCTGTTAAAGGTAGAATAACAAATACCAAAGTGCCACTTCGGTTCTTCCATCCCCCGGCAGCCGTTTCCACCCCCGGAGGGCAATTTGGACCAAGATTTATTAGACATAATTAACTGACTGTGCGGCTCTTGTCCTGGGCCTGATATTTAATTTACCCACTTTAGACAAAAGACAGTAAAATGGGTGTGTGTATTCTCTGTGAATACCTTTGGTCAGAGTTATCAGTCTGTGTTGTTTCGTACTTAAATTAACAATTGTACAGTGTTTTTTGAGTTTTTGAAAGCCCTAGATTAAGAAGTTCAGCATTCTGCAAGTGCTGCATCAATTTGGACACAACCATCAAATTAAGGGAAAATAACTCAGATGACAATCAAATTGATTTAACTCAAGCCAAATTGAAGGTTCAAACTTGTATTTGTCGACACTGAAACCAAAGCAAAACCTACTTTTACATAAGAAAACAACCAATTTAATTATGTTCAATAAACTTCACATTTATACACTTAGAAGATCTAATGAATGAAGTAGTACAAGCCACACTAGAAAAGACATTTCTCTCTCAAAAAAATCTGCCAATTACAAGAAACAAGTATGTTGATGAATGAAACACAAGATAGCAATGTGAAAGAAATGTGTTTTGCTATGGTTGTAGCTGTGAACACATGAAACATATTGCAATAAAAGTCTGAAATATAGGAATTTGTTTGTTTTCCTTTTCTAATTTTTTTAAGTCACTGCATAATGTTTGTGTATTGTTGTTTGGCCACTGCAGTGTCTTCTTTGCTGCTGTTTTAATGTAAAATGACAGCACCATTGTGCTTTAAATGTCAAATGCACTTCAGGTCAATCAGAACTGAAATATCTCCAAAGTACATAAAGTTTGAACACCTATGAGATTCTGCATTTGATATTTTGTTGTTTGAGAACAAATACACACATACACTTTTGGATACCTTCATGTTGTTCCATTCAAGTTGCACTCTCTTCTGCAACTTTTTCCTCTGGTCAGCACTTTTAGGCCAAAAATTCCCTGTTTAACCTAACAACAACAAATTTCAGCATCAACCAGCTATACTTACAATGTGTAAATGGGTGCATCTTCATTCATAAACACAATGTTATGTAATTACAACAGAGTAAACCTCTCTTCCACACTCGCCCTCATTCTGTCATCATGTTTCGTACAGTTACAGCAGAGGAGAAGTAGAGAAGTCTGAGCACTGTAAGCAGACAAGAAAAAATACACCCTTTAGCTAAACTTAAACATTAGTCAACACCACATGAGCATGCAGTTTGCCACTTGAATAAATGTTGAGATCTATCATCATAATTTCTTTAAATAACTTCATTAAAGTCTTTGGTTGGTATGGTGGCTTCTCTGTGAGGGGCGGTTGTGGTGTCCGTGGTGTTAAAGGTGTTAAACCCAGCACAGAAAGAGGAAGCGTGTTCTTCCTATCAGTGAAGATGGTGGTGGGGTGGGCAGTGAATGCGTGCCTATCTGTTTGTTTGTCTGTCTGACTGGTTTTCAATCTGATCCTGAAAGTGTTTGGAGGCTCTGAGTGTGTTGGAAACCCCCTCTTAGTTCTGGCTGTCTGTCCAGCTGCTCTGTCAGACACAAGTGTTGAAACACTTCCTGAGATGCAGCAGACAGATTCCTGAGATGCCGCCAGCCTGGATCATAAATGACACTGTATTTTTGCAAACTGCATGTTTGCAAATGAATAAAAGGATTAGTTATTATTATTATTATTATTATTATTATTATTATTATTATTATTGTTATTATTATTATCACTATTATTATTTTTATTTTTATTATTATTATTATCATTATTGATGTAACCATTTGCACTACCATGACAAATAAGTACTCATTATCAAACCTCTGTGATGAAACACTTGTGTTTTAACTAACTAACAACATGAAAAAAGATATGAAATAATGTAATTAATACATTTTATCAGGGGCATTAATGGTTTACCAGCATTCAGTTTTCATACTTTGGATGTCTCTTGTTTTTAATATTCCTCTAGCTGTATGTCCTGAATATGAGAAATAGCATGAGTAATGCTCATTTCATTGTAGAAACGTCTGCTGCACAAATGCAAGGCGCACAAATCTGAACTGTGTGCTGAATAAGTGTGTGTGTGTGTACTGTGTGCCTGCATATGTGTGGCTGCACAAGTACATGAACGTATGTGTGCAATGACAAGACCGAGACAAGGGATGCCCTGCAGCTGCTCGTTCAATGTGATGAGGCAGAGTCAAGCTCTGATAGACTCCATCTACCTTGCCTTAACCTTAATTTGCTGGGATGCAGCACGTCAAACAGCCTCAGGACCAATGGAATCTGTCAGCAAACTTCAAAATGTTTTTCATTTCTTTCTCTTCTGTTCTAAAGGGGTTCAAACGTGCATCCACTCCAGCAACAAAAGACCTCCTATCCTCTCTGGTTTGCGTTTCTCCTTCATGAGGCTCTCTGTTAAAAGTGCTTGCTCCAAGGTTGCCAGTATTGGCGCTAGGATTTGACGAGTGGTTATGTGTGTTTTATCTTTAAATACTTTTAAGTGCACACCTGCTGCAGCTGTGTCCATACCTTTAAGGAGAGGGGGGTGATTACACAAAGATCTAAACTGCAAAAACCAGGTGAATTTCTGTACAATTATTGATCCTTGCATAAATAACCAGTACCAAGGCTACTGTGATGATTTCTGAACATGCACTGCTTCCTACAAAACCTAATTTAATTAATTTCACAACATTTTTGTTGTTTCCAGGGTGTTGATTTTTGTTGAAAAGGTTTCATCTCCTGCTGCTGGGTTGTCTTAAGGACAGACAAAGACAGACATTCTCACTTCCTCAATTCAGCACATGTTTTTGCTTTTTACTGGCAGCATAGTTACTCACTCTTGTAGCAGCAAAGCTTAACTGAAAATCCACGAATTGTTTCCCTTGAAGTAGCCTTCCTATTTGGTGAAATTTTGACCATATGCCTTGCACAAGGACAGTTTGCATGTGCGTCTACGGGTTTGTGCATTTGCACGTACTGTACGTGCTAATGTGCATGTTTGTGTGTCTGAGTACAGCTGTTTGCTTCCTTCCACAAAGTGCCTCTGTGGTTGCCTTCTTGGCCCTCTATGCCGGAAGTCCCCCACCAGTCGCATGTGACATTGGTTCCTGACACCCTTGTGTTTACAGCAAATGCAGACGGACGCAAGCCCTTCCAGAAACGTTTGTCCCCAGTAAAAAAGAGGAGGTGTTTGTCCTTCTGAGCCTCTTGGGAAATTGTCCACTGTTCTTGTTAAGCGGCTCATGACCACACTGAAAACACAGCCCTGTCCACAACAGATGTTTGTTTTACATCGACTCTGCTCTGTTGTGCTTGGGGCATAAGAATAGCATCCTTATGGAGGCTGTTGTCCACATGAGCCACTTTGCTGTGGAGACTGTGGTTGGCTGATTATATCAACAGCAGAAACCAGACCCCTTGTTTAAAGAAATTTTACTGTGTCTAAAGACTTTACACTTTCCCCTATGTTAGCTCCAGAAGGTAGCAATAGTCTTAAAAAAAATCATTACTCAAAGAACTAAAACAAGGTGAGATTTATTAGTTATTCTGCGTATGCTTCATTAAATTGAATATTGCTTTTCATGAGTGTGTATGAGATGAAAAGCCTTTGCCCTATCTTTAAAGGAGGAAAGCAAAAAGAGAAGGAGGAAAGGGAAATATGGCTGAGAACATTACCACCAGCCAGGTCATTAATGAGCATTGCTCATGCTGTCATGGCAACTATTATCACAGTGATGTCGCTAATGGCATCTGAGACAGAGCAAGAGAAATATGTGAAAATTATTGTCAGATTCAATTAGGATCCTTGCGTCTGAACTCAGCTGGTCCTCCTCCAGGCCGCTCATTGATTAGCTATCAAATTGGAAGAAGAATAGGAATGGTGAAACGCAGACACCCTGATGTGAGAGTCATCACAGGATCCTGACGTTCTCTGTTAGTGGAAGGCTGACCCTATCAAGCAACCTTAATCAGCATCATTTCTGACATATTTCTATTAGTTGTAGTGCAAACTATCATCTGCACTCGGGATATAATTGTTGTGACAATGCTTGAGACGACTGGTGTTTCAGTATGTTTAAACAGAAGTATGAATAGCAAAGAAGGTATAAGTTAAAGATTTAAAGATTGTCACATTGTTAAAAATATGTTTCTGTTTTAAAATTCTGGATTTTATCTGTGCTTTTATTCAGGACCCAAATTATAGGCCCATGGCTGTAAACATTTACACAAAAATAATGAAGGATTGCTCAAGGAACTCTGGTGTAGAGAATGATGTCAGCTTAATGAGAACCACATTGGCTCGATGGGCAGGTGGTTTGGTGAAAGGGAACAAGTGAAAAACAGTGTGGATGTTTAAGAGCCGGGCGCTGGAACAATCTGGATTGATGAGTCCCGTTTGGTCAACATGTTTGTGCGCTCTGGAATGCATGAGGTTGTGGTGGCGGGCCACATTAGAGAAGCCGGCCTGGATAGCCAGATTCCTGCGGTCAGACATCGACAGAGCTTCTTGCCCCCGTTTTTGAAAAAAAAAAAAAAAAAAAAAAAAAGCAAAACCTCACTCGTGTTTGCTGGCCTACTGTCGACAATAAACTCCAAACTCAAAGGACACTCAGCCAGCCTTCAAATGTGCTGACTTTCTTTAAACACTGAGGTATATATACAGTATGCTACCATACAGGAAACTGGGGTCTCATTATGTTCTTTAAACTAAAAGACTTCCATAAAAGACAGGATTTTGAAATAGACAGATGTATATGTACATATATATAAAAAAAAGAATAAGGACATTTTCTTCTCTCTGAATGAACATCAGTATGGTTTGGGTCATACGTATGTTTAGATTAATAACCCACAATGTCTGCAACCTGACTGTGAACCACAAATGTCGACACATCCAAGCCAAAACTAACCTTTGAGGCTGTTACGTTTGTATCATTGTCCCGGTCCCTTTCAAGATCTTTTGACAGCAATAATTGCAGGTTATCATGTGGATGTTCTCAGGAATCCTAGTGCCTGCAGGACAATGCGGCTTGTGTTTCCATGTCTTGGCTTTAACACTCTGTAAAGCAAAGATTTTAATAAAGCTAAGGGGAAACTGCAAACCCAGTTTCTATTAATAAGGAGAAATTGAATGTTCTACTGCTATATTTTGTCTCTATAGTAATTTCAATCCCAGTCAGGGTTATCAACAAACTAAAAAAAAGAAAAAATAAAGTCACAGTGTCACAGGGATATGGCTTATGGAGGTGATGGTGAACTTTTTGGGGATTTATCCAGCAGTGTCTGATGTATGGCCTCTTTTTTCTGTGAACAATCCAAATGGCAACTTCTGAATCAGTGTGCTCAAGGTAAAAAAAAAAATAGTATTTTAACATTAATACACTCAAGATTTATCTGTACAACTAACACAATAAATATTTCCATACAGACTGTTTTATTCTGCTAAATCCAAAGCCTCCTGATAAATGATTCTTAAAAACCCTTCTCAGATGACAATACCAAACATAAACTGCAGCATTTAAGGCTAAAAACTCCAGACCTCCATGTACAGAGCACACATTTAATGTAGATGTGTAATGAAGGGCCAGTTAATAGAGACGATAATAAAAAAATTGAAAGACACTAATTTGAGTATCACAAACAATGCAGTCTTGTTGACTGATGATTTTAATTTACACCTGTGGTTGAGAGGGGGCAAAGGAGGTGGAAAGGGCCCTAGCAGAAGTGCAAAAATTCTTCATGGAGTTTCTGCTTTATGCTAGTTCCATACGTTCTAGAAACCACAAACACAACAAATAATGTAACCCTGAACAGTTCATTCCTCTAAAGGCACGCTCCGTGAACTCAGTGGTTTAAAAGATATTTAGATATTAGATATTAGATATTATTTAGATAGAAATTTTTGCCCAAATCAGAGGCACAGCTGATCTGACTGACTATCAGGCATGCTGTAGCAGTTAGTGAAGGGGCTTAGAGCCAGTCTCAGTTCCATCTCCTTGCCCAACTCTACCTGAAGGCTCAAAGGCTTCATCACTCTGCTGCAGAAATAGATGGGTTGCATCACAGAGACTATGTCCACGTATCATATATATGTAAATATATATAATCAGCACTGAGACAGTTTGAGATGGTAATTGAATGCAGATTATGATACTGGCCTCACAACTACTCTCGCTGTTATAAAATTAACCCGGGTGGCGTCTGAGTCAGCAATAGCTAAGAATCAACAACAGTATCCTGTAACAGAAAACACTTGTAGCCCAAACTGGATCCACTCCTTTGCGGTCTGACTGCGTCCCTGCTCTGACAGGTCGCAGCATATATACAACATTTCTTTTTTTTACTGGATGCCGAAGCTGTGATGTGCTAAGGCAGAAGAGCATGTCAGGACACCAGGCAAAGAAACTACCTAAAAATAGTCAGTGACTTTCAAAATAAAATAGATTGTGTCAAATCCTTATTAGCTTAACTCAGCTAACATGTTTCAGGTTTTCCAGCCCAATACGAATGAAGAGAGGCTCATCAACGGAGGGGGAAGCATGGGAACTCCTCAGTGTCGCAACTCCAGCTGTCTGGCAGTCCTACAATGTGTCAGACTGACCACTCAGCCAGTGCGAGTTGATGTACCCAGTCAACATGCAACAGATTGGAGTTGGCGCGGAGCGGAGCTGGATCTGGAGTATCCCTGGTGTCACAGTCATCTCAGCCCTTGGAGCCAGCCTACGATTCTCACCAGGGAATGGTTGACCCTCCCTGGGACTCACGCGCTCAGTCATGCAGCCTGCTCTCACGGGATGGTCTAGTTTGAGTGGGTGGGGGCAGTGGTCAGCCCAGTGATGGCTGAGGACAGAGTGGTCAACCGCCTTCATTCTGTGGTAAAGATCAAGATCAGGGTCAAAGGAAGAGACTTAACAATACGTTTCACTTTTTGCAGATGTAAACAGTCGCCTTTGATGCTTGGAGTGTTTTTGACTGTGGGTTTGACATGATGATGGAGCGCCTTCTTGTCTGGAACATGTGGAAACTACTCTGTCTACCTTTCTTTATGTTTCTATCTCTTCCGCCTCCTCTTTGACATCACACCCTGTGACTTCAGTCATCTAGATAATGGAGTTCAACAAAAACAAACTTTGCCTGAAAGCACTTTTCCTCTGCCACAGGTGCTTCAGGCATTTTATTAAGATCATTTTTCTTCATATCTTGTAAAAATGCAAGGCATTGAATGGCTGGGATTTCAAATGATGCAGACCTAATAACTGCTATTACTTTATAACACCATGCGCACAGAAGGATATGTGCAAGACATGACCTTTTATCTGAATCCTGAGCTTGCAGATTGCTTACAGGCCAAAACCTTACATTAGATGAATTGAAGCAGACCTACTGTTTTCTTGCGAATGGGAAATTCTTCTGATTCCTGTGGAAGCTTTGGAGGGTTTCCCTCTTTCTTGTTTAAGCTTTATCAGCCTGTGATTTCAGGGTAGATTGGATAAGGTGATTGAGTTCTAATAACCACAACAAATGCTTCTACCTCATTAGAGCCATTTTAAAGTACTCCCATTCTTCTTGAAACGAAAACCTGAATCATCACAAGTGTAGCGCTCAGCTCTCTAGCAACAAGTTTCTGTGCTGACAACATGTGCATTTTGCAAGCTGCCACTCACGAAGAGTGACATCTCTTAGCTGAGACTAATATTATTGCAGATAAATAAAGAGGATGTGTAATAATCCATACATGTTATTATCCCATTATGAAATTCTAGCCTGTGGCACGGCCCTTTGGAAACTTTTAGACTTGACTGTGTTTGCTCAGAGCCTATTAATAAACCTCTCTTTGAATGATGGAGTGTGTCCGAAGCAGACAGCACATGTCAGTGATGAGAGAGAGAGAGAGAGATGGGGGGGGGGGCTTACTGGAACAGAGGGGCAGACTATTCTACGTCCTGTCTCTCTCTTCTTGTTCACAGATCAGCTCTCTCTCTCTCTTTCTTTCTTCATGGTGCCACCATACCACACCACCTTACTTACACCACCCAATACAGTGCCGTTATGCAGCCTCCACCTCTGCTCTTTCCTCTTACACCAGCTTCCAGCCCACTGCCACCTCATCTACTCCAGCAGTGTCTGCTTCCTTCTCACATCCCACTTTCCTGACCTGCTTCTCCAGCCCTGACCACAGTACACCCAGTGGCTCTAATGGCTCAAGAACAAAGCATACTTTCCCACATTATACATATATATATAACAAAAACAGGAAAAAACACTCTTTTCAAAACCAGTATATATGTGTAATAGTCTGGTATCACGGGGTAATTACACAGAAAAGGGCGAGATAATTTGAATGCTGAAGGTTTATGCAGTGAAATAAAACGCATAGATGCTGCTTGTTTGTTTTGATAAAGTGTGTTTGAATGGACTTGTTCATCAAAAAAAGGGTGTTTTTTTAGATCACTGAGAGAGGATGTATTCTTCCTTTGTACATGTGTTTATTGGAGATCTGTGCATAACTTTGCATTCCTTCATGCCCTAAAAACAGTTTGACCTCAGGAACAGATGCAACGATCAGACAGGCGCGGGTGAAGGAATTCAAACCCTGCCACCAGGAATGTTTACCCCCACACCTCCCCATTTCAACAGCAGATGAGACACATTCCCAAAAGTTTACCCATGTGGGCTCTTGAAGGCTTGTATCTGTCATGATCACCCCACACATGGTGTCCAAAGTTAAAACTTAATCAAAGGCCGCACTGAGGCAGCAGAAAGTATTTGGTCCTGGTTAAACATCTTTTGATCTCAGGGCAGGGATGAGTAAGAGGCCAAAACAGCGACAGACATGGCGCCTGCTTGCATGTGATCACACAGTTCTGATGAGGCAAGGAGTAGAAAGAGAGAAAAGTGGATGGGATTTCTGCTCACAAGCACCCGAACACATAATTGCACGGAGGCTTGCAGCCGTGTATGGTTGTGCACTCTTATCCAATACAGTTCACTGGAGGCACTAACAATAGAACACACCTGTTGGTCATTAGTGCAGACACCAGACACCATGTAGACACACCAGGCTCACAGCCAGAATCCCCACAGGGGGGCCTGCCTGGCTGCTGCTGCTGACACATGGAGAGAGACACTTTCCGGACAGATGTACACACATCTATAGGCAAATGCCCTTAAAACTTCACACCAAACCCAGGAAAATAGCACCACGAAACACAAGCACATCCAGCGACGAGCATCTCTGTGTTTGAAAATCATTGAGGTATTTAATCTGAAGTTTATTTGCTCATCCAGCCAGCTTCCTTCCAATCCCATAAAAGGCATCATAACTGGATGTCCCCTGTGTGTGATTGTTGGTATGTGACAGTGGGGGGGATGGACATGCCCACACAGACGGTGAAAAAGACTGATTGACAAGTAACATTCACAATGCATGCAGTTAACTTTGACAAATGTCACAAACAAAGGGTTGAAAGGTCAACAGCAGGGCTTAGGACAAATAAGGACATACGTATGCACATTTTATCAGAACTCAAGCAGCAGCAGCAGCTCTCCCTCTATCAGTTAGTCAGAGCCTCAGATTTGGCTTTATCTGAGCACTTTGAAAGACCACCAACATTCTCCCCCATGTCAAGCTTGTGCTGCAATACAAGGCTTCAGCACATGGTCATAAACTGTGGGGAAGTGGACAGGGAAAGTCCCTTGTTGGACAAGAATAGTAATATCAAACCAATCTCTGGGGCACATCCAGCTAAAATACACAGAAAAGGGTACAAAGAAATCTGGAATATCCCATAGCTCTATTCGTGAGTTAGATGCTATCAGTATCAAAATTTAAATAAACAGATCATCATTAATTTCCCTTATTTGAACTATTTTTATTTTCTTAAGCAGGCTTTTTTAAATTCAATTATCTTATTCACTCAACTGAAACTTGACCACTGTAGTAACAACAACAACAACAACAACAACAACAATAATAATAATAATAATAATAATAATAATAATAAACATTTATTCCTCTATAAGTTTCGCCAACACCAAGACTGTGCCTTTTTATAGGTGAGGGCTTTAAAGGTAGGGTCTGTAGGAAATTTCAATACTGTTTGTAAACACAACACACATACTAGGTTCTTACTCCCTGGCTCAGTGCCAGCAGCAGCACACACCCATTGCTATGTTGCTATGTGAACAAAAAACTCAAGGGCCCAGCAAGCACCTGCAGCATCCTGTTCCTACATGGAGAAACTCAAGAGCCGTACACCTGACTTCCTGCAGGTAAATTAGGTTTTCTGCAAATAATGTATCTTTCTTTCTCTATATGTTACAGCTGCTATGGTAGCTGCTTGAGATAGCTTCTCCCACTCGCTATCAATGACACGCAAAGTCACTTGCTGTGATTGGCTGGTCACCACACCTTCTCACCTTCTCTGCCCAGAAATGCCCTGGGACAACCAAAACATCAACATGAAAGGCAAAAGGGTAGGTTGAGGCAGACACAGACCCACATGACACACATGTATAGAGGCCTAACAATGATGATTGAAAAGGATTATTCCTGTGACAGTTGACATTTTTTATCAAAAACCTGCAGTTTCTACATTTAACCAAACACAAACTTTTGCTGTTTTACTTAAGTTGTGTTATGACCATGGAGTGTATAATAAATGTACGGAGTCACCCTGGTGTCTCTTGTCTGAAACAGAGTATTGAAGCAAAATGGCTGGTGTAGCTGAATTGAAAATGGGGTGGCTGATGAGTCCCTACACTGAAAGCTAAAGGCAAGCTAAGTCGCACTTCTGAACGGGCCAGCTATATCTTCAAAATTGCAGAGTAAAAAAAAAATCCACCCCCCAATTGGTGTCTGCAGCTAGCAAAATTAGCAATCCAGGCGGGAGACAGTTTTTGGACCACGCTGTGAACATGCTATTTGTGAAAACTGTTTTATTTGGCTTGGTGTGTATGAGACTTCCGGCACCTCTGGAGGCAGCCTCAAGCGGACACTTGACGAAGAGCAGATTTTAGCACTTCTACATAATTTTTCTCATAATTTCAGACCACAGGTTGCCGCTTGGCTATGACAGATAAAAACAGATCTTCCTATCACTGGAGACACTTTCGGGGACTAGATAGTTTAGCGGTTTGAGTGTCCGAGTCTGGTCACAGTTGTAATTTTCTTATCTGCACATTTACAGAAATTATTTTATATCTCTGATATTATTCCTCCTTTCTCTCTGTTTGTAGATTGATGTTATGATTTTTCTAAGTTCATTTTTCTTTTCATTGCACTCCTGTGACTTCTTCATACACAGCAACTGGAGCTTTCAATGCTTCTTGTAAATTCTGGGTGTTATCCTTCCATACAAGATGTATCCTAAATTCTGGCAAGAATACAGACACATTTTATGAACAGACTGGGAATGTGAGTAGCTAACCCAAATCAGAGAAATATGAAAATATTGCTTGATTGTCTATGAACATTTGTCAGCTTAGTGCCCACAATTAATTTACAGTCCATCCACTTACAAAACCCAAACCCCGTCTTCTTTTGTCATCCACAAAAATCAATTTAGGAACCAGAGAATGGCCTCTCTGGCCCATTCATTATCCCACCACACGATGTTGCATTTGTAATTGTCATGTAATCAAAATTGTCATTGATGTGTGCTCTCGTCCCTCTGGCAAGGCAATTCATGAAACATAGAGGTAATCACAATAACTGTGTAGTGACAGAATATGCTGATTATGTGATTAAGTGTGCATGTAATTGGCATTATTGTTATTTTTAGCTAGAAGTTAATTGCTAATGGAGATCCTAGTAATTGGATCACCGAATGGCAACACTGCAAATCTATTAGCTCCTAATAACTGCTGCAAAGTGAGAACAGAGAGAGTGGGTGGAAGGTGTTTATGGGGGATAAGTAGCTGTCTCTGTGCTGAGGAAGGGATACAGACGGCACATTTATAAAATTTGAAATGTACAGCATTACACTAAAATATCATTTTAAATAAGAGAGTATGATCGGTACCACTCTTATTTTTTGTTTTTGTTGTCATAATTCTGTATTGCTCTCACCAGAAAGGTTAAATCAAAACTAATTAATAAGTCTTATTGCCAATTATGATGTCTGTGCAGCTGAATGTCCCTCAAAGGCTCATGAGTAAGGGGCAGGGAAGAAGGAAAATAAGAGAAACAGGAGAGACAATATCCACAATGGAGAACGGAAAATATCGCATATGTGCTGAAATGAAGTAGAAAGAACAGAACACAGAGGGAAACAGAAAGAAACGAAGCAAGAGAGAGAGAGAGAGAGAGAGAGAGAGAGTGAGAGAGAGAGAGAGAGAGAGGAGGTGGAGGGGCTGCAGGAGCCTGTGCTGTATCATTTGACAGGGGACCTCTCCAGCGCTATCAGATGGAGGCGTCGGAATGATCAGTCTCACACACAAACACACACACGCTCTCTCTCTCTCTCTCTTTCTCCTGTCTAGCTCTCTTTCCCCTTGTCTCCTTCCAGAGCAGGGACCAGCCGCTCACTGATAGAACAGGCCCATTAGGATCCTGCTATCGCTCTCCACAGTGAAGAGATTGAAAGGCTCTGATAGCTGCTCTGAGATCCCCACAGTCCCGGGAAAAATCACTCTGAATCAGTCATTGGATCCTTTAACTTGAGACCGAGGAAAAAGAAAAGGTAGAAACGAGCAGACGGAAAGGGAAAATGAAAGGCAGGTTAGACACCTAGTGAGAGTTAAAGAGGGAAAACACGATGAAGAGAAAGCTGCGAGGGGATGACAGACACTGTCAAAGAGGGAGAAAATTCAGAGTGAGACAAAAGGAGGAAGAAGTGTGTGAGTCTTTGTCTTACTGTCGACATGCTGTTTACCAGAGGAGACAGCAGCAGATATCAAGAGCGGCACATGAGTCTTTCTTAAGTCAAAGTTGGTGCTGTATGACTGAAAAGAATCCCATCCTCCAACAAAAGGAGTCAGGATTTAAAGCATATCGGAGTGATAGAAACTAAAGATATCACGTGAAGGCAGCAGTGTTTTCCTTTAGTGCTGTCTACTTTGTTCTCTGAGTGTCATTCACCCACACAGCCAACAGGGAATCCAGTGATTTAGGCTGCAGGTTAGGGGGTCTGCAGGTCAGGCCAGAGAAGGGTGGAGGACAGGACAGGACAGGACAGGACAGGACAAGGGAACAGGGTACAAAGGCATGTCCTTGTATGGGCAGACACTTGACTGGCATGGCAGAGGCCAGCTCAGTGGTGCTAAGCTTGTGTTTGGCCTCCTATCAGTGGGGACACAGAAACAGCCAGACCCAGGGCACTTAGTGGATGACTTCCAGAGAACAGAGTAGGATAAACTGTGTGTAGATGTGTGCTTTTATGAGCTCCTGTGTGGGGCACGTTTTTCTTATATGTGTGAGCTTGATGCTTTTCTTAGTGTAAATATCACCTATACTGTGTATGTGTAATAGTTATAAAGCAAAGAGAGACCAGGGTCCATCAGAGTCACATTTATGTCGTCCAGTAATAAGGCCAGGAACAAATGACTGATTGACTCATAAAAGGTGGAAACTAAGAGGTCTAGAGGAGCTGCCTATCTGCCAGCTGATTTAGTGAATGAGTCATGCTGATTGAAATAGACAGTCTGAACTGCTGATGGCTTCAATTGAGCCCAGCGACTGAATGTACGAGCAAAGTTTACTATTGTTTCATGCATGTCTGTAAGCGTGGCTCTGCTCTCTTCTGTGTGGCAGGGAAAAGAGTCTCTGCGTTTTTGGATGCTCTAATAACACCTTGCCATTGAGAGTCTAATGAAGCATGTCCGTTTTTTCATCCCGACAGAGAATGAGAGGACAGACACACATGGAAGCCCATCCAGAAAGTGTTGCAGAAAAAACAGCATTCTCTTGAGGTCACTTTAGGGAGTGTGACTTCAGATATCTTTTTATGCGAGTGCAGTGGAGAGAAAGACGAAGAGGGGGGTGGAGCAAGAGTGACAGCAGCAACCCAGCGGTTTGTCTTACTGCGATTGTAAGGGTCGGTGGGTTTGTGGTGCTCAGACCTCAGGATGCCTGCTCTTCTGCCCGGGGGGCCTGTTTGAAGAGCAGGAGCTGATGAGGCTTCACCATGAAGTCACATACTAGAGTGGTTTAACGGTGCAACTAATATGCTCAAGTCCCGGAGTCGACCCAGCCAAAGTAGCAATTCCACGGAACGGTAGATTTCTATTAATTAAATCATAATTGGGTTTTATATATTTATTTGGTGGAGACATTGGCAGGGAGAGGAGTAAGATTAGGCAGAGATTTGCATGTAAAATGTACGAGCTTCATTACACTACCTTGGCAAAGACGGAATAATTCGCCTGCCTGCGGGGCACACAGATGGCTCTGTATGTTTGCTAATTTGCTCTCCTTTCAAGGTCATTAGTTCTGTTTGGGGAACTATCAAAAAGTTTATTTGAGGTGGGTAAGTTCCTGAGATGTCTACGATGTGACAGCTCCTTTGTTGTGGGACTGGATATTGGAAGCAAAGTTCAACACAGTCTATTTTCAGAACATTGCAAAGCTTGGCCTAAATACTGTTGTTACACCAAAAAGGACTGAGATTTTTGAAAAATGAATAAAAAATATATAAGTAAGTAAATTAAAGCCTATATTAAAAGATATTGGTATTAAAAGATAGAAATAATAATCTGTACAAGAAGAAGTAGGTTGCTTTGGCTATAATGTGCACATCAAACTCAGTGGTTGTATGTAATATTTGTCTTCTCAACAGTGTGTTATCACAGACACTAATGAGTGCTCTACAAAGTGCACTACCTGTATGTTATCTAAACAGCAAGCAGCCGCATCTCTATCAAGCTCATTATTCGACGGAAGTCCAGGAATCAATTTTTCAAGTACAATAATCACCATTTTCCCTTCCCTCTTTAGAGGGGTCTTGTTTAGTTTTCTTGTTCAGGAAATGGGTTTTGACGTAATGGGTTTTTGCCCAGTATTACACAAATACTGACAGCTCCAGCACAGTGTGCCAAACAGGTAAGTTAGGCTTTGTTTGTCCAAAGACCTGCTGCCCCTCCTGTCATTCACATCAGGTTAAAAATCAAGATTCAGAAATGTGAGTGTTCCAAAAATGTATCAAAAAATATTTTTATGTGAGGGAGCTAGACAACTTTTTGGAGGTTTTACATTTATATGCAATGGTTTGAATAAGCAGCGCTGTAACTGTGTTTCAACATGATATATTAAAAGTCTTTGGGCTGAAAAAGAGTTGTCACAAAGTAAATTGTGAGCTGCAGGCCAAACAGCTTGTTGTTCTGTTTCCTTTTCTTTGTAGTTGTAGTCTGAATCATTGATGAGCACAGTTTGATGACAGCTATCTTTTCCAATATTGTCTCTGACATTTGACTGACTACTCTGTGCAGAAACCTGAGATGAGAAAGACATAAAAGCATCTAAATTCAGGAAAAATCAAAGCAGTGTCAGCGTATTCTGCAGTTTGAAAGGAAATATATATATATATGTATGTATTCATATACATGTACATGACTCTAGATTGGTCACGTCTTGTCGGTGGAATAAATTAAAAAACCCAAGAACACAATAGGATGTGTTAACAAGAGAATAAGAGGGATAGTTGTGGGCATGTATCTTTTGAGTACATGGTGCTACTGTAAGTGTGATAATACAAAATTAGCATGTCCAATTCCCTGCCTTCTGAGATAGGCAATAGCAGTGTGTCTTAAAGGGCTATGTTTCATTTAATAAAGAAACAGACGAGGGAAAAAGTTTAATCAGCCTGGGTATTATTGAGGATATAGTGCAGACAGTCTTGCGTGGTAGACATAGAATAAAAAGAATCACTTTTATTACTATCTAACTGCAATTAGTTTAACCCTTTTATCTCTCACCATTTGTAACGCCATTTGGACCATTTCACAGAGCCTGGAAATTTGGGCAGTAACAGTGAAATTGATATAGCGAAGGAGATACCATCAGCCCAGAGGGATGGGTCGGGTGGGGGGCTGCTTATTATACAGTCTGTCCTCATGGCTTAGATCCAGCTAGCATTTCGACACAGAGGAGACTTTTTTAAATTTTTTATTAGTATATTTCTTGTACAAGTCAAAATCATCTATCTATCTATCTATCTATCTATCTATCTATCTATCTATCTATCTATCTATCTATCTATCTATCTATCTATCTATCCCTTATAATCTTACAGAATATTATGAGGGATCCACACTCAGCCTTATAGACAAAATATGAGGTTAGTAGACAAAAATCAAAAATGCTCTCCTTCTCCTTCATGGGAGTCGTGAAGGAAATTAAGATATTCTCTTCCCAAATAATAATATGACTAAGACATCTCATTAGCATACGGTGCAGGGAAGAAGTCTTTAATGAAGGTATCAGAAGGATCTCATTGTCTTGGGATTAACACTTTCTTTTTCTTAAAAGCCATTATTCAACATTGACTAATGAACCTATTGTATTTATTTGTGTTATTTTTGGTCTTTTCCTCATGTTAATTGGCTGTTTTCATATTTCTACATTTATTTTTTTCTAAATAGGGCATTGCAATTACTTCACTTTTTACTTCTGTGTGATTGGAGGTTGGATTTTTTTTTCTTTCATGGCAATTTACCATAAAATTTAAAATTGAAGATGACATGAAATAATATACATATACTTGTATGATGCATTGGCACATACTAAATGTAAACAATGTGTACACTATCTATCTATCTATCTATCTATCTATCTATCTATCTATCTATCTATCTATCTATCTATCTATCTATCTATCTGTTGATGTGCACAGGACTTCAGTTATAATTTTGGTTGGTGATGAAAACAATTCATGGTAATCCAAATATAAAAACCAGATTTTGGCAGATTAAAGGTACCATAGCTGTCCACACTAGAGACCAATCAACACAATAGTTTCATGCTAAAATGGCTCAGTTAGTTTATCCATTTCGTCTCTTACTGCATGAACAGAAACTCTCAACAAGATGCTAACACTGCCATGGCCAAATTTGACCAGTTGAAATATCTCTGGACCTCTGCAGTTTGGAGCTGGAGGTGCGAGATTAGATGTTCGGGGGTGTAACACAAATGACAGGATTTGCAGCTCTTTCACCGGGTGAGGAGAATGTGTGTTGATCACTGGCAGCGAAAACGGCGAAGGCTCTGTGCCACATGGCCAGAGACTGTGAGCCCACAGTTGGCAGCCTCAGAGGAGATGGCCACCTTCCAGTCGACACTCAGGGCTGAGTGGCTGAGAAACCCTACTGCAATATGAATTAAAAGATGTGGATTTGAATTTGAAAAGCTGATCTAGAAATTGCCCATCAAAGTTATAATTATTAATGAAACCAGTAAATTTCATGGCACCGTTTAGTTTTATGTAAAACCATAAAAATTCACTGTGTGGAGCAATCAACAAATCATGTGTGTAATGATCCTGGTTGCAGTGGTTCAGCGGTGCATCCCAAATTCAAATGAACACAATTCAAACAGTTTCTACTGAGGCTTACCTCTATGGTCTCATGGAGGTTAACTAGAATATCCCTATTGTTTTGTTGGCTAATAGTCCCTAAGATGTCTAATCCTTAAAGTCACGCCAAATATTCACTTAAAAGTCACATGAGTGTATCTTTTTGCACTATTCATTTACAAGAAACATTTGAATACAACCAAATAGTTTATGTCTCCAATCCAATAAAACTACACACCTCTAGTTTACAAGCCACAACTGTGTTATAAACCAGCAGACTGTGGAAATCTGCTCAGATTCTTGATGACTTTTATAATGCTCAGATATTAGTGTGAAAGAACAGATCAAAAAAACAAAACAAAAACATGCCAGTCACATTTGTGCAAGTATTGTAGCTGTTGTTCTTGTGCTTCCTAAATATTTCAGTTTTCCGTCAGGGAAACTCCCCTGTCTCTCTGTCACCGGGGAATATATAGTTCATAGTGATTTATTCTTGTCTGAGGTCAGATGTTAACGACTGAACAAACTTCCTTGTTTGTGAGTGAATCAGAAAACTAGCTCTCACAAAGCTGTTCCCCCAGAAACCTTTTGTACAAATAACTGAAAATAAACTCCTCATCACCAAGATGTTGTTATCATCATTACAGTTATTATGAAGGTACATGTTATGGTCATACTTAGAGATGATATCTTGATGAGGTGTCTATAGTATTTTCAGGTCATTGATTCTGTGTATATGCTAATGCATGTGTGAGTTTCTGTGTTTGTCTATGGAGTGTGTGTAAGTGTGTGTGACCAGCCAAGCACTAATGGCTCTGTGTGAGATAGGCCAGACTGTACTGCTCTGACAGTGAAAAGAGGATAACAGAGGGATGAGAGGCAGAGAGAAAGAGAGAGAGGGAGGGAGAGGGAGCCACTCAGATACTCATTAGCCACCAGACGCTATCAGGAGTGTGTCAATAGACTCATGTTAGTGGGGTGTTAAAGCATTGACCAAGATACGCTGAGAGAGGCAGAGAAAGACGGGGAAGGGGGGGGGCAGAAAGGGAAGGATGGCAAGCACTCCCCCACCATCGCAGCACCTGTCACACCTTGAGATAATCATCCATCATACCCCGCCAGTGACTGGAGAGTGTGTGGTCCTTTTTAATGGCCGCCATTGACACAATTCGTCTTCTCCGCCACCCACAGCCTGTCACCAAATTGCTACTCTTGCAGCAGGGAAACATTTTATTGCACCTGTGAAAAAGATGAGATGTGTACATTCATGCCTCTAAGAAGTTTTGCACTACGAGGTGAGGATAGAAGGTGGAAAGGGGCTAATTTCTATTGTCAGAGCTGCTCTAGAGTTCGTTGTGTGATTATACCAAAGTGTGTGTCAAACAAAGCTTAAAGTTTTAGTATTTACTTCACAGAATAAGGAGTTGAAACAACACTTGATTTTATAAACAGAAAACACCTTTCTGGTGCAATGAGCGAATTTACTCAAAGAAAAGTTAAGGAACATTTTATAAATAATTATTTTACATCCTCAAGAGCTTTCACAGCAAAAGCTACATTATTGCACACATAAATCTGACTTTTATGAGCAAGAGAAGCTGAGTAGACAGGTGTGGAAGCCATGAGCTCATGTGACTGAATAGGCACAATGTCCTCCACTCCCTGTTGATACCTGGCTGGCACACAAAGGCATGGTTGTTCACAGGTTCAGCACAACACCACAGAAGTCATGCATCAGATAAAAAAAGCTTGTGTCAAAGCATTAAAACTACAAGTGAGACTGCATGATTTTGAGGTTGACTCATGTGTACTTTTAGACAATTACCAGAAAATTGTAGCTAGGATGTGAGGACATGTAACGTCTGAGAAACCGACCATGTCTCTTTGGTGAAGTGATTGCTCTTCCAGGAGGAAGCTGCAGTAAGGTGAGCTCAGACATTAGAAAAGGGCGTTAATAGCGCATCTAACACGACTAGATGTCCCATGGTGCAGCTGGGCACGCGAGCGGAAGAGGCCCAGCTAATGGGAGGACCCCGGTGGGAGGGTGGCATGCACCCAGGGCCTCTGGCGGCCCTTTAATAAAGCAGTGCGGAGATGCCTGCCTGCTGCGGTTTCTGGGTTTCAGATGATTCTAGTTTCAGGTGACATGCCTCATGCTCTATTAGCAGACTCTTCCGACCACAGTTTTCTTTGGCAGCCGCACAGGTTCAGACTGCTGCAGCTCTGAGCAAGACCAGTTTTCCACACGCCACCTTTCTCCTCCTCCATCATATGCACACGCATACACATGCAAATAAACGTCTGTAGACACACACATGTGCACACAAATGTATACAAATCTAGATCTCTATTTCATTAATATAAACACATCCAGACACATAATCAAACATAACCATGCACAGACACTGACAGACAGGCCCCGCCGTCAGTCTCTCTAGTGAATAGCGATCTGTTGATGTACATAGATAGGTAAGGAAGTCCAGCACACAGACATCCATATATTTTGTCTGGGCGAATACGACAGGTCAGTCTTGACATGGTAGCAGTGCAGGCTTCAGGCTCCAGTTTGTGTTTGTGAAGCACAGAGCTGTGTCCAAACATCCTGCTGAAGCCTGTGAAGTGGTCGGATGCAGGGCCCTCTCGCTCTGCCCCCTTTTCAGCACACTGGCATGCGTTCTGGGTGGCATCAGGTCTCTGGCCTTAGTCAAAGAGCCGTCTCCTGGACTCCTGCTAAGTTTCTGTCGCTCCTTCACCTCCTCCGACCATCTCTGCGTCTGCATCCTGGCGGAGTCGTGCAGACTGGGTAATTTGCTTCTGTCTGTTCAAAGGGAGCCAGTGAGAGTTGATAATGCTAAAATAAAGCAAATGTGTCATCTTCTGTGGTTTGCATGGAAATCTGTGGAGAAATATGGAATAGAGTTTCCCCTCTGTTAGAGTTCTTATAGTGTGCAGAGACTTTTGTCTTTTGTCATAGTGACAAGTGTATTATAGTAGCATATTGTAATTACACAAGGGTGCTTTTGTACTGTTCAAATCACAGTTTTTAAAGTTATTGTAGAGTGATATAGAAGTTCTCACTTGTGAAGTCTGTCATCATCTCTGTTGGATGACTGAATGTCAAAAAAATTCCTGACTCGTTTCAAATCTCTAAAAGCTCATCCTTGTATTCATCTTTAAAAAAGCTTTGACTGTTTAGTATGACTGGTTTTGAGAGGTTTGGCTTTGATTACTCATTAAACCAAGAGGACGACTGCCATGGATAGAAACTCCTCTTGGTTGTCTAAGCTGGTGGGACAGATTTTTTAGAGAGGCGCATGTGTTGCCTGTTTATTAATGTCAAAACTTCTGTGTGTGCATATCTTTCTGAAACTGCTTGACAAACATATAGCTCTAGCCTGATTTCTTTCTTTTCCAAAAATAATTCAGCCCAAGTTCAAACCTTTTTTCTTACCAAAAACCTTTAAAGTGCTGTTAAGTTCTTTCGGTATGACCCGAACATAAATCCTTGTCAGTGGCTCATGCAGGCATTCATCATGGATTCTGGCATACTCTGCATTGAAAGCATTTCTCTGAAAAGCTGACGAGGGAGACATCGGTGCAGATTTTTTTGATGTAAAGAGATCATTTTGACAACGATGAGGATATTCATGAATCACAGCACTCACTGATGTGTGCCTGTTTGTGTCTGCTTGCTGTATGTTTGCTGTGTAATCCGCATGGAATTGAGATTTTCAGCAGAGGATATTTTCATCAGGGATGATCTGATTTTAATGAAAGCTTCTGTCACTCACGGGGCTAACCTGTGTAATTTGTTGTATACACTGTGGCTTGGGGGAAAATGGCAGGCGAACAGGCCTGTAATGTTCAGGTGAGGCCAGTCATTTTGTAAAACAGACACACATGTGTATACAAACACCATGAATGAGTGTATGTATAGAATAAGCGTCGTTCTACATTATTTTTTGATGTACAGTACTTATTTACATTGAATGTATATCCTTCTTACACACAGCATAGCTCTGGCAATGCATGAGTAGTGAAAATGTATGCTTTAATGTGCATTTCAAACAAGATGTTACCAACCACATCACAAAAAAGTTCAATATTTGTTCTCAAAATCAGCTCACCACTTCAACTATAACCCGGCGTGTTTCCGTTGAACGCAGCCTGTGTGACAGCTCAGCTGACCAGACAGGAGCTGGACCAGCTGGCTCACGTGACCGTCATTGACCGTGTTATTTACATTGGGCTCATGGCGAGCTGTTTGCTGAGAGGGATAATTTGACAGTCACATAAACAGACAGACAGACAGACGGATAAACAGAGTGTTGGCTACTGACAGAGATCTCACTGTCAGTCTCACTGCCACTCTGTTCCCTCTCTCAAGCCCAACAGCCATGGGGCAATATTTGAGCAGACAGTCACCAAGTCTTCCAAATATTGAACAACATGCACTAGCTGTTTTTTTTCCAAGTGATTTTTGGACTCACTGTATCTGTTTTCTTCTTTTGCTTCTTATGGTGCAATGCTGGCAGGAAATGCTCAGCTTGAACAAGTCTCTTCTTCATCTAGTTTATTCTTCCTTCTCCTACCCTTCTTTGGATTTATGTCTCTTTTTTGAACACACTGCAAAGACTTTCACTTGGTATAAATTTGGTTTCAATCCCTTTTTACTTTTTTTTTCTTTTTAAATAAACACGAGGCACTTGCGCTCTAATGAAAGACAACTACTAAACAAAGAAATTCATACTATTACACCTTCTCCTCAACATCTACGCTCATATTACATAACCCCTCATGTGGCCCCAAATGTTCCTCAACACCTCGGCATGAAGATAAATGAGAAGCAAGGGCAGACACCCCTTTCCACTTGTGCTGTGTTGAGTTACACTCCCACAATGCCTCAGGGAGGCTCCACAGTTAGTTTCAGCATCCCATAGCCCTCAACACACCAACATAAAGAAGAAAAGAGAAAAGAAATGATGGAGCTGGGCAGGGAAGACAGAGCCAGGGTGAGAAGCCTGTTTGGGCCAAAGCTCACCCCAGCCAGGTAAGGCCTGTGCATGTCTTCCTCCTCCTGCTCCACAGTTTACAGATAGAAAAAAAAGAAAGAGAGAAAAAAATGGATACAAAGACAGATGATTCACAGAGGACAGGGAAGGAAGAGCACAAGGCAGACAGAAGTACAGGAAGAAGTTTGGCTGTTTCTATGACGTAATCTTTCATATCTGTCGCTACTGCTACCTGGTCAGCTACAGACTGGAAGCACGTTTGTCTGCATTAAAACTGTTTAGACTTATAGAAAAGTGACATATTTAACAGCCAACAGAAGTAGGAATCACAATTAAAAAAACAAACACAGATCTCTCTCCTCACTGCTGAACTTTGTCAGCTGGTGTAGGGATGTCATAGGGATTTGTCATGAATCAATCTGGTCATGACTAACCTGACCAGGGAGCTGAAAAGTAACATTCAGAAATCGCTTTGGTGCTGATAATCTCATTTCAAGATGCAGATTATGATCAGGCATGTATCTAGAAGTGAGACTTTTTCAAGATCACTTAAAAAGTCCTCAAAGGGACTTTAAGTGTCTTTTGCTATTGTGTCAACCTCTTTGATTGCTAAGGGCGAAAAAAAAAAAAAAAGTAGAAAAAGAAAACATGTTTTCAAATTTTCAAGTATCCCTCATTTACGTACTTTTTGAGCATGTTTTGATTTTCTGTTCTGAGAAAAATTCATCCCACTACAGGTTAACTGACAGTACGTGAATGAGAAAAATGTTTTGCATGATTCACTTCTAATTTTTGATGTGCTTAAGATTAAAATGAATGTTTTTCCAAGTAACTTTAATTAAAGCGATTCATAATACGACAACCACAGTATTCCCAGCATCTCTCTTGTGTAGGCGTGACAGTTTTTGCATTGTCAGATGGTGTAAGTACTTGTCTTTGTATCTGTGCATGTGTGTGGAAATGTGTACCCATTGTGTGTACTGTTTGTGTGTGTTGGTGCGCGTGTGTGCACTCATGTGTGTGTTCTGCGCCTGCTGCATGCTCTGACGTTGTCACACCTCTCTTGGTGTCCTGCTGTGTTTCCCGTGGCGTCCTGAGGTCCTGGATGCTGTCTCAGTGTCGCTGCTAAGGATGGTGGGCGTCTGGCACAGATAACACTCTGATAGCTCTGTGATGGACAGCCAGGAAACTTTTTTTCCTTTGCTCTCCTTTCTCCCCCCCATCCCCCACTGAATGCTGTGACAACCTGCTGTAAATGTAGCTCAGAGGTGCATGTGTGTGTCAGTTTGTGTGCATGCATTTGTGCATTTGATTGGTTGGGGGTTGGGAATATGAAAATGTGTTATGAATTGTAATCTTTGAAGAATCCTGGAAATGAAGAAAAAAAGAAATCTCCATTAAACTCAAAGCAGCGGAAAAAAAGAAAACTAGATAACAAAGAAAGTTAATAAGAAAGATGAATTAATTTTCCTCTTGTTCTTCCTCAATTAGATAACAACCTCTAATGCTGCCTTATAAGTTGTTCCTAAGTTTTTACTGGCTGTTTGGTTATTCACAAATGTCATTGGCATTCCTGTATCCTCTCCTTATTGTGGCCTGTGGGGGAAAGGCTAATATCTTGTGTGTCAATTCACAGCATGAAACTTTTAGATCTATATAAGGTTACTCATTGCAGAACTTATTTTCTAAGAGAGAAAAGAAATCCATTATTTATGAACATATTCCCAGTCCATGGCTAATTGTTTATTTTCTTCACAATTGCTTTGATGTAACCAGCAAGACACTTACACAAGTCTGTCGAAAAACTGAATATTTTCCATTACACTCCTTTAATACATAATTATCGTGTGCCATTACACTAAAGTTTATTTTAGTTCAGAGTTTCCCACATTTGGATTTTGTTAAATTTAATAAATTTTTCCATGTCCAGCCCCAAAAACAGACCAGCTTGGTTCCTATCAAGCATGTTGACCAAATTTTCGTTTCCCCGGCAAACATTTTCAAGATTTTATTCCCTGAATCTGCCTGGCAGTTTGTTTTTTTATTGCAGTCTTTCACTTCCTTTGGTTGTGCTTGTAAAAGAAAAAAGAAAAAAACTCATTTGTCTGGCACTGTGCGAAATAACAGAAACTGCTGTTTGACTGAGCTGGGCACAAGACGCTGTGTTCTTCATGGGGCTTTCTGTAATTAAACAGGCTGCACATTCCTCTCTTAACTTTACATCTCAAGTTGCCTGATCAGCACTCTCCAGTGTTTGGGGAAAGGCAAAAGCGCACACCCAAGTTGTGGCTGATATCAAAAGGATTTAAAATCAATTTTAACTGGACCCTACATTCGAAAAAGGGAACTTAAAGGAGAAAACACAGATAGTTGTGTCCGCACCATGACGAGCTGGAGTTTTTGTGCAATGCTCTGAAGCTGGGCTATCGGATAGTTAGTGAAAGTAAAGTGATCCTGATGTGGTTTTTCTGTAGTCTGTTGTTGTTTAAGATCACTCCACACAGCTACAGGGGGTAATTATATATCACCCTGTTGTCTGTTTACTTAGTCTACCAGACTTTTTTAAATTTACAGAAGGAAGCGTATGTTTTCTGTTTCAGTATTTCAGAACGGAGAAAGTAATTGTAAGTGTCACTGTTCTTGGGGAGTGCACAGAGTGTATACTTAGGCTAACCCACTGAGTCTGATGTTTTAAGAGTCCGTAGTACAATACTTTTTGAGCTTGAATGAAATTAACTTTTTAAATAGTTGGTAGTTCTTTTTAAATATTGTTATACACCTTAACATGTATTAATTACAAAGACGACACATACATAGATCCTAAAAAGGGCTATGGCATTTTTTAAATGAGGATGTTAACATGTCCACTGAAGGTTGTTGGTGGTAAATCTTTACTGGTGACTTAGCATCTGTTTTACCCCCCTTATTTTTCACCAAGTACGCATTGTTTGTTCAGTTTCTTGCTGCAGTCAGGAATAATGAAAAACATAAAAACAGTTAGTCAATTTTTCAAAAGGTTTTACATTGCAACATTCTCAAGCACGAATAAAGGTAGCTTCTCTACTTAACATTTGTTCAAGGAATAGTTTTATGTACTTGTTAAGTGGCGTTGTATGAGGTGACCAGCAACTCTATGTGTGTTTCTTGCAGTAAATTCTTTTACAAAGTCCCTTTGTAAAGAAACTACATCTCATCTCTAGATATTTGCCTGATCATGATCCTCAATTTAAAATGAGATTATCAGAGCTAAAAGAGGTTTTTTCTAAGTGTGAGTTCCTAGCTTCAAGACCAGATTTGACCAGACCAGATTGATTAACAGCATATCGAAGTCTCTATGACAACACAATGCAAGCTAACAAAGTTTAGTAGTGAGCAGTAAGATCTGTGTTTTTATCTGCTGAAAACTATTTTTGTGATTTCTTAAGTAGAAGTAGGGAATACAAGGAGCTGGATTGTTTGACAGAAAAGAGACAGAAGAGCAGAGAAAACTAAACAGGAGAGTGGTAGAGCACGGGGTGAAGACTAAAACACAAGCTAGAGACTAATACATGAGCTAAAGGTTAAAACAGCTGTTTAAGGTACTTCTCAGGGCGTCGGGCTGAGTAAGGGCACGGTCACACTGGCCAACCGTGCGGTGCTTAAGCACACTTCAGCCGTGAGGTCCGGCCACGTTTGGCCAGTTTGACCGCAGGTAAACCATGCTTAAGCACGGCCCCACTTTCCCGGTTTTAGCATGGCTGGGAGAGGTGTGCTTCAGCACGGCTCACTTCATGCACGATCATGCGAGTACAGGCCCCCCTTGTACATGATGCATAATGCATGACATATGATCAACGCAACCACTCCTCTGAACAATCATTTTAAACAATGGTGGGGTGTTAGAGAGCTGTGTTAGTACAAAATAGCTAAACAGAAGCCAAAAAGTGAGTAAAGTCGTGACAAGATCCTCCATGTTCTCTGATGGACTGACTCTGGTGAGACCACATCTTATAAACAGACGCTTCATAGTGGCGTTGGGGTCGTGTGTGCCAGCAACTGAGCTGAAGTCTGGTTCATATAGGCATAGTGTGAACATCAGTCACACTGTCCAGTGGGCTTGTGGTGTTGCAGGGGGTGAATCGTGCTTGAGTACAGCAAGGTTTGAATGGCCAGTGTGACCACGCCCTAACTCTAAATGTAGCCATCTATTAAACAGTGGTACAAACTTACAAAGTTTGATTGTTGTCATGTTTCAAACAGTAGCGCACTACCAGGTCAAATTGTGTCACATACAAAGTTATCTTGAACAAAGAAATGTAGTGTTAAAAGGAAGATCCACTCTTCTTTCACTTTCACTTTCCAAACAAATACGTCATAACACTATAAGTGTTGATTTGCATTGCATTATACTGTCAGTCCTATTATACGTCTGTCCACAGCTTTTTGCATATTGCCCAAGTTAGCCCACTGAGCTCTTCATTCAACCTCTCAGGTGTGATCATCTCTACACCAGGCAGCTCCACCTGTCTAGACTTATCGTTCCCAGCTGGCAAGCTATAGGGGAACAGCCCTCTTGCTCAGGCTTTACACTGAGCCATGTCGTTCAAATGCCAGGGTGCCCAGTGGCGGGATCTGCAGCTCTGTTCTGGATATCAGCTTTCATAGGATCAAAGCACTGGCAGCGATATCCTCCCCCTCATCAGCCGAGAAGCAACGCATACACCCGAGGGATATGATCGGTGGAGGGGGAGGAGGGAGGGAAAAGAGGGAGAGAAGGATAGAGACAGTTATACCAAGGAGAGAGAGGGAGAGAGAGAGAAGGGTATGAAGGAGACTGGCGCATTGGGGGGAGGGTCTAAGGGAGACGAGAGCTGGGGTTAAAGGCCTGCAGGGCTGGGGAGGACGGGAGTGGGTGAGTGAGGGTAGGGGGATGGAGGAGAGGGTTGTTAAGGATGTTTGGAGACAGAGGGGGAGGTGCTGATGAGAGACGATGCAAGATGGGGGGAGTTGGGATACGAAGGCTGGGCAATATGTGTGTAAATCAGATGGATACGCCAGTCTCTCCAACATTTAGGGCCAGGGTCTCTAGATGGAGCCCTACTAGCTGAGTTTCCCCCAGCACAACCACATCTGTACACCACTCCACCTTCCCCCTGTTTGCCTCACCTACCTTCACCACCCTTTACGCCCATGAGTCTATTTACTCACCCGCTTGTTTGCCGAGAGCGACAGCACACCACCCCTCCTCTACCTCCACCCAGACACCCTCCACCCCAGCTCCTTCCCCCCCTCCTCTATCATCTTCCTTAGAGATATGAGGGAGCGAGGTGCAACACTTTCCCTCTTCCTGCTCTCCTCCCTCTCTCCAGGCGCTTTTTGATTTCTCCTCTCACCTCCTCTTCTTCTCTTCCTCTTTCATATCCCAGAGTGCTTCTTTTCTTCTGTTCCGTCTCTTCCGACCGCGAGTTCTCCTCAAGGTATCAGTGTGTGGTACAGAGTTGTGGCGGAGTCTTTTCTTAAAAGTGCTAGCTCATTAAGGAGTGAGAGTGTTTGGATATGCGTAGTTTGTATTTTTAGTGTGTTTGTTTGTGCCGCTGTGCCGGGGCTGTGTTCTCAGCTCACCATGTGTGTGTGTTTGTGAGTGTGTGTGGCATGTATGCATGTCTGGTGTAAAGCAGAGGTAGGAACACTGCTGAGTCTGATTCTTTCTGTTCCACAGTGGCATTTGGGAAGCACAAACTTTATTCCTGTATAGCGATAACATCTGTTTACAGTGTTGAACATCGTGAACAGCGTGCAGGCGAGGAGAAACAACAAGATGTTTAAAAACCTTACTGCATAATGTAAAGGATGTGCTGGTACAGCGGGTGGTGTTGATTCAAACTTTGTTGCAAACCCACTTTCTTATAATAGTTACAGGCAAGTGACAGAACAGACACATGTGTGTGTTTTTGAATACGAAGGGTGAAAAACAGTAAGTGGTGACCTCAATAAGATAAATAATGAATAAAATGACTGTTTGTGTGTGTGTGTGTGTGTGTGTGTGTGTGTGTGTGTGTGTGTGTATGTATGTATGTGTGTGTATATATATATATATGATCAGGTCTGTCCTCAAACATGCCGGACAAACAGTTTATCACTCATGGACCTGCATCTTTATCTTTAATGTTTTGGACTCAAAGAAAACTCTAATAAATCTCCAAACTAGGCAAGTCCGAGGCTTCGACACAGTAAATAGTTCAAACAGCAATTGAAAAAAATTAGCCAAAGTTAAAATATTGAGCTTCCGTGGCTGTCTAACTATCATGATTCAGGGAAAAGTCAGTAAGCACGAGAAAGATGCATGGAAGCAATGAGTTTGACCTCACTCATAGCAGATAAGTGACAAAATAAATTGCAGAAAAATTGAACCAATTTAACAAGTTTCAGCAACACATTGCTTGTCTGTTGTCAGATTAGATGCACAGTAGGGGAATCAGGATTTTGAATGTTCAACCCCTTACATGTTAGTCTTTCCTTATTAACAAAAAACGACTGTATAAACCTTGACTGATACATATTTAGCTTGTTGATGTCTTTCTCATGAAAAAGCTTATTGATGAATAGCTAACATCATAAACTCTGTTAACAAAATTAGCACTGCCCACAAGCATCATATTAATGTCAGAGAGAAACTGCATCACAAAAGCCCAGAGAGAAAATTACCATAGATGGCCATAGAGCATTATGGAAGAACTGGGTTGGAACAGAAGAACCAGCCACACTGTTGCAGGTAACAATAGTTTATGCATTCATAAAACAGAGAAAGCTACCAAACTGTGAGCCTGATATGAGTGCAAATGCCCTGCAAGAGAAAATTTTCATTGATAGCAATTTAAAAAGAAAATGTATGGCAGTTCCACTTAAAGCAAAACATTCAAGTATCAGGTTCATCAAGACTTGTGGGAATGCAGCAGTAAATAAAATGTTTTAAGACCTGTTTTATGAGACCTAGCTGGTTGAGAAAGAGCCATCCCAGGTATCTCATTCCACAGTTTATGAGTATAGAAACTTAAAGCTTAAGGTTTCCCCCGTGCAGTTTTGATACTGGAATTAGGATCAGAACCTAAGAGTATGAAGATGGTAAAATGTCCTTCTTCTTAGTATTTTTAAGGACCCTAGCAGCAGGGTTCTGAATGAGCTGAAACATGACAACATGAATCTCGGCTTTGAAGACATGACTTTTATAATTTACACACATTATCTTTTCCATAATACCAATTGATACAAAGCAATTCTTGGACAGGCTAAATATAAATATGACTTTTTTGTAGTACTTTTCTCTGCCACTTTACTCTGTCTTTTAGAATGCTGGCTGTTCTGTCTGCCTTTGACAAAATGCCACACAATGACATTGGTGAGTATTTCTGTGACATGGCGTCACCCACACAGACAGGGACACTTGAACAGCCGCGGCTCATATGCATGTTGTGAAGTTCCTGCCTTTTAAAGAGGCATGCGTCCTCCTGGTTACGTTAACAACTATCCAAGAAAGTCAAGATTCAAGGTGAAGGGGGGAACGATTCTTAAAGAAAGACAATCAGTGTTGTTGAACTATACGGAAATTGTTATGAGGGAAGGTCAAGAGGGATGCTAATGTTTCGCTTAAAGAAATAACTATGCCATCCACTTTGTTATAGATACTCTGAAATGTATAACCCCCTCCTCTAATATTTCAAAATAGTCCGACCACATTATAGTAACATTTGTCGTTTTAAAATAATATTTATATGTAAGACCCAAACTCTCACTATGCGCCTGCTGGTTTGGACTCTGCTGGCACAGACATGTAAATAACCTCAGGCTCTGTCAGGTTCTGGTGAGCCGGCGACCATACATTAGCGAGCTGACTCAAAATGGATGTGTCTGTGTACCCAGTTGCTGTCACCTTATCTGCTGACAACAGATCACATTACGCACACACACACACACACACACACACACACACACAAACACACACACACACACACACACACACACACAAAGACACACAAAGACACACAAAGACACACATACTCAAACCAGGAAGCTTGGCTGCCCCATTGCGGCTCTGCACCCCAGCAACAGGCTGGCAGCTCCCAGTCCTGAGGTCTGTCCCAGAGTGCACATGTGTGATTGTGTGTGCGGAGTGTGTGTCTGCGTGTGTGAGAGAGAGACTGTGCCATGAATATTTCAGCCTTGACCCAATTCGCCCATTCTAGGGATGTCCTGTGTTCAGTGGACGAGACGTGGTGTCATATATTCCTGGTGGTTAACTGACTCACTGTGTGCACTGTGACATTTCAACCCACTTCCACTTAATTCATATGCAATCAGGATTGCGTTGCTTGTCAACCAATACTGTGCAGGCCTGTCCAGTGATGGATAGTAATTATGGGTAAAATGACTTCAATTACATTCATATTATTCACTGCAAAGACCAGTCCTTTGAGTTGTGAAAAACACAAATCTGTTTTTTAAAGACTTCTGACTTCCCTGTGCTCAAGGGCAACATATGCACACATTCTTTAACTTGTTTAAGCACACACAAAAGCAAACAAACAGGGTACAGTAAGACGCCTTAAGGTGTATCCTGTATGTGCAGTGTCTTCCTGGAAAGAGGAAGGTAGCAGTAGCTGGCAGGCTCACTGCTCCAGATCGATACAGGTCTGCTTTTACTGCTGTTTGTGGACGCCTCCTCTCCGCTGTGTTATTTTATCCTTCACTGAGCTCTGTTCATTTGTTGTTCATTTGCTCTGCTGTGTTGGTTCAATAAATCTTATATCATCTTTGTTTCCCCCCTCCCATTACGAATAGCTGGCTCTCTCTGCCAGGTTCCTCTGCAGTTTGTCGGCTCTGGTCCTCTCTGGTTATTGTCTTTCCAGTGTTTTCCGGCAGGCCCATCTGTGAGCTTGAGGAGCAGATTTGATGGAAGCGTGATCTACAAAGAAAATCTAATTTACATACACGCATTACACGTGCTGCGTGCTTTGAAACAATACAAGTCTGCACACAAATGTGCAGATAAACACATCAAAAAGCCCTTCCCCCAAACCCGCACACACACACACACACACACACACACACACGCACACACACACGGACGCACACACACACACACACACACACACAAACACACACATGCTGTAGTTGACCTGCCATAAGCTCCATTTAGGTCACAGTCTGCTCGGCCACAGGTGGTCTTCCTGTCACAACCAGTGGACCATGACTGTGAAGGATTAGTTGGGAAAGGTACAGAACCACGAAACAGAGTTTATACTAGAGATGAGGAGACTGAGAAGCTTCAGTTTTCCTGAAAACAAGCGAGAACAGTGTATTAATGTGGGACTGTGTTATAATGTGAAAATGGAGAAAAAGAAAGGAGTCTCTGTCCAGCAGACTACTATAACAGAGGATGCTGGCCATGCCAGGGAAGCTGTCACGGCTCTCACGGCTGACAACCACAGTGCCACCCGCCTTTATTTGTTTTTTATTCCCCTGCTTCCTCGTCATGGCAACCTACTATGTTTCCTCACCATCCTTCTCCCTGGTCTCTTTCTCTCCACCTCATCGCCTCTTTTTTTCTCCTAAGCAAAGCGATTCTCCAGGTGAAGGTTGGTCATTTTGGAGTTTTGCAGTCTGGCGGTCGACTGGTGTGCTGTTTCTCCCCTGAACCCACGCTCACCCCAGGGACGGGGGCCCAGGGGTGCGCTCACAGCTCAGAGTGGCGAATGTCCAGCATCTACTCATCGAGTGAGACCACTCAGCCACCCTCATCCTTTCCAGCCCCACAGTAAGGCTGCCATATCGTGTAAATACTGTCAGAAGCAGTTAGGAGTTATGCTGATGGTTGATTAATATGTGCAGGTCATTTCCCTCCATGTTTGGGTGCAAACCAGAATTCCTATGGAAAGAAAATTATATCCAAATTCTTTGTCAGCATCCAACAAATTTTATCCTGCTTGAACCTGAGTGTTTGCGGTGTGTGTGGCCGTGAGTGAGCAGCAAATGACAGACTGATTTACCTCTTATACATCAACAGGCTGTAACACAGACAATTCAATCAGTCTGTGTTATGTTACAATAGTTCTGCATAACTGTGGTGTGTGAGCATGAGTGTGTTTTTGTATGTACCTGTGGAGGTGTGTGTGTGTGTGTGTGTGTGTGTGTGTGTGTTGTTGAACAGAAGATCACCTTGACTGTGGCCAGTCACAGTGGGCCGTGGGCACTGAAACTGAGAAGGCAGGGTTGAACCAGCTCCCAGAAGGCCATTCTGTTCGGCACAGCCGTCTACACCCCCCCCCTTTAGACTTCCTCTCTCCCTCTCTTTTTTACAGACACACACACAGACACAGACACACACACACACACACACACACACACACACACACACACCACCCCTCCAGCTGGGAGGTCCCAGGAGGTAGTGAGGCTCACTGACTGATTAGGTCCCAGGTAAAGCACTGCCCGGGAGCCTGCTGTAAAGCCAAAGTCAATGACGACACTTACTCTCTCTCTCACACACACACTTGCACATCTACTGTACACCTCTCTCTCCCCCATGCTTTTACAGCGCGCACACACAAAAGCACAGACGTATGCACGCCCACTGTCTCAATCAGACAGCTGCTCATGCAGTCTGCTCACCACTGGGATTTCCCTGTATTGTATATGATATAATGATATTATTCCCTCTATTTGCTGGGTAGTTAGGCACCATGCCAGGCGGCTCACTTATGAAATTGGGCTAAAAGCATGGTGTTATTTCAGGATATGAAAAAGCTTGAGAGTGCAACTGATAAAGAGAAAGTCTTTTTTGTTTCTGTTCCTTGTTAAATTGCTGCTTCTTCAGGCCTCTTTTATCTTATTTACTTTCCTCTCTCTTTCTTCCAGATGTCCTTGCCTCTAAATGTTCTTTACAACAGTCTCGCCTTCAACAATAGCTCTCATAGCCGTGTGCCCACATTTATAAACCATGCACCACAGTGCAAATCAGGAAGCCACTGGACAATGGCGGTCGCGGCCCCCTCCAATCCACAGGCAGTAAAACGATAGCAGTCTCTGATTCTATTCTCTGCTCTCTGCCATTTTACAGTCTGTCAGCCTGTTAGGAGCTCTGTAGTGCCAGGCTCAGACCGGAACCCTCCAATGCTATTTCCAGCCCTTTTCTGAAAACCCGCCATTGTGGAGGTATAATTACAGGCCTATACGCTATGCTTAATTCTCAAACAATAGGGTATACTTTTATACAAGGACATGAAATTACTCTCCATTCAGAACAAGCTTGACTAGACAACAGAGCGCTTCATGTTCAGAAGACGTTTATGCTGCTATAATGATGCTGAGCAAAAGCCAGACAGAGAGCCGTTGCTGTTGTTCTCTCTCAACACTTCAACATTCCCTGCTCTATCCATCCATTTACCCACTTATTCATCTACCCATGTTCTCAGCGCTGTTTTTTGTTTTCTGTTCACAAAAGAACATGCACTGATATGAACACGGTCGTTCACCAACACCCTGCACACCGAACTCCGGGCAGGTAGGAAACAAAGAATGGAGGAAAAAACTAAATAAGAAAAAGTTGACAAAGAGTAAATTGATTCTTCATTTTTTCCCTCATCTACCAAGCCATCTTTCAATCCAAAATGATGAGACTGTCAAATAAGATTTTTGTTTGAATGTTTCGTCTGTTCCTCCACTTTCATTCACTGATTGAGTTGATGACGTCTTCTAATTAACGAGTTGCCATAGTATCTGTTACTGTAATTCATCTGCCCACTCTTCGCATTCAGACTTTCCTCCTTCCTGTTTTTTTCTTTCTTGTAGCTCAGCCCTGTTGTTCCTCAGTGTCCGTGGCTCAGTGTCTGACAGTGATGCTGCTGTTCCTCTGTTCTCTGCCGGCCTCCTTCTCCTCCGACAGGCACCCACCTCCTGACTCCTAATTGGTGGAAATGCCAGCAGCATCTGGTTCTGCTGAGCGTCTTTCTCGACGACGGCGGTTATCCAGCCGTTTGACAGCTGGGTTACCATAACGTCATCACCTTGGCGGCAGACCGGACTCTGGCACTGTTGTGGAGTACCTGCCACTCAGCATTACCAGCCGGGCTCGCAGAAGAGACAGGGCATTTCATGCATCCAAGAAACGAGGCAGTTTCAGAATCAAATTTGATAATAAGCTTATTCCAGCCCGCACCACGACATGACAAACACAGAAAACAGGCCTTACAGCTCCCCATGACTAACCCCAGCCTGTGGGAAGCACTAATATTTTAGTGGATGAATTATATGGCCTGTTAACTTTAAAAGATTCTGTCGACAGCGCGTAGTGTCAGAATGCCATTTCTCATAATACCGTTTCTTTTCTCCTCTTTGCACTGCAGGATTCCAGCTTCACTAACCAAAGGCAGGAAATGTAGAGACCTTGTTGGCCTTGAAGAGAGAACGGAGGAGAATTAAGTCTCTGGGAATTCTCTCTTTTCCCCTCGTCTCTTTTTCAAACCCCTACACTCCAGTCCTCTCCTCTTGTCTCTGCTCTATTCATTCCCCTGTGGCCACATGAACAGTATTCCAGGAATACTCAAGCTCCATGTTCGTTTGTGTCCGCCTTTAGAGCAAGACGCTGCTGCAGCTACAATAGTGTGATTTAAAAAAAAAAAAAAAAAAACATTTTTCAGGATATTTTACATTAGTTTGTTTAGAGGATCAGATGATAAGAAATATTTACATCATCAAGGATAATGAGCCATCTGTGTCTCTAAAAACCATTTTGTAGAAACTAAGAGCTATATGTTTTTATTTAAGAGATTATTAACCCTCATCTTGAGTTTTGAAGGGATATCAAATCCTCAAAATAACATCAACAGCAGGGAAAAAAAGCCACTTGGCTGAAGTTATACATTTACATCATTTGTGCACTTGTGTAGCAGTACACAAATTGAGCAGCAAAATAAGCTTTTGCATTATCCTTCCTGACTAACTATCTTTGTACATACATACTCACACCAGGATTGTCAGAAGTTGCCCAGACACACACACACACACACACACACACAAACAAACAAAAAAAGTAAACATCTTGGTTCCTGCAAGGTGGCACTCAGCTCCACACATCACATCATATTTGCTGCTATTTCATATCCATGCATGAGCAAACACAGAGGTGGCCACACGGGAAAGGAGCAAACAGCATGAGGGCACCGTGTTCAAACTGTGGTGACCAGTGGCTCCTGCCTGTCCGTGGCCTTGCAGCATTGCCTCAGCCCCGGTGGCTCAATGCAGGTATTCACAAACTGGATTCCAGTGGCCACTAAAATATCTAACCCAAACGGACACAGTGACTCTTCTGGGTAAATACTTACCAGTGCCAGAGTGTCATTTTCTGCTGCTCTCTGGCTTTGTTTCTCTCCACAGCTTTCACCAGCCTAAAAATGAAAATGAAAATGAGCACACTGTTAAACAGACCTCACCCTCACTCTCATCCTCAAATTAAAAGGCTCCCAGTCAGTAATAAATGTGAATGCTGCGTTGGCACTTTTTTTCTTTCCTAGAAAAGGAACTAATGATGATTTGGGGGGTGGTTTGCTTCATATCTACAATACTAAAAAGACTAATCGAATGACATTACAATGTGAAAAAGAATATTTAGCGATGGACAGCAATTTCCTGGTCTTTATTGTTTAATTGTGTAATTATTGTTCTGCATTTAGAGTCTTGCCCAAACAGCCGCAGAGACTGAGGGAGGCTTGATGATTTGATGTACTCTTGGTGGAATCAAACGGCAAACGTGAGGCTACAAAAGAGGCAGACGGCTCCTGAGAGAACAAACCAAACCACCGAGAGAGAAATCAAACCCAAACACAGACAGGCCTTTCCCTGAGCACGCCTTGGCTGCGATTGTCTCTGCTTGTTGTTTACTTGGCTGTTTGAGTACAAACCAGACTGGGGGAGCTACAGGCTGAACTTATAAGTCTCGAGGACTCTTTGTTCGCAAAATAAAGTTCGTTATAATGCTGATCTAGTCGGTTTAGTTAATCACTGGTGCATATTTACAAAGATGCATGCAAAAACCTTTTTTTTTATTATAATCTTATTGATTTATCATCTGTGAATAATACTAAATCTATGGTTTGCAGGTTACAAATAGAGTATATGTACATATAAACATATTTGCTACGTGTAAATGTCACACATTTGATGAGGGTGATATAAAGTATAATTATAGAACTACACAGGGTTTTTTTTTGTTTTGTTTTGTTTTATAAATTTTATTTAAGAGTGCTCTGTAAATGTGGTCATTCTGATTTCCAAACTGGAACTTCCATAAAGAAAAGAAAAGAAAAAAAAAATTCAAAGTTGTGCCAATGTTTTGAGTCCATTTGACTGTGGGGCTGTCCTCGATGACTGCGTAATGAAGCACTGTCAGTATACAATACAGATCCTTTGCAAAGTAAGTACACAATGAGAAATTCTGCTTAACAGGTAGAATCATTGAGACTAAAATCAATAATGCATTACTTTCTGTTTAGAAGTCTAGAGATGTGTTAAACAATGTTTGAATGTTTTTAGAGCTTAAACATAAGGTTGAACTGTTGCCTCATATAAACTTATATACCCGCAGTATGTCGGGTAAATTAACCTGATATTATAGAAACATTCCTCATTAACCTCTCGGCATGATTAATTGGCTATGACATAAGTAGGAACTGGTGTATTTTTGCAGGAACCCTCAGCATTGCCTGGCTACAGCAAGCAGTGGTCTATAGGCTTTCCACATTTATCGAGCATAATTGCCGCTTAAAGTCTTAAATTATTTATTATTGTGAGATCTGACAGTGCTGCTCAGAAGCAAATTGGGATCATCTTCCATGACCACCAAGGATTTGCAGATTGGAGGCAGAACTAAGTTTATTTCCTCCGCTCTGCTTTTATCCCTGCAAACGAAGCGTTTAAAAGGATCACCCGCGACAGATAACCACGTTACTGTACAGACGAATAACGCCGCTGCTCTTAAGATCCTGATTTTGTCTGAGGATTTTTTCTCTCTCTTCCCTTCACCCCGGTCTAATTGTGCTGATGCTCTCCCTGTGGGTTTGAATGTTTGACACGGCGAAACGCTCTTAAATCCTCCACACTGCTCCCTCCCTTATGAGGCCCAGTATCTTAAAAGCAAAAAGGATGTATGTCTAATTCATAAATTTATCACTTCGCAAAATGATGCATTAAATGAGAGGGGACACGCTCTGATTTGAAATGCTGACTTAAGAAAAGAAGTTCTGATTTTCAAAATGAGTTTAGATGGGCTCCCCTCACCCCTCTGCTTGCCTCCCACGTCCTCTCTGCTTTCTCAGTCGTATCTCTTTCCCTCTCAGAGATGGGAGGCCATGGAGCTCTTTCTTTGTCGGCAGCTCTCTCTTGCTCCTTTACTTTCTGTCTGACACACACACACACACACACATATGCACAAAAACAAATAACATACATTTTATTTTAGAACCGCATGTGTTTGCACATGTATGTTTTGTCTGTCTGCGACTGTGGCTGCCTGCATATTCATGCTGATATACAGCACTGTACTTAGTCTTTCTGTTTTAGGATTACGCTCACATGGTTGCCTCCATGCAATTATCTTTGCTTTTGAGGACAAGGCGATAGAGATACTCCCTCTTTTCCAAACCAGAACGGATTTCACTTGTCCAGAGAAGCAGTGCACCAAAAACAGTGTCTGCTTAAGGACGGTTTCACATAAGATTTGTTATTGCAACCATTTCTGCATGGAAGTGTTCATACATGAGTGCTATTGAAGCTTTTTGTAAACTTAGTCCATTGGGGGGGGTTAACCAAGACAATTTAATAAGTTCCGATTATTCCTCAGACTGCTTTTTCCTGTTTCTAGCCACGATTTTATTTACAAGTTATCGTTGCTTGTATAAATTTATGCATTTCCCAAATATCATTTTCTATACTCTTACGTTTACCACAGAGAAGCTGCTCTCTCGGGTATTCTGAGATCCCCAGAGGCATTTTTTTGAACACACTTCTAACGGCTTCTGAACACAGCTCAACTGGCTGTAAGGTACCGTGGGCTTCCTCTCAACAGGTCAACCTGCCAAGAAACAAGTTTAAAGAGGGGGAAAAAAACCTGTGTAAAAAAGTAAATGTAAATGTCTGCCTAAGATGCAGTGATCCCTGGAGATGTGGTGAAACAAGAGCAAGGACTGAACTGACGACAACTCCATCCGCACAGTCTGCACCATGGAGAGGGATAGCAAAGCATGCTTAGTTTTAAGAGCTGCTCCTTGACAGTGTTAATGACAGTGTCAGGCTCCTGCTGAAATCATGAGGAAAAACAGTCCAAGTACCACTTTGTGCCCTCAAGGTGGGAGATGTGTCTGGACAAAAACCAAAAAAGGAAGTCTTTTATTAACCATTTTCACCTTGTGTGCCCAATAACTACCTGAGATCAAATGAGCCAAATGTCCCTGTTTTTTTAATATGTCACATGAAAGTGCTTTGCTTTTATCAACAGAATACCTGCGAACATTAGACTTTAACAAAGTGGGGGACTACTCTAAAGTATTTTTGTATGTTGGTCACCACTTTAAAAACTGATAGTATTAAAAAAAGAAATCAGGGGAAACTTTTGGTCTCTTTTTATTTCAAACAAAAAGATGCAAAAATTACAAAACAATAAAGTTAATTTATACAAAGCTTGTAAGCATGATTTTGAGTCTCTATATTTGACCGTCTGCTTTTCTCCCAACATTCTCCAAAATGATTCTAGAAAACACAGAGATGCACAAAATCATCCAAGGGATTTTCATAGGGTGACATCTGAAAGCACTGATGTCCAAAAACTTTGTTACAGCCATGACAGCTTATTTTGAACAACTGAATCTGAAGTCACACATTCACAGAGTTTTCCATCGACAAACTCATCCAAGACACGTGATTGTTGCTCTTCCTTTTCATATGGTATACGGTGTAGGCGAGTGGGTCTAATAAATGGTGCAAGGTTTTGAGTTGCAGGCTGCCAGAGTTCTTTGGCTACTCACCAAACATAAAGCTGTAAATCAGACAGAGTCAGCAGATTACTGAAGAGCAGCGGGTGGTGGTTACGAGCCGGCTGCAGGTGTGTGTTCTCAAACACAAGACAGAGAAAGTGAGAGAGAAATGGAGGAAAAGCAAGAGCAGAAGTGAAATAGAATTTGGTCAATATGGTCACTTCCCTCAACTCTCCAGGTGTTGTGTAGAGCTTGTGACAAAAAAAAGGTACCAACACACACACACACACACACACACACATGCACATACACATACACACGCACAGGACAAGGATTGCACCAAATGTAACTTGTTTCAAGGTAAAAATACCATGTACAGCGCTGCCTTAAAATCTTACGTTAGGTATGGTGACTAGAGCCCAAAAAGAGGCGGACCCCCTACCTGGCCTCTTGGAGAGAAAATACCCAAAGATACTAAAAGATGCTGGGGAAGCGCCATAACCTAAACATTTATGTAAAAAACTGCTTTCTGTTTGAAGGTAAATTTTTCTATGATGGAAACATGGATGATTTATTAATGCTCATTTCAGATTTATGGAGGTGTCTCTTTTTTTGCATGTATAAAGCTGAAATTTTGAGATTGGGTCAAATGCGAACTTTTTTCTTATAATTTTAACTACTCATCTAAAATTTTGCCTCTGTTACCTAAAATATTGACATTATTGTCTCAAATTTTTTCTTTGATCATATCAAAATATCGACGTTTTATTTCACAACCTTTATTTTGTTTGGCTCAAACTTTTGAATTTTGTCCCCAAGTTTTTACTTTTTTCCCAAAAGGTTCACTTTTTGTTTCAAAATGTTGACCAATTTATCTTAAAATATCAACCTGTTGTGTCATAACTGTGACTTTTCACTAAAAATTTGGACCGTTTTCTCATAGTTTTGACTATTTATCTCAAAGTTTTAACCTTTTTCCCCAAAAACTGGCCATTTATCTCAAAACTTTAACTTTTTATCTCAGAGTTTCTCATAGTTTGACTTTAAATGAGCCGAAAAAAAATTCTCAAAACCGGTCAAAAAGAGGGGTACTGCCATGTATCTGCAGTTTGGCTGTAAAAGTGCATTTCCACTTCAGCATTTTTTGTCTGAGAGTGCAGCACAAACAGCCAGAGCAAACAAGAACATTTGAGTAATTTTATAAAACCTCACCGGACATAATTTTACCACCAAAAAGGAGGACATGTCCAGGCAAAAGAGGACATTTGGTCACCCTAATGTCAGATCAAAAATAAATTGTGGTTTCCCAACACCACCACAGTTATCTCGATTAAATGAGATAACAGTCATAAACCATTGTCTGACATTGTTTATGACAGACTTGATAGTTATCTAAATCATTGGTTTCACTCAACTTCTTTAGGTAGTTTTTAAAATTAACTAATCAGTTGAATCTATTATGAACATTTCAGGTTTTTAAACCGTGACATTTGGCCAGTCAGGCTATGCAGTGAAACTGTGACAATGAGTATAATCATCGGGCTTAGACAGTCTGTGCCATTGTGAAACTTTTCCATGTATAGCAGGGTCTCATATCCTCTGTGTTCCCCTTGACTCATAATGTAACTGTTGGGTTACAACTCACAGAGGCATTCTAGGTATAAGTTGAAAGCTGTAGCTTTACTAAACGGCTTGAAGGGGCTAAGGTAACATGGTCAAGTCAACATGCATTACTGATTTATTTGGACATATAATTTCAAGTTGAAATCCATTTTTTAATTGAGACAACGCCAACTTATAATTAAGGGTTATCACAACAACTTCAGTGATGTTTTGTCATAATTACACAGAATAATATGCTTGAAAAACAAATTTGCTATATCACATTTTACAGTATACAAGGGTCTCCTCATAAAAAAACAAACAAACACAGGAATTAAAAAAACAAAACAAAACAAAAACCCTACTGCCCTCTAGTTTGTGTTGTATTTTGATCAGATTGCATGGTCTATAGTATATATGTGGGTTGCTCTGCCTGCAGTATGTGCTTGAACGAGTCCCAGAAGGTACATCATGCTCCACGTTGCTTGCTCTTTCATCCCTCATTGTATATGACTCAAATACTGCCGTTTCTGTCGTGTTTATGCTCCCCTCCCTCTTGATCGAAGCATACACAGCTTCATTAGACCCCAGCACATTCACACAGAAACACATGCATACATCCAAAAATAGGCTTAACGCAGGATGGTTCCTGGATTTACAGGGTGAGGTTTGAAAACAGCAGACCTCTTTTCATGGCGAGAATCATGGTCAGAGTTTAATTAAATACTCAAAGCATATAAAAGCAAAAGGACAATGTGGAAGTGTAATTATGCATTGGAGAGTACTTAGGGGTGTTCTGTGGTGCTAACATGAATCCACACATCCTTGGGAAATTGATCTGCACAAAAGATAAGCACATCTTCTTATATCTTATGGATTTGGAAGTATACAGGCAGGTGGTGCTTTCTCAACTTTATCCAAAGACAAGGAGAAGTGAGAAAATAAATCTACACCACCAGTCTCCGTGAACCCACTGGGTATAAAGAATGGGTGGGGGAAGTTTGGAGAGACTGTAAAGGTGAACAGGTGAAAGAGAAAAGCTAGCTTTGCCTGGCACCTCTCTGCCCTTCGTTGCTCCCCCCCATCCCTGCATCACCTCGCCTCAGGGGGTTGAACAACTGCTCTTGATGGGGGGGCAAGTGTTCTCTCTGTTCTTTCTCAGTGCCTCCGGGTGTACTACCGACTCTCACTACCCTGGCGATCTCCTGCCGCCTCAGACATTCACATACACACATACACACACACACACACACTTACACACACACACGGAAAACACAAACACACGTACGAAACACACAAGCGCTGTGCAGCATCTGAACCCTCTTCACTCTCTGCTCTCTCTCATCTTCCTATGTGGGGCTCTTTGTAGCCGCTGTGCCTGAGCTTGGTGAGGAGAACAGGAAGAACAAAGTGAGGGAATCAAGGAGGATGGAGAAAAAAGGTGGTGCTGAAGGAAGTGGAGAAGGGAGGGGATGAATGAGAGAGAGAGAGAGAGAGAGAGAGAGAGAGAGAGAGAGGAAAGGAGGGAAGGAGCTAATGTTCGAATCACATTGACAATGTTGCCTGTTGTTGCTCGCCGACCGATGTTCTGTGAGCATTTGTGTGCCACAGCGTGATTTGGAGGTTGTCCCCAGCTGCGCGTGGAGACAGCAGCAGTGCAAAGACATGGCAGAGACTCTAATTAGACGGGCCTAAGTGTGCTGAACTGAGGGAGAACCCTGGAGCGCAAGCAAACGCTGCTCAGCCCCCCTACAAACAGAGCGGGAGGAGACCCCCAGCAGTAATTACAACGTTTCACAAACCAAGCAAGACACCTCCAGGAAGTTTTCAATCAGAAAAATCCTCTTCTACTCACCGGGGAGCTGGAGAGGAGTTGCATTTCATTAGCCCTCACCATAGGGTCCTTTAAAAGAAAGGGGTTTTAGCTTTGACTGGGGGAGGTCATTCTGTTGCGCCTGCTCCAAGGGCATGCTGTCCAGTATGATCCACTATTATAAGTAGAAAAAAATATATTGAGAAACAGCAGCAACAAGGAAAATGTAACATCTCAGTAAGGAGTACAGATTTAGAAAAGTACCTGCTCTCATAATTACATGTGTATAAAAGCCTGTGGTGACTTGATAAATGAAAGGCACATTAGAGAGCTGAAAACCACATTAAAGACTCAACCTTTCTACAGTACCTGCTAAGAAATCACTGACTGCCCAGTTTGCAAGATGACTAGTTCAGTTGTTGGTTTCCAACTCTTCATAGCAGAGGTGAAATTCCAAGTGAACTGCCATTAACCCCAGGGATTCAGGACAATTATAAGCTTTTGCAAGTCTGATAATTTGTTTTTTCATGTGGTGACTCTTTGTGAAACGCTGGATTGGTTGGATTTCAGAAACATGTAAGGACATCTAGATTTTATGGTAAATTTAGTCCAGGGAAAAAGAGCTCCATTTGGTCAGACGTGTACTTTGAGTTAACATATAATCCTTGGGTTGACCATTTAGTGTGTTTAAGGTTCTCTTTAAAATCAATTTTTCCTACAAGGGCATCAATATTAGGGTACTATGGGTACTTCAGTTCCATACGCTTGTTGCAGACAGGGGCAATGTTTAACTTTGCATTCTCAGCACACTTCTAGAAATGATCTAAAATTGCCTCCACTTTTTCTTGTTAGTGATGTGTCTTACTTGCAGTAGATAATCATAGTTATATAGAACTGCATATTGAAAGCAAAGAGATCGGTTGTAACACATGGGTGCTGATCAGGATAGCCATAATGTGGTAATATTTTTGAAATCATTTCTATGTTTTTGATTTTGATTTAAAAGCATAAACAAAAAAATATGTTCAGAGCTTGGAGTGATGTCCTGATATTATGTTTCCACAGATACCACTGTTAACCTCATAGCTGCATTCACGCATGAACAAAACTACATCAAATTTTCCTGACACCAATGGAGTGACATGGGAGACTGGAAACAGCCAAAACGTTACTCTTCCTTCACCATACCTCAAGCAAAAGGAAATTCTCTTCAAGTGTGCAGGCATGGGTGATGACATTTCTATTATGTCGTACATGGATTGGGGATTAATTTAAATATCTGAGGTTGCAGGGGGCTCATCATTACTCAGATGACAAGAGCCAATATGCCAACACTAAACTACACTTTTGCAGGTAGCGTTGGTATTAATTCTAAAACTGTTGTCATAGTTTAGGTCTCATTTACTTTGTCTGCCGTCATGGTGTAGACATTACAAATGGCTTATGATTTTATGTCCTGCTTCCCAAGACCCCCAGTACCAAGTTTAGCTCCCCTTTTGTTCATCCCCATGTGAGGGATACTGAGAAGTTTTTCTGGTGTTGTCTCACTAAAAAATAAATATAAATATAGCAGTTGTTGTCATTGTCTTGAGACGACACGAAAACTGCCTGCATCACTCACCTCCTTAAGTTCCCTACCATCCTGAACTCTGCTGCTTTTACAAAAAAAATCAAGAAACCCTCTACCATCATTACCATCATTGCATTTGATGCTTGAAATGTTACATTGAGATGCCTGAATACTAGAATGTGCTGAAAAACTGTCTTACTACTAGCTAATCCTTTCCAAACAGAGCATACACTTACACCAAGAATATCTCGAGTTGGAATTTGATAAAATTAGATAAATTACATGGTGTAGCTTGCTATATGTGTTGCAGTTGAATGTTGCCTAGCTACCATGCTATTGGGTGCTTTCAACAACAAAAGGGCCTAAGAAACTGGCGTTCCCTATGGCTAATGAACTTACTATAGACAAGGACCACTTCAAACACACTTAACTATCCCTTTAAAGCCCCATTTCTTTAAGGTTCAAGTGAGATTACAATGAATGGCAAAATGTAGAGGGCAGAGAACATATTCCAAGATAAAATCAAAACATAGTTTATGAAATACACTTCATATTCAGAGGGGAAGAAGTGATGTTTTTTTAACATGTGTAACACTGCTCTGTGTGACTCAGGGTATGTGTGTGACATATACATTCACAGTAAAGGTGTGAAGGCACTTTCACCTGTCTCAAGCCAGAGGCATGCCTAGCACTCACTTACTCACTTATGCGCTCCTCGAGCAGAGGGGGAGAGAGAGAGAGAGAGAGAGAGAGAGAGAGAGAGAGAGTTGCCTGCTGTGGGAAGTGTCACGAAAAACAGATGTGAGGAACAACACTGCATCAATTATCCTCCCAACTTCCCTGAGTAAATGAGAAAGGAATAATTATGTCATACTTATGTTTCTACCACGTCTGTCTTTTTTATTTTTTTCCATTTTTTGGCATGGGTAGTGGCAGTTGTCATGGACTGAATGTAAAAATCAACTGTGCAGGTACATCATGTCTAATCTTTGCTTTTTCCGTCTGGATTAGCCTGGGAAGCTGTGGTATGGCTGTCACAAAGTATTAGGGAGGCAAAAAGAGGAACAGCAGCAATATACTACACCTGCAACTTTACCACTAGCACCATTTCAGGATATTATAGTTTAAAAGTGAACAAAACAAAAACACAACCTCTGATGCTGGTCTGCAGCTCCAGCAATGAAACTTTACTTGGTGTGCTCTGTTAATTGCTGCATGAATTTAAATTTTGTACCGTGGTGATACATGCACTCAAACCCTCTCTGCATATACATTTTATATATATTGTTTCCTCATATTTTAAACAAATTCATATTCCCTTTATCTGTTCTCCCTCACCAAACCCACATGCTTTTACTTCACCACGGAGATGTTAATTACAATCACACTAAATACTGCAGGCTTTAACCGTATCAAAAATTAATTACTATCAAATTTATTTGGGTTATCCATTGCTAAAACACATGGTTTTTGCATGCTAATGCCACGTATTTTGAAGCATTCCTGCAATTCAATTACTCGAGAATATCATTAAAGGCAACAAATTTACTGTTTAATTTGTGTGGACTATTTAAGTCGCTCCAGAGCTACACAATCCCCTTCCTCTGTAAGTGGATTAATTAATTTGAATCAATAAAGTCTCTTAGTTGGGTTGCACCACTCCCCCAAAAAATAACTAAGTCCGCACAAAGCCTTATCAGCTGCAGCGGAGGTCCAAGCCCTCGTGTCTGAGCTCAAGAAGGAAGTTTTGTTGAGACAATTACTGGCAGATGATTTCTGCCCTGTCTTTTGCTCTTTGGGCTTTCTAAAATCCTGCAGATTGTTAATTTGCCGGCTCGTTTTTGCTGTATGTTTTGTTTTGTGATATTCCTCTTATATATGAAAATATTAAATCTGTTCATGCATGCAGAGCTCTTTCATTAACTGTATGGTAAACAACCTCTGCATTTATTAGAGCCACTTTGAGAGACTTTTTTTTAACAAGAGATATCCTCATGAGTTTCTATTCATAACTTGACTAAAAGTTGCACCCCCATTATTATCAAAATATCCAACAAATACAGGGGGAAAAATGATGCTTTTCAGAGGGCCAGAGATTGTGCTGGAGCAGTCAAGCTTTGATTAAGATCTAATGGTGAATTTCATTGCACGCAATGTGTCACATTAAAATAGCATACGATCATGTTTGAACAAATATTTAATTAAACTTCCTGTCTCCTCATACAGCCCTTGGTTTGCAGCTCAGGGTACACACAGGCATCAGTCGTTAGTCACTTTTTTAAAGTTTAGCTCTGAGGATGAGTACATACAGGGCTCATAGTTGTGTATCTGTGCTTGAGGAGTCTTCTTATAGGAAAATTGTGTACACAAAAGCACACCCTGGCTCTTTTGGAGAGATTCCTTCTCTCTTTTAATAAAATCACAACTATTGGGTCTGAAATACAAACAGAACCTCGCTCCTTCTTCTTGATTGTTAATAACATTGTGTTGATTTTAAAGTATCTATTGAATCATGAGTTGAAAAAGCATTTTCAAGATTGGTTATATAAAACTTTTGAATTTATTTTATTTAAAGTGTTAAATGTTTTTTTCACAAAGCATTTCTTTTTAAGTTACATGAGTTTGTCAACTGTGTGTCTTCTACCACAAATATTGAAATAAAGGAAAGTTCTATAACAATTGAAGGGATTGTTCGGTTTTTTAAGTTCGGCTGAGTTAGGTACTTGCCAATAGTACGTCCGTTAGCCACATCTCCAATAAACCAAAGCAATTTAATTTCAATTAATATTCTGTAATCAATTTACTATGGATTATTTTCTGGTTGTGGTGCACTGATCAAGTTGTCTCATCTATGGCAATATGGTCACTTAATTATTTTACATTTGATATTTGTTCTCATATTGACATAATTTTAAGCATCTGCCTAAGATAATCATCTGTATGTGGTGTGGCTGTAGAGCTTGTTATCTATGCTCGGTCTTCTTCTTCTTGTTTTGATTGGCATTTTGTTGACTGGGTTGTAGCATTACACGTTCAAAAAAAAAACAACTGGAGCCAACCGCTTCAGTTGAAGACAAACATCAGTTTAGTGTTTCTATATTTTGTTTAAACCACTGAGTGACAACAAAAGTCCTCAAAATGTTTCAATAAATGATAGTGAGAATCAAACGACATCCAAAGCTCTTTACAATTTACAAGATAATCTGACCTCACTCAATTTCCTCCATGCCAGCTCCTTTCAGTCCTGTTCCCATTTTTTTCTTTCTAGTGCACTTGTCTTGCTTGACCTCAGTAAATAAATTAAAGATGTGCATCTAAAGTTTGTACGATCCTTAACTCAATTTTTTCAAACACTGAGGGCCACAGGAGCCAGTGCCACTGCCTGGCACAATCCTAAATGTATTTCTGAAAAATGTAGACTTATACCTGAAGCATTTCACTTTTTCTCTGTATGAGGATAAAGACATTATTTGCTCCTGAGATGAATTCCAAGTGCAGCTTAAGAATACATGAAAGCCTTGACAGGTTTTATGTTGAACAGCAGGAGACCTAGTTGCTGGTGAGTCACTATGACTAACCTGCAATGTAAAATTCATGTAAAGAACAATATTCAGCCTCCACATGACAGTATTCAACATTAGTTTTTCTGTTATAGTGTCATCTTACATTATTGGAAATGCATAAAAGTGCCTCGCTACGCCTGAACACATAAAACAGCTCCATCGGATTACTTCATATTTCTGAGCGCTTGTGTTCATGGTACATTTGATTCCTACTTTCAATTAAGGATTTAGAACAGCTGTCTTCAAACATAAAGATTATATTTTGTGATCTGTGTCGACTTTCCCCATGGTTCCTGTGATGAAAAAACCCAGTTAAGTTTTAATACTGATGGAAGAGTGTGTCTGAAAATAATGTTGACAGATAACTCTTATTTATGACCAGTCAGAGGATGTTTCGAGCTGAGAACAAAATGTTCATCACAGGAATGATTTCATGTATGTTCTGAATAGACAGGTAACAACATTATCTCACTTTAGTTTATATATACACCCAGTATTTCTGTGACTACACCACGTCTGCCTCTCTCCTTCCTTCAGCTGTGGTGAGGAATCTGATGCAGAGGTGTTGCATTTCTGTTTGTTTCAGAAGCCCAGTTTGGAAAATGTGAACAGCTGCACTTGTCTTTAAACAGAAAAGCCTTTCATCATGGAAGTCCTCTGAAGGAAATTATTTATCAGATAAATTGAACCTGCTTGTTTTTAGAATTAGTTTTGGGAAGAGTGACATCAAACTGGATTGGTTGTTCTCTATTATACAGTACAAATAAAATCAAGTATGACACAATCAGAGAGGATGGAGAACGTTTTAACCTGGATACCTGTATGGTTCTACTGCATTTAATTCAGGGTTAATTGTGTTATGTCCAGTTCTTGTCAAAAATCCTGATTTTTTCCTCTACATCTGTTCTAAGCTGATTCCCTCAGAAAAAGTGGTTAGAAAAAATACTTTGACGTATTTAATACTATTCAATTTTATTTGCACAAAGAGGAAAAAAAAACTCAATTATTGTGTGTACCTCTCAACCAAAACATGGACTTGCACAATTACACAGCACTCACCACTTTGAAATTCTAAGAAATGAAGAGTAGCATAAAATATAACAAGGAGCACTGGTTTACACTTCTCTGAACAGATGGTTATAAAAGCAGGGCTGTTTCCTAAATGGGAGACCTCGCGTTTTCCTTTGTAATTGTCACATCTGTGTAGTTAAGCTGCAGCCAAACCTGCACCAAAGAGGAAAAACAAAAGAGAGAAGGATATCAGAAGAAGTCCTCCATGTTCAAGATATACAGACCATATTGTTACATGTATGTATAAAAAAAAACATGTTTACAAGAAGCAGACATGAAGTCTGAGCTGTTAATTATTTATCTGTTGAGTGTCACTGATGTTGGACATTGAGGACACATCAACCAAGTTGTGAGACCGGAGAAAACTTTGACTTCTACTGTAAAAACTGTTCAAATGATAACAATCTACCATGAAACCAAGTAAATAGGCATCTATTTCAGAAGAAAAAAACTGTTATATTAAAAATGTACTAAAACCTTAACTTGTACAGTATTATTAGGGGAAAACTGCAGTTGTTGAGGTTGTTTGATTTGAAATTTACATTAGAAATCTGTTGATTGTTATGCAACACAAACCTTAAATTTTAATAGGTTATGGTTTGAGGAGAAGGATGTTGAATATGGTCCACTGTAAACTATCAGTGGTTAACCATAAAACATGTACAAATAGCATTGTGGTCATGCCGATTCAGCACAAAAAAGCTCTTGATTTAACTGATTTGAAATAGAAGTTTTGGTAATAATAACAGTTTTGAACTGTAAAATTGACAAGTTTTACTGAAAAGATGTTTACTGAAAAGATGTTTACTATTGTACGGTTTATTTTATGAAATTTCCCTGGCAACCAGAACTGAAAGTGTTTTTTCTGTAAAAAAAAAAAAAGTTTTTTTTTTCTTTTTTTTTTTTACAGTGTGAATAACCTAAAATGACACCCTGTCATGGAAAGTGATAATTTGAAAAGTTACATGTAAAAAAGTTGGAATTTTTCCAGAGTAAATCATCTTCTGTCAGTTTTATGACAGAAAAAAACAGGATCTGTATAACAGATACATGTAGATGTTTAAATATAGACGTTTCATGTGACAAGAGACAAGTGTAAGTGTGTAACTATTATGTACTTCTGGATCATGGGTTGCATATGTCCCTGTATGTGCTCTTGCTTTTATATCTGAGGTTAACATAGGGTTTCCGTGATTTGATGGTGATGAACTCGTTACAGCTTGAGGAGTGAAGACTTTTAAACTGGACATAAAAAAGGGTGACAATCTTTGTCATGATTTTGTATGAACCACAAAAGCAGAAGAAACCATCAACATAAACTGAGATTATTTCTATATGGTTCATTCTAATACATGACAGCTCCTTCAGTGTAGGTGTCAGACAAGACAATTTACAGCACACTGCAGATACAGTGAGTGATACATTTGACCAGCGAAAGAAAAGAGAAGAGACAAATTTGAATGAACAGTAGGAGATCAATAGTGAAAAGACATCCTGTTCTGGGTGTCAAAATCAACACAAACATTTTCACAGTATCTTTTAAAGGTCGGAAAACTTTACAGATGTGATGTAACTGTTCTCTGTTTCAATTCTATCACAGTCAAACTTACATTGTACCTTCGCTTAAAAAAAGCATATTATGCATCTTATTACTGCAACCATTTCGTAAAAGGTGTTGCTAATTTCCTGAAAAAGGAATCATTATTTTTTTTCATTCACACACTCAGAGTAGGTGAGCGTGTCTTTGTGTGCCAGCCTTGGCTTAGTTTCACTGTAAGAAGTGATGGATAAGATCAGCTATCTGAGTCAAAATCAAGGACAAATGTTCCCTTTTAACAGATCTTGTGATATTTCCTATAACCACAGGCTGAAGCTGTTTGATTAGCAAGATTAATTCATTATTTTACCCAAAAGCTATGTTATCTAACCAGTCAGCGTGCTTGGTGTTAGTTCCATTTGTGAACATTGCTGGGGCAGTGATTGCCATAGATTTATTTCTGTCCTTGGAGAAGACTTAACAATTATGTTTACATTCTTAGTGGCAGACAGTGATAAAGTCCTGATCATTTACAATAATGCCTCTGAAAATTTAATTTATACAGGTGAATGCAGCTGTTGTAAAGTGCACAATATTTTGGATTTATGGTAATAACACAAACAAGTTAGTAATTGAAAGAGGAAAAAGTTTTATATTATTTCAAGTAGTTTGTATTGTAGTTGAAATTTAAAAAAAAAGTTTTGGGCTTGCACAATACATTGCCATCTTGCATTAGATGCTTTTCTCTGTTAGAGAAGTGGTGGGCAGTTGGGCATTTCAACCTAAAATACTGTAATGACTGACAACCCAGAGTTACACTCGCACTCCACCTCCATCTACTGAAAGCAGACACATAAGTTCAACCAAGAGCTGACCTTTCAAAATGCTTTTACCCATAAGAGGCTTCATCAAAAATAGTTGGTTTTGGACTTTGGAAATGACAGAAAATCAACTCTTAGCAGAAGCAAAGTCACTGCAAGAACAAAGTAATCACTTTGTGGTACTTGGGTCAGAATAACAAGTCAACCTGTGCCAGACAAAAACACACCCCAGCCTTCATATTCGGTCGCATTTTGCAAATCTGACTAAGTGCTATTTTTCCCTCTGCACGTGTTTCCTAGAAAGCTTGTCTAACACTTTGCTTTATTGTTTAAGAGGACTACATGGTTGTCAACAGCCGGAAAACAACCACTAGTACTTCCAATAATGGAAGAGAAAATCCAGCCGGATGTGATCGTTATCCACCACCAGTGCCAGGACATATGGAGGATCCAGAGACAAGCCTCTCTGTCTTGGTGGATCCATCTGTCAGTCTCTGGCGCTGCTTTGCTGCTCTCTCTGGCACATTTGACAGCCCCACGCCTCGCCTCGATTAGAAAATTATACAAATGTAAGGGTGGAAAGGTGTAATTGAAGATGGCAAAAGGGCTGATTGGGAGACGTTTAAATGATTATTCTCCAGTGTTCAACATGGAGGGCGTGTGGCACAGGCCACCTAGAGAAACACTTTGAAATGATTACTGCTCCTGACAGGTGGATGACAAGTCGCGCTCTCTCTCTCTTTCTGAGAAACCTCTATGCATACAGCGTGCATCAGTGTGTGATATATGTGCGTGCTTGTGCACTCTGTATGGCTCGATGTAAACGCCTACGTGTGTGTGTGTGTGTGTGTGTGTGTGTGTGTGTGAGAGAGAGAGAGTTTATGTGTGTGTCAGGGCTGGCAGGCATGTGTATAAGCCCTGCAGAGCTCCTCACCAAGAGCCACCACAAAGCAAAGATGATTTACATCAGACAGATTATAGCACTGCAGCCACGACAGCACCTAATGGAAGAAACAAGACACCTTTTAATGAAGATGCTTATTTGAGAAATACTACTCCCAAATGCAGATCAAAAATATGAGCACAAAAGCAGATGAAGATATAGCAGTGGATGGTCTAAGTCAACGATGCATCACCTATGTTTTATTGCAACAACCCAAAAAAATTCAAACATAACATTTAATTATGCCTTTTGTTTTAAAGATTTTAAAGAATGATTTATTTGGCTTTATATAGTTTTATAACAAAAATGATTTGAACTAAGTGTTAACATGAAATTCACAACAAAAAGACAACAAACAAACAGAAAAAAAACAGAACAAGCGGAAATGAAAGACTTTAAAATATCTAAAGAACAAGCTAACTTCTAAGAATGTTTTGATGATGAAGAATTCCCTGTCAACGAATCAGTTATTATTCTGTTTACAGCTGTTAAAGTGCAACTCTATGGTACAGAACTATTCAACTATGACTTTCTTTAAATTCTCTCCATAATTTTTAAATAAAATCAGGATTTCCACTTGGCTGCATGCGTGGCAGTCTTTCAGGCTCTGCCACAATGAAACAACTGACATATCACTTTTTCCCCTGACATAGTCAGAAGTTGTCTATCTATGTGGTCTGAGTCAGAGTTGTGTTCTGTCATGTTAAATGCAGTTGACAGAAGAGCCAGGCTACACCCTAAACCTCTGGCCTGAGACTTTGTTTTCCTCGGGCACCAAAGCACTGCACTCCCTTAGGCTTTGGTCTGCCATGGGCTGCAGACTGTTTCACTGTACTTTCTCATGTCCTACATTAAACATCAGCTACTGTTACACTTAACTGTCATCATAATATCAAAGGGGGTAAAAAGTATGCATGTGTCTTGGTCTTAACTCCTGTAAGGAACAAAGGTGGACAGGTCTGTCTGTCACTCCGGCACTACAACATGCTACAGTAATTATACATTCTCCAGTGACTTACCTGGCAACAAACTAGATATACAAACAAGCTGGCCCTAAGTATTGGTCTAAAAAATAATTTGTTCCATGAAGGGAATTGCACATTCCATGAATTAAGAAAAAAAAAATCACGCATCAAAAGTGAAAATGTTTAAAGAATTGTAATTCTTACACATCAACCAGCTGTGCTGAATACTTGAATTTAATGAGGCAAGTTTAGGCAATCCTGCTAAAACACCAAGCTAAACAGAATTGATATTTCCACACTGAATCCCATCTTGCAGTTCTTGCAATGGCAGCAGGTGTTACAGATTGGGTTGTAGGTTACAAAGAAGTTCAAACCATGAGCTGTGGTGATGATACCTTATAGTTGCCTCATACCTTTGCCTTAAATGTGTCTCAATGGCACAGCTTAAAGAAAGAGAGCTACATGAGGATGAAAGTTAATAACTGTAGACTTTTGACTCATTGAATATTTCTAATTCACCCATTCACACATTCATTGTAATAGGGAAATAACAAAAATTGACTGCCATGTACACAAACGAATCCATGACTGTTGTAGACTCATTGGGACTAGTTTTTATTTATTTTTCAAGCTATGCACATTAATAATTTGAAATTGATGAATTTATCTTTTGGTCAATATTTATTGCTTACATGTTTTTTTTTTAAAACTTAAAGTCCCCTTGAGGACTTTTTAATTGGTCTTTAAAAAAGTCTCACTTATAAATGTCTGAAAGTAATCCATAAAAGGTTATTTCTAAATGCTATTTCTTGGTTTCCCTGTCCAGGTCATCCAAGGCAGGATTGATTCAAGGCACGCAGATGTCCCTATGATAACTTGGGCTTATTCTGTAGAAAATGGACACCAAAGCAGAAATGTCAAAATAGATATACTGGTAGTTACAATAGCAGAAGACAGCTAAGCAGGAAAGTGATAGAGCATGGGCCAAAAAAAAAGGAGTAAGCTGTTTGTGATGATGTGCATTACAATGCATATACAGCGGTTTTACGGCAGTGATTTCTTTAAACCTGAAAGTCAATCAATAAATTGAACAGCGGGGTTATGATTGTTCTGTTTGGTGAGGTCTTAGTTGGTAGATGAGTAATGGTGGGACATAACAAGGATTTGATACATTTAACAAGTTATGGATACATATATTTTTAAGGTATTTACATAAAAAATAAGCCCCCTATTGCATGATGAGGCTTTACATGGATCGATTCACTGACCTGACCGACATATCTAATTAGAATATGTGATGATCTGATTCGAGAAATTAAGGACAAAGCCACTTTTCCTCTATGATGTTAAAGATAGACCTGTTTTCAAAATACATTTAAAGACTATTTCTAGCTTGGAATGATTTCAAAGAAAGACAAGATCATATTCTGAGATCATATTCTCACACAGTGTGTTAGTACAGTAAGTAAAGTTGAGTTCAGATGCCATCAAAAGTTCAACATTTTCCAATTAGGCTTCTAAGTCAAAACATCATCAATGAAGGTTTTCCTCAGGGTGAAATATTTCAAGAGAAATAAAAGGAGTAAATGGAAGTTAAAGGATTGAGATTCAATTCAATGATGAAGTCAATGTCAATAATTAAAACTTAAAGCGTGGATATTAATCAAGTGTTAAGTGTTGATATTGAGACTTTGGTCCAGTTTACTTGTGAAGTGGCTAATCAGGAAGTCATACTATTTTATTTTATACTTGATTGCTAATATGGTTAAGATTTCCCTTAATTGCAGATATGGGACTGGCGTTTCAATTGGACCGCCCGTCACTTTCAGAGCGGCGCCTGAGGCCATAGTTTGAATTATATCATGGGGAAAAAAGAGAAGAGACTTTAGTGTCACTCTCAATCCTTGACACTCGGAGCTCAGAAAGCATAACATTATTTTTTTGTAAAATGTGTCCTTTCTCAACTTTATAACACTCATATTAGTTTTGCAGTCAATCAATTCAAAATATATATGATTAATTTATATTGCAGAAGCCTTACTACGGCCACATGACTTATTTTTGTTTCCTGCACAACTGTCCTTTGGGGAAATGTCAGAGTGATCTTACAGAAGGAACAGTGTGGGATAAAGAGTTAGCCGTGGCACCAGTCATAATCCTCCCTTCAAAAGAGCCAGATGAGGAAGGTAAGGTTTCAGTCTAAATATTGTTTTTGGATTGAGGTGTGTGCTCGCTCTCTCACTCTTGGACTCTCTCAATCTCTCTGTGTCCTTGTCTCTCTCAATCTTTCTCTCTTGTACTCTCCTGCTCTCTTTCAAACCCTCCTCCTGCTGTGTTTTATCAGATCCTGTCACAGGGGGCCTCTTATAAAACCAACACAGCTCATCAGGATAGAGCTCCAGAGGACCCGTTTGGTCAACCCTTGTTAATCTGCTGTGGTCTGGGTTAGGGTTAAGGCCTAAAGCTGGTATTTATCAAGCATATCAGATTCTTAGTGCTGATTTGTAAGTCAGCGCTTCAAATCCTTTTCATTTAGAGTGATTTGTGATGAAAACACTGGTTAAAGGGGACCAGAGCAGTGGTCCTAAATCAGCACTTTCCCTGAGACACTCAATAAACATAAAGCCCCTGGATGTGTGTCTGGGCTGGTGGGGCTGTGGGGCAGAAAGGTATGTGCTTAGTGGTGATTGTGCGCCATGGCCTCCCCTCATTCTCCGTGGCTGAACACACACAGAGCGACCTTGTGTGGAGTATGAGGGCTGGGCGGACACACTGAAGTCAGCTCACGCCATACAGAGCCCTGCTGGCAAAAAAAAGAAATGAACATTCTGGATTGCACACATCAAAAGTCACCAAAAAGTGACTTCTACCAAGGTATGCAGCATTGTCTATATAAAGAGAGATAAAGACAACTTCAATTGCAGATTCCCAAGCATCTCACACTCATCAGCTCAAAGCCAGGCTGTAGGGTTGCCCCAGACTACTGTAAAGCTGTTATAAAAGCCCTCATAAATCCACCCAAAGTTACATAAACCTGTCAGTGTGTTCATTACAATAATTACTTTAATTCTCTGTTGATGATTTAACGATAAAACAACAGGAAAATAGAGAGAAAATAAAAGTGAAGGAGTTTTCAGAGGAGACGCCATGGGACGTTTCCTGTTAAGCCTGTGCCACCTCTCAGCTGACAGAACACTTTGTGCTTCCCCACTGGCATGGCCCACAGTGTTGTGAGCCACGGCACGGACACACCGCCTTACCCACTGTAGTCACAAGCACTAACATGCAAAGGTACACACATGTACCCAAATGAGCAGGTCACCAACAATGCTTTTTTATCAACATACAAGAAAATGCAGGCTGAACAAAAGTCTTACACGATGGGGACAGGACGTGCTGTTAAAGTTTACTGACTGTGCTATTGTGCTCACACTGCGCCATGGATCACATGTGCCAAGGATAGCCGTGGTTTGTGATATCAAAGGCAGTAGTTGACATTTTTAAAGGACATTACAAAATAATCATGAGACTGTAATGGATCCAACCTTTTACAATATACATCTTAACATGAGCAAGTAGGTATTGAGCAGTTACTGCAGTTCTTTGAGAGTCCACCTGAGGCTAGCGGCGGAAACATCAGAAACCACCAAAACCATTTTGAGCCTTTAAAGTAAATTTCTCTGTTAGCTCACGCTGCTAACATAGAGTTGCTGGTCTACACTAATGGGGCGTAGCCCATCTACGCTATGAGGCATAGACAGCAGGTCTACATCATGTAGCTTAGGCTTAGGTTCACACAGGACAGCATGTGCAGACAGTCAATGCTGTTGAGCACAGAAAGCTGGTCCACACGATTGAGTGTAGGCAGCTAGTCCACACCGGCAAGAATGGCCAGCATAGACAGCTTGTGCCGCCCTTGTGATTCATCCATGTACAGCAGACTTTCATGTCCACTGTGAACCCTTTCTCACTCATGGTAAAAAGGTATGGTAAGGAATTAAGTTCAGTTTCCAGTTTGAGAAATACCAAATGAAACAGTAAAGATAACAAAATTGTCTCTTGTTATGTGAATGAACTCAAAAAATTGCCTCACATTACTTAAATTATTCCTGTTCTGAAAAAATTCACACTGTCTTGTATTTTGAACAAAAATTTTTGACCTCAATACTAGGTTTATTTGTGTGAAAACGTTAACTTGAAATTTTATAGTTGATTTCAGGGGTTCAATTAAGTTAAATTTCTTCTCCCAAGATTTATTGTTGTCAGTGTATAGCATTGCCAACAATGGACTTTAAAACTCTGTCTGAAACATTGTGAGGACTTTATCCCCATAAGCTTCAAACACATACACACCATACTTATCTGTGCCAAACTTTAACTCACTTACTTACCCACAGCATGAGCTAAAAACTCACACAATTTTAACAAGTCATTTGCTCAAGATACATTGCATCGTACAACATACTTCCCAAAGTGGAGTAATGAATCACAAGGTTGATGGGGAGATATTTGCTCAGTGACAACAGCAGAATGTGCAAAACGCATACGAAGGTACAAAGTCACGAAAGGTACGTAGGCACGTAAGCGTGTAAGCGTGTAAGTACGTAAGCACGTAGGCTTAAACAGAAATTGTCTCAAGCTATCACATAATATTGTTTTGCTAATGAGTGGTTGATATGTCTGGAGTTCAAATGAAATGACATTGAATGATATTTAAATCTGAAATAAATAATTTTGTGCCTTTTTTCCAAAATGTATTTTCCTCAATGCAGATTTTCTTTTTTTTAAAGTTTTATCACTCCCTCATTTAAAAATGCCGAGATCAATTTAAATCTCACACCCAAAAAAATGAATTCCTGTGCATGATTTCATCACACAGACCAGACTGGGCAGACACGGATCCTTCAATTTAAAGGGGCACAGGTAGTCATAATCCCTCAAATAAGTAGATAAGTGGATGATATGTGCCCAGAAACATGTAAACACTACACTCCAATCAATACAAACACATTTTACTGTTAGATGTTTGGGAATATCTATCACCGGGGGAGCACATCTGTTTTATTAGCTCTCACTGTGGACCTGTTTTAGATGTTTTCTGGGAAAATACCAATCTATATTCTTCTCATCTTTCCTCTTATTATCAATACCCACATGAGGAAATTAGCTGATTTAGGATGAAGACGTCTCATTCAGTGTTGTCATCCACATTACATTTGGTATAAGGTATAAGACCTTGACTGGGAACTTCTTGATAAAAGCACAGTTAACCCTGAGCTAACCCCACAGAACTCTGCTTATGTGAAACAGTCACAGAGGACATTGAGAGCTCAGCTTTGTGTTACTAAAATTCTTCTTAATGTGTCATTTAGAAGCAGAAATGTCGTACAGTTAGGATGCCAGCAGCACAGGAAACTCAAAACCCAGCTCTTGGAAGTAGATGTATGATTTTATCAGGTATTAATGGATAAAATGACATTTCCTGAGCATTATGGCTCCTTAGAAAAACAAGACTGTGGGCGGATTTTAGTCATAGACATATTTCACTAAATGAGCTTATAATTACCAAATTATAGGTGTATACCAGTACACCTGGCATTTTAACATTTGACAAGATGCTATCAATGCCGGCAAATCCCTTCCATTAGATTATTTATGTATGATTTTAATAGGTTACAGAAATGCCGGTTATGAAAGAAGCAACAGATTTTTCCTTTGACAGAAAAGTTCATTTTATATTTTCTGTCAACTGTGAAAGCCAAGGTCATCAAATTCAAGAAATGTTGTCTTTTCTTCAATGCAAAACAAGAGAATTAAGATGCTTAAGGCAAGTTATGATTTAAGTCTGTGTATGATGTGGATCACTAGATGTGTAACATCTCTGCTTCAGACAAAACTAAAGAGATGGATTTCATATTAACAGTTTCATGACTTGGTGTAATGTTAAGGGAGAAAAGGGTGGAGGTCTTTTTAAGTTGCTGTGAGGATGGCAGCATTCCTGGGGAGGCAATAATCTAGGGCATATATGCCAGCGCTGACCAAGGTCTGGTGTGTGTGTGTGTGTGTGTGTGTGCGTGTGTTTGAAGGGGGCACTGATCCCTTAAAGGCTAAATTTACCCAGGAGTGATGGGAACAGGTGGATCCAGTTGGGACAGAGAGAGGTGGGGGGTGGCTGGAAAGAACCAGACTTGGTTTCACTTCAGACAGAGATCGGGGGGCAAACACAACCCAAATCGGGGGTTTCTATTCAAAGCCAGCTGGTCTGGCTTTATCATATGCTGGACATTTATTTTAGGCTTTTTATTTGTTATTTTTTGTGTTCTACCTGTTAACTACTTTCTTTTGTTGTCTTTTTTTTAAATTTCTGAACTCTTTGATAGAGCTTGGCCTTAGCTGGTGCTGAAGGGTGTAACTTCCTGGGGAAGCAGAGAAACGGCACGGGTGAGTTTTCATAGCACACCTTTTCCCTTCCTTTTTCCCCCTCTCTCCTTTGCATCTTATTCTGTCGATAGTGCAGAAAAAAACTCTTTCTCTGTCAGGATTTGAAACGTTGTCGGCACAGTGGGTCATGACATGTTTAACAGATTAAGCTATAATTCTGATATTTGAGCTGCTCAATTTGAAATGTTCTGAAATTTATTTTGTAGTGGCATTGCTTAATTGTTTCATTATAGCTTGGCTGGAGCTATGAATGATCTCTTTGTCGTGCAGAATAAAACTACACCAGTATGTACATGGCTGAATGAAACACTTAATCAGTGTTTACCTGAAGTTTTCTGTGCTTGACAAAGTAGAAAGACACCAGAGAAAGTCTTTCAGTGAAGGAGGAATCGTGTTCCAGCTGTTGCCAATCACCTCTGCGGAGCTCTGACAGAAAAGCATATGGAAGCTTCTGGAGCTGTGTTTGTGCGTGTGTGTGTGTGTGTGTGTGTGTGTGTGTGTGTGTGTGTGTGTGTGTGTGTGGGTTTAACTTTTACAAGTCTTCATTTTTACTTCTCCAAGGCAAGAGAAATGGCTTAAGGCCTTAAAGTGGAACATTCTATTGTTCTCCCTCTCTGTTTCTAATTCTTCACAGTCAGTTTAGGTTACCGGTACTTTAAAGTGTAATTGCTTGGAACATTTTGTTGAGCAATCTGGAGTTATCAGTGTGAGAAAGGAGCGTGGCTTTAACATGCTGTTTGCTCTGAAAATGACTCGCTCCCTTGAGGTAGCTACCTAACTGGCAAATGCACTTCACTGGCAATAGGTCTCACATAGTTTACTGTTTAAGTAAGACATATTGAGCAAACTTTTGAAACAAGAGGGGGGAGAGTTTTATTGAATGAACAAACAGATTGGGCTTTATTTCTAACCAAAGAAAATGCTGTAACTGAAGGGCTTTCATCCCAAAACAACCACTTGGAATTTGATACTAAAGTGGAAGCTTTGTTTGATTTAAATGAGTGGTGAACAAGGGTTGGATGCTTTCCTTCAACTTTTTTTTTCATTCTTGATTTTTTTTTGTCTGACTGTAGCTTTTGGATGAAACAAAAGGCAAATTAATATTATTTCTGAGTTTTATATCCTAGTAAAAAAGGTAACACTTGTTTCTGGTGTCGTTTTAGCTCCCTGTTACGATCCAAATAAAGGAAATTAAACATAGATAAGAGTTGTCAGATAGATGTGTACTCGTAACTCTCACTTCCAACCTGGAGAGGCTTGTTGTCTTGTTTTGTCAGGTCCTGTTGTCAAGAGACAGGACCTGATAAACTTTGACCCAGTTTACAGGAACCGCTTGGTCCTCAGTTGTATGCTTTTCTGCCCCTGAATTCCATGACTTTGATGGTCAGCGGAGCCGAGGAAATGTGTTGTTTTCTTTCTCCGTAGGGCGGCGAGCGCTCTTACGCAGTTGCCTTTCTGCCTTTGAAAGTCTTCCCATCCTGTCTTTTTACCTTAACACACTGCTGTTATGTTCATTGTTGCTGTTCAGATGAAGAGAAGCGGTATTGTTTTTTGTCTCTTTTGAAAAGACAGAACAAGATGCTATATAGAGTTCAGCTTGTGATGAGTTAAAGGTCATCCATGATACAGAAACTGTCAGTCAAAGACAAAACAGTTGGGATTAATGTTTGTGTAAGTTAACTTCATTTAAAGTGGTATACAAATAAGTGCAGGTATGTTTTTTGGGCTTCCTGTGCATGTTTTCATATAAATAAAAGGTTTAAGACAAGCATTTAAGTAAACTGTGGTTAGTTTGTTCCATCACAGCCACTGATAAAAAGCATGGTGATGTTTTCCAGGCTTAATTGGTGGGCACCACTTACCCACATGGTCTTGGGTTACATATGTGCTAGTGTAGACAGCACGTTTCATTTTAAACAAATTATCACTGAACCAAGAGACTGACTGCACACATGGAAGTAGTTTACATGCTGAATTAACTGCGAGTATATGCGCCCTTGTTCCATTGTAAAGGCTTACAGTAAAATTATTCTTTATTTTTCCTTTTTATTCCTCTCTGTTGTCTTATTATTTCATTTTGGAAGATTTCCAGCATCAGTCTGGCCTCCTGTATGAAAACTCTCTTTCTGTCTATCCCCCTGAGCACTGTTGAGGCCAGAAAACAGTATGACGCTCTGCCGCCACTGTACAACGCCTGTGTGCTGGGGCCGCCTAAATCTACGAAACACGAGTGCTGGCGCGAGGCAGCTCCTTTGATCTGCAGCTAATCTCAGTTGCCTGCCTCCCCTCTGATCACATCTGAATAAGAATGAGTCGGGGTGATCCTGGAGGCACAAAGAGCTTTTAGACTCTGCCGTTTGTCTGTGGAGCTCCGCCGTGTAATGCAGGCCCCGCGCCGACAGTCGCTAGGCCTTGCTATTACACATCAGAGCAGGAGATCCCTCATTTAGACTCACATTATGCTCTGCTCCACTTGCTCTTCTTCACAGCTAGATGCTATCAGCTGCTTGTTGAGAGTGTGGGAGAAGTTGCATAGGCATGCTGAGTGATCTTTAATTGTCAGGGGAATCTGATGAGGTCAACAGCTGCAGGAGAGATTTCTGCTGTGTAATGGTTACCGCAGGAAACAGTGACCACTGTCGGCTTCTGTGCTGGATCTATAACAAGATACAGGTTAGGCCCTGTGAGCCTATTAAAGGTTAAATAGCAATCGAAGGAACAAGACTTCAACTTTGAATGGAAAGATTAACAAAACAACAAAACAAACATGCAACTCTGAAAACTACAAAGACCCTGTGGCCTTAGTTTAATGCTATCTCAACTTTCAGTCAGACTTTAAACCACGGCAGGAAACACCGGTCCCCTCTGAACAGAGACACAGAAATGTAACGTTGGCACCTCCTTTTTATGGGCACAATTAGTGAAAGGTCAACTCAAACAATGAAATAACTGTCCTGGCGTGGAAGCAGTTCAGAGAGAATTACTTTCCAACCATTCAAGAGAAGGAAAAATCATTAGCTGAAAGTGATTTTCTTTTCTCCCCCCTGATAGCAATCTGGTGGAGACAAAGAAAACTTTGAGCCTAATCTGCCTGTTACACTCATGGCAGCATGGAGGAGATACAGGAAGAGGAGAGGAAAATATATACATGCAAGAAACTTAATCAAAATAACATAAACATAATGTTTGTATGTGGCTTGATGGCTGGTGATATTCAATTTCTGTTCTAATAAAAAAACTCATGGTGGGGTGATTCTTTAAGAGAAAATGCAAATATACAGTCTCTTTCATTAAAACAATACAGTGTTGAAAAATGGAAGGGACCCCAGTGAACCTGTGTAATAATCTGGTTTATTATGTGGTGAAAAGACATAGAGCTCCCCTGCAGGCAGCACGTTTAATTACAGAGCAGTGTCTGAGTGCACCTCTACATGCAGAATGTGTTTCTCGTACGAAGCAGGTGGTTCACTGATTGCATCTGTCACATGTACATTTATAGAATGCATGACATTATAGCAATTTGACTATAGAATGTGTAAAAAGTCCTGATGGTTTTATGACGCTAATTAATCTGCAGACACCTGACCTGAAAATTCAAATATTATAGATAAATATAGTTGAATGTATGTACAAGAAAGAGCCCTAGAGGTGACCAATTACATTCTTTGAACCAAACAAAATCCATTTTTGTTGTCATGTGTAACATCATTATGCATATTCGCAAAAACAATTTAACAAAAGACAAGAAATAAAGGGGAAAAAAAACAATTATTAAGTTGGAGCAAATTGCAAAAAATCCACGGCAGGCACAACTGTTACTGCAAACTGGTATAATTCTACATCTGTACATATAAATAAATGTAAAACAAAGTGGAGGAGCATCAGGTCTCAACAACGCCTCGCCCAGCAGCTCTGTGTCTCAGGCAGTCAGTGGCGTCACAGGGCCGTGGGGCTTTTTCCTGTGATGTAACTAGAGCATCAGGCAGAACAAAGGCAGAGCTTGTTGTTCAGCTTGTGCCTCATCCATAATGCATACAAGGTGTACAGACAGAAAACTGTTGGTTAAACACGACACATGCAAATCACCAGCGTTGCCTCTCGTTTGACACCGCTCAGTGAGGGGTCGTTATGTGGCCATTACAGATTCACAGGCCCCATGACTTTGTTATTGCTGCATTCAGGTTAGCTTCATATCCAACAAGCTGCTACACTAAATCTGAACCGAGAGAAGGAGGAAGTGCATGAAATGGTACAGTGAACTTCATGTTGGCCAGACAGTTAATGGCTAAGCCAGCGAGGTTATTAAAAATAGGGCTCTGTATGGTTTCACAGATAAATGACTCATACAGTTATGGAACACAGAAGCTAATGATAAGTAGACTGAACTTTTATTTCACTTTCTGCTTTGCTTATTATTCTAACTCAAAAACATCAGAACCACAGCTGAGTAGTGCGGAAAAAAATGTTTACAAGTCCATTAAAAGTTTATAGGATATGTGGGATCAGTTAATATCCAAGTCAAAAAACTGTTTATTGTAGAGTAACTCCTTTGGCTACAGGTGGAGGGAAATGTGAATGCTATGTTTTTAGTAATCTGTTATAGAAGACTCTTTAATTTGGAGAAATTTCAATGGTTCTTTGGTTGTTTTATGTATTTTTCAATTAACGGACATATGATTTTAGTCAATTTGGAGAAACATTCTCAATTCTGCCTCCTAATTACATTGTTTGCTGGTAAAATTCCTATAACTGTAATAACTGATGATATTGTCCTCTGAGATTCCTTATTAACATTCTTCATAGGAGCCTCAAATTTATGTGTAATAAAATGCTTTGGATGACTTACACAAAGACCAGGCAAAGATCAGCAGGGAAACATTTCTCACCTGAAAAGTCTTGTATGGCCTCTATAGCATGTAATTTCCCCTTCCAAAAGAAAACAAAAAACAAAACTAAACGTTAAGTTTGACTCAATGATACAATTTGATTTTTTGAATGTTGGATGGTAAATGTTAGATCTGCTCTAACTGAAAAAATTAAGCTTTAGAGTCAAATGATAAAATTAATAACAAAAAATAATCAACTAAAGAGCATATAATACATTTTACAGGCATTTAAGAGTGCACTTAGTTTGTATGATATGATGCTCGGAAAGGTAACTTTTGTATTAATTGCTTATTTCAAAAGATTAACTTGTTTTTTTTTGCTTCTTCTTTTTCTCAATACTAATGCTGTCTTGTACAATGTTAGGCAGAACTGAGTGATATTTTCATTACCACTGAGTCAAAAATAAATACTGGAGAGCAGTTTTGTTTACTAATTTATAATTATTCAAATGGATATCAGCTCAACTTCCTGAGACATCTGTCTAAAAATAAAGGGTATCAGGACTGTCCCTCAAATAAAGATATCAGTTTACCCGCAAGACACTCATACACAGACACACAGACACACACATGCAAGCATGTGTAAGATCTATGGATCACCAGCTGAGCCCCTGAGTTGGGTTGGCCTGCAGGTCTTTGTGTACCCCCTGTAACTTGTTTGGTCGTCACATCATGTAGCATCAATCTAGTGTCAAAGCTTCAAATGTCTTGGAAATTCATTAGGGAGCGAGCGCAGGAGGAATGACTGAAAGCAGTAAATACCACATGAAGCTGGGAGCATCCTCAAACATATCTGACACACAACAAATGTGTCTCGCAGTAGCTGGCTAATTCTCAGGAGCAGAGAAGCAGTGAGCTTGACAACATCATCGAGTGTGACAGGCAGATTGTGTTTTCACGTGAGCATGATCGACAACAGATTGCACTGAGCCCGGGCTGTTCCTGTTTGCCCTGGAAATGTGTTTGTGTTTATCTTTTTCGCTTGAGAGGGAGAGAGGCATTCCTTTCTTTCTCCACCGTATTACAAAAAAAACACACATTTTGAGCCGAGCTGCTCTACATGTGTGTGTGTGTGTGTGTATGAGTGTGTGTGCTTGTGTGTGTGACACATGCTGTGAAGTGGCTGCCAGGAGAGGCTTAAGAAACAATCCAAGCAAGATCAATATCAGCAAACCGCACTTATGTGTTTGACTTAACATGAAGTCGCAGTTTCCCCTGCTTGCTTTTTAATGCACGACTGATGCCAAACCTCACGAAAATTGCATTTACCAAAAGCTGAAAGAGTGTGTGAGTGTGTGTGTGTATGTGTATGTGTATGTGTTTGTGTGAATACACACTGTGCCATATTCAAAATTACATAATTGTTTTGGCCAACTGTTGATTTTTCTCCAGCAGGCTTTGATTAGGTTGTCAACCCACACTTGACACACACGCACACACACATTTTTAAACACGAGTGTTGTATTTTCTACAAATGCAAGGGAGGAACAATGGCAAATGATTTGGGCAGTAAAAGTTTCAGATAGCATCAAACTAATCATCTAGATCCTTTTAATTAAAAGCTAATTACTGGGACTCAACATGACACACATGCCAGTAATATTTAACTCACATTTAGCGCAGTGTTTTTGCAAACTATTATTGTGTACCTGTCTAAATTCATGAGCTGTACAAGACATAATATTATACTCATAATAATGTTCTACAGTGCAACAATGAGTGTTGCGCTGTTTTAGATTTATCTGTAGACCCCCACTTGATAGTCCCATGAGCAAAAATATTCAGTGGGTCTTCCCTGCTTTGCATTAAATGTGTGAGTGCAGAATGAGGCTGTTAGTGTGCCCTCACTATAAGTTTATCCCTGTGGACAAGTCAGACAGACATTTATGAATATGCATGAGTCAGTGTTTGCCTCATTTAATGATTTTTTTGTACCATTCAAATATATTCCAGCCACCTCCCCCCATTTATTTCTCTCTATTTCATATGGACATCTAACACACAAAGACACATGCACTCTCAAATACAAAGAGATGTTAACATTGGAAAAGCTCATTCAGTGAATGTAATGAACAATTTGCCATTCTACTCTCTCTCCTCATCCTAACCTTTCCCGCGTTACCACCCCTCACAGGTGCCAAACCAAAGACAACCTCAAGATTTGTGAACACCAAAAGGACCTCTCCCATGAATCGTTGATAGACAGTGAAGAAAGCTACGAGGCTGCGAGACGACAGGTGAAAGAACATTGAACGTGGTACGTACGATCATGTGAGCACGAAAAAAGCACTTGTGGGTTTGGAAGAAGAAAACAAAAGAGTGAAATCTGTTTACTTCATACATTCACCAATATGGGACACCATTGATATCTGCCATGTTGCATTTTTGAGTCCACTATTTCTAACAGACTACATCCTATTGATTATAATACGGGTCTGGGGTCAGAGGAAATGCTATTAAAGATTAAAGGGTCAGGTGATGTGAAGGTGGTTTCCCGAGTCATCAGACACCAGTGGCTTCAGTTACAGGCTGTAATGACCACCCGTCAAGCAGATTAGCAGGCTTGATTTATTTATTAACTGATTTCATGTCCCATCATTTCCATCACTGACTGACAGACTCACTGAGTGGATGAACACATGGCTTATGCTTTACAGGTGAACTTCAAGGGGAGGGAAAAATTAGGGTGCTGTTTGGTGTCCACTTACACCATGTACAGGCCACAGTGTTGAGTGTGCAGGACAAAGCTAAGCTGGTGAGGGGAAAGGCTTTGCTGCTGTTTGTGTTTTCCAAAATGAATTTAATTGTTCATGCTACCAACTCTGGGTGAAACTTGAACATCCCAATATAGTAGCTAACACACCTAAAATATATTGGCATGTACCATCTGTATTGGCATGTGAACAACTACAGTACTAGTATCCACAACAGTATTATTAACTAAATTATAATGTGAAAGAAAAAAAAAACACAAGAAAAATCATTTGAGTGCTAATCGACATGGGGTATGTACCTTTCACATCTGAACCAATATGGTACCAATGCCCAGTACATGGGAATCAATACCAGGACTCAATGGTACAATTTTTCTTTTAAACTTTTGTGTGTGTTTATATGGTTATAAATGTTAATTTCTCCAATAATAAAATTTCAAAACATTTAATTTAATTTAATGTTTTAATTTCTCAATATATAAACTTTAGCAAATATATCGAAACAACATTCAACTGTAACATTGCACTTACCTCACAAATTTCTTTGTCATGAAAACTCTTAATTAAAATGAACTACAATTGTATAAATAAAGAACTAGGCAGTGGTTTTTTTTCTTAATAGTGCACAAATTGAGACCCAGCTCATGTACTCATTTATTCACGCATTTAAGAATCCAAACATGGTGCCATTTGATTTCACGTGTACAAGGTAATACTGACAAAATTGTTTAGTACCTGAAAAAAGTACTAAATTCGGTACGCATTCATGTAATAGACTGTGTAAAATTGATTCTGAAGGGGGAATTCTTGGGTTTTCCACAAAAAAATAGAGATTCTTTCTTTTATCAAAACAGTATGTAAGCAGAACTCACCATAGGCTGATGCATACTACTCAGTTTTAGCATTGGTATCAGTGGGAAAATAAGATTTGGAAGATCTTTACTACTTGACACTCACATTTATCAAAAGCTAGAATTTACTTTTCTGCACTTAGATTTATGACAACTCAAGAGTGAGACCTGATGGTGTGTTGCAGCATAACAGGCTTCATTCAAATCAGCCATTAACAATCTTTAAACTGATCCAGCAGCCATATAATGTGAGTATAATAGAAGCTGAGTATTACAAGGCCTATCTGAGAAACATCTCTGTGCAGGCAGTGTCTGCGTCTTATCTGAAGTGGCAAACTTGCTGTTCTAATTGTTATCTTCACACTAATAGAGTGGATGTTTTGAAATCATTGGCTGGATGGATAAAGGCTCAGTAATTCCCCCATGCTTACTGTCTGTGTCAGGGCTTATCTGCAGGAGATAGCTGGGTCCTGAGGATGATTGGCGGCGTGTGCGGGGAGGTGGAAAGTTTGTAGTGACTCAAAAAATAAAGGAAAAAGGGAACACAGGCATGGAAAACATCTGTTGAGAATTGAGTGATGGTGTAATTTGGGGTTTACAGAACAAGGAATACAAGTTGATCGTACTTTTTGCTGTACTTTGCAATAAGAAACATTCCGTGTTATTAAATGCAAAGCACAAAATGTCTACATCCACTTTTCTCAGAAGTTTCTTTTTATCCACACCAAAAGTTACATGAGTTTGTGTGATTTGAGATGTGCAATGTCAGTGTCCTAAAAAATCAACAAAAAGTGAAACTTTATCAGTTGATTCTTTATTTTCTGTGAAGTAAATTTTAATGTGGACCCCACTAAAGACGTTAACTAAATCCGAAACAACAAAAAAACATCAGCATCTTCTCCGATTCAGCTTTCTAAAGTGGGCTGCAGATGCTTAACGCGCTCTCCGTTGGTTCATTAGTTAAAGCACACATCCCCCATCATCTTCCTCTAGTGGTCCTCTCTGAGCACTTAATTGTGCGTCCACTCTACCGGGGCTGGCGCGATAATAAAGCATTAAGAGCCGTGCCTCTTTCATTAAAGTAGAGTTGGGAAATGTGAGCCCGCCCCCTTTCAGGAGTCAAAAAAAGGGAGAGAAAAAAATCGATTATTTCTCCTCGCACTGGGAGAGGAAGGAGAGGGTTTGGGGAAAGACTCGGGTAGGATTGTGGAGAAGGAACAGAAGCAGATTGTGAACATCACACATCAAGATCCAGACGTCCAGCAGATTACCCACCAGCAACACCCCCCCAACATCACCACTGCTTCACCGGGTCCCTCCTCTCCGCTACACCGGCACCGCACAGTCAGAGAGACCAGGCGAAGCGTACTCACCGCCTCCTGCGCAGACACTGTCCGACGAGAGTGAGAGAGTGAGATACAGAGAGAGAGAGAGAGAGAGAGAGAGAGAGAGAGAGAGAGAGAGAGAGAGACTCAGTAGTTGCTCTGACATTATAGAGACTCCTACCACGTACTGTAGGCTACTTTTTTTCCTCCCGGCGACGTCCTCTGCTAAGTTGCGCTCCTGGATTTTAAGCGCGTCTTGGCGAAGTCCGTCCCCAGCAAGCAGCGGCTTCAAACCTCCTGCCACCCGGCCGGACCAAAGCACCGGCGGACCGCTTGTTGTAGCCTTTCATTTACTTCCCCCGGACCAGATTTCATGCGAAACAAAGTAAGTACCGCGCACTCTACTTGCAACTTAACATCCACAACACCAAGCGCATCTTGCGATCTATATTTTTAATCATCAAGAAGGGAAACTTGAGGATCTATTTTCATGCGCGCTACCTCACCATCAAAGTACAGTAACTGCGTGTATTGATTTGTTGTGACCCTGATCGACTCGTGCCGGTGACAACTATTCCTTATAATTATCAGCTGACATCAAGTAGCTGTTTATGGTCTGTTAGGAGAGACAAGGTCTCCTGCCTCGTGCTTTAGGTAGAATAACAGTTCTGTCGACCTTGTGGAGCTTTCTCACATCCACATGTAGGCGCACAGCCCCGGAGACACAGACACTCAATAGGTTGCCCTCAAAGATAATACAGTTTATTCTACTCTGATGCGCCTTTTGACGGCACATTAAAAGTTGCCTCTACTTTGAAACTACTTTGACATATAACGTCTTAAAAATCTGATGTATATATATATATATATATATTTTTTTTTTTTTTGACAGAAATTAACTAATTTCTCCAACTCAACTTAGCCGAGAAAACGGGGAGGATGAACAGTTCAAGAGTTTTTTTTTAAATATTAGTCAAGTGGCTTCATTTAAGTCACAAGATGATAGAAAGTCATCGCACCAAAGATGATCTTACTTTGTATTTGTCATGATATTGGGAATATTTAACTCAGGTGCTTCAATTATCAGAATTATCTTATTATTATTCATTAAATCAGGATAACCTAGAACCCCTTTTCATAAATACAAACAAGAAGACTAACTGATGTAAACAATGGTCAGTTTCAGAATACAATACAGGAGAACAGAATTTACCTAACTACTTAAAGCTTTAATTTAGATCCACAGTGATATCAGATCCATAAATAATCTTTCTACAGATACTTTGAGGTGTTGAGGCTCAGCTCTTATTTATCGCTTTGTTTGCATTTTCACGTCAGTCTGATACATTTATGACTTTAGTTTAGTGATAAGTTAAGTCTCACGTGGTGAAAGTGAACCTGTTGCTGTGAGAAGATTAATAAAGACACTATAATTAACCAGTGGCGACTTTCACAGGCTGCAGCCATATAAACATAAATGAACTGATTTCTTGTTCTCGTGAAGTGTGAATAGCAGGCCCAGTGTTTAAATGTGCTGATGAACTAAAATTTGGTGGTTAAATTTGAAATTACAGCACGGATCATTTTAATTTTGACAGATTTTAGAACCAACTTGGCAGTATGCATTAAACATATGCTCACAAAAAATAGTATGAAAAGTCAATCTCTTCACTCAGACTCTTTAGGATTTGTTTTACAGCAAAATTTCATGCTCTGAAATAAATACTGCTCATTTTAAAAGTATAAAATAGCAACCGATTTTAAAGTTGGCTGCAGTTTTCTGGTATAAATCAAAGTAATGTTTTTTTCAAAGCACATTCTGAGAACTAAGAGCTACAAAACGTGTTGTATCACAGGGAAGTTTTCTGAACAATCACAATTTTTCAAGCGATAAAGTGGCCATGTACAATATAGGATAAAGACCATGTGTTTGAGTATGAAAAGCGTCCTACATAGAATTAGGAGTTAAATGCTTCTTTGAATTTTACAGTTTGTTGAATTTTGAAAAACAAAGTATTGGCGAGACTAAGTGGACACAATATTCATTTTTTCAACACTTCAAGATGTAAAGTTCTTTGCATCATCTTTAGATTTTCTCCTAAAAGTTCTTCAAGCCTTTTTTGTCATTGTCTTGTGATAAGCGTATTAAAGCATATAATTCTATAACAAGATTTTTACACATGGCCTTCCGTGTTCTGCCCATCGTCAATGAAATTGTTCTGTGTGGCCTGTCTGGCCTGTTGCTCTCTTGGGATTTAGCGTTAGGTTAATCCGCTCAGAGGAAGGTGAGCACTCGCATGTGGACCCACGATTACACACTGAGGACTCTGTCAGCCAAGCTCTGTAATCTCAGAGACCCTGTGCAAACACACACACACATACACACACACACATGCACGCACCTATGTTACTGCACGCAAACACACACTCACCCAAATGCCCAGACAAAAGCGTTCACAGCCTCCCGTCTCTGTCTGTGTCTTTTAGTAATGTACACACTCGTTCACACACACTGACACCCACACTATCTGGCCTTCGCTGCTTTTGTTTCTCTTATTCTCTGAAGACCTCTCCCTCTTGACAAATCATTTGGGATTTTGGGCGCTGATTCACAAAACCAACAGTGACAACACACTCTTACCCTTCTAACAGAGAGGGATTAGGAGGTCACGTGTCCCTGTGATTGGCCGGGGCATTGAGCCGATTGTCAGGGCACTTTGCTGTACACCAGGGGCTCAGCAAAGCTTTAGTTAAGTGAAGGGAAGGGACACAAAGTGTGCCGTGGTCAGGGTTGTGACGTGTTTTAAAAGTGGAAAGCCTGGGACAGAATGTTACTTTCATTTTTTGTAATACATGTAAAAAATGATGACCATTGATATGTTGATACTTAAGTGATTAATGCTAAATAAGTGCTTTCAAAACTGTATTTTTTTTAAGTCATGAAGTATACCACTGTGTTGCCTCAGTACAGAAGCATATTTCAAGATTCCCCCAGCATGGAAACCCAGATCTATGAAAACATCATTCCTAATGGGAACATCAGAAGCATTTATGTTAAAGCAAATAATTTAATAGCCGCTTTTGCTGTGCTTTAAAGTTTTTTTTCCTCCTCTCTAATGGTTTCAAATATTTTGGGAAGAGTTTGCAGAGTTTGCTCAGTAAAACACTCATTTGCAGATTGCAGGTTGGCAAGATCTGCAGGTAGATATTGAAGTGCTGTAATTGGACTTCATGCCCTTTGGCTCACACAAGAAGGTAATATAAGAGTCAATTGTAGGGAATCATATTTACCCCATATAAAAGGAGAATATAATATCTTACACTGTCAAGAGACAACACTGTGAATCCTGCAAATAATTCAGTGTATTTTGGCTTTGTACTTAGAAATAAACACTGCAAAAACACCTAAAATCCAGTTGTGATAGAGTTAAGATAAACTCCCTTTAAAGTGAATTTATCTGGCACAAATGTTGGGCTCAGAAGAACTTTTTCTTGTATGTTTATAAGCAGAAGAAAACACTTAACTTTTATGATAACTCAGGGGCTTTGTGTATTTGTGTTTATTGCAAGAGGCAGGTGCTCCCTCTTTTGCTACATGGGAGGAGAAGTCTCCTTTTTTCCTTTTTTGTACATTTTTTTATAGCACTAATGAAAGCATAGGGCTTACCCTCTCCAAGTGTTTATTTACTAGTTTGCACAGATCTCTCTTTCATTGTCCTAACTGTTGGGAATTTTTTTACCCATGTTTCTGTGCCTTAGTAGCACTGTCTGCATGTCATTATAAGAGCTGCAATCGCTCCTGAAACATAAAAAATAATAATCTCAAGTAAATAACACTGTCCTTGAATGGTTTAGGCCGCACTGAATGCATATATTTGAATATGTCCTGGTTTGTGCATAATGATGCAAAGTCTTCTGCTGTCTCTATCTAGTAATTAGCGGTGACGTTCAGCAACTTTGTGTGTGTGTGTTTCTGTGTGTGTGTGCGTGCTGTAAGTGGATGGGGGTGTGTGGGGTTTGTTCACTGGGGTGTTAAAGATCACAGAGGAATATCTCCGCCTTTGATGTTTAATTGTATTGTAAAACACACTTTAGAATATTTCTGCATAAAGTAGAGTTCTGGCTGTGCTGTGCTTTGTGTTTGCTGTTTCTTTGTGTGTTTGTCTGTCAGCATGTGCTGTGTGTCTGGGAGGTGTGTGTGTGTGTGTGTATGTGTGTGTGTGTATGTGTGTATGAGTTCGAGTTTGTGTCTTGTCTCTGTTTGCGCGTCGGAATGTTTGTGCTTTTGTTTTTTCTTCTTTTTCTTTTTTTTTTTTTTTCGCCGGGGTTTTGTGAGGTTGTTGCTGGTGTATATTCAAATGAAAATGCGCGATTTCTTTCTCCTTTTATTCTGGCGCTGAAGAGGGTAGGATTTGATGTCTGGAATGATGGAGCAGTCTGGAAAACAGTGTCAGGGTGAGTGCTGAAAAGGCAAACTGAGAAGACTGATGCAGAGAAAGGCGGAGAAAGACTCACACGGAGAAAAGAAATTTACTTGAGCTAGAAAGATAGAACATTTGGCCTGTGATCAGATATTTTTCATGTTGCCTTCGTGATGTCATGCTTCACTCACTCATATGGAAGAACAGGATGTCCTGCCTTCTTCTTCCTGTTTCCTGTTTCCTGCCCGGCCTGTAGGTCATTATGGCAGCAGCTGCCTGCTGGGTGGTCTGTGCTCAGCACTGCTGGCTGACCACACAATCATATCGTCAGCTGCAGCCCACCTAAGAGACAGCAGAAACACCTCACCATACTGAGGCCTGCTCCCTGAAATATTTGGACAGAGGAGAGTCCTGGGAGGCGAGGAGGCTGGAGGAGTGCAGGGAGCAGAGACTGTGAGTGATAAGACAAAGAGAAACATTTAGAGTAGAACAGAGGATGGATTTCTTTGTCTAAACACCTGATACCTCACATCAGGCAGCAAGCACTCAGTATTAAGACTCCTGTGCTGAAATGAGGGTTAACACGTTTTTGAATTGAGTTCATTAACTTCCCCATAAGATGCTTACTTTAGCTGCTTTCCTGTAAGATTCTTTAAATTTGATTCCGTAACAGCGTAACACACAAGATCCGGCTTTACAAACCAATTACAGTGAGTATCAAGAAAACTGGCTCTAAACATGCTGTGTGGTAAATCCAGATTTAACCAAGAATCCTTTTCAGCCTGTTTAAGGGGAAAGTGTGCACCGTACATGTGCATAAATCTGCCGACAGAAGCCATGTTCCATCATAAAACACAGAGCCTGACCTGTGAACGTTGCAGGGGCAACTTTTTACCCTCCTAATATATTTTCACAGACAGAGCCCCCCCTTCCTTTGCTTCACCATCACCCTTTAGTGTGGCACGCGTTCGGGCTACACCCGGTGCCAAAAAAAAGCAAAGAGGTGTGGAGAAGGGCGAGAGCGTGAGTGAGAAAAAAAAACGCAGAAATGTTTTCCAGCGGCTGTAATTTATCTTTGTCACAAGTGCAACATAGCCGAGTCATTCTGCAACAGAGTCCGGTGAGACGCACAGAGGTAGCTCTGTGCCTCGGCCTCACACAGGCTCACATCCATCTGAAAGCCCCGCTCACTCGGCTGCCACAATCTGCTGCTGCCGCCGCCGCCACTACCACCGCTCCCCATCTACGCTGCTGCTGCTGCTGTTGCTGCTGTTGCTTATTTTTAGAAGATCTCGGATTCAGAAGAATAAGGTCATGAATTTTACCCAGTCAGGCTCCTGTGTGATGAAACAGTGTCACACTAAATTGCCAATAATAGGCAGAACAATTGATAAATCTGTCTCTTTCTTTCTGCTCTAAGAAAAAGATAACAGTCTTAAACACGGTGCTTATTTTATTTCCCTCAAAGTCTCAGATATCTGGGCAAAGTCTGACATATCAGGAGGTTTGCCGTTCAACTCTGAGGGGACCGCACTGCTGAAAATGCTGTTAACACCATCTAAGTCGAGAAACAGCTCTGTAAGAATCATCGTTCAGTGCTCTCTCTCCCTCTTCTTCTGCAGAGCGCACAGCTTAAACCAAGTGCTGTCCTGCCAAAGTCCACATCAGTGTTCCTTTTCCACTGTCATCTGTGCCATTCCCACACCAAAGGCCAGCCTGTAACAGGACGCACGGCACAGAATCATTTTCAACTCTAATAGCGAAAGCAAAAAGTTAGGAGGAAGCGGAACAGAACAAAAAAATGCTGTTAAGCCGAAAGAAAATGATGGACAAATTGAGAAAAAGTTAATTAAGAATTCAAACTTTGTCAATTAGAGCCTACCTAACAAACTTAAAATAGAGCGCAGTAACTTCAAGAATCGCGGAGTACCCCAAGGGTGAAGACGGGTGACGCAAGGCCCCCAATGAAGTCCCATTTTCTTTCACTCTGTCAATTTCTTTCACATTTTTTCAACCCGGCTCCTTCTGCCCCATGATGTATGGCTTTTTCCTACAGTGGCTCTTCCAAAGTGCAGCTCGTGATGTCATTAATTTTATTCATACTTTATGGATGCTCTGTCTGGAAAAAAAAAGTAGAGGGAGAAAAGGGGAGAGGGAAGGAAGAGAAAGAAGAGAGTGAGAGAAGAGATGGTGTTGCGGAAGGAGATTTTCAGTGCAGTTGCATGTATAATGAATGAGGGGGCACTTTGTTTGAAACTCCAGCCCGCCGCTTCTCTTCAAGGTTTGCTGGGCAGAGTGGGGGCCTTGTGATCTCACACCAGCCACTCTCTTTATCCTGCCAATAGATGCTTTCACCTAGCACTGTGGTTCGACCCAGTGGAAAAACAAATAACCTTGTGTGTGTAGAAGAGAAAAACACACACACACTGACACAGAGGGAAAGAAAAAGAGAGAGAAAGACAATGGAACCAGAGGCTGGGTGGAAAAGGGTGAGGAGCGGGTGAGAGGAAAGAGGTGAGTTTGTATAACAGCAGCAGCAGTGCAATGACGCCCAGACGATACTGAGGAGAACACTGGCACCCAGCCCACACTTCCTAAATAGTGCTCTCTACAGAAATAGCTCAGCCTTCATATTGACTTTTGTCTGCTATTTATGTGTGTGTATGTGTATGTGTTTGTTTGAGCATGCCCAGTAGGAAGACAGAGATTGAGGGGTTTTTCACTTTTTTTGTACAGGTTGTAAAATTTGGTTTGGACATTTCTTCTGCTTCTGTTGAACGAACAATGGAGTGTGTGAGCTTCCTTTACGATTTGGTTTAAAAATGGCCTGAGTCTTATTTTTGGCCCGGTGCTGGACTCATGGTTTTATAAATAGCCAAGGGAAGTGCGGGGGATACCTGCCGTGGCTCCAGCCTCCCTACAGCAGAGTCCCAGGGCCTCCACGTCACATCCATCCACCGTCGGCCGGCCCACTCCGGGCAGCGGTGGAGCAGCCCCCTCGGGGAGGCCGTGCAAACAGGATGGGACCCAGAGTGAGGGTGTGAGAAAGTCAGTCTCTGGAGTAAAACACAAAACACTCGGAATCGAACGAGAGCAAAAACCGAAGCTGACAGATTTGTAAAGAACAGATTAAAAGACTGCAAGTTAATTTCCTTTTACAAATACAGAGTGGAGCAGGCAGTACAGGGGTGTCAGACTGGCAGCATAATAAAACGCTGTCAAAATGAGAAGTTTGTTTTTAAGACACTTCGTCTGTAAGTGTAAGGTCACAGGGTGGGTTTCTCTCCTCTCTGCCATCTGTAAGCCGAGGTGTCTTGTTAATTTCCTTTCTGCATCTCAGGCATATGCCATGTGAACAGCACAGAGAGTGTTAACTCTCTTTCTTTGCTTTCTTGCTGTACACTGTTTCCCTCACATTATGCTTGCACTATTTTTCAGGACTTTACAACTCTAAATTTTGAAGGAGTAATGACTTTTGTAACACCATAACCCTAAACAAATAAGATATGTTAGCACACTATTGCTTTAATGGTAAGAATGTTCAGTTTATTACAGGAGCTGGCGTGTGACTGCATGTTTACACTGTACTGTCTAATAGCTGTTTATTTTTTAGGGGCTGAGATTATCCAGGGTCAAACTTATTATGTGGATAGATAATGACGTTTTGTGTTATTCTTTCACAAAGCATCAAGTTCCACTGTGCAACTGTCTAATTATCAAGTATTGAAACCGCATTGTCACCCTGAGAGCCTTTCCTCATCTGTTGAACTGTTTTTGGCTACAAGTGGTTGGGTCTGACAAAAAGTGCGGAAACAGAGCATGTCCAACTTAAAATTCTATTAAATATAGATACTTTTCAGCAGATAAAGAAGTGGCACTCCACATCTTGGCCCCTCATCATACTGGGGCCGTAATCATTCTCAATCTAGGAGTGGTGTACAAACAGAAATAAGCGAGTGAAGGAGAATCTTTGAAAAGCTTTACTGCCCTTGGTGGGCTGTCTCCACACACAGGGAAAAAGAAATCATCCTCGTTTTTTCCCGAATGTGTTTTTTTTCCTCCTTTTTTTTTCTGCGAAGGGAATTGTGCTGCCTGTTATTAATGTGCTTTTGACAGCTTAATTTGATAAGCGGGCTACTTGTTTAAGAAGCCTTGGATTGTTCTCATAGAAAGAACACGCTTTTTTTTTTTCTCCTACCCCCCACCCCCCACCCCCACCATGTTCTTCAAAATGCTGCCGCACAGTCTGTCGATGACCCAGTTCTGAGAGATGGTCGAAAAACAAGGAAGAGCAGAGTGAAACTCCACTGGGAGAAGAGAAAGGAGAGAAGGCATGAGGGTGAGCAAGGAAGATAGAGTGAGGAGGAGATACTATAAGCAAGAGAGGCACTTGTGGGAAGTTAACTCAAATGCTTTTTCTTTCTTCTCGCCTCCTCCTCCCTGCTCTTCTTCTTCCTCCTCCTCCTCCTGATCTGAGCTGAGCTGCCTACCTTCACGGGCTCCTCTTCTTCCCCTGTAGCTTAATCGGAAGAGAAACGCTGGGAACGATAACGGGGATTAGCTTCCACTGCTCGCCAGCTCCCCTTGGTTAAGTACACGTGTAATGAGTTGTTTATTTGGGATAATGCACAGTAGGCTCAGCAGAAGCCCAGAGCTGCCCTCATCTCCACCTCCCCTCTGCTCACACTCACACACACACACACACACAACAGAAACTTGTGTAATTGGAAAACTCATCACACACATACACATGCAGCACTGTACAGGTATGCGCAAATACATGCAGTCACACACTCGACCCTCCACCAAACACACCCACCAGCACAAATTCCCACACACAGCTGTGATGCAGGTCACTTGCTGTGCAGAGGGGGAAAGAAAGACAGTTTGGACTTGTAGGAGTGGATTTAGTGTGCATATGTGTGTGTTTGTGTGTGTAGGGGGGGTAACGTTCTCAGGCCTACTTAGGGTCAGAAGGCCGGGGAATTTTTCTCAGGGTGAAGAGAAGGGGAAGAAATTGAATGATGTGAGAAAAAAGGGAAGGGAAGGAACCAAGAGAAGGAAAAAGGAGATGTTGTGCCCACTGTGTGTGTGTCCGTGCATGCTTGTGTGTTTGTGCACGGCAAGTTTGTGTGTACGTACATGAAGTGGAAAAAGCTGTTGCGTTGTGTAGGGGACGTGCTCTGCTATCATTAGCTGTGAGGGAGGGGTGGAGGGGGGGGTGGGAGGGGGCAGGCGAGGTTATGTGAACGATGCAGCTGTGCGCGCAGCAGAGGGATTTGAGTGTGGGGGGTTGGGGTGGTGGGACTCCAGGCAGGCAGGTCCTTCACTGAACCACCAGCTTGCAACATATACAGAAGAAGAGGAAAATTCAACCAAACACAACTTGCCACTGCCACTTCCCCATCCCCCCCGCCCCCTCTCTCCTCCTTTACTCCTCCGCTCCTCCACTCTGGCCCTTCACTTCCCAAATAGGAAAATAAATAAATAACGACTGATAGTTGATGGAGAAGATAAGAGTGCAAGGAAGAGGAAACAGTCATGATTTATACATAGTGTATGTTGTGCTTTTTTTTTGTACAGCCATTCGTGGTTTCACTATCTTTACCCAGCTATTTTTGAACAATGTAAATTTTATGTTGGTTATAATGCTTATTATTGCTTTAATACCTCTTTTAGAGATACAGAACTGTCATTCAAGTGTGGTTCCTTTCGTTTTGGGGGTTTCCCCAACATTTGACGTATAATTCCGAAATCACTCAATTTTGTTTCAAAGCCTCCCTCCGCCCTCTCTTACTTTTTCTTTCCGGAAAAGTCAGAGCCCACGTAAAGCGTAAAGATGGTGTGGCAGACAAAGACCCAAACTGGCTTGTCAGCCCGTGTGATCAGTCGCTGCAGAGAGACAAGGCAGAGGTGGCGGAGAGACGACAGAACACAGAACGGCTCCGGCGTGCACTGCTAATGCATTCAGCCTGCCACCGTATCCAACAACAAGGCAAAATATCACACAACTCACTTCACAAGATGTTCCTACAACAACAACATCAACAATAACAGACATATAAATGCACACACACACACACACACACAAACACACACACATAGAGGCAAGAGTAGACGCAGTCACACACATGCATAAATAACCACACACAGCAAGTTAAAAACCAACCATGAGGAACAAGAATTTGAAAGCAAACAAACAAGTCAGAATGTAAGCAACTTGTCGGTGACTCAGTGACAGGAAAAATAAATGAAATATGAAATAAACACCTTTTGTTTCATGGAAAAAAGCACTAAATTGTTGTGGCGCAACCAGGAATTCAAATTTCTGTAAAAAAAAAAAAAAAAGCCAACACTAAAGAAGTTAAGATTTTAGCATAAATGTGCTAGCTAAACACAGTGCTGAGCTAAAAATACATTTGGTCAAACAGCAGTGATGCTTTGGCATGAGGGGTCAACTCTATGTGGTACCGAAGCTTCCTCTGAAGACGCATATTGAGAGTAAAGGCACTCTGCCAAAGCTTGTAGCTTCACAGCAGTAATTTAATATTTGTTTGTCTCTATTATTTCATTCTCCCCCTCTTGTTCTCTGCCTCTCCTGCTTACGGGGGTTAAGTAACAGTAAGCTTTATCAGATTACTGGCTCTGAGGTCTCTCTCAAACCTCTCTTTGCCATCTTGATTCTGTGCAGCTGTGCAGACTCTTTAATCATACGCTATCTTTTTTCACCCACCCCTCCCCTCCTCTCCTCCACCTCCCATCTTCTCCTCGTCCCTCCTCCCCTAACATATGTTAATTGGCTGCTTTCTGTGACAAATTACGAGCGCTCGCTTTGATGAGGTCGGGTTGTGATGGTGCTGGGAGTGGAGTACGGTGCAACTGCCAGAACCCTTGCCGGTTCCCCCCTTTAACCACTCAAAAAGAAAGCGCGGCACCCAGCCGATGACTAATGAGAGGCTTGGACTGGCTCTGGCCTGGCTCTGGCCTCGGTGGGGGCCACTCCCCTAAACAGAGGCTGATCTGTAGGTGCCGTATGCCGCAACACGCCCTCCACAATCCATACAACCTTTCTCCTCATGCTCCCCACCAGCAGCTCTCCTGTGGGAACTTTAAAGCACGGGGGCAGTTTAGACCATGTGCTGAAAAGATTATAAACTTGTATTTAAGTTGTCACATTTTTTAAATTAAGAGATTAAAGAACTTTCACTGAATGTTACTTTCCTGATTTCAGTTGCTTTCTTTGTTAAAACACTCCCTAATTTCTCTCAAAACAAATCACGTTAAGTAAAGATGCACTGTATACAACTTTGATATCAAGTTTACATTATGAGTAAATGAGTTTCTTTGTGTGTGAGGGAGAGAGTGTGTGGCGAAGAGAAAGTGCCTGGAAACATTATACCAGCCTTGCTTAAACAAACACTAAGAGTGACAATCTCTATTTAATGATGCGCAGCGTAAACAGGGAAACAACGCTCCACAATAATCAGCACAATCAGCTTGTGGCAACCAGAAAAATAGAAAAGTGAACCTGACATCATCAGGAAGAGGCTTTTTTTCTTTTCACGTATGAGTGGGGTGGTGAGGTGTCATGTTTTTGACTTTATCCCTCTCCAATCTGCTCTGCTGCTTATTTTCCTCTGCCTCTGTCTCTCCTTCTCTGTCACATCTCTCTGTCTCTCCCTCTTCTCACGATCTAGGTTACTCGGTTTCCTAGCAGAGCACAGGGACCAGAGAAAGAGAGTGAGAGAGAGAAAAAAAGCAGAAGGTCGAATCTATGAAGGACATCCTTGTTGAAGTGTGCAACCTTCTACTTCTGTGCAAATTACCCACACGCTGTGCTTAGACTCAGAGCAGCACTGTGGCTCTCACTTCAGCTCAGCGAGGCTGCAACTATGACACATAATGCTGCTGGAGTGTCACAATGACAGGGAGGAGCAACATTAACTGTTGACCGTATATGGACAGGATTTTTTTAAATTTAATTTTGGCTCTATCTTGTCAGTTTTGGTCATTTACACCACAAAAATGGCTGAGTTTAACTACTGCACAACTGACTTTTTTCTGGTTGAAATTAGGGTCTTTCACTTGTTGCCCTTCGAACAGCAGTTTCATTTACTTGTTTTAATCACAGCGATGTACGTAATCACTTGACATAATAGTTTCAATGCACAATCCACATTGCTGACAAAGCGAGAAAAGGAAAAATAGTAAATTCTACCACTTCCTCATTGAGCCGCCTGTTTTTACATGCTGATTTAAGTCACTACAAGCAGCCACATAGAGAAACTATTTTTCTCATCAGTAAGTATGCAAAACGAACACTGACCCGTGAACACACACATTTCCATACCCATGAAGCCAAAGACTGGCACAGACACACATACATACACACATATACATATGCTTGATGGAAAGGGTGACAAAGTAAGGCTGGTGAAGAAGAAAAAGAGGAAGCGCGCTGGCATCTCGTGGTTGCATGAGGGGTTAGCCACGTTAGCATTAGCCCGCGGGCCCTAATTGAGGCCAGGAGGGAGCATTTAATAATTGCTGTCAGAAGATCAAATTTAATTCTCCTTTCCTCTTCACAGCCACGACTGCTGTAGGGTAGAGTGAAACAAATTGTCATCAGAGATTTCTAAATGAACAAAGCTTTTAATTAGGGTGATTAGAATGCTGTGGCAAAGAGAAAGAGTAAAGGGGTTGGAGGTAGGGGTGTGATGAAATCATCAGCCGTTTGTCTGAGCCTTGATTTTTGGATGTTGATACAGTAGTGGATCGGGGAGGGGGCAGACACATGGAGACTGGAAAGTTTGTTACTAAGCGCATGGCCCTTGGCTTCACGTTCAAACCCGACACACACACACACACACACACACACACACACACACACACACACACACACAAGGACATACACATAAACTGCCCTTCTACCCCCCCACTGGAGAACATTGCTAACATCCTGAGACATTGTCTTACTCGGCAGGGAGCATAATTGGGTGAATATGTCAGAGCTTTGTGTTCTTAGTGACATGACTCCGGGCTGTTCCTGTGGGGGCTGGGAACGCTCATTGAAGGGTTTAAAGTGCAATTCTACAGCTTTTCATGCTTCATTACATTTTTCCTCTTTCACTTGTTTTACAGACATATAAATAAGCAGGAGATACATTATCAGGGAAATTCATGCAAGTCTTATTTTAAAAGCAGGTGTGTGAGTTCATTTTCTGTTCCCGTTGTTACACCTGGTCCTGTGGCATTCGGGGCAACATGTGAACTCAGACGGTGGTTAACACTCACTGGAAAACAGGACTGACCACAGAGCTCTGTGTGACTTTACAATGAATGGAAAGATAGAAAGAGAGAGAAGAAGAAAAAGAAGTGAAAGATGCTGCAGGGTTGTAGATAAAGTGAAACTTCACTGAAGTTATTTATATTATAACATCAGATGTATGTATCACCGCAGTCTGCACCACTTCCAGATTCAAAACCATTTCAGCACCCCTGCTTCTTTTCTTACTGAGCTTCACTCCACCATCAACTCTATCACTTCTATTAAGTTGTCTTTGTTTCTCTATCATCTTCTCTATTTCTTCTCGGGAGCATCCGCTGGCCCTCCTTGTGCTCAGGCCATGGAAAGACTGTATGCACAGTGATTCACCCCCGCCTTTTCCGGGGCCTCTCCAAAGTACGGCTTGCCTTTGCTTCTGCTTTTTTCTTCTCTTCTTCTTCTTTTTTTCTGATACCATTTTTTTCCAGCTTGGCGCAAATGTCTGTGTGTGTTTGGCCAGTTTGTCATTGCAGTCCACTTAGTTTGTTTGTTATTATTCAACGATGCAGACAGTCAGCGAGGAATGCCTATTTAACCACAACAGTTACTCTTCCTCTCTTTCTCTGTCTGTCTGGCTTCGCCTCTCTCACGTGTGTGCCCGCGCTCATCTGCCTGTGGCCCGGCAGCTGTGGCTTTACAGCCCTTGGCCTGCTTTCAAAGATGGGGGTTGACGCATTGTGTCAAGTCATTTTGTCCTTGGGGAAGTCAGCAACGGGCTATGGAAAGATGGCTCTCACCTGTCTGAGGTGGGGCTCTGACGGATGGCAACCTGTCTCCACTGTGGCTCTGATGGCTGAAGGCCTCTGTGTGCAGGTGCTGAGTGAGACATGCAGCTGCCCAAACGAAGGGCAGTGCTCCATACTATCCCACCTCCAGTTGTAGTCACTCACTGCTGCTTTTTACTGCCAGACTGCAGTAGAAATATGAGAAATACAATCATCCAAAACTTTAAATTTAAAATCATTGCTTTAGATGTGACAGCACAAACATAAAGTGGTTTGGTATAAATGATAAAAGTTTGCAGTGAGATGCAGCTGCATTCAAACAGGACAATACTGTCAAAACTCAGACATTAAAATAAATAAATAAATAAATACTTTAAACTGATAGACTGGATGTGAAACATCAGGCATTGAACAATTATATGAACTTGTCCATACAGCAAAAAAGAGGTTTGCAAAATTTTAAGACTTGTGATTTAAAACATAACATCATATTATTTTTTTAGACACTTTTTGTTCTTAGTTTTAGAAACTTGTCTCTTACCTCATTAATACCTTTTTGCCTCACATTTTTCAAGTTGGTCGTGCAATAGAAGAAACATCTTTTTTTGTTCTGATCCCTCTCAGGGGTGGAAAGCTGGTGCAGCAGAGGTGCCAGGTGAAAGGGTTGCAAAAAGTGTTAAAAATTTTAATGATTAAAAATGTTGTTTAACTATCCACAGTACGAATTTAATAATTTGCACAACAAAGATCTCTTGAAGTCTGGGTTTCCACAGTGTGATGAAAATGATTTTAAGCCATTTCCCCCCTTAATAGAGTTAATATTTTCTTTTTGGACACATTGTGTCAAGTGGCCAAGTTAAATAAAGAGTATATAGTGTGAGGTAACCTCAGCAGGCACAGACTATTTGTTTGTCAAGCTCTTGCTTCCGTTTATTTGGATTGTTTTGTTTGCAATTTGATTCCTGGTTTATGCTCTGTGAACTGAGTAATTTAGGGAAGGAAGCACCTTTAGCACCTTTGATTGTCTGTGCACGTTGATGTCACATCCTTCCGCCGTGAGTGTGTTTCCTGTGTTTCTATCCCCCAAGACCCTGCTACATTACAGGATAAGAGGGGAAACAGCACTGGCAGTGTCTCATTAGAACAAAATCAATAAAATTTTAAGTTTTGGTCTGAAGTTTTAAGTTGAGGAATTGGTTGAAGTTGAGTTGGGAAATAAATTCTCAATGCTGTTCTCTTGGCACTTGTGCTGCTACTTATAACGATATACACTTTGTTCCATAATGTCAATCACACTTATAAGTGCTGCAGAGAGTGTATGAAAACTATGCCAACCACAGGCTATTGGCTCACTTTCCCACTCATCAATAGACAGGTGTCTCAGTTCAAAGGCACATAGAGAATGAAAATAGAATACATGTGAAACTGTCTCACTAATGATCCGGCTAAATCATGAGCTAATAGAGAAAGACAGGTGAAGACATATTCTACGACACAAAAAACACACACAGACACACAGACTGCAGTCTCTCAAATTCAAGTTTAGCTTCCTGGGAGAAAAAAAAGAAGGAATGAACACATTATGAGATGATCCACCACTATCACTCTAATCCCCAGATGTACATGTTGCTAATCTCTTTAGCTGCTAACATGTTAAATTAGTCCTAATATCTGCTGAGATTCAGAGCTATAGAGGCCCACCTACGCGTGGGCTACCGCCCAGGTTTAGGTCACTCTTCTCCCCCAGCTCTGGAAAAAGATACAGACATTAGAGTGGGGGGCGGGGGTGTTGGTGGGGGCTGAGGGAAGTAGCAGTGATAGCCATTCGTCACCCTGCCTATCTCGCTCTGACAGATGGGGAGTGCGGCGTGCCACATAGAGGAGTCACTGCCTGTAATGACATTAGAGGCACAATGAGACCTGATACACATTTTTTTTTCTGTTCCCATCCTGCCTGGCCATCAACTCGTTCCTTTAGCTTGATCCTTCCCCTCCTTTCATTGCTGCTGGTACATCTCCATCCATCCTGACAGCAGATAAAGTGCAGTGTGTTTCCAAATGCAGCACAAACACACATGAGCACGCCCACAAACACATCAACATTTGAGTCGCTGCATCAAAATCCAACAGAAGAAACCTCAATAAATCTACAAATCTGAAAGGAAAAAACTTAAATGTTCTCGGGGAAAAATCTTCCACATGACAGACATGCTGGAGTAAAAATGGAGCACTGTGTGTGCAGAGACATTCAGATTGTGTTTGGAAAACCATATTAAAGCGTGTTTTTGGTCCTCCTCTTCAAGGAAATGGGAGTTTATTTAAAAAGAGAGAGCGTTTATTTAATGTACCATACACCTCCTAAAAGGTTTACTTACTGCACTGTAATATGTTATTTTAAATCCTCACAGCCACATTTCCTTGGAGGACAGGGATACTGGCATGATATATATATGTATATAAATATAAATATATATAAATTCTTTTTTTTTTTTCCTTGGGACACATACTTTCGCCAAATGTGTTGCAGATGTACCACGAGTCGAGGTGGGGTTTCTTAGAAAAACATCACCAAGCATGTCATGATAAATCACCTTCCCCAATTTGCTGTAACGTGCATAGAATTAGGATACGAGACTTAAGCATCAGCAGATTTTTACACGAAACTAATGTTCAATTTTCCCTCCTAATTCTCTGAATGCAGGAATATTCTGAAAGATGATTGTGCACAGCTTTCGTTCCAGGAACTTCAGTTCTTGTACAATCCCTCCCCTCGCTCACAAACAAAACCCTGTAGCTGTCTCTCAAAGTGACGAATAAATCTGCTCATGAGTCAAGGTGAAGTTCCTTTTTTTCACCTCCTTGATTAAAAGAAGTTGTGCTCGGTGTCCTCAGTAACAAAGCCACATTAACAAGCACCCTACAGACCGTCTATTAGAATGTGAAAAAGCACTGTGTGCTGTATATTAGTTTTTAGTGACTAAACACTTGGGAGAGAGGCGACCTAGAATCAAGCCTTGTGGTGCACTGAGTGTATATGTTCTCATCGTCCTCTCAGCTCCACTTGTGAGACTCAGAGAGAGATAGAGAGAGAGCGCTCATTAGATCTATGCGCTGAATTGCTGCTCTCTCTCCATCTCTCCCATCCTCCACCAACCTTTACCCCCCCCCTTCCTCTCTCTCTTCTTCTCTCTCTTCGTCCGTCTGCTTAACAGATGGGAGGGTCGTCGGTACAGCTATTCCCCTCCCCCTGGAGAGGCCTGGTGCCTGTTCAGAAAGATCTCTCTTTATGCTTCACTCAATTTCCCTCTCTTCTCTCTATATTTCCTCTCACTGCTCTTCTTCTTCATCATCTCTTTTGTTTTCATTTCTTCATTACAAGGCAAAGAGGTGGGACAGTGAGGATATAAAACAAGCAAAAGAGGTGACCGTGGTCTTTCTGTTTGCTGGGTGCCAGCTTGCCCTCTGACCCTTGCAGTCTCCTGCTCCGGCTCCTCGCAGTTACCAGGCTGGTGTGAATGCAGGCGTACCATTAGTCAGACTCCACAGAGAGGATAAAGAAACTCTTTTGTGGATTCTTCATCTTCCTCGGCTCATTCCCTCTTCCCCTGTGCCTTACTTCAGGATTAGCAAATTGGCTTAATTTGTGCAAGCTTGTTAGTTCTTTCTTCTGTGTCACTTTGTGATTCCTCTTCTCTGCCTCTTTTTCTTCCTCACCTTATTTGCTCTCACAAGGTCAGGTGTCAGTGCCACTTTCATGTGAAAAATTCCTGCCTTTGCCGCTTGACCATGTTCACTCAGCAGCACTTGTTTCCTCCGTTTCCCTTCATTTCTTGGCATCACGAGGCTAAATTGGATTGAGTGATTCAGTGGTAATCTGTTAACTTAACCGATGCTCTTTCCAATGCGAAGGGGAAGGGGAGGGAATGGAGCCCGATGAGGAGGTGGGTGCTGGGTCCTTATCCAGGAGCAGCCTGGCACTCATGTGGGATGGGGGCGGGTGTGAGGACAAGGGAGAAGGGGACTTGTGTCAATGTGTAGGAGGTAGAGGAGGCAACCGTGAGAAGGGATAGGAAGAAGGTGGGGGGGATTTGTTTAGGCGGGGAGGCACCGACACGGGGCTAAGCGGCAGCAGAACCTCACCTCGGGGAGCGTTGGCTGGTGCTGGGAGCCAAAAGCGGGGATTAAATGTTCAGGACACGGGCTTAGTCTTAGCGCTAATGTTACGTAAGGCCTAAGGTGTTGCCCCAGCGGTTGTTGACATTGAGAGGTTCAGCTCTGCTCAGTGAGCTGTGGGAGGAACGAGGAGGAGGAGGTGGAGGCCAGGAGGCAGGGATCACAGAGGTAACGCCTCCTTGTTTGGAGCGCTGCCCGGGCAGGGAAGTGTTGAGCACAAAGACAGGGAGGGGATGATGCTGTCAGCCTGTGATTGAGGTATGCCGGCTTGATTGATATCCTTGTCTGGCTGTCTTGTGCCAAAGCGCCTCAGTGTTGGCTTGTAATCCCAGTTTGTCTGACAACATCCTCCTTTGTTTTCTTCCAGAGGGCAGCGCTTTGTTTTTCTGTCTGTGGATGGGTGTGTTTGTGCAGAGCAATGCTAAAATGTTTTGGATAGCCTCTTCAGAGCTGCCACAGAGTTATTTTAGATCTTGTTGTTATTATGATGGCGCGGTCCGGCTGTTGTCTTAACTGCCAAATGATGCATTTGTGTTTGTTTCTCGTTTCTTCCATAAGTGGGCGTATTCCAAACATCAGCTCGGGAAGGTTTTGTCATGCATTTCATCATTGTTCAAATTGCATTGTCTGGTATTGTTTTAAACTTCTGTGTACTGAAAGTTTTTTCAGAAAAAAACTCATAATTCATTTAATAATTAATGGGATGTTATTCCTTAAAAGTGGAATTTGTTTTAAAGCAGGCCTTCGTCTATCACTAAGGGCCACAGTTTCCCTGGATGTTCCTGTTACACGCTTTCATTACCAATGTCCTACTCTTGCTCAAAGAGGTCAAGTGCATAGGAATGTGCTGTGCTCACCTCAGGGGCTTACTGCTTTCTTGTGCTTTCTCATGCATGTTACTCAATAAATACATGGATTCAGGCTATAGGAGAGGGATAAAAGAAACTGAAAAAACAGGGGGGAAGGAAGTGTATTGCAATTTGCATCCACGTGTGCGGGACGGTGCAAAGGAGAGAAAAGGAGAAAGTGAGGAAGAGAGCAAGGGTGTCGGAGGGAAGAGAAAGAGAGAGAGACTGATAGAGAGAGACTGAGACTGACATGTCTTTTGGTGAAGCGGTGTCGTTTCCACATCAATGTCTGATGCTTGTGCTGCCAGGTGCCGGAAATCTGGTTCAGAAAGGAGAGAAGAGAGAAGAAGGGGAAAGTAGAGAAAAAAAGGCAGGGTAGATGGAGGATTTTTTTTTTTTTTTTTTTTATGTGACGGCACTGACAGCTCCCCTGCATTGCACTGTGCTTAAATAATGGGATGCTCATTTGCATAACGAGGGACGTTATCACCTCTACTGTCAAAAGAAAACACAACAACAGTTCTTCTGCTCCTCCCAGAGATAGATTGGGTTGGCCTACTTTAGTACTCTGGAGAGATGCACTGGAGCTCTGGCTCAGCCAGACTCACACACTCACTCACACACACACACACTCACACACACACACACACACACCCTTACACGCACATGTGGACACACCGTCATTCACTCACGCAAACTTTTTGAGCACAGGTTTCTCCGTTTCCCATGCAGTCTGGCTCCACTGCTGCTGACCTCCACTTCCTCACAACAGCAAAAACAAGTGCATTTCTTCCGATGCACTCATTCGCATGCAATGTCCTCATCTGGATGGAGCTCTTGTTGCAACTGAGTATGATTTTGTGTCTCCAAGAAATGTCTTTTTAACATGTTTCAAAAGATAGGTCTTGGCACATTTCCCGTTTTGTTTTTTTGGTCGATCTTTTTTCCAGAACATGGAAATTAAGCTCAATTTTACATCTGTATTCCATTCTGCAACTCATGCCTGCCATTTTGGAGATGAGCTCCTGATAGACTAGAAAAGAAGATTGTCTGGCAGTACCACTACTGTCAATACAGTGCAGTTCGTGGGAAGAAACAAAATGTATTTCTCAGTCTGGAGGTAATGTTACATTGTCGGTGATTAGAGCGTTTAAGTTAGCGGCACTTCCAAAACACTGTCAAACTCTCTGTGAACGAAGTGAGATCCTGACAGCGCTGTCTCCTCTCATAGTCTGTGCCTGGGAAAAAAAAATGCAAAAACTGATTTGCATGATATCGACAGTGAAAAACACAGCGGTTCTCACAACATTGTTGACAGATTCTTTGTCTTTCTTCACCCTCCCTTGTGGCTGCCATGATGCCACTTTTATTATTTTTTTTTCTCTCTCTCTCTCAGTATTTTGCCATATTTCATTTCATTTAATGCTCTTCCTCTCCCCCCCCCCACTCCCCTTTCTTCTTTCCTGCAGATACGAATGCTGGAACCTTTGAGTTGATTGGAACAAATAGAAAGCAGAAAAAAAGATAAAGAAAGAGCAGAAGAGTGACAAGAAAGAAGAAGAAGAAGGAGAGTGAAGAAAGCATAAAGTTCTTAAGAAAGAGGAGAGAAAGAAAAAGACGGGGACGATGGGGAGGAAAAAGATTCAGATCACACGGATTATGGATGAACGCAACAGACAGGTGAGTCCCTGGGGAAAGGGAGGATGGATGAGTTTGAGGGTGGGGAGGAGGAGGGGATGGAGGATGGAGGAAGGAGAAACACCCTGCACCCCACATAGCCTTGAACAATGAAGGTCTTCAGGGAGTCTGGGCAATAATGTGAAGTGGACGATAGAGAAGTGTATAAGGGGATATTGCTCTGGGTGGAGGAGTTCCATTGCTTTATAATGGTAAGTTTGTTTGTGTGGGTACACCAGCAAGACTTCTCTGAAAAGGAATTTGCATGAGAACATTTGTAATTCTTGTAAAAGAAGGAACACATTCTGCATATCACTGCCCGCTTGGAGGGCTGCGGCCTACACACACCACTGTAGCACCCTTCACACACCCAAGCTCTCACACCATGCCACCCAGTTTAGCTCACCAGCAGTGGAATATTACCAAGTAGCACAGGAGACGTGGGGTGGGGGGAAAAAAACATAAACAAACAACCAAACAGAGATGGGATGGTCTAAAGTGACACACTTGATCGAGCCAACAGGGCGGAGATAAAACACTGAATCAGTATTTTTCTTGAGCTAAATCAGTAACAGTAGAGCTGCTGTAACTTTCCTCTGTGTGGCAAGTGATGCACTGTTCAAACCAAAGATGATATACAAACGTGGTAATTTAAAAAGAAAAAAACCCTGGAATAACAAACCTTGCAACAATGGACCACTTGCAGTACGTATTTTGAAGAACAGCTGGCATTACTTGAAAGAGACATAATAAATAGTGGACTGCATGATTCAAGCAGACAGAACCGTCTGTGGTAGGAAATAGATAGAGACACAGCTCCCTCACTGCCCCCGAGGCCTGCAATTGATCACTTCCTGTGGCACGACTGACCACTGACACTTTGTCAGCTTCCTGGCAGCCCAATTGGATCCATACGCTGCTAACGTGGCTCCAGGACCACAGGTCAAACACGCACGTAGACACACTCACACCTTGTCTGAACACACAGCCTGACTTAGGTTTTTATGCTGGTTCTACTGACAGCATCTGCCAGAGCTCCACACCCCTGTCTCATGGAGAATGTGACACAAACAGGCTCATAGGATCAAATCCATCAATACCAGAGGAGAAAATGAAACAGATTGTGACCTTTGTTATGACTCATCTCAACGAGTGGAATCATAAGTAACATCAGGAGAGTCGAATTTGAGAGTGAGAAAGGAACTCTCAGTAATTAGGATCAACTGTTAGTCTATGTAACAGAGCTTTCATCAAATCCACGCAGCACTGAGGATATAACATTAGCTTCCAACCACTTATACTTCCCCTAGGTTAAAAAATTAGAACCACTGAACAAGAAAAGTGGTAGAAACAAACAGAGCTTATGATGTCACATGCTACAGATGAGCAATGCTGTTGAAATAGAAAAGATGAAAACAACTCCAATTTTCTCAGTCTCACATATAATTTGAACAGAGTGTTTAGACATTGGCTATTGCCACTTGCTCTGTCTTAACAAGCTCTTGTTCAACCTCGCTCTTAATTTTAGCAAACATTTCTGACAACTGTGCACACTGTGTAACAAAGTCATCAACAATAAGGTCGAGAATCTTAGCATTATAACAGGCTCTCAACTTCATGATCACCAGTAATCACTGAGTGAAGTGTCTGAAATTAGGAGTGCCTGTGCTGCTGCTTCGTTATGCTAGCATCCTGACACAAGTTTTGCTATGTGACCTTATTGCCGTTTTGCTCACATTGCCTCAAGCCAGGAAGTGGGTAACAGCTAATCTCAGTTTAATTGTGCACAAATTCCTTGTAAATATAATGTTAGCTAGGAATAAAGGTGATGTCACATAAGCTTTAAGGTGGCTGAATGTTAAAAATATGCCACTTTTTAAGCAATCAAATATGTTGTTTCACTGAAATATGGCCTGATAGTCCTTGAGACATTCACTGAGTATTCTCCTTTCAGTCAGAGCTCAATCATGTAGGTTTTATATGATGGCTTTTGTCAGACACAACTTAAAACGAAGCAGTGTTGAATATTTCTGGTTGGTCTGTTTGCTATCCCCATGGTGAGGAAAATGGACGCTGTGTGAAACTGATGACTCATTATAGCCTTCACAAATGATGAAACACTAGAAACAAAACACAAGACAGACTTAAAAACCTGGTGAAGTCTCACTGTATGCAGCCTACCTATGTGCTCTGTAGTCTTATTTGTTGTTTGGGAAGACACAGGCCAACAGAGGAAGAGCAAGGAGGAGGTCACAGAGTTGTACATGAGAAATGTAGCTATCATGTTGCAGCAGCACCCACACTTCCTCCTTACTGTTATCTCAGCCCTTCTCTCTCATCCCACCTTAGCCTGGGCCCGCCAGTCGCACCAGGCACTCCGGCTCCTGCGGATAAGGAGGGAAAGGGGGAGACAGGAAGGACACCTGAGGGGAATCGATGCCTGAGATATCCGGGCTTTACTTACAGAGAGATGAGGAGGAGGGGGGAGGCAAGGGGATGGGAGGGAGGAGAAAAGGGGTTCAAGGAAAGGAAAAATCAATATATCGCTGGATCTTGTTGTTTTGATCTCTTAAATGAAAGATTACTCCTCTAGCTGTTTGTTTAAGTCCAATAGCAACTCCTGCTGAAATGATGTCAGCCAGTCATGTGGAAAACACCACATGCATAAGGGTGGTATGGTACTAAGTGTCATTCAACCTACAACCTAAATAAATGACATCACCACATTTCATAGAGGGGAAAATCACAAGACAGATGCAGAAACTAAAATTTCTGAGAAAAAAAAAAACACAGAAAAAGGAAGCTTTTGATTAGCATATTTTCACTTCCTTTTTGGGGAAATGTCCCAAAGCAAAACCCAAATAAACACCAGAGGAATTTGTATAGTGTTGATTTCACCCTCAGATTTTTTTACACACTTTTCCTTTTTTTATTAAAAAAAAAAAAAAAGGGAATAGTCTTCCTCTGTGGTTTTCTATTTGACAGAGTGACATTTTTCAGGGGTTTGTACAAAATGTACAGTGTATAGCAAATAGGAGCGTTTCTTGACACGTCATGAATAAGTCATAGCCCATAAAGTTGTATTAAATAAGACAGCACAATACCTCTTTCAGTCCAAAATAACTACATAAAGCAGACATAACATTTCCCCCGATGTGCACATGTCTACACAGCCCTCATATTGCAGTCCTTTTGAGAGTGGCACCACTCTGTGTAGCTGTCAACGCTACCTTGCCACCTACAGGGCTACACTGCCCACCATGCAGTAGTAGCAGCAGCACAGTGGGCACAGGGCCTGGCTCTCTCTGGGCGGCCACTTTGGGCTGCCACCCCCAGGCCCCGAGACACTTCCCAAGAGCAGGGGCAGAAGGGCCAGGCCTCCCTGGCGTTGACTGGCTGCCCAGAGCTCTGGACAGTGGGCAGCAGTGTGCGAGCCCTGGCTCCAAGCCCCCCAACCACTCAGACCCTCTCCCTGCCTCGGGCACATGAAAGGGCCTCCTGTGCCATAAACTCATGGGCTAAACACACAGAGCACGCACGCATGCACATACACACCCTTACAGTGACTTATACATGTGTGTGTGTGTGTGTGTGTGTGTGTGTACAGTGGCATAGGTGTGACAGATAGCAGATTACACACTCAGATACATGCTTAGATTTGGTGTCTTGTTTGTGCAGCAGAGACAAATGAATGCTTGTAAACACATACACACATCTAAAATACATCTATCTCTCAGGAGTCAGTCCTTAGGATCGACTAATTTACTGCAATTGGCTCTAATTAGTGTAACCTCTCCAGCCAGTACACTCAGTGGGCTTAATTTAGGATGACTTGTTTGTGGGTTTCTGTGTATGTTGTGTATGTGTATTTGTGTGTGTGCTTATGTGAGACACTAATGGTTTCCACGGGGAGGAGGGACCAGGGGCCAAAGGTTAAACAGGGATCAGGTCAGGGAGGAAGTAAAAGCACAAAACCTTAAAACTCACACACAAAATTTAGACTTGCATAGACTTTGCTGGAAGAAGAAGATGAAAAAAATTCCACATTTTTATTTCTCCTTGCGTATGCTGCCTCTCTTCCCTTATAATACGAGCTGAAGCAATGCCGCTGAAATAAAAGGGTTTTTTGTTTCAGCGACAAAGCATTCTTCTCTCCAATCAACAGCACTGGGCTGAGAAAATGTGTGAGTGAAATTAACAGCAGGAAAATAATGAGGCCCACAGGGTTGCTACTCACCCCTGCACCCCTCCTCTAATTCCCTGTTTCCCACCTTCTCTCATCTCCTTCTCTTACCCCAGCGAGTGGTGCTCCTCTTTGTCATCTGTTCAGCCACAAGACCTCACCTGGAAAACGGCTCACAAAGCTCTCACCTTTTCTGCTGCATCTTAATGTTGCTTTTTTTTTTACTGTCTTTTTGTATTCTTTGTTTCGTTTCTGGATCACATGCAGTGTTCATCCCTCTCACATCTGTGTCTTATCTTTTCTCATGTGGAAAAGATTCAGTATTTGTTTTATTTAACCCCTTAAGCTTCAATCTATTGTATTTTTTATTTTTCTTGAGAAAAAAAATATTGCATTTTGTTAACATCACAATGCGTAAGGACAAAAAATTGCAACTGTGTTCTTCTTAATTTTCCCATTTAATTTAAGTGGCTCATATTTAAAAGCATTTCTTCATCTTCTATATATTCTGCTTTGTTGATAACAAAACTCATCTTGTACATGAGTGACAGTCAGTGCTAAGTGGAGTTAACAGCCTTCTTCAGCAAAAAAACAACTAAATGATAAGATATGTAGTGTCAAAAAAAAGAAAAAGAATGATGTGAGACATACTTTACACCAACATGCTCTTGTTGCTTTCCTTTTCAGAATGATAGTAATAGTGAGAACAATGAGTCTTCAGATATACAGTGTCAGCCTTAGTGCTGACACAAACTTATACCAACTAAAAATAAAGAAAAAAATACAACAAAGTTATTTTTGTCTCTCTGGCCACTAACTTCAGCCTTGCGTTGTAACATCCACTTTTTCGTCGTGTCCTTTTCCAGTTGCGGTTGTTCAGCACAAACTGGAACATACAGGGAAGAAGTCAGACAAGCCATTACAGCGCTGTCCCGGGACATAATTACAAGCGCCAGAGAGAGAAACAATAAAAACTGGCATTTATTTTAAGACTCCAAACACTCAAATTGTCATAATTAAGACACCAATCAATCAGGCCTTCAGGTTAGAGCAGAACTGAGAGGGGATTCTTTTGAATGAGACTCTGAATGAAGAAATGTTTGGAGTCTGTGGCCTCCTGTCTCTTACTGTATAATGAAGGCACACTGGAGAAGGATGATAAGTGGGGTTTCTGAGGAAAGAGAGGAGCATAGCATATATTAGAGGTAGGACAAAGCGTCTTTTGTAGTAATGCCCCTCTTAACAGCTTCTTTTGGCTGTGAGGCAGAGTTCAGGACCAGGTCTTTGGCTCCTCTTAGTCCTTTTGCGTAAGCTCGTGTCTTCCTGCCCGGCCCCCTGACAATGGGACAAGTGTTTGTCTCGAGACCAATCGTTCTGCTCAATTGCTGACTGACATCTATGCATGTGCATATCTATGTGCATGGCCATGTTTGGTTTGCTAACCAGCAGTTTCTTGGTGCCTGTCTCCCCTCTCCTCCTCCTCCTCCTCCTCCTCCTCCTCCCCGTCCTCCCCCAGGGAAGCAGGCAGGAGGTGGGAAGCAGAAGCGAAGCCATTGTGAAGGGGAAGCCACTGGCCTCTTCCTGTTATGAGAGGAAATGCATACAAATGTGCTTCCTGTACGTCCGCCCCCTCTCTTCTCCCTCCCTGCCACCCCACCTTCTCCCCCCTCACCCATGTGGCAAAGGAGCAACAACTCACAAACCCTCCCCTTTTCCCCCTCCTCCACCACTATTTATCGTTTTGTTTACTTGAGGAAATGTAAGTGATTATTTAGTTTGAGTGAAAAGAGCAATCATATGATGTGATTGTGACACGGCAGTGTGTTTACAAGAGTGTGTGTCTGACTGTGTGTGTGTGCGTGTGTGAGTCTCTCCTGGGATACGTCTGTGGAGGAGGACAGGGGTGAATGAACAAGGCTTGTTAGTCTTCAGTGAACTGATATGACGTTGTGCTTATGAGTGAGAGAAGTAGAAATGTCGACAGTGAGATTCACCAATGCATTAAAGAAAGGATTGCACATGAAAGTTTTTTTTTAAATGTAAAAATTGGAATAAGGGCTGGATTGATAATTTTAGCCTTAAACCACTTAACAAGAGAACATGTATGCGTCCTAAAAAGTGTGCAACAGAAACTCTTTTATGATTAAATCTTGAGTCTGAAGTGCCACACAAAATGTTTGAGTGTGTGTGAAGTGTTTGTGTGCGTGTTTGTGCATATGAAGATAGGCTTCACACTCTGGTTACCCATTCACTGTGAAAAGACACAGTTGGCTTCACACTCTTACACTGGTCCCTTTTTACCAGTACACATGGTCGCAAATGTGCTGCAATGTCGCGCTCTTTGTTATTAACATAGTGGCGTGTCTAACAGCACCCACTGACCAAAGAAACAAAGATTACACCCACACTGACATACGGGTGGTTTACAGTGGGGCTTTTTTCGGTTTAACAACATGGACAGAGGGCTCATTAATTCAGAGGAAAAGCTGTTCAACTTAGTACAAAGGCTGCTCACAACATCAGAATCATAATTGTTGGAAAAGTATAAATCAGAAACCAATTATGAGCAAAAGGGTTTTATAAAAGTAATCCTTAGTTCCTTTACTGACAAAGCCTGTTTGAGGCTTGCACAAGAGAGGGCAGCGATGATATCATCAGCCTGAAGGGTCACATGACAGCATCATGTGAAGACATGAAGTCACAGCAGAGTTTCTTCAGGAAGAGAAATTAAACACAACATGAAAACTACATAGCTGAGACACAGTACAAATTAGCACATCCCACTTGACGTTTGCACCAGTATTAACGAAGACAGCCAACTGTCTTTTAAAACGTGTCTGTTTGTGTGTTTGTTCAGGCAAGCATGCACTGTATGTAAGCCTGCGTATTTCTGGATGTATGAGCATGGCGTTAGTAATATATGTGATTTGGAGGTAGCAGGTTGTACGTGTCAGATTGAGATGTGGGGGTGCGCTGGTGCGATATTTATGTAGGTGTTATTGTTTGGTCAGTTAAGGCTTTTCATAATCACACACTTATTCTCTTCCTGTGGTGTTGTTAAAGTCAGTCTATGTGTGAATTATAATATGTGAAAAATGCATGCTAGGCTCCTCATTTAAAGTGTGAGGCTCGGGAAAAGTTTGATTGGATTTATTTTACATGGTAAAATAAGATGCACTGGATGTCAGAATTCGAAATCACTCATCAGTGAAAAGGTTTTGATTGTTATAGTTCATGTTCAGGGCTTTTTTACATATATATCAGTGATTAAACCTAACTCATTACAGAATCTCCCTCTTTTTGAGACCAGGCCTCAGAGACTCTCTTTCTCTCACATACACACACACACTGTTTGTGCCACCTTCTGAAACATTAATGGCCCCAGCAGAGTGTGTGCCTGGATGAGTGGTTGATAACAGAGCCCGTGTCCCGTGTGTGCCCCTGATGGCCCCCTTTGCATCCAAACACCAGGGAAGACAACACTGTGCATGTCCTGACCCTGAGAAGTCTGCTCTGACCTTAAGTCCTACAGTCCTGACACCTTATTGTCGTGCTCATGTACAGTTTTGTAAATGCTCTTGCATGTGTTTCAAGTGGATGCTAGAGCGGGGTAAGGTATAACAATTAATCTCTAAACTTGTCTTTTTCACATCCCGGTATGACTGTGTAAATGTCAGCATGATATTTAGATTCCAGGGGAGTTTTTTTTCCTCCTTACTCCGTCAGTAATTCAAATGAGTGTTAGTGCCACGGTACACACGTCGGTCTGTTGGGAGTCAGAAAGTTGTGTCTCTGGTTTCACCCCGTGTTGTCTGACACATGGCTTGGCGTGATGCAGTGACATCACTGGAAAACTTTTGTACGGGAAAGCAGGTCCAGGACTGTGCAGTTCATGTCAGGAGAAACAGAGAGAGATGGGGAGTAGAGAGGAGGGATGGTTTGAGTTTCAGTTTCCTTGGTGCATCCTGGGAGATATGATTTCAGGAAACCCAAAACTATCTATCAATATCCATTCAATCTTGTCTCCTCTTTCAAACCTGGGAGTTGTGAAGAGAAAATGTGAAGGGCAATGCATGATAGATTTATGCTACAAATCTATTCATATATTACCCTAATCGACCACACAGAGTGATCTCTTTGTAAAGGGATTTATACCCTGCAGTTTGTCTTTATTGTTGTATTCAGAGCATGTTTAACTGAGTGTTGGGGTGGTTTTACTCTGTATTTTTTGGCCCACTTAAGTGTCAGAAGAGAATAGACAAACATGCAGTTAATCAACAAACTGTGATCATTATCTACCAGCTGGGCACAGATCTGGCAGTATTCCTTCTCTGTATAAAAGCTTTGTCAATACAGCTCTCCTATATAAATAATCACACGGTCACAAGAAGAAAATAAAAGACAGTTCAATATTAAAACAAAGAAGAAAGCAGCATTGCTCAGTGAACAAGGCTGGCAGTGGCACACAATTTTTTTTCTTTTCCCCCCATACAGCTGAGGAGCTTACACACATGGCTTGGAAGAGAAAACAGGTGCAGCTCACTGGAATTAACTCACTTTCACTGCTCTAGTTTTGATCCAAACAATAGCGAAATAGAGGCTGTTCTTGTATGACGATGCGGCCACTTCTCTGCGTGTTTCTTTAAAGGTCCGAATCTTCAGCCCTACACGCACATATGTGCATGCATGTAACCGCGACAGAGTGAGAAAACATAACAAAAAATAATGTTTGTGGTGTAAGTCAAGTGTCGCTATTTTAGTTCTTACAGACATCTTCAAGCAGTCTGGGAACCTACCCGGTATTTATATCAGTGGTCTCTTTTTCTCTTTGAGAGGCGGTTAACTTTGCAACACAACAGCTGAAGAATGTGTGTTAATGTCTACGTGAGAAAAGCTTTAGATTTTTTATATGAAGATAAAGGTCTGTTCCTCTAGTTCAAAGACAGCAGTGAGATTGTGAGCACAGTCAGGTGATATGAAAGAGACCATTTAATGCGACATTTGTTCCATGATGAACCTCTGTGTGCTTTGATGTAGAAGCAATAACTGATCTTCCTTACCGTTATCTGTCTCAGACACAGTGTTTTCAGTTCCTTAAATACAAGGCCAGCTTCTTTTTTTTCTTTTTTCCTGGTATGGTGCATGGACTAATACAGTCAGGGGGTTTTGAACCAGCAGTAAAAGTCACTTTTCTTTATTTCTGTTTTCCTGAGACCAACTGAATTGTGGAGAGAAAGTCGTTTTCATTATTTTTAACACACCCATGATAACATAAATGGAGGATTTTCTTTTCTTTTCCTTGAATAATTACTCTGATAATACTGAAATACTACTTTGAATTGATCTTTGCCCTCCTCTCATCTTATCTCATCATTTTCCTCTGTTTTCTTTTGTCTCCCTCTTTTAACCAGGTGACATTTACGAAGCGAAAGTTTGGCCTGATGAAGAAAGCATATGAGCTGAGTGTGCTGTGTGACTGTGAGATTGCCCTGATCATCTTCAACAGCACCAACAAGCTGTTCCAGTATGCCAGCACAGACATGGACAAGGTCCTGCTTAAATACACCGAGTACAACGAGCCCCACGAGAGCAGGACCAACTCTGATATTGTGGAGGTGAGTTACAAGAAAACGCAGACGGTGCACACACGCACACAAACTCACACACACAAATTCATGCACGCTCATGCAAACACACCGAAACGCACAGGCAGACAGATGGTAACAGCGTTTGTGACTCATTCAGCAACCTTTACTTCTCTCTTTTAGTCTTCACACCTTCCACAGTGTAAGAAATAATTGCTCCCATAGTTTGTTTGTGTCCCCTTGGGGTAAAGTCCCATATCACTTGCTTTGAAAAAGGTTTTCAAGACTTAAAGTTTATCATAAGTTAAATCAAGCATGTTTATTTACAAGGCTGCCTCAGGTTTAGTGTAGTTTTTAACATAACAGTAGCAGCCTATGATTGATCTGGCCCTTTCAGACTCTCCCCTATGGTGCCTTATCAGCAGCTCCCCTCCTCTGGTGTCTTGTCATCATTGATGTGCCTCTTAGACAAGGATGTTGCTCTGATTTACTTTGGACACGTGTAGCCTGTGTGGCTTAAGGCGACGTGAAACAGTGCCGCCAGGGCAGCCAGTAGGCAGGTTGATAAAGCAGGAAATGACGCTGGCACCCTCCAGGATCCTTAAGCTCTCAACGTGAACCTGTTATGCAACATTCACACAGAAGCTCTGACAAACCTGGTGGGCCAAACACACACAGGCAATGCATTCATGCAGAGTTTATCCCTGTCTCCTGCGCACACACATTTACACTCACACCATGCTTGATTAAACTGCACCTGTCCCACAAAGTAACATTAAATAAATCACTTTTTTTTCCACTGCCTGAATTTGACTAACAGTATACTGTATATTTAAGACTCGCATGGACTTTTACAGCAGTGTGACAGTTTCATTTAATGAGATGTGAAGATAAAAAAAAGAAAAATTGTGCAACATCTCATTGGAAGGGAAATTCCAGATGTCTTTCACATTTGACATTTTCCTTTTTATTCATCATTAAACATTGGCTCTGTGTCATAAAACATGTTTACACTCCAGCTATTGTCCTACTTTCACAATTTGGAGACACGTGGAACCAAGATAAAATTTTTGCATTGGATGTCAGATGCTGTTCATGTAATTTCTAGAAGCTTCAATCTCATAGAAAAATCTTATATTTGTTTAGATGTTTACCCCTATATCTCTACATCCATAGCAAGATTGAAATTCAACAGGCACCCACTGGCTACATGTTGCTTACTCTCAACACCTTTGACTCATTTTATGCATAAAACTATTCCTCTGTGGCAGACAATTGAGGGTAAAAAAGGAGTCAGGAAAAATGGAAACAAGTGAGATGTAAACTCAACACAAACTCCTATTTTACATGCACCTAACTGGACAGCCAGCCTGGACACAGCATGAGACATGTTGTTATCTCTTAATGCGGGTGTTGCTGGGCTTCTTGCCCGCCTGTGGATGGGCAGGCCCATGGGGAACACTCCTGCTTTTCCAGATGGCACTCTGCACCTGACTACAAACCTTTTAAATTTACACAACGCACATATCAATTATCCTAGCCTTTAGTAGGGATTTTACCGTACATTATCTCCACACTTTAAATAATAACCCCATTCCTCAAAATACATTTGTAGGTCACAACATAAATAAATGTATGGCAACATATTGCAAACTTAGGAGTGGTTTGTTGTTGTCATGATTGCTTTTGTTCCATCACCATGTCCATTTGTAGTGAAATATGTGGAGTGTTAATGTAACTCATACATCAGGTAAAATAGAAGTCAATATAGGACTGACCTTAATGATGACAACAAAGGGAATGGGCTGAGTGCATTATCATGGGTTGTGTGTAAAAGTACAAATAAATCAAATTAACATGGCAGAACTGCTTATTCTGGATTTTTAACATATGCTTTGCTCTTATCGCACTTCTATAATTCATATTATTGAGCCTTTTTTCTTTTGGTCAACATAGTGGTGAAGTTTAAGTTTCTAAACTGTGATTGCTTTCTAAACGCATTAAACGAGTTCTGTAATAATCATGTTGTACTAATTTTAAACATTCAATCTGTTTAAAGCTGTTTATGTCCTAAATGTTTGAGTCTTGTTTTGAATCAACATAAATTGTCACAGTTTGTGCAAAATTAATCATATCCATATTTATCAGAAGGGATAAAAAATAATCCTCCACGCATTATGTTATTTACATTAACCCATTTTGCATCCACATATATCCCTACTCCTGGTATGAGCACTCTTGTTTGTAATGCAGCGAGCCTTTCTGCCGCTGTGTAGTCAGTGTATTAGCCTGCCCCAGCTCAACCCATGAAGAGAGCTGTCACATGTTCCAGCAAGTGCCTGTGATGAGAGCTCCCTGCTTTGAAGCTCTCTCTTTAACTGTGTCTCCATTAGCGCGTAGAGGATGGCTAACGTGTAAACAGCCATGTCAAGGGAGGACGCTAAAGAGCCTAGTGGGGGGAGCGCTGTGGAGCTCTACCTACACTGTGATCCCTGGAGTACCCCGAGCAACTCACAGCGGGGAGAAATCGATCTGAAGAGGCCTGCAGCCTTAGCCATGGTGTGCTAACGGGATTGGCCACAGGGCCGACACCAGCACGTTTACATGGGGCAGGTGCAGGGGGGGGGGGACGACTCAGGAGGGTTGGCTCTCTCCTGCAGAGCCTTATGTGCCACTGTGAGGCTACGTCACAGGCGCAGGAACGTGGGTGGGTTGTTGAGTTTGGGGGGATGCAGAGGAGAAGTGGACTTCCTGATGAGAGGGCAGAATGATGAAGAGGAGGTCAAGCACGTGAAGAATGACTGGATTCAGTGGAGTAGATTTATCAAAGTTCCCATGGAAAGGATGATGAGATTGTAAACATGACATCTTATTTGAAACATATTTAATTTCAAATTTGTTGAAAGCTCTCATCCTTAGAAGTATAGAAACTGCCTTCATCTCTCTCCCTGTGTTGCTGCGGTGCCTGAAGGTGTAGTGGGAGGAGAGGCAGAGGTAGGGGAGCGGAGCTCACAGTGTGGGCGGCTGGCATAGAGGCCTGCTACATTAGCAATAAAGCTCTATGTAATTAGCATGTCTTTGGTTGATAATTAGCGTTGTTGAGAGAGTGGCACTGAGAGTGTTGCACAGCCTCTCTAGCTTCAGCATGTTTACAAGAAGCTGCGGGGCTTTTTTCTCCCCCTTTCTTTAACTCCCCTCTTTTCTCTCCCTTTATCAAGATTCTTCAGTGATCATACGTAATCTTTAAGTCATTCAATAATCCATTTATTTTGCATTACATTACATCTAGGTATGGGTAAGTCGTGTAAATATACGGTGTGAGAGAGAGAGAAATGTGAAGACGGAAAAGAAAGTGAAAACAAAGAGAAGAACGGTAGAGAAGGTCTTGATGACTCACTTGAAAACAGTCTCAGCTGGGAATGACACTTCCACAAATATCTGTTAAACCAAAAGACAAAGAAAGCAAAGCTAACCCTTATCAGAGCATGAGTTGTACAACAAAGGAAACATGGCTAATCAAAGTTATTGAAGTCACAATCACAACGGATGACACGTAGAGACCCATAATAATCATATAAATGCTATGAGAAATACAATGGTCACATTCTGGATCACAATAAGAGCTTGTTCTAAATGGTAACATCCATGTAGGACATCCTAACTCACTGATTCTCCCCCCAGGGGACTGTAATAAAACATGTCTAGTGTATCATCAGCTGCTAAACAAGTGGGGCAGTCCACATAATTAATGCCAACTGTTTAAAGAGATATTCAAGCCAATCAAGGCAGAGGCAGACCCTCCATCACTGGATTTCTGAGCTGTGTCATCCTGGCAGGTCTACAGTACTGTCTGAGTCTGGCTCCAGATAAAACAGCCCAACATGCAGATAGATTTCCTATACTTGATATCTGCCAGGTCAGTTTCCTGGACATGTGAACAGCATTAGAAGCCGTGTTGGGAAATGACGAGAGAAAAGATCCATCTCTCCCTCTTTTCCCCTCACTCTGTTTTATTCCTGAGGAAGGACAATCACTCTGAGTTCTTATTGGTGATTTATTATGCCAGTGTGGGGGTTGTTAATTGAAATAGCACATGAAAGAGTCCTTTCTTTCACCCCCCTTTCCCTCCCCATGGTTGCAGAACAAGCCCAAAAACCTAAGCAGCGTTGGCTGGTTCTGGCTGTGATTGAATGGCCCCCAAATCCAACAACACTCTTGGGCTGTGCCAAATCCCTGTTCCACAATATATTTGTTTTCCCCCTCATTGAAACAAAGAACACAGGTTTGTAAAACAACTAAAGGGATAGTGAGGGAGTTGTGATAAGGAGCTATATCCCCTAAATGCTTGCAAATACCTCAGCAGAAGGAGAGAGAGACGCTTTTATGTTTGCATGTTCCATTTGTAGACTTACAGTATGAGCCATTTTGCATATATGTACACACACAAAAGGTGTTTTTGGCTCCAGTTAATGTGCCTGCCCTGCATGAGTGTATGCGTGTGTATATACTGGTGACAATTGGCTTGAACCCCGCGGAGCTGACGGCATTGTGATGACCTCAGCAAGCACAGCACACTCTGATGCCATTGGCTCAAGTATCACATGGAAAGGCACATGGCTGCTGGTACTGAGCTGACCTGCCTGCCTGCCTGCTCACATACCTACCTGCCAGAGGAAAGGCTGTTAGCCAATCCCATTTCCAGCAGATTAACCTAATCTGAAAGTTCAGCTCACCCTGTAATCTTAAACAGCAGCAGCGGGGGATCTGCCTCCTTACCTTTCCCTCCACTGATTTCTTCTCTCCTTTCTCTCTCCTTCTGTCCTCACTTAGAAGTAACTATTGAATGAGAGAGGAGAGAAAGGGGAGGGACAGAGGGATGGATGAGTGCGAGAAGAGAAGAGAAGAGAGGGAGGGAGGAAAAGAGGGATGGAGAGGGAGGAAGGCTGGTAATTATTTCCAAAGGTCATTCTGTTAATGACTACCCGCTTGGCTAATGAGATTCAGCAAAGCTCCCTCACCATGTTTCACCCTGCGTATGCTTCACCCGTGTGCCGAGATGTGTGAGAAGCACAGGTGTGATTTCAGCCCAGTGACAGTCAACTGGGTAGAAGGAGGGGAAGAGGAGGGGGTGGGAGGATGGTTGAAATGAAGAAACATAAAGAGAAAGTAAATCGAGCAGGTATGTCTGTGAGATACAGCCAAGCGAAAACGGGGACTGTGGCAGCCTTTGCACAATGTTTGAGATAACCAGAAAATATGATTTTCCACAAAATCTAATAAGTACAGAGTCTGACTTGTTTGATTTTTAAAACCATTTACCTTCAAAAGTCCCTTCTTTATTAATTCAGCCACATTTTTCTGATTTCTCATAGTCAACAGGACATGTGATCCCCTCTCTGAAGTGCCAGTGTGCTCATGTTCTGCCTCACTCTTGTGAAAATATTTTCCAGCATGTGTGCTATTCTGTGTGCTTATTTGGTTTCTAAACAGCGTGGAGAACATTAGCCTTAAGGAGTTTTCTGGGCTGATCAGCTCACTGAATGACTTCTTCTCATGGCTCTAAAATACTGTATAATTCCCCCAGCCTGATTGCCTTTGCTAATTTCTTCTCTGCGGCTTTGACATGTCGTCAGCATCCAAGAGAAACAAGAAAGTTGTATCGTATCTCCTGTCTTACAGATGTCCACAGTGGTTCTGATTGGAGTCATTCTAGATGTTTGAGCACAGGGTACATGCGGTGCAACATGGGACAGAGATAAAGGGGTGGGGTTGTCACAGTGATCACAGTGCTTCAGTGTTTACTAGTGGCAAAGAGATTGGCTTGTTTTTCCTGGTGAGCTGAGGATTAAAGTGCGAAGCTGCTTTGACTCGCTAAGTAAATTAACCTTGTGACATTGGCAGGGTAAGACTGCAGCAAGTTATTAAAACAAAGACTGATGACAGTCTAGATATGTCCTTCTGCACATCTTAAAAGCACATGTTGAGGGGAATTTCACGTCTTTTGAAAGGTTTTACCTCAATTTTAAATATATTAAGAATGATTAAAGCAATAATATAGTTGGATCTGGACGACTTCCATTGAAGCTCATAGGTCGGCTGAAACAAAACAAGCAATCACATCTATACCACATATACATTTGAAAATCCCTTTCTAGTGTTCAAAGGGCCAATTGTGTTGCCTCTCTGCACCCCTCTCTCAAAGTTTGTTCTCAAAACTTCAGATGTTTTTCTTCTGATGCACAGCAAAGAGTCAAAGACAAAGTGCTGCTGACAGTAGAAATACTTCTCCGTGTTATCCTCTATACATGAATTCACTTTGGGTCACAACATTTTATTCAGAGCAACTCAGCTCACCACATAAAAACCAGTTTGTAGATGGTCAAAATAAAGCTCCACCCTCTAAACCCCCGCCAACATCACACGCTTGTTTTTGATGTAGTCTTTTTTCTAATAAATGCCTGAAAAAAAGTGGTCTAAAGATAGTGTGTGGTGAGGCTAAAAATAGTCGCCTTGCTGGCGGTCCTTGCTGGGAGAGGGTAGAAGAATAGGCATGGAATCTCTCTCTCTCTCTCTCTCTCTCTCTCTCTCTCTCTCTCTCTCTCTTTCTCTTCACCCCCTCCCCTCCTTTTGTTTGAAACAGGGTGGGTGGTGGTTGTTTTTGTAACAGAGCAGTGAGTAAGCGAAGTGTCAGGCAACTCATTCAGCCTCCGTTTTCTCTCTCTCTGATTCCGAGGATCGACCATGTGGATTTGCCCTCAGCGACCACATGCAAAAGACCGTTTGTTTGAGACTCTGAGGAGCCTATAAACATTTGATAAAGACCTCAATTATTAGGTTCACTCTTATTCTCCAAGTTAATTTTACCAATCAGAGGTTTTCTGTTTTTTTTCTTTCCAAATTTTTATTTTCAATTTCAGAGACACTACATGTAAAGAAAGTTATATCATTTGTGTCTGTAGGACAGAAGTACATACAAAAGACTCACTACGCAGCTTAGTCTACGTTAGACTGGCACACATCTGTCTCTGGCGCCAGCCTCAGACATAAAGAGAGCGAGTTTACTGAGTTCCTATTTTATAGACTTAATGCCGCTTCCACTTTTTAAGAGAAGCTAAAAGCAAGATGACAGATAATGTACATGATCTAAAGGCTGAGCATTTTATTCCACATCAGACGGCTGCTGCCCAGAAAAGCAGAACCTCAGACGAGAAACTAAGTAGCACTTGGATCTCAGTCAGAGGTGTTTTTTAAGGTCAATATGCTGAAGCGGAAGTCTGAGGTACTCCCACAACAACAAGAAGAAGGTTTTTAAAAATAGACTTGTTTGAAATGTGCCAATATGTGGTCCCTGTGGTGTGGAGCGGCGAGAAAAGGCAGGCCACTTCTGAGGCCAAAAAGGCGAGGCTTTTCCACTACACGGCCCAGAACAATTCACGCCAGCCATTAAGATGAAATGATGCCTTGTTCTTTGAAACTATTTGTGGAAAATACAGAATAATGAAGAGCTATTTTTATAGATGGCATTCCCTGCCCTAGCTGGAGCCCCCCCCACCTCCTGCCTTCCAGGCCTCAGCCCCTTCCACACGCCTCCCCTGCCATGGTGGCTGCTGCTTTGGACAGGGTGTGGAAATTCAGGGTCACAGTATAGAGGTCACCCGGCTGGTCATTGTTACTCAAGGCCCCCCTCAGGGTCCCTTTTCCTGCCGTGGCACCACGCGATAAGAGACAGAGAGACAAAAGATGATAAGTGATGATTGGTGGGGGGACAAAGAAGGACTAGAGGATGGCTGGAGGGGACTTGAAGATTTGCCACCCTTAAAGAACTGATGTTTTGTTGAATCAGTAACATTTTTAAAACCTGATCATAGCTTGAAGTATGTGATGAAGGACTTCATTCATCATGACACAGTTCAGTCCCATAAAGACATGCGTGACATTAAATAAACTGCTCATGTGGCAATACAGCCAGTACCAGAATGTTTGCCACACAAAATTTATCCTTGTCAAATTGATTTGTACGATGTGTTAGAAGCACATATAGACACATCGCCATCTCTCTGATTTGAATAGAGCTGTATTATGCAACCAAAGTGTAGACAGGATGAAAGATGGGTAGGTCGAGGGTGTAGACATAAGTGCCCTCTTTATTCAGTTTCACTGAGCTGGCATTGTGTCTCATAATGTCTATCTGGGTAATTATACAGTGTAGTGACTAGTCTGAATGACCACTTTGTTCCCGGGGCCGGGATGCTGCTGTAGCAAACAGTGTTGGATTCTGACATGTGCTTAGTGTTTGTCTATTCCATATGGGAAACACTGCACCATCTGGTATTGTGCTGCGTCCTGGCTAGCTAACACTGTCGGTCTGTGAGTGGGTTCTCGTCTGCAGCTCGCTCAACTTAATGGTGATTTTAGCACATGCATTATCACAATGTTTGCAGAAATGTGGAGGAACCTTGTGGTGCATAACACCCTTTGTGTCTTGCTTTTGTTTCTGTGCTTTCTTCCAACACTTTCCTTCCTTTTTGCTTTACTTTTCCCTCTTTTAATCTTAAGTAAATCTAGTAATCATTAGACAGCTAGTAATTACACTTTTAGCCAGCATTATTACTGAACACACGACCACTTTGCCCAGGGATGATGGATCCCAGATGCCAGCCTTTGATTCCTGATTATAGTGCAGTGGAGCACCAGGAGTGAGGGGCTTCAAAGCCAACCAAATCATTGAAAAGTCATTGATGCAATCGTTTTTCAACCAGTGAATTGGGATGCACAGATGATGTGCGAAAAAAACAGGCAGGGACAGGCTGTGATTTGGGGTCTCATTCCTCAAAATGGTAACCTACAAAAATCTATCTAAAGTGCTCCCCTCCACTCATTCACCCACACACACACACACACACACACACACACACACACACACACACATACACACACGCACACACACACACACACACCCAGACACACCATGCAGCCATCATCCATGGGCATGCCCCTCGACATGGTCCTGGCATGTTCAAACCACGCTTCATGAAACTGTGGCCTTCTTGCCTTTGGTCTGCCATCTGCTTCCAATAAGCTAAGCCAGCCTGATCCCTCTGATGTTCCCTCCACTCGGAAAGGCAGAGAGAAAGAAAGAGTGAGCGGGAGAGACAGAGAGAGTGAGGGGGGGGGGCAAAAATGAGAGCAAGTATGAGTGAGCCAGACACGCATAAAAAGAAGTAGAAATGAGGAGAACGAGAGCAAAACTCAAACATACTATTACCCCATCTATGTCACCAGCAAAGCCACTGGCTCTTATGTGCAGCAGTGCTGAGGGTCCACAGCAGATCATCTGATGGTGGTGACAAAGTTTCTACCCACTGCCTTACCCTTACTGACACTTTAGACTGTTGTTGCATCATTTTTTCTGAGTTTTTTGAGTCAGTGTGAAAGATAAACTTTTTAAAGAGGGGAAAATGGTACGTTTGGCAAAGGCATAATTAAAGAGCCTTTTTAATTTTTACTTGACAGAACATTATCTGGGAGCCTATGTGAATCATTTTACAGTCTTGAACCAATTTCAGGAAAAACTGCACTGCCTACACTAGGTGCACTGTGTTCACACCCAGCCTACATAAATTCTCACACTCATAAGGGCAGGTCTGCATTATTTGCATACTGTCATGTCCTCAAAGATTGTCCCTAGAGTAGTGAATCAATCTGCTTTCTATCAAATTAAACATTGTGTCAAATGCAGACCAAATCCATGCCAGACAGCACTGTTTATTCCACTTTTTCATGTATTCTAACAGCACAGCAAACATGATGAACCATAAGTCCTGCTGTTTTTAATATTTTTATATCATGGCTGTCCTCCAGCAATGTGTTTCCCATTGACTGGCTACAAAACTATAAATGGCAGCATTTATTGGGGATAAAATTCTGTTCCTTGACACCGTGCTGTCTTATTTCATAAGCCTTGTTTTTGCTTACAATAGCTGCGTATTCTAAAGACCATGGAGTGTTGGCAAAGATATAAAGGCCCATCATAAACTGGCTGGTTTCGTAGAGGGTTTTGCACTCCGCCAATGGGTTGAAGACATTGAGAAACATTTACTGGCCTGGCTGTCGCCAATGGCCATAAACACAATATTGAATGTGTCGTAGCCTTCAGTCAGTGCCAAAATAACTACGAGAGGAATGGTCAGCCATGGAGATCCCTCCAAACACAGCCTATCAACTGGTCAGTCTGTTAGAATTAAAGACGTAGCCATCATGCCAACAATGTTTGGACTCAGCTTCTGTCGAGACAAGGGATTATTGCGGAAGAGTGGAAGAAGAGGACGGAGCTGAGAAGACAGAGACAGACTGAGCAGCAGACTGAGACAGGAAGACAGGGCAGAAAGACAGATAGAGGGAGTAGAGAGGGTGAGCAGGGTGGCAGAATGCCGAGCAGACGGATCCTGGTATGGCAGGAGCTCTGGGCAGGCGTCAGCTGTCTCTCATAGACCCCCCGGGGCCACCCTGAATTCACACCCAAATATCCTCTACTGTTTCTCTCAACAGCTACATAAAGTTAACACCCCACACCACAAACTGTAAAAAGAGAAAAAGCTCTAACTTTGTTTTTCCAACTAAAATGAAAAAATAGAAAAACGTTAAGCGATTTATGAACAGACACAAGAGAAAATGTGAATCAGTTTCTAGCCCAGGTCGCCTCATTTAACCTTCCTCAGCAGTCATCTAACCCAGGTTATTCTGTCCTAGTCTAGGCCAGCCTAGCTGAGGGTGTAGAGCTGAAGGGTACCGATGAGACTGGTGTCTAAGTATGTAGGACGCTATGTCTATGCTGCGCCTGCTTCACACAGGCCCTGTGACAAGTCGAGTCATGAGGGAGCATCATGAAGAAGGAGTTTAATTAGGAGCAAGCCTCCAAAGGGACCACAGAGAGAAAGACACAGAGCCAAGCGAGCATACACAGCTTTTTGGGAGTCTTCTTATTTTTTCTCCTCCTGCTTTCTTACACTCATTGTGGTATGCCCATCTACCATACGTTTTTCTCCCAGCATGTCCATATTTTGACATTTTCCCTCTTGTGTTAAACTGAGGCAGTGGACCTTATTTGGCCATATTTCAAATATGCCAGTGAAAAGAATACTATTAAAATGATTAAAAATGCTTTAAAAAAATCACACATTTGTTGGACAGTATAATAGTCAGAAACTCCACATTAAATCACTCTTTTACGTCAGCGTCATTTTGTTAGCTTAAAATAATGAGCCCTCCTGTGCAGATTCTGAAAGCCAAGCAACTTAATAAATCAAAATGAATTTTAATATAAGAATAATAATTTGAGTGAATGCTATGTGCATGGAATTTCTGGCACCAGCTAGCTGCACCAAAGTGTTTTTGTGTAATCCTCAGATTATTAGCATATTCCCCACAGACTTGATTTCCATGGCAGCTCCTCATACTCATACTTCTCTCTTTCAGTATATAACAGTGGCAGCTCTTTCTTCGTGATCATTATTCTCTCAGTCAATTTGAAATATCCGTCTTTGATATATCTTATACAGTGATGATGTCACTGAATAACAGATGCAAAGCCTTGTTTGGAGCAGCAGGAAATGCTGTATGGAGCAGAGCCCTGAAGTACAAACTTAGATAAAGCAGTGGGCTAATAGAGACAGGGGAAATATATAGGGTGATGAGAGCAGGGCTGGGACAGAGCGAGAGTTAGACATCCTTCTATGGCTGTATGAGAGCTCTTACATCTCTGATTGGTTGTCAGGTTGTGTGTCAGCCCTTGGCAACAGGTGTGAAATCTGTAAACAGGTGGGCATATCCAGGATGAGCAGCATACCGCCCTTGTACCGCACCCCAATGTGCTGAGCTCTGTTGGGAAGCTAAGCCTGGCCCACATGCTTCAAAGTCATATAACACCCTGGCTCCCTGCACCCCATCAACACCCAACGCAGCCATGACCCAACCCCCTGCAAGACCACCAGCTCAGTCCCCATATGGGTGTCACCTGTACCCCAGCCTTGGCTCTCCTCTTCCCGGAATGGAAGTGAATCTCTCCTGCTCCCTGAGCTGCTTGGCGGTAGGTGGTAGAAATCTGTGCAAGTAGAAAGGAAACTTGTTTTTTTCATTGCACGTATTCTCCCATGAACGGGAAAAGGCCAGTGGTTCAGCTCTTGTCAGTTTGATATGATGCATCGCCAAGGCCGGAATGAAACTCCACAAAAGAAACAGCAAAAAAAGTTTTTATATCTCACGCCTTTGCCAAAAAAGACAGCGTGCTAAACCTCTGCAACCCCTTTGTTCTCTTGACTCATCCACCTCAGATCGAGCAAGAGTGCCTGATTCACTGTGGGTCTGTTAGAAGTCAGATCTCCTGCATCGCCACGGCTGATTTGTTTGGTGTGATTTCCTGAAGACTGTCAAAGATGTGAGAGACGCTTTCAAATTCAGAATTCCAGATTTCCACTCTGGGGGCCAAGTGAGGATTCAGAGAGAAAGAAAGAGGAGGAGAGCCAGCGAATGTTGACACGCTTACAGTAGCTGCCTCGCCACGAGACGCCTCAGGAATCAAACAGTTATCACACACACAAAAGGAGCCCTCTAAGTTCACTAAAACCACACTCAAAACAGGCCTTTGTTGTGCTGACATGAGAGATGACTGGATTGTTATTTGTTTTCTAAGCAGTCAGATCGCTCGCTGTCACTCCTGCTGCTGGTTGTGATGGAGTAGCTAGCTTTCTTGAGCGGGTACTGACAGAGAGAAAAACAAAACAAAACAAAAAAAATGAGAGAAAGAAGTTCACTGAGATTAACTTATCTTAGCATCTATCTTCCTCCTTTTCTCCTGCTTGGTCTCTTTTTTTCTCGACGCTTACACCCACTCTTGCACACCCACACATGCACACACAAACACAGACTCATTCCCCTCTTTCCCCTCCCACACACAGACACTCACACCAGCCGACACACACACACACACACACACACACACACACACACACACACACACATGCACACACTCTTGAACATATACGGAGAAAGAGGAAGAGAGAGAGAGAGAGAAGAGAGACACACACTTGATCAGCATCAAATACAGGGTGTGCTAAAGTAAATTTAATTACGTCTGTCTGATATGGAGCTTCAGATGAAAGTAAGAGAGCGCAGTGTGAAGCGACGACTGCACAGACAGGAGCAGGCCCGTGATATTCCTCCTGTAGACTAATCTCCCTTTATTAAAGCCAGGAGGAGAGAGAAAGAGAGGGGAGGAGGGGGGGAGAAGTGTGGAGGGGAGGAGAGGAGGAGGGGGGTGCCTTTGATGAGATCTCTAACTGTCAGCTACTGTACTTTTTCTTCTCCCGGCTCTGTCTTTGTCTCTCACTTTATGAGGCAAACGAACACAGCACCTAGCACTACTTGCCTGCTCGCTCAAGCAAACAGACCACAGCGCTATCACACACAGTAATGTGCTCTGAAACTTATCCCTGTTGTTATCGTTGTCAACAATATCTAAGGAAGGACACAGGGAGCGCTCTCTCTCTCCCCTCGCTCTCTTTGTGTCTCTCTGCTGCTCAGAGGGAGTGGTAAGCGAGTGTGGAGTCGGCTGATTTCCTGGCCACTCTGATGGGGGCAGGTGGCCATCAGGTGGCCAAAACAGAAATTGCCACACTTAATAGCAGATACGCCACAGTCATGAACTGCTGTACTCTACTTAGCTCTGTTTCATGTCCCATGAATGATTAACATTATGGTATATGTTTTACTTTTATTTTTTATTTTTTTCTGGGTAATTTTGAGGTTTCAAGGTCCCATGATTTGTCATCTGGTCAATAGTTTGGTCATCTGTTATGTCTTTTTATTGATTGCGATTAAGTCCTTTGTGCCATCTTGAATGTATATGTGTGTGTGCTTGTTCAGGAGGTAGCCAGTGTGTCCTCATTTCACCCCTGTACATGGAGGTCAGAAAGGAGCCTGCCAAAATGATTAATCAGAAAGTTCAGGAACTTTTGTCAAACAATTTCCCGAAGAATAAAAAACCCCCAGGTAAATTACGAAATACTTGGGTCATCATTTATTTGGACCACAATCTGGTAAAAAATATTAATGAAAGTGTTTCTTCACAGTCATTACTATGTAACCTTCCCATGCATTTTCACCTGGTTTCACATCCCCAAAGCCCTTCAACTGTTTTATGTAACCGCTCTGTTTGCAGACGTTGAGAAAGAAGGGCCTAAACGGCTGTGACAGCCCAGACCCCGACGCAGACGACTCGGTTGGCCACAGCCCCGAGTCCGAGGACAAGTACAGGAAAATAAACGAGGACATTGATCTGATGATCAGCAGACAGAGACTGTGTGTAAGTACCTCTCGTTATTCCCGAGCCTTCCTCTTACCTTTCTTTCCTCTCTTTCCCCTTTTTTTCCCCCCACTTGTCCACCTTGTCTTCGTCTCCTTGTTTTCGTCACCCTTTCCATCCCTACATCTGTGTCTCTCTCCGTCCATCTCTGTGGTCGTTGGGACCTGGCAGGCATTGAACAAGAAGGAGAACAAAGGCGGCGAGAGCCCGGAGCTCGAGTCTGCTCTCATCCTCACCCCACGCACTGAGGAGAAATACAAACAGATTAACGAGGAGTTTGATCACATGATTAAAACCCATAAGATACCTGTAAGTACTGGGATGTCAATGTGCTACAGGCTAACAAAATGCTGACTGCCCAGGAACTGCTGAGCTAACCCAGCTAACCACCAGCGTTTGCCTGTAGACTAAATACACAAAGTGAGAGTGAAAGTAAAACAAGAGTCAAATTATAATGTGTGCTTAAACCTCTTTGATTTTGCTTGATTACTGTTGAGGAATGGTCCTCTAATTTAACTTAACTTGAACCGTAGTAGTAAGCATTTGCTCAACAATAATTGCAGACTTTCTCTCATGACAAATTTTAACCTTACCCAGTTCCCTCTTTGAACCTGTTACCCACAATGCCGCTGCAGGCTCCCAGGGGAGGTGTGGTCTGCATGTGCTTTTCCCTTTTCCTGCACAAAAACACAGTGATCAGTCACCAAACAACAAGGAGGACAGACACTTGGGCAAGAAAACAGAAGTAAAAACTAAAAATCATTCTCAATAAAACTGAAATAATAATTCTCCTCCTTGCTTAAGCCGCCTGACAGCATGTTTGATGCCATCATTGTTGATGGCAGTAATATTTCTGGACATATTCTCTGGTTTTTACATCATTGCGTTAATTTCACAGAAGTAGTCAGAAACCACAAAATGAAGGCAGCTTTATGTGTAATCTAAGCCTGCACAGCTTTCAGAAAGCACCATATTGGACCGGTTAGCGCTCTTGAGAAAGATAATTCCATGGTAGATAATTCAGAGAAGAGCAGCGGTGTCTGAGCCGCGTGGAGCAGAGAGGGGAGATGTGGTTAGACGCAAGGCAGGGGTTGGTGAGCTGGGGAGGAGTGGGTTTGGGATTGGAGCTGGGTGGGGATGTTAGGGGAGGGGGGCTGCACACAACAAGTGGCAGTTCAGTGTGTGGTCAGAGCGGCTGCCAAGCACTGGGCCTCTGGATTGCAGGGGACTGTTGAGGGGACTGTGCAGGGTGGAAGGAGGGGGGAGATGAGCAAAAACAGGAAGGATGGCACCAGTTAAAGGACAGCTTACAGACGGGGCCCCCACACCCAGCAATTGAGTACAAGTACATGAAAAAGTGCACTCAGAGGGAGCTCCCCCACTATCAGAAAACACCGCACAGAGAAGTCATGAGGTATAAAAACTCCAACAAGGAATCTGGGATGGAAGAAACCACTGAAAATAAATAAAACCAAGACAGACCCTCATTGGTTATAAAAGAAAGCATCCATAGCTTTGGCTAGCCCACTCCCGTGTAAAGTTGCAGGAAAGGCAGAATGTGCAAAAACCCTACGATAAAATATGGTTAAAGTAACCGTCATTGTACTTCAAATAATATTTGCCTTGTGAAAAAAATGACTATTAGCAAAATGAAGAAAAAAGACAAAGCAGCCCTAAAGCACACTACATCCACCAGGCTGATGATCTCCCTCATTCTGTCCCAGGGACACATGGCAGTAATTTAGGCCCCTATTTTCTACTTCCTAAAGCTAACATGCAGGATCAACCACTTCCAGGGCACTCCCAAGGTTAAGCTCTTCAGCCAAGTGACACAATAAACATGACAAACTAGACGCCTGGGGCGGGCGGGCTAACCTCTGCACATGTTCCTGATGAGACTGCTGACTGATGGGACTCCACCACTTGCAAACACTTTGCATTAGCACCACGTGACTGAAAATAAATGAGTCCTAATGAGGTACAACTCTCCAGTCTTGAAGCAAGTTTTGCAAAAAAGTTCTGCAAGCTTTTTTTTTTTTTTTCAGTGAGGTGAAGACTGACTGAATTATCTTTAGCTCTTGAAGAACAGTGGGATGCTGCTGGCTTTATTCCCAGTAAACCATAGGCTGCTTATTTCTTAAATGTTGTCAACCAGGAATGCATCCTAGGGAATTTTAACACAGTGACCACATCAGGTCAACTTTCTGTCTCACACTGAAAAACATCACAAGACTTCAGTGGTAAAAACAGTCTTTTACAGGAAGATTTTGCTGTAGTACTCTCTAAAGTAACCTACCTATGCTATATCAAGTTAGAATGATAAAGTGTTGCAGGCACATTTATCATCCTGACAGGAGTTTGAGTATTTCAGATTAGGTTTCGAGGCCTTTACTCTTTCATTTCGTAGCCCTTTTCACTGCCCGTGTTGTATTGTTCGTCTAGTTCTCTTCTCTGTCTATCTGTGTATGACTGTATTTTCTTAGTTTTCCATTCATCACTGCTTCTTTCTTCTGTTTGACTGTTTCTAGAGTGACACTGTAGATAGTCAGTGTGTTCTCAAATTCTTTCATTTCCCTTTAGTTTTTTCTGACCCATCACTTTCTCTTTCTCTCTCTTAACTCAATCTTTTCTTAAATCCCCTCCCTCTGATCTTTACCTTGTTTGCACGAGTTGGCATCTTTTAGTCTAATCAAACTCGCGCCTGTCTCCTTTTGTTCCCTTTTTCTGTCCCAGCAGGCCGTACCCCCATCCAACTACGACATGCCCGTGTCCATTCCTGTCAGCAACCAAAACAATCTCATCTACAGCCATCCTGGTGGATCTCTAGGCAACCACAACCTGTTGCCACTGGCGCACCACGGCCTACAGAGAAACAGCATGTCCCCCGGAGTGACTCACAGACCCCCCAGTGCAGGTAACACAGGTAGGGCCTCACACGCACCCATGCACCCATGCACAAGCTGTTATGCTATCTGCCAATCTTGTCTACCTCAGTCAGGGTAGAAATTAATTTATACTCATATGGATATAGATTCACACATGCAAGAAATGTAACAAGAAAATCCAGAAAAAAAGTTCTAAAAAAATCACTAAAAAGTACAGCAGGGAAACATAAATGTGGGACAAAAATCTTGAGTAAGAAAAAATGATGAATACTTGGACTTAGATTATGACTCAAAATAAAGCCACGCATCAAATGTAGGATCTACTTTATGACAACTGACCAGAATATTCCTTCTAAATTTAGAAAATGATTCCAAAATCACCCCTCTGTGGTTCCATATCCACATACTGCCAGCTCACTATTCGGTTCAGAGGAAGATGATGATTTAATGACTTATTAAAAATTCTAGCCCACAGCCTGGCTGAGTTAGCTCGAGGTCTCACATATGAGATTTGTGACCTTTATGTATAGGCATTGGGCTGATGGTGACATAAGCCAATCAGGTCTGTTGGTTTGTTATTGTTGTCCAGAGTCCTTTTTCTGTCTCTCTGGTCTGAAGGCTGCTGCCCACACCCTCACCCTGTCATTACAACTGGATGCTGCTAGCGCCAGCACAAACTAAATATGAGCTTTGGCGCTGGCAGCATCCACACCAAACCGCATAGACCCTCCCACTCCTCCACCTCGCATGGCTTAAAAATAATAATGTGTCATTTTTCTTGGACGGTAGCTTATGTGTCCAGTTGCTCAAAGTGTTAAGGTTTGAGTGGGAAGCGGTGTTACTTCTGGTATCAGTACACATATGACACACACAGTGGATTGTGATTAAATTGAGTTAGCTTCTGAAAGGCCAGCGAGGTAAGAGACAGGAGGCAGAGTGGATGTTACCGTGGGTGTCTATCCTCTAATGGTTTTCACTCTTGCTCTCCTCCTCTCTCTTTCATCTTTCAGGTGGCCTCATGGGTGCTGACCTCACCACTGGCGCAGGCACCAGTGCTGGTAAGAAATGGCCTCTTCTCCTCACATAGAGTTGTCCACTAACACACAAACACCCACACACACACACATGTACATAAATGACACCCACTCACCCATTCGGGCCCGTAAAATGCATGACTAATAGTAACCTAAACCCCGGTAGAGATTTTGTCCATGATGTGTTGATGTTAGTGGTTGTGGAGTTCATCTGGGAATGTTTGCGCAGCGTCGAGGCTGTGACACATCCTGCCTGTGTTCAGCTATAAAACGCTACAACAAGTGGGGGAAACAGAACGTAATTACACTTCATACTGACGCTGCAGACTGACTGACTGACTGACAGGCAGTTAGAGAAGATCTACGGTTCAAAAATCCCCTTCATAATGAATGTAATACCCATCTCTGGGCCTAGATTTAAAACGATAACAACTATAACTCCTATTTGGACCTAGTTGTTTCACTACTCAAACTCTCTACACAGTTAACTACGATCATATGTCTCCAATCAAATTAATTCAATGTTTGGAGTGGCTCACCATGCCATAATGATCCTGTGGAGAGTAGAGAAACCCCATGTCTGAGCAACATGTGTAAGAAATCTTATGTGTTAGCTTCTGTGTGTCAGTGGAATTATCCCTGAGGACATATCAATCCCAAGTTTATGGCAAAGAGTCTTTTTTTAAAGGGTTAAATTTTACAGCCACAGCGCACAGTGCAGAGTGTAAAAATGGAGAGTGGGGGGTGGGTGGGGGCACAGCTGGGCAGCCTCGTCTGGCCCCAAGGGCTCCATCACAAGGGGTCAATGCCTGGTTTCTCTGTCTGGTCACTCATCACACACACAACAGGGCCGCTTGTTGTGGCGTGTGTTCCATCGACAGCGTGCTGCAGAGCGTGCTTCAAATGTAGCCTTTGTGTCACCGCGCTGGAGGAACAGAGGCGCTCTGTGCAAGCTGTGTGTCGCTCAGCAGCGGCAAAAAACACGACGTGGAGAGAGAGTCATGTGGGAGCTAAAAGATTCCATTCAAAGCTCTCTTAAATCTCATCGAGAGGGGGTCAGAAAGTGTGTCTGCATGTGTGTGTGTGTGTGTGTGTGTGTGTGTGTGTGTGGAGGGGGGGAAACCCGAGTGATGAATATCTTCTGATGGTGGAAGCATGTATGCTAAGGAGAAGAAGTAGGGGAACACAGATGGAAGTGTTCTGTGAACTTGGTCAGCCATTTTAATGATGTTCCTCTAAGTGAGTCAGTGTGAGGTGGAACCACAAAGACTGGTTTAATGTTCCTCTTCTCCTCACTGTGAGGTTTGATAAGCCGATTGCTCATGTAGCTGTCTGACCTGGGTATGAGTGTTTGTAGAGGCAGATCAGGGTCTTGAGGGTGTTTGTGGATACAGAAAAATCAAGTCATGGCTCTTCTGTGCATACAGTTTGCATACAGGACCCAGTTAACAATGAATCAGACTAACCTCATGCTCTCCTGAAGTATAAGAAGGCTGCAGGTATTCATCTTAGAATTAATCTTGAGAATCAGCCATGTCTTTCATTTATAAAAGATCAAACTCCACTTGGATTGTTTAATTACACACAAGAAAGTTATTTTTTTCCAAATGCTTTTAGATGAATAATAATGAAGGCAGTGATGGATCTAAGAGATAAAGTATTAACTTTATTGTTAATATGGTGGATTAGTGCAGCTGTACATGGTTCCCTGTTACATTCACCTGCTGATGAAGATTTTCTAACTCTGAATCCATGAGCTATGACAGAAAATGGCAAATGGAAAAGTCTCATAGACTGCCAGGTTTCACTTCATTTTTGTTGTTAGTTGCCTAGCAACAGAGCTTTCATGACTTCAACAACTTGAACTCTGAGAGTACCTTGTCCTCAGCTTACCATCTAGAAAATCAAACCTGGGGATTCGTTCTGTATGGCAGCATTAGCAAAAAAGATGCACTTTGTCTCTAGAAGGCACTGAGTTGATTTTTGCAGTTATGAAGCTGTCATGTGTGCTAAGATCAGCACCAGCAAGGAACCAACGAGAAACTCACTCAACACATAGGTCGTACACCAATTACCTCCACAAAAGAGTAACATACACTAAATTTCTTCCAGTCAAAACTTCACTGAAATGAAAGCTAAAACGCAACTGACAACAGCAGGCCAAACTATATGTATCTGATTTTTGGAAGCCCTTCACACTAACTTTACAAGTTGCAAGCATAAGTGAGACGCCTTCATTCAGTTGGAGATTTCAGGGTTGAATGCACATTAGGCCAAACCGCAACGGAAGAGTGTGTATGAATGGGGAATAGAACGGAGCGCGCCTGTTAGACCACAACAGGACATCAGAAATTTGTTCAGTAACAGTTAAATGTACATGAGTGTAACCACACCTCTCCTTTCTGTGTGTGTGTGAGTGTGTGTGTGAGTGTGTGTGTGTGTGTGTGTGAGAGAGAGAGAGAGAGAGAGCACATGAGAGGTTTTTTTTCTCCGTGTCATAAAGAGTGCTAAGCATGGCACCTTTAGAGATAGATAGCAATCCTTCAGTGTTGACTCCAGCTGCCCCCCCCCCCACACACACACACACACACACACCTCAGAAATAGCAGAGAGCTGTTTTATCTGAATCTCAGATCAAATGTTGTTCTCTGTGTGTGACTATACAGTAGCAAAGCAGCCTCCAGGCTGGGCTATGTTTAATTTTGGTACTTCCTCTAAACGGTTGACGCGAACTCGACCGTGCAGAGATGCATAAGAGGAGGAGAGTGGAAATGAACTCTTGATATCATGTCTTCAGCTGATAATAACGAGAAATCAATGTGTCGCTATTGAATGCCACTGTTCTACAATCAGGCTGATTGGGCTGCAGAAGAGGAAGATTTGAGTCCTAGCTCTTGCTTCATTAGCTTAATTAGCTAATGATTTTTCTTTTGAAGTGCTTAAGGACCGGCCTATGCCACTCATGATCATACTCCTCCAGCAGATAATTGACTGGACGACAGCCATCTCCACAGGGCGGCAACACACAGATGTCTGATTAACTGTTCCTGTGATGAAGTCCGTGTCATCTTGACCAAAGTGTGTATTAATGCCTCTGCATAGCTCCATCTCTTTTTTTATTCATCTGTACAGAAACACCGATGTACTTCCTGCTGGGTTATTTACCAGTGTGTGTGCTTGCAGTATGTGTATGTGTGTTTTACGTGTGTGTGTGTGAGGTCTCATTCATCTATCTCCACATGCACCCACTCAATCTCACAAAGGGCCGAGCATGAGAATGAGAGAGCGGGAAAACTGAAGAGGCAGCTGCCTCTTTTTCACTAATGTGAGATTGACACTGGAACTAAGAGGGTCCAATACAAAACACACACGTGCATCCATATGCATAAGCAGCCATACAGCATGTCTTTAAAATTTTAAAGTCCCACAGTGCTTATGAACACGGGAAAAAAAGGATTATATAAAATCATCAACTGAATTGCATGAAGCAAAACGTACAAGCGCACAAAGTCTGTGTTGTTAACATCAACTCCAACAAGCTCACACATCACACATGCCAGCAGAGGGGACGCACACACACACACACACACACACACACACCAGCACTTACACACACTGTTTTCCTCGTTTTCTGTCAGACGGCCTCATTTTCTCTCACCGCTAGCGGTCGTTTACTCTTCAGATTGTTCAAATTGAGCTTTTGAGACTTTTCATTTCCAAACAACAAAAACCTCGCTCTCAAATTAAACAAAGATCAGCAAGGGAAATTGCCCAGGAAGACATCTGCGACTCATTTTCCCCCGGAGTATATGATTAGGAAATTCATTTATGTCTAACGTATAATTCCTGCCCTTCTTTCAAGTGGGAACGTCCACACAGTGCCCTGTGTTCTACCCTTTAGAAGAAGGAAGGAGAAGTAAGGGGAAAAACAGCCTGCGGGATTGGGTTAGAAACAAAGACTATGTTGCTTGCAAGAATGCTCCACGCTTCGTTTTTTTAACGTTGTTGCTGCTGGGATACGGCCCCACTGGTTTTTGAGGAGGAAATGGGTGCTGCACTATTCCTCCATACTTACAGAGGACTCAGATCTGGTGGCAAACCCAAGGCAGGGTCTTTGTCTGGAAGAACCACATGTGTTTAGCTCTGATGGACAAATGACGGGTCCCATCCCTCTCTGTGGTTCTGCTACCCGTAATTAGATGTTTTTGCTCGATTCACTGGCCGTTGCAGAGCACATGCAGCCTTAACTGACAGTGACAGAGGTGGAGGGCGAGGTGCACAAAAGGCGTGTGTTACACAACTGCCAAGCAAACAGTGGCAGTCCTCAGGGCAAAAACATTTTGTTTGTTTATTTGCAATTTGCAGTCAATGTGCACAACAACACTCTTTAAAAGTCATGAACATAAGTTTGATGACATGTAGCTGTGCCTTTGGTTCATCTTTTATCCAAGAATACTTGTATGCTTAAAGTCTGTCTCCTCATTCTTCTCAGGAAATGGATACGGGAACCACCGCAACTCCCCAGGTCTGCTGGTCTCTCCAGGTGGAATGAACAAGAACATGCAGGCTAAATCCCCCCCACCAATGAACTTAGGCATGAACAACCGCAAACCTGACCTACGTGTGCTCATCCCCCCTGGTGCCAAGAATAACATGCCCTCCATCGTGAGTTAACTTTCCTCACTGTATATTTGTCTAGCTGGTTTGTTTATTTCCTTTCATTTCTCCATATCAGACTTGGGTTGAAGCAGGTTTGTTTCACATAGACCTGACTCAACTTCCTCTGCTCCCTGCTTCTTAAACAACTACAACCTATCGCCTTCAGCCCTAGTCAGATATTCTGTCTGATATGCTTCTTCTATGTTGGTGTTTCAATCGTAGGCTCTGAAATTTCTGTCCCCTGTCTTTTTTTTTACAAAGTGTGTTAAGTCAGTGAAGTTATAGCAGTCCTGTTTTTGTTATTGGCTCCGTCTTAGAGTAGTTTCATCCCTAGATTTAAACTCAGTCACGGCTAGTATATTCTTACTTACACTCACTAATTTGACTTTATTACATTCCCCTTTTAATGCCATCAGTCCGAGGATGTTGATCTGCTCTTGGTAAGTCAGACCAAAACTCAAATTTATCAATAAATTCCACTCTAAAAGGCATCCAGAAACTGAAACTTGAGAAGTTTTGGGATCCCGCACTAGCTGAAACAATTCTCATGTCCAATCCTTTTATCCTCCGTCAGTTTTCACATCACTTCTCAGATTTTAACAGCTAGATAGACTTTTGATGAGAAACAAACCTTGACTCTTGAGTTCTTTTACCTTTAATGTTGCTGACTCTGCTGAAGCCTCCAGTGTCCTCACATCAGTATGTGAGGGTCAACAGTGCCATCCAGTGGTGAATCAGAGTAACAGCAGCCTGGCCTCTTTTCAGCCCCAGTGTATCTCCTCATCCCAGTCTTTCTTTTTTTTTTTCTTCTCAAATGCATCTAGACTCCCACTCCGCATATCTCACTGCTTTTATTCCTCAGACTGTAAATATGAAGGGCAACAGAAGAGCACACTTTCATTTTGCATCAAACCTCTATTATTTCCTGCCAAACCCTCCCCTCCACTACAGTAAAGTGCCTCTCCCTTACCGTCGCTACCCCTTCGTTGCTGTGGAGACCGGTGGTGTTACTATAGCGACAGTGGGCCCTCGGAAAGGGTGGTAAATGATAGGGTTGGCAGGGTTCAGCGGTGCCGCGTGTCAAGTGATTAATTTCCCCCTGAAGTTGGCATCACATTCATTCTCCCAGCATCTGTTGAGCGGAACAAAGAGATGAAAGAAACTTTTCTCGGTTTTATTGCAGTTTTTTTTCCTTCTTTATTTGTTTTGTCTGGGAGTCGATTTTGTGCTCGAACCTCTCCCATCTCTCTCTCTCTCTGTCTTTTCTTTCTTTGTCACAGAACCAGAGAATAAACAACTCTCAGTCTGCTCAATCACTGGCCACCCCTGTGGTATCAGTAGCAACTCCCACTTTGCCAGGACAAGGCATGGGCGGATACCCGTCTGCCATCTCTACTTCATATGGTACAGGTGTGTATCAAAGAGTCTCATCTTAGACATGAAAAGCTTTTTTGTCAATTAAAGCTTTCTTATTCTTTAATTATGTTTAAGAACTACAGGATTTCAGTTTTGTTTTGTTTTTTTTCCTCATTTTTTTAAAGTTGTGGATCCCAAAAAAAAAAGTACAAAACTTGTCTTTTTGAAGTCTTTGAATCCTCCTTTAAACATTTAAGTGTAATACAATGTCAACACACCAGAGGGTGCCATTGTCACATTGACCTACTCAGCTTGCATTCGTGTTAATGTCACAACAACATTCAATAGAGCTTCTTCCTCCATGCAACAAATTCTGAGACTAACTTTTATTGTATTGCGTATTGTTTATGCAGAGTACTCCCTGAACAGCGCAGACCTGTCGTCCTTATCCGGCTTCAACAGCGGCAGCTCCCTTCACCTTGGCTCGATGAGCGGGTGGCAACAGCAACACCTTCAGAACATGCAGCATTCAGCCCTTGGCCAGCTCGGGTGAGTGTCCTGAACTTAATCTGAGGTGTTGTTTGGAAATACATGATAACATGACCGCAAAACTATTCTTAAGACACCAGTTTCCTTTTCTCTGTTCTCAGCCTTCACTTGCAATGTCCAACACAAATATAAAACACCTCCATTTTGAAGTTATCAGTGTTTGAGGGTGTGCATGTCTTGCTGTGTGACAGACTTTATGATCACTTTGTCTTTTGCTCTGAAGCTCTGTAACCTCTTGCATTTCCTTTGCTCCCAACAGAAATTGCTCTGGCTCTCACTTATGTCAGGGCTCAAATCTGTCCCTGCCCTCCACTCAGAGCCTGCACATCAAGTCCGAACCTGTTTCTCCTCCAAGAGATCGCACCAGCAGCACACCCGGAGGCTACGGTGGAGTACCGCCTCCCCAGAACCCCTCGTCCCGCCAGGACTCGGGACGCTCCCCTGTCGATAGCCTGAGCAGTTGTAGCAGCTCCCACGAGGGCAGCGACCGGGACGAGCACAGGAACGAGTTCCACTCACCTCTGGGACTGGCCCGTCCCGCACTGGACGAGCGTGAGAGCCCCTCCATCAAACGGGTGCGCCTGTCAGAAGGATGGGCCACATGATAGCTCTGTCCTCTCCCTGGCAAGTGCCCAGAGTTGCCCTGAGCCCCCACAACAACAACACAGCGTTACAATGCCCCCCCAAAGTCAACTCCCTCTTCTTCCTCCTTTCACTCGTTATCATGAGTCACTCACCGCCTGACCCCACGGCCTCTCTCCTTTAACTCTAACGCTGAAGGAAGAAAAGGGACCGCCCTTTTCAACAATATGTTTATTTCTTCTCCTTTTTTGTTTTCTTTTTGCTGAGTGTGAGTGTGAGTGTGTGTGTCTATGTGTGTGTGTGTGTGTGTGTGTGTGTGCTATACATATTGACATTATATAAACCAGTGGGGTGTTGTAATGGGGGTTTGGGAGGGCATGTGTTCTGGGGGTATTTTTGTTGGGGAACTATGCATAAATTGTATTGTGTGTGGCTAAAAGATGCATATATCTTTACACGTGTGTGTATGTGTACATATATGCATATCAACAAATAGACAAAAAAAAATAGTCAGGTACTTTGTTTCATAAAACGTACTTACACTTTGCCTCAGCGATATATCAGAAACAAGAGACAAAAAAAGACAAAAAAAATCATGAACATGGGAGTGAGTGTGTCCAGTGGGAAACACCTTAGCACTTGAGTTGGACAGACAATACATGTGTACAGTGTCAGTTTCATTGCTATAAACCTTCTCTGCAGTTCTCCCTTGCAAAAATGTGTGTTAACATTAGATGATGTCATGTTGCAGGTTCAACGTATTTATGTAAATAGAGGGTTGAGTGGGGAGGGCAGGGGTCAAAAATTTGCCAGACGTTACAAGATTTATTTACTCACTAAATGAAAAAGCTATTATGCAACATTTGAAGGATTGTACAGGTAAACAGGCAGCCCCAATGCTAGACATGTGGAACCTTTGATGAAGTTAGCGCTCCTCTGAAAGGCCGGAGCCGAGCGAGGACCACCCTTTGATCTCAGAGCTACGTTAGCGTAATCAAGACAACTCTGGATCTAGTATTAATATTCAGTGTTAATAAAGAAAAAAAAAGAAAAAAAACAATTGTACGATACACTTGCTTATATTTTCATATGAAAGGAATACAATGCAAAGCATTTTTGTGGCTTTTTGTAGTTTCTATAAGCCAGAATGTGTTTTTGATAGCTTTGCTAATAAGAGATGGATAGTTCGCCCAGAGGGGAATCGACAGGGCTATGAAGCCCTAAGCCATGAAAACAGTCTGAGATCCAATGCTTTGCTGAACTGTTTTATCTTTGTAGAGGTTTGTTTTTAAACGTGTATTTCTAATTATATATAATAATGGTAATATTAAGAATCTTTAAAAAAAAATCTGTGAAATTAACATGCTTGTGTATAGCTTTCTAATATATAAATATATATACTAATGATTTTTGTTGTTTTCTTAGTGGAGTTTCTATGTGCAGCTGCACATCATGTCTGGTTTGTTTCATTTGAACCCTGAACAGTGGCGTTCAGGGGTGTATTTAGTCTAACCTTAAAAACCAGCTGGGAAACATCTCCAGGGTTTGTGTGGCGGAGGAAAGACAGGCCTGAATGCTGAAAAACAAGCTGTTAGTGGAAAATGTCAGGAGACTGGAACAGGCGATGACACAGGAATGAATGTTGACACATGATGGACAGGACTGTCAAGCTGATGAGGAAATATGACTGACCCTAAATCCAAGTCAAGATGCACCAAATATCTTTTTCTGCAGCTAAATAATACAATTTGATCATCTGATAAGATTTTGACATTATCATTGTTCTGCTGCAGCTTAAATCCAAGCTTGTGTTCAACAATTTGCACAAGCACAGAAGCAATTGAGACTATTGTCTTCTGAATAGCAATCATATGAAATAATTTCGCATTGAAGAGCATTGTGGGTAATATCCCCCCGAACAATTTTAAACCTGATTTGATTCCTGTGCCAGTCTGTGTTTACTCATGTTCCAGTCTCCCAAATCCTTCACCACATGTTCAGCATCAGATACACAGGAACAAAAAGATGATGCTGGTAGGAAGAAGCACAATTTGTTTATTTGAAATAAATAAATAGCTGTTTTGATTTTCTCTTTTTTAAAAACAATGAAACTAGCCACATATCTCTCTGCCTCCCACTCCCGTATCTGCTGTCACTTAAGTGTTATGATATTTCTATGTGCATATTTCATGCAGGTTCACTATGTTGTTACTGTAAACAGTCTGTGTAGTCAAACAGGGGCAGAGCCTCTATAATGGTGTTCTTCTTCTTCTCTCTTTTTTTAAAACTCAATAACAAAAAAGGTTGAGAAAAAAAAATAAACATGATGTTTCAGGCAGCAACAGTGTGGAGAAACCAAAGCCAGTGGCATTTCTGTGTTGTAAACTCAACTTTTATTTTCACATTCATTTATGGTTTTTGCAAGCATTGAAACAAGACAATAAAAGAATTTGCTCAAATGTACAATTGGTTTCACATTTCAATTCCAGTCCAACCACAATAATTCACCCATTCTCCCCATGTGCAGTGCATTCAAAGGATTAACAAAAAAATTGTCTGGAATGACATGTCCAGACTATTGCTAAAAGTGCTGCATTTCTGACAATGATTTCAACCAAAGACATGCAGAAAACTTGTCTTTTTATATTTGTTCATTTTCTTGTTCTGTTTGTTAAATTCAAAGGAGTTTTTTCATCACCTGTTGATCAGTTGTTCTTTTTGTTCATTATTATAATATAGATTTAATGTTGGTACCTCAGAATTGACCCGCTCAGTACCTCAGCTGATGTTTAGCAGTCAAAAGGGGAGACCATACACCTGTACAGCCATGTGTACTGACCATGTAATATCATTGCTTCAGGTCACTACATTCACATGGGATTCTTTGTTGCTCCACTGTGTTTGTGGTTTATTTAAGTTGTATTCAAAAGCTGAAAAAAATGAATTAAAAAAAGCAATATGTTACACTGCTTAAAAAGTCAGTCTGTAGTTTCAAATGTAGCTTGTATAAACCTGAAACTGGGGGAGGTTTGGAAACTAATGTTTTCTGGAGCGCGAGAGCGGCTTTCAGCGGCATAAGCTGGCCTTTGTCGCCACTTGAGACTAAGATGGTTTTAAATTAAATCCACATCTCTGTAACTCAAGAGACTTGATTCAGCTGTATGTAGTGAAAACGTTATGGGGGTGAAGTCAAAGTGTCTTCTGCTGGAGGAAAAAAGGCTATTTGTATTTTGCAGAGATTTCAGTAAACTTACTGGCTTTCTTAGTTATCCTGATGTGACTTGGTGTGAATTCATTGTGTTTGACTGGTTTCTGCATGCTTTTCTAGACTTAACTACTTCTATACAGAGAGGAGTAAAAAAAACAAAAAACAATCAGCATGGAGTCGGTACATGTTGGTAGATGTGTTGGTACATGTGAGGTATGAAGAAGTAACTGAACACGTCTTTATGAGAGACAACAAAAAAAATGCATTACATTGGATCTTCATGTACATGTTAGAAAAGTGTCATCCAATACAATTCTTTATATTCCAGATATTCATTAAACATATAATACTAAGGTTCATGTCTTATAACAGTTAAGTGATATAAATCCCCACAGAGATACATTAAACTGCCCATAGTGCAAAAAATATGAAGATATACAATACAAATACAAACCTGCTTCTGCAAGTCAAAGAGAGTTGTAAAAAAAACTTCTCACCCCCACACACACAAACTTTTGAGTGTAAACACTCTCTCTCTCTCTCTCTCTCTCTTTCCCTCTCTCTCTCTCTTCTACAATTCCGTTCATTCCTTGATAAAAGAGAAGAAAAATGAAAGAAGATGAGAGAAATTTTAAAAGATGTTGTTTAATCGTTTTGTTTCAGCCCTGCCTCAGCGTGCAGAGAGACTCTGACTCAGTATAATTACAGTAAACGCAGAGGCCTAATCAAAGCGGCGGTGACGCACTGCTCCGTCTGCAAGTGAAGGAATCAAGAACAACAATTACAAATTCACTTCAACTTCATGTTGCGCAGGATTATCGGAGTCAAAACGACAACGCTTAAAGAACGTACAGTGAATGTGTCATTTTTTGACTTTGCAGGCTCTAATGCTTTTTTCTCAAGGCCTCTGTAGCTGGAGCCTGGGTCGAATCGTGATATTGGTTTATCTCTTGAAAAAATGCATTGTTTGTTTGGGGCACTTGCGTGGCGGTAGCTACAAAGGTGTTTTAAAATATAGATCTTTTTATGTCGAAAATTTTAAAAAGGCAAATTGTACCGCTCTCGTGCTGCAGCGTTGCTAATTTCTACGCTAAGTCAATATAAGATCCTTGATCGTTTTGCCCCAAAATAAAATAGAATCTAAATAGTCATGTGACTTCAAATGCGTAAATAATACCGAAATGATTCCAAAATAGAGAACAAAAAAAGACACAAAGGAAGGGGGAAAATTAGAAATTTCTCATAGCTTTTATTTCAATCATGTCAATTGTGTAATGTAATTTCAAAGTGAATTGAAATAAAATGAATCTGTTTTAGTTATTATTAGTTAGAATGAAGAGCATTGAATCATTAATTCATAACTTAAAAAATGACTGCTAACCAAATGTGTACCTCAATGTCATCAAGTTCCTTCACTTTCATCTCAGCATTAAACATCGCTTTTCTTATGTTTCTTTCATTTAGAGACACATTTCTTCGTCTTCAAATGGGACTTACAAGCAATAATTTAAAAAAAAACAGAATTAAAGTGAAATTCTTTTTAGATTCACGTTGTAAATAGCAGAAACGAAATCAACCTTTAGAATTGGTGGTAATCTCAAAACGTATTAATGCTGACTCAGTGACGCAGATTAAAACACATTTAGGATAGCGTTTTTCTTGTCTCACACTTTATGTTATGCACCTTTAGAGCTTGAAACTATGAGAAAAGAAACGAAAATAACGAAATCATCACTCAAGAGAAAGCCCTTGATAATTTACGCAACTCTACTCTCCAGTGTTTTAATAATGATGTTGAAAACGCTCTATAATAAGACTTACGGTAATCGGGTAAGAGTTGGTTTCTTTGCCAATAGTGTGATGATTGTTAGATTTGTTGTATTTCTGTATTATTCTAAAAAGATGCGTGTCCATTAAGAGCGGATTCTTTGATTTAAAAGCCTTGACTTTTTTCATCAAGGCGATATGAATGGACTTAATAAGCTCTTGTGCTTGATTGGCCTGCTGCCAAGCGTTTCCTCAGGTTTTAATTAGACCGCACTAACTGACGCCCCCTCCGGTCTCATGACATTACAGCCAATCAGTGAACGTAATGGGTTAATGTTTATAGCCTGCCACTGGAAAAAAAAAGCCGTTGAAGCCGCTTTATACATAGAAACAAAACTGATTACATGCTAGAAACGATCTGAAGCGACAACAGTCCTCGGAAATCTGAAGGTCAGACAAAAAAATAAAAAAATAAATTAAAAAGGTAAGACAAGGCATATCTGATCAGTTTGGGGCTAAACTTACAGCCAATAAGGAAATAGAAAGGAGGCTGAGCAAAAGAAATGTTTAAGAAAATATGAAAGGCATTTGAAATTCAAACTATATTGAACGTGATAAAAAAAAAATTACCTCCTGGTCTGATTAATCATGTTTCATCCTGCTGGATCAGATCAAGAAGACATCATTTTTATACCAGCAAACAGAAATGTGCTTTATTTTGAGTGATCTGTAACCAAGCAGTGTAAATTCAGGCCGTCAAAAATACCATTTAAGACTATCCTGTACATGCGTAATGTAGAAAATTACTTATGCACTGATGTTTGTTCAGAGCAGGGTGCATACATGCAGGCAAGCAAGCAGGTGCACATGCACGTACGTGAGAGATGGAGGTGCCAGTAAGACATGTTCTACAAAACACCACTAGATGTCACCATTTAGTCGTGTAGTCGACCCCAACCTTCATCCTGCTCATCCTTAGTGTCTTCAACTATTCGTGCAGAAGGAACGGACATCAGTCAGCGCGTATACTTCACTGTCTAACAGTTTGTTTAGTGTCGCTGTAGGGAATAGCTCTCCTTCATCATTTAATTCGTCAAAAAAGAGATATCCTGAATAAATTAGAAGAAAAAAATGCAACAACAGAGAGGTAGTAATATTCTTTTTAATAATAATACTACTTCTATTACTAATGGAAATAGGAGCTTCCAAATACTGCAGACTTTAGTTTGTTCTCTCATAAGCAGTCATTTAGATCAGCACATAGAAGACTCCTCACACATACAACTATTACGGTATGCTCTTAGGAAAATAACATGGCTGCTACTTTATCTCGGAGGTGTTTCATTATAACAATTTCAAAACAGGTTTTCCAGTGCCAGACAAGTCTCCACTGTTTCTTTCATAGACTGCACATTAACAAGCTGATGTCTGACCTGAGACTGGAAAATGTTTTTTTTTTTTTTTTATGATTTTCGTTTTATACCTCAAAGGATGGATCTGAAAACTATCTTTTTGCTTGCTGTGTTTTAGAAAATATATTTATAATTTAATCAACTTGTAGATGGACCGCTGGGTCACATAACAACCACAAGGGAGCGTAAACAAATAAAAAGGATAAAGTCTGCATGTAAAAAACATCCGTTCTTTTATGGTCAAAGCTTGTTTTGATACACACGATTTAATGTCTTTAGGATCAGCTGTTTTTAGTACTCCAGCACGCGGCCTGATGACTACACAATACACGACGCTGTTATAATGACTGCGACCACGTCGTTTTACAACAGAAACAGAGCAAATAAGAAGTCTATAAATTAGATACACGACAGGAATAAGCGTCTCTGATCTCTGAACAGCAGACCTCTCCCCTCTCTGACCTCTATGAAAACTCTTCACCTCAGAGTTTTATGACTCATGCCCAGAAAAAGACTGATTTCAATAAAAAAGATCCGTCTTCTCCAGAAGAGGTGTTACCGATTTGGCCATTAGTCATTCTTTTTTAAAGGTTACACCTAAATATAGATGAATAAAGGCTACTCAAGTTCTGCTGCATTATCTCTACACATCTTCTCTTATGTAAAATAAAAAATAATACTACCCACGGCATTAGTTACAAAACAAAAACGCGTTTTTGTTGCTTTGATTTTGTCTACAAGACGTGTTACACGCACGAGCCTGGTTATTTTTGTCACTGAAGGTAAAGAAGGTGTGTGTGTCCTTTAGATTTTGGGAGGCGATGATGAAAACGAGAGTAACAGAAGAAGATGGAGAAAGAACTGTGAAGCTTTCTGTTTTGTTCGCCAATTAGAGTACCGTAATACACGTAAAAAAGACAGATTTAAGAGATGATATTCCAGCATAGGTGTGGTGACGGACTCCTGTGGCTTTGAATGTGTTTACGTGAGCCAGCCTGACCACTAGTGTTGAGCCACGAGCAGATTGAGAGCAGGGTTCAATGACGAGGGGAGTAGCCTATAGGGACTGCATCAGCTCAGGTTGATAGCACAAAGTTTTCTCTGCTGGAAAAACGTCCCAACAACTTGACTGAAACGTCGCGAGCAAAGCACAGAGTTAGAGCGACCGCAGCAGACGCAGCACCTTTGGATTGTGTTTAGAGGTAAGTAAAATGGTTTGATTAGAGACACGCGATCCCCGTGGAGATCAGCGGTGGAGGTGTAATGAGTTGAGCTTTGAAAATGATAAATAACATCACTGAAGTATACCACAATTTAAGTATTGTGTTTTTATATTATATTAGGACTTTTAGATTTCTTTCAGCGCACTGCACTTGCATGCGCGCGCTCGTCACTGGCATCACTGTGCGCGTGCACGGACACCGAGGACACAGCCTGAGCAATTGTAGTCTAAATGTCAGCGCTGCGTCACTGGGTTTCTTGCAAACTGGGCAGGAGACTTTTTTGTGATTACTTTCTGCACAACCTGGCCGTGTCATTCTTTTTTAAAATCCTGATCTGAGACTCTCACCTCCTCAGGTCTACCTCTGAATCTGCTCTATTGTTTGCCCAGCACAGAGCTCTTTGTTCATGCATGCTGGATTTGGGTATTCAAAGGCTTCCGCCGATTTACATCTCACAGATTTAAGAGAATTTCCGTTCCAAAAAGCAAAATACCGCCGATTTCACGTTTCTGCATTGCATACCACTTATGGCAACGTTCTGTATATGAAATTTGATTTTTACGCAATAAATGTCAATCGCTATTTCATAAAAGGCATGGTCTCAACGTCATCCTATACAATAGATCATGTTAAATAAGCATTGAGCTTAAAGTATGTAATGCAAATCTTTCCACTGAATATGCATCAATATTGAAAATAATACGCACTCCACAGCCAACGGCGTCCGAGTATTGAGAATGGCGGAGCGGGTCGTCTCATTACGCATGGGCAGCTTTCCACGCAGGAGCCTCGGTTCCCCTTCTCTTCATGTCTCCGCTCGTCCCGGTCACATTAACGAAGCCTCTTGGAAAAACAAACAGGGTTGTGTCGGCGTTCAAAACGGCAATCAAACACCCAAGACCTGGCTGGGGGGAATTACTCCGACTGCAGCAGGGCGGACTATGTAGTAAGCGGGATTTGCATATTTGGATGCGCTAATTGCCTTGATGTATTTAAATATGGCTGCACGTAGCTGATATACTTGTCTACGTCATTGAACGTGCCCTCGCTGTTAAACTAAAACGTGAATCCGGTTGAATCTAATGGATACGCCCGCAATTAGGCACAGAAAGGGGGGTGGGGGGTAAAATGAAAAAAAGATGCTTTGCGTTCACATTTGTGCTTTTGTGCTTTCAGTCACATGATTCATTGAGATCCAGAAAATGAAAATATGAAACATGAAAAATAATAAGACCAGATATTCTGTGGTGAAAATAATAAGAGCAGGTGTAACCTCATGTCTTTGCACCAAAGAAAGAGAGTACTGGTTTCCTTACAGAGTGCAGCACTCCAACTTGCTTTGCAGAAAAAGTCGAGTATCATAATTTATTCACAATAACAAAAAAAAAGTGTGTCATCACTAAGAGAATTATCTAAAGACACAGGATCACTGTTAGGCTACAGACAAGTAGGTCAGCTGATTCTAACTTTTCTGTTTGATAAATCCCTCTTATCTTTCTTTTGCCTTTTCTCACTTTACCCCCCCCCCCCCTCTCTCTTTCTATATGCATGTCCACTTTGGAAGGGGGCACGCGCACTTGAGTCTTATCAGATAACCCCTTATTAGGCTTCAGGGAGCAAGGTGAATTGGCAGGTCCAGTATAGGCCCATACTGAACACACAGATCTAATCAAACCCTTCAGAGTGAACTTTAAAGTCTTGTGTTTTGTGTCTTTTTATTATAGGCCCCATTGCAGACTTAGTTTCGGGAATTACGTGAAGCAAATCAACCCCCAAACCCCCCACCCCCCTCTGTCTGAGAGCCCGGTAAATGCGTTCCGTTTGTCAAAGCGTGTTAGCGAATACGCCTGCAGCAAATTCATTACCAGCCAACTGCGAGGCTCACTTCGTAACCTGGTCAGGGGAACCGGAGGGAGAGGTCCACGCCAAAAGCGCGAACAATGCTGCCTCAGTTCGTGCGTGCAACAAAAGAACCGAGGGAACTTGTTTGAATTTCAGAGCACGTCCTCTCCTCACACAGAAGGATGGACTTTGCATCCCCTCCTACCCCCCCATCACCACCACCACTCCTCCTCTTCCTCCTCCCCCCATCATCATCATCATCACTCCCTCCCTCCACGTCCCACCCCACCACCACCAACAGGGACAGAAAAAAACTTGCACACTCTGAGAGCTCAACTGTGCATGCACTTTTCTATTTGGTGCTTGCAGACGTACTGGGAAAGTTGTCTCTCTCCCTCTCCTCATCCCTCCCCGCTTCTTCCTCCTCTCCTCTTCGTCCATCATGTGCTTGGGATATGCTCGTGCTTTGCACAGAGCTGCTAAAGCACGCTTAATGCAGGCTGCTGATTGTTAGCGGCAGTTTTAAAGTGCTGCCCCCATCACTTAATGATATGGCTGGGATCTTTGAGGAGAACGTACATACTACATCACGTTACACACGGATCCCACCGTTCTTCTTCTCCTGATTGGGACGCTTTCTGACCGGCACCAGTGATTTGACTCACCGTTAGTAAGTAAGTGTAACTTTTGTGGTTGCTTTAATAAGATGCGTGGAAGCAACTCTGCGCGTAAAGGCTCCCCATGCGCGCAAAAGTTGCTACAAGGTGGTCGTTCAGAAATGGATACCCGCTTTGTTTCAAGTTGCTGAGAGTGTAATTTGTGGAAAGGGCTAACCTACAAAGGACGAAATGTTACATTTGTGAGTGAAGTTGTTCTCACACACTTTGTCTTGAGTGCACACTGATTGGACTTTCTTGGCACATTTGGAGTGAAAATCTATGCGCTCAAACTGACCGGGTACTTCACAAAGTCTGCAGTGTGTGTGCTACAATTAAATTGAATCTTTTTCATAATGGGCTTTAGTCTATTACTGACTTCTTCAATACAATACACTATAGGGTTTCGACTCAGTTTTTAGAAAAAGATGCGTCTCACGAATCTGCTTTTTTGCGTCTTTCTTTTTCTTAAAAGGTTAAGCATAAATTTTTAATCCAGGCATAACGGGGAGCATGTTTTGTATCTGCCCTATTTGAGTAAACACTGAAGCTGTGATTACTGTGTACTGGAGGGTGTGAAAAATGATGTATCGATAATTCACAGCTTACATTCAAGAAAGGGATAAAATAGAGGGATATTTTCGAACAGAAACACACACCTGAAGCACACGAAACTGTGGCGCATGTTTTTTTAAATGTTTTGCTCAAGCAAATTGTTCGAAGTTAGCTCTGCATTAATTGAAATCTGTCACACACAAAGCGTACGTTGAATTGCTCATCCATGATTTTACGCACGAAAGTATCTTCTGCCCGACTACCTGATAAAGACGAATGCGTTCTTCTGATGCATTTTGTGGCTTTTCAGTTTTGAATCATAGCCTTCACAAAAAAAAGAAAGCTTAGTATGATTTCAAGAGGATCAGCAGGTTGTGTGTATAAAATCTGGTGAGCAGTGATTAAAGTATGGCCTCTGTGTGGGAGGCCTAATCTGAAGCCTCCTTTACCCTAATGAGCTGGGCTTTATAATGCTGATCGCAATGATATGAAGTTGGCCATCCAGTTCACTGTTAACGTCCTCATCCAGAGGCAAGATAATTTTACTCGTGCAAATATTGGCGAGGTATGAAAAGAAATGAGAGGAGATATGCATACGTTAATGGGGATTCTTTTTTTCTATATCTTGTACTAAATGCAACATTTGGAGAAACAAAGAGTTGAGGTTTGTGTCACAATACTGGAGATGCTATTTAAAACAAAAACACTGGAAGATACTCAATGAATACCGTGGCTGAATATTTAAGGTACAACGTGCTGTTAAAGGGAAGTAATCCCTTATTGGAATGCACAGGCCTTGTGACTCATATTAGCTCATTAAGGCAACCCGTTTTGCTCCTCCCACCCCCCAAACCAGAGTAAACTTGGGAGCCTGATGTGAAAGTAAAGAGAGAATTGAACAGCTTATTATTTTTTCTCTCTGATGGTGGCTGATGATGCCTATAGAAACATTGGATGCACATTTTCACCTTATGACCGTTTACTTGACCTGTAACACACAAAACACATAAGCTCTCACACAAACGCAAGCACATGTAGCAAGTGAGTCAGAAATGAACTTTATCCCATAATCGAGAGTGTTTTATGGTCCGAACGGAATCAAAGTTGTGCACACGGGGTGCCATGAAGTGACTCGGTAACCTGCAGCTTCATACTCCTGCGCATGATCCATCACATGTTCTGCTGCCTGTTATTGTTGACTCGGTTCCAAAGATCCCATACATTGACCCGTTTGTGCTGAGCTATACGTTTACGATACTTTCATACCAATGGGGGGAAACGCGTGCGGGATGAAGCGCTCTGGCTTTATTCCGCTGTGAGGCGACTTCTTCTCCAGCCGAGTGCCGCTGTAGTCTATCTATCCTTCGGATGCGACGATGGCAAAACACACGAGGCTTGTAAGGATTTCGACGCAAAAATCGAAACGCAGGGGCATTTTAAGTCCTTCGCAGGTTTCTTATACTTGAGAAAAGGAGCCATAATCAAGCGAGTGGCGTGTTATTGCGAATAGAAAATATCGCCTTTATTGGATTGACAGAAGACGCAAGCGCTCGTGTAGCTCCAGGATGCTCTCTTCATTGAGTTGTTTCGATTTTATTGCTTAAGAGGCTAAATCTTTATACATTCCCTCATAAAAAAGCAGCCGAATCGCTTTCTTTCTGTAAAAATGGTACGGTTTCCCTGACATCCATTTTCATCCCTGTGTGTGAGAGAGAAAGCAAGCAAGCAGAGTCCTCGTTGCAAGGCGGACTTATTCCAGCGCGCGCTGTGTAATGGATGGATGGAGATTGTGCATGGAAAGGAGGGTGCATTTGCGTTTTTTCATGACATCACCGCGGTAACATTGTCGTGGTCCGAGGCCTTTGACCTCACCGGGGTTGGTCCATATTTTGGCCACCCCCAGCCCCCCTATCGTTTGGGGATGGCCCTTATTTCCCCCCTCACACTCTTTTCAGACCGAGCGACCATGCAACCCGCAGAACGGACCCTTTGGCTCAGAGTCACCGGCTTCTGGATGTGAAAGGACAACCTGACACTCTTTGGGCTAAAAAAAACAAGCTCCTGTCTTTATAATCCGACACATTTGCGTCCTAATTCCCTGTGCCGTTATTGCACTTTTCCACAGGAAACCGGATTTCCCCCCTCTCTCGCCGTGTTTCTTCTCCGCCGGCCTCACAGGATATCTATTGCTGCTGCCACAACGACTTAATAGAGGCGAAAGAGCCTTTTGTGGGATTGGAGCTATTTGCATTGCAAATCAGGGCCCCTGTGCAAGGATGACTGCACCTTACCCGCGATTTTCAAGGCCTGCTTCAACTCAGTAATATTGGTTAATGTCAAGTGACTGTGACATTAACATTGGGATAATATATCATTTTTTCCAACATTTGCTGCCTTTTTACACCGGGTGTATGACAGTCCAGCCTGTGCAGTATAAGGGAAATATAAGGATTATAATGCACATTGTGACATGAAAAGAGGATGCAGACGACTTTTCCCTGTTATATTTGAGTTCTAAGTGGTGGAAACTTGGAGCCCAGAAGAAGAAATGAACATGTGGATTATTGCTGAAGATTAGGAAGTGGGTTGTTATCTTTGGTTATCTAGCTGTATGAGTGTTCTGCTCGTCATAAAGCTAGATAACCGAAAGTAAAAACTACTTCCAGAATCGTCGAAGACTTGTGGAGGACTCACGACTTATTGCTCAATTTCTCCATGGATAAGAGCTTGCAAATGCTGTTTATATGTCTTACTTTATTCAGGATTTTTTTTCACTGTCATGAGGTTTCCTGTTTTTTTTTTCACCAAAAGGAATTAATTTGATTAACAGCAGTTTAAAATGTCAGAATTGATGATGTTCATTTCACGTCGATCATTCACATGTCCCTCTCTCTCTCTCTCTCTCTCTCCCTGATACACACACTCACACACACTCTCTCTCTCTCACACACACACACCCTCCTGGGCAGGTACTGCATGTGAATATTTATAGCTTACTTGATCCTATAACTTGAGGTAACATTTTAAATTTTATTTAATTTGAAATTTCAACTCCAGTTTATCGTGGGCATTTTATGGGCGTGAAATAGTGACATTTAGGATATGTTTTAAAACCCACGTGCTCCCTCAATGCTTTTTTTTAATTTTTATTTCAGCATGACCGAGTCCAGCCTGGAAACGGCGCTGGCATCCCAAACAGTAATAATTAGGACGTATAGTGAACTGACAAAAATGGGAGAGAGACAGGGGGGAGAGAGAGATGGGGAGCGTGGGGTTGGGAGCAGGAGGGAGGTGACAGAAGAGAGAGAAGAGGAGGGAGGGAGGGAGTGAGTGAGTGAGGGGATTGGGGAGACGTGGGGGGGTCGGGCCTGCTTAATTGATTCCGTTAACCGCAGTGCAGGAGATGTGAACGACTGGACGATCCCATTCCCACGCTCGGTGGGGCAAGTGGCAATGCCATGCCCCGGCCCAATATGACAGACAGCGCCGTGAGGGCCTGGAGGGGCTGGGAAAGGGAGGGGGCGACAGGGGTCATGAAAAGACGTCAAGTGCACAAGACTCATCTGCATCCCCAAAGAAAGAGGCGACGTTTCCCAGCCCCAGCCGACGCGGCGCTCCTAAACTTGGAGTAGTAACGGTCCTGAATGCCTAATGTCTCCCTAATAATGAGGACTTTGGGTCATTATCTTAAAACTATGCCGGTTTATGAATTTGAAAGAGATGTGCTGCAACTCTGTAATCCTGCACATACACGTCCAGAGCGCGCGATTCCGGCCGTTTTACTTCTCGTGAGAATCAGTGTGAGCACAGATAATGTTGCACAAAGAAGTCTGGGGCTTTTCAATAAGTGACACCAGGATGTATTGTTTGTGCTTGAACTTGACAATGAGCAGGCCAGTGATGTGTGATTAGAAGTGCTGCAAGGCCATGCATTAGGGCTGCATTTTGAATATGTGCAACATAAAATGTTTGCAGACATTTAAAAAGTGGGGTAAACTGATTTAAATCAAAATCCCAACATTCATTTTTACAGTCTTCAGGGGGGGGAAAGTCACCATGATAGTTATATGGATATTTTTTTCCTTATTACAAAATCCTCAATGAGAATTTTACACTCAAACATAAGCTATGGTGCTTTTATTTCAACATCAATAAGTAATGCACTTTTACTCAACCCTCTACACATAGCTAGCTTCCTGCTGGATCTGTCAGATGACAGGATGTCCCACTACTGTGTCAAAGATGGGCAATTTTTTAAAGAACATGCTCTAACATTTTTTTTAAATGAATTCTGTCCTAATTTATAAAATCATAAGTCAAAATCTAAAGGAGCCTTTATCTTTGGATTCATCACGTCCAAAAACATCCGGTCAAGGCATAGTTCAAGTCTCACATTTTCTCAGAAATCTGTGGAGCTGGCTATTTTGCAACAGAGGATTATTGGAGAGCAGTGTTAAGCAGAGCCACAGTGGCTGAATTCAACACCGGCTGTGCTGATAGGGTCCCTTGCCGACTTTCTCACACTGTCAGACAAAACTTGTGTTCCTTGATCCCGACCCCTGTCAAAGACGGCATACAATACCAGGTCGTTTACCGGCTAGAAAATTTGAGAACACAATTTGGGCTGAGCAGCGCTGAATAAAACAACTCTTATTGTCCTCAGTTAAGTCGATTGAAATCGTCCTCCAGCTCTATGAAAGGGGGCTCTGTTTCCAAGTCCGGGGGCCACACTTAATGTCAACTCTGAGGAGGAGAAAAACTTAGAATATTTAACCAAGCTACCATGTCATATCACCCATTAGACTTTCAACAACCACATATCAAGTGTATACTGTTAAAAAACCTAAACATGATGTTGCTCACGTTTAATTCACAGATAAGTTGCACTTTTTATGTTGAATCTGATTTTTTTTATTACTTCAGGCAATATGTTTACATTTTATACTGTTTTGTATTTATACCATACTACAGTACATTTCTATGCTTTGCTTGCAGAGAGTGCTCAGTCCATACACAGCAGCTTGAATCAGCTTTCAGTAGCCTCTATGTACATCCCTCTTAGTGCCTAACATAAAAACACCCTAGACAGCCAACAGGAAATGCACGAAAATAGTGGGATGCATAGTTACAAAGGGAAAGTATCATCATGTGTTTCAAACAGCTGCACGTCACACTTGCATGAATCTCCCCTCTCAACCTCTCTAAGTGTACCTGGGCTGTGTGTGGGAGAGATGCAGTGTTTTTTTGTGTTGGCAGCAGTTTGCGTCGAGGTCTTCCCCACCTGTCTCTGGAGATGGAGTTAATCTCACCAATTTGCTTCACATTAGTGCTTTTTATGAACAATGGCAACCCCTGCTGGTTTGAGTTCCTAAAAATAATGAACTGTATTCCCTATCTGTGGTGATTAGACGGCCTCTGCGTCCATGTTTCAAATTTAGCTGATAGCTTAAAAAGACGCATTTATTTTCCTCCCTGGGTCGACTGGATTTGTCTTCTAGTGTGATGTGACATAAACTATGCTTTTATATCATTTAAAGAAGCGCCTTTGCAGTGCAAGCATGCTGCAGAGAAAAAAAGGCAGACCATTCATATCACAACGCACTCTTTGTGTATATTCATAAAAACAGGCATGTGATTTGACTTTGCATGTAGAAATGGGTGGTGACAGAACCCCTCTTTTTTTCCCGGTAAATGAAGGAGCTACTTGCTTAGCCGTGCCCTCCTTCCACATATAGTGTGCCGCAGCCATTGTTGTCACGTGATTTGTTGAGTAACAAAAACCATGGCGACCATGAACAGTGTTTTCATATTCATTGCATAGGCAATCAGCATATTTTATGTGAGCGTGCCCGGGGTTTTTATGTGCCTCTTCTGTGCCTATGTGCTACTTATGGCAGGTGCAGTAGCAGGTTTATAATATGTATATGCCCAGGGTAATATCTATGCTAGACAAAGGCTGTGAATATCATCAGACAGGTGCTATTTGTTAATATATGTCTTACATGGCTGTATATTATTTTACAGGTTGTGGCTGTCTTCGGAGTGTATTCCTTCTTAGTGACAGAGTGGTTTGATTTAAGGCTTGTATTTGAGTTGGAAAGTTGTCACATCCAGTGCTACTGTGAAGCATAATCTGCAGCATTAGCCAGCTGGAGTCAAAACTATCTTGTTCGTTTTTACTGAGCAGAAATGTGGCATTATTTTCACCCTTCTAGTGCAGCGGCTCCATGTGAATCTACATGAATATACGTGTGTCTTTGCATGCATGTTTGGTCTCTGCAATTAACGGCTAGCCAGTGAGGCCACTACATCATGTTGATGAAAGGGGAACAATAGCTGTGTCTCGGTCAACAACGTCTGTCTGTCTGGCTTGGGCCATGTTGTCTCTGTCTTTTTCTGTGTGTGTGTGTGTCTCCTGGACATGAACTTGAACTTGAGACAGGCAGCCAGACACCATCTGTGCACCAGGGGTAATGAATTCAGTGCATTCATGGCTGTGGAGCAAGCCAGGCCACAGCCACCCATTGATGAGCAGATGACCCCTATAGTCTGAGTTAGCTCTTCATCACTAATAGAATTCAACAATACCAGCTGGTAGTAGTAGGGGAGTTTGTTTTGGTGGAGAAATAATAATAGTGGTTGTGCAGCTGACATGCATGCTGGATATGAGCTTGTATCCGCTCGAGTGTGTGTCTGTGTCGGAGCATGTTGTGCATGTATCTTTGCACATTTTCCTTACCAATCATCTCTGTCTCACCATATAGTTTATGCAAATTAATTGACATTCACCCTTCCCCTTCCTGTACTCTTTCCGATTCCCTATTAAACTACTGGCCTGCTATTTTAATGACACAGCCATGCTGAATTTACTGCCTTGATAATTGAAAGGGCCGGCTCAGTATTCCCCCCTGATAAAAGGTAGTAAGTGAATGAGGCATAAACCTTAAACAAGCCAGGCACAATGTGAATTCCTGCAGGCCCTCCTCCTCCTCCTCCTCCTTCTCCTCTTCCTCCAGCCCAAGCTTCTGTCACAATCACAGGCACACATATACACGCACGCATGCGCACACACAATAAGGCTTTTCCCTCTGGTTGGTGTCGCCACGGCAACGGTAGGTGAGATCACCGTGCGCATGGCAGCATCAGCCCCTGCCATTGCAGGACAGATTCCTGGTCTGTGTGTGTGCGTGTGTGCAAGCGTGTACAGTGCTCTTTGCAAGAAACCAGAGTGCCACCCACTCCCTGTCTCCACGTCTGAATGTTGACGCATATTATCCTGATCAAATGTTTCCTGTCAAGTCGCTGCATGTGTATTGCTTAATTGATTCAGAAGTTTTCATCTCTTTAAGTTAATTCCAAGGGCCTGTTGTTTATATTCAATTAAACTAAGTCTACGATTGCAAATCAGTCTTTCATGCACATGCCAACACACACAACACTCAAAAAGTGTCGTTGGCCTCCTTAATGGTGTCATTGGCGATTAACAGCCATCTGATCGACCTCCCTCCATGACAGACCAGCCAGCCATAACTTGCCAATAATCCACTAAAGAATGTCATGGTTGGGCCCTTTTTAATGACATCATGCATGGCCACTTGAGCGTCTTGTGGGGAGCAGCGGGCATGCTGTGCTCTGCCACGCTGTACGGCCCTCCCCTTCAGCTATCTGCGTGGATATGCACGGCCAACATGTGAGGCAGGCACCTTGTTTCCTCTTGTAGCGTCAAAAACGTGCTCCGTATGTAAAGCAATGTGATTGAGTAGGTCTGGATACAGCTGTTGTTTGGTTTTGGTGAGTTCATTTCCTGTAATGATGAGAACACAGAATAATGAGCTGCAAACACAGATATACAAACTTTACCACTTTTATAAGAAATCTAAAAACTTAAGACTTGAAGTTTTTCCTCAAAAAAGGTTGTTGCAACACTTCATTGATAACAGAGTTGCTCCCAGACTAATGTGAGGAGCAGTAAAAGCAGTCAGGAGATTTCAAATTCTAAACTGTACTTCATCCTTTTGATTGAAAATGCCGTCATGTAAATGTAATGTAAATAAAGTCAAAATCTCATACTGGTAACACCTTTAGTTAACATTTTACTGAAACCAGCTTTAAAGATCTTCACTCTCCTGAGCAGTGTGCTCACTAGTCTGCCAATAAAATCTGATTCTAACATTCAGAAGTTCTTAACTTTAGAAAAAACACACAGCAAGCTAACTGTGTGGGTTAATGCAATTCTTGGATTCAATATGAAACAAAAGACACAAGATTTAAATGAAAAAAAAGGTCTTGGTTAAATTCTAAGTGTAAACATAATTGTCACTATTGAATATACAAATCTGAAATATAATCTAGATGTGGCATTTTGATTTTATATGATCTGTTTCTTTAATGTCACTCATTATTGTGCTTACAGTGAGTATAATGTACTTTGTGCTATGTGGCTGCAAGATTAGATATCATACACTGTCAGCATGAGTGCATAATAAGGCTGGGTGCATAAATGCTATTTTTGCTCTACATGTCTAAAGCTGGCTGCAGCCTGTCCTCAAGGATATCTGTGCTCCACTGGCTTTTGATTATGCAAATACTATGCACTATAAATAAATTAGTATAATTGCATCTGAAATATGCTTTGAATCTTCTTCGAAGATGAAAGGGTGTAAATAATATATCTCTTGTCACTGCATTATTCATCCTCTATTAATTACAAACATCGGGGCACTTATGTCATATGCTGTGGTCTACATTTAAGTGGTCCAGGTGTTGTTGTTTTTACTCTAACTTTTAGTGTGTGTACTTCCATGATCTGTGAATATCAAGGTACCCATTTTTGAATTTATTCCAGTTGTCCATCACTGCTTTTAATCCTGATAATCCATGAGCATTTTCCCCACACTCACATCATCTTGTTTTTCAATTGTCATATTTTTCATTTTCGGTGGTGAATAATTTCAAAAAGCTTTGACGTATGCAAAACCACATTCTTCACCCCCCGCCCCCGCCTGGATTTAACCCGTTTTCATATAATGCAGACACACGCCTGTATTATGTATTATTGCATAAAAAGGGGAGGGGCTTCAGGCTGCATTAAGTAAGCATAAAAAACAGTAGTTGTATAGCCACTACAATTAAATGTGACTGTCCGCGTGCTTTGTAAAGCATATGGTACGGAGGCCTGGATGCAATTTGAATATGGAGGACCATTTGAAAAATATATGCTGGTCGGCAATTAAATTATATGGGCTCTCAGACTGGAGAGCCACTACCAGCGCGTATAGAATAGTGAGCAGTAGTTGCTACACTCGCATTAGCATCTGGCCCTTTTATGTAAATTTGATGAGAAAGGACTCATGCATATACGCCTGGGCTGGGGTGTACTCGCCTAATATCCTTATTAGAGAGGGGTGAATTAAATATTTATTAGGGGGGCTAAGGGTTAGGAAGGGGGGTCTATCCTGTGTTGTCGTTAGGACCCGAGGTGGAGGAAGAAGGGGGAAAGGGAGGAGGAGGTTGGCTTTCTCTATGAGTGTCTCTCTCTGCCTCAAGGTGCCACCATCTTAAGGCGTTTGGCAGTAGTGAGAGTGTGAGGAGGGTAGACCTAAAATGTCCGCTGGCATAGACACACGCACGCATACACATAAACGCATACAAATTTCTCAGCGGTGTGTGGACAGGAACACAGGGCTCTGAAAGTCAATTATTCAGTTACTGTCATCCGCTGCTATGCATGCTGAGCATTTCATTTCCATGTATTAATTCCCTCGATTACTGTCACCTACGAGATTGGCCTGTCTTTGGCTTTCGGTTGCAGGCCGTTTATTAGGTACGAGTACTAATAGTAGCACCACGGCCATACAAAACAAACTAGTAATTTAAGAATCTCATTGAGCCACTTTTATTTATTTAATTTGAGCCCAAAACACAATTTTGAGGTGTATTTTTTCTGCTGCTGTTGCTTGGTTTGGCAAAACATTACAATGGAATACAGGGCATCTTTACTTAATTCTTTAATCAACCTACATATCTATCGTAAACACTGTCCTGAACGGAGCAATATGCCTAACCTGCTGTCATTTTCTTCCAGAGCTTGTAAGTTCAATTTTAGACTGAATCTAGATTCCAATACTGTACATTTAAGAACTATAGCAGTGTTACTACCGAAGGCTGAAGAGAAAGTAATGTTTTTTTTCTGCATGTTACTAAAAACTTGCCTTCATGCAAGATGACATCTTACTTTAAAATGTTACAGCAAAATTTACGATACAAATGCTACAGAGCAGAGAAAGGAGTCGGCAAGAGTTCTTCCAATTTATGTAAATCAGCGCCATACAATCTCTCCCTCATTTTCAGTCACTTTCTCTCTAACTCACTCTTACTGACACGCACGCACACACACAAACACACCGTAGCTGACCTCTATCTGTTAATTATCATAAATGTGCTTAGTGAGGTGGCACACACACTTACACATACACAAACACACACACTCACCCACGAGTACAGCACACAAACACACATTGTTCAGTGAGATACAGACACAGCATTAGCATTCCTTTCATCCTGAAGTGCTCCTGAGGCAGAGCATGAAGAAGAATGTGCAGGAAATTATTCAAGATGAATTATAACACACATCAGCCTCATTTTTTGGGCAGTGACACACACACACACACACACACACACACACAGACGCGCACACACACAAATATCTGTGGTTCAACTGAGGAATATATGCAGTAAGAGGTATTGTTAGAATCAGAGTTCTGGTTTCAGTCGATTGCTGTTGTGTACATTTATTGCAGTAGATGACTGTCCATAGCTGCGGTGTCATTACCTGCAAGCAGTGAGTTGTTTGTGTAGATATTGCATCCATGTCGTCATAAAGTAAGCGCGTTATGCATATAAGGTGCATACATATATGCTAAGTATCAGCTGTTTGCCTTCATACCCTCCCTGTTCCCTCTGATGAGTGGTACGCCCCGGCGTGCTGCCAAAGAAGTGCGAATAATTAAGCGTGTGCGTGTTTGAGCCTGGCGTTGGCTAATGGATTGTTACCGGGAGGAAATGAGACAGGCAGCATGGGGGAACTAGGTGGCAAAGCAGACCTCGACTTTGGATAATGAAACACTAGAAGCCACCGGGGTGGAGAGTAGACACACCTCTCGTGAAGGAAATGCTTTTGTTCTATGACTTCTTCTTTTTTGTCTCCTAAGCAGGTGCAATTGGTGAGGAATTGCACAACATCTCTGCTTTAATAAAATATATGTCGTTTTGCCAATTTTACAATTCTAACAATACGGTTCAGATAAGTGCAAGTCACTTATAAATACTTCATTTTTCCACTATGTACCTGATCCTAGTATTTTTCCCATCAGTCTTTGAGCACCCGCGATTGTGTGCGATTGTGTGTGATTGTACATATGCAATTTGCATTATATTTATCATCACCTGCTCCAACACAGGGGTTGTTTCTTGGCACTCGGGTTGCCAACCCCTACCCCCCACCCACCCTTCACACACATGCAGCCTGGAAGCAGAGTAGAGCTGGGAAGAGGGGGGAGGAGGGTGATAGAGAAGCAGGAGAAAGATGGGATGAGACAAGCCACACAAGCCGCAAAGGGAACGGGCTGAAGGTGGAGGGGGAGAGCTGTATAGTTACCCTAAACCCTGCCGTAGGGCTAAAAACACACACACACACACACACACACACACACACATATGCACAGAGACACTGGTTTACCACACAACCACGAAACCCACTCAGAGCAGTGTAAAACACTGCACAGGGGAGAAGGAGGAAACAACCCATGTTAGGACATCATAATTGTTTTTAATGCTCCTTGTGGTTCTCCTGAGGAGTTCACTGACTTGAAAGTTGGAGCAGAGGAGTCAAAATATTTTTGTCAGCCATGATTTTTATGTATTTTTGTGGGTTGTTTTGTGAATTAAAAAGACAATAAAATTGATTTCTGTATTATGAGGATCTCCAGTGTTGACTGTTATTGCTACGTAGCAACCTGACAGTGTGCTTTCAAAACAAGTGCATGTTGGTGGTTGTGTGTGTGTGTGTGTGTGTGTGTGTGTGTGTAGGCTTTGACATGGAGCTCTAATAAAATGTGGCATCTGTCAGGTTGATATTGACATGCCAGAAGAAGCTCACGATCACTTGGGAACACAAGAGGAAAGAGCTCCTGAAGAAAGAAACTACAATGAACACTTTATATATCCGTATACAGCAGATTCTCTACTGTAGACTACATTTTCACACGCTCAGACACTTAACTCATTCAGTCTTGGAAGAAAGGAAGACTTTGCCATTACACAAAAGAGAAAAGAAATTCCTTTTGATATCAAAGTTGCATTTGTACTAATTTCATTTTCGTATTTTGTATTTAGTCCGAGCATTTTCTGCTTGAGGTTGGATTTAAAATGTCAGCGGTTCTTTAAATTTTAACACTTATTAGAAAATAAAACTAAAAGCTTAGAGTATCTAAGTTCATCGGCATGTTGTTGTTCAAGGTTAAAAAACAGGTCTTAAACCCACCACAGTCTGCTGAAATGTATTATGGTTACCTCTGACCCCCTAATGGACTTGTCCTTTAGACTTGACATTTGACCTTTGACCTCTTCACTCCAGTGTGAGGAAGCCCAGGTCAGGGGTGGTCAAGTTCAACGATATGGCTGCTGAATTAGCGTGAAAGACACACTCTCTGAACCAAATTTATAGCAGTCCAAATTTAAAGTATTTTAGTGCCTGAATGTCAACAACACAACTTTAGGCTTTTGAGTTAACATTTAAACGAGGTTTCATATGAATTCAAAAGTGAAACTATGCCCTTCCTGTGACCTTCAAATGATCTGTAATCCAGCCTCTCATGTGCCAAAAAGGTCCCAAGTTTGACTTTTGTATTTGTGGCAGAGTGTAAAGGTTGAGACGACATTTGCACAAAGTTATTGCCAATTTGAGTCGCTGCCAGTAAACTTAGCTTTGGTAAATGCTACCTCTGTTTCCTTCTCTTGGCGTGTGTATTCTCCTCTTCTTTCCTTTTGAAGGAAACATGTTAATTGTGATTCACTCAATAGGAGTGGTTCAACATGTAAAGGTTACCTCTTGTATTCACTTCCTGTGTGTGTGTGTCTCTCTCTGCTGCAGTGATGGAGAGGACGGGCTGTGCAGAACTTCAGGCAGCAGGACGCAGAGGTCAACACGAGATCTCTGGGATTTTGTTCTCCAATGGACTCACATGAGGTAAGCTCAGTTAAAATAGGAAATGTGTTTTTTTCTACATGTGCACCAACAATAGTCTTTGTTTGCATATTGAATAAATGGTAATGACTACAATATGAGAGATGCTTACTTTTGTGAAGTTTTCTGTAATATTTTGCAGAAATTTTACACTTTAGTGAAGCAAGGATTGTTTATTTGTTATTTTTTCACAAACACAAATCACAGTTTGGACGAATTTTCTTAACTTGCGTTTTTGACATTTCCCTGAATAAATTCAAACATCACTGATAGTTGGTCAAATACAGCCAAATTTCTTTGTTGGCATAGATTTCGACTGAGCGTTTTCCTCCTCTCTGCTCATGTGTGAGTCTGTGTCCATGTGTGTCTGTTTGCCTGCAGCAAAGTTAGCCAGTGTGTGTGTTGGATAAAGGCATAGATGTTAGTAGTGGTCCAGAGGACACAGTAAACAGAATAACAGCGGTTTGAAGGCAGCTCAGGCGATGTGATCGTGGGCAATATCAAATCCCATGACCCATCTTTTGCCCTGTGGTCCATACCAAAGACAAGAAGCACAGGGGAAACAGAGGTTACTGTTCACTGTTCAGCATCACAACAACACAAAATACACACAACTACAGTAGCTACAACAGGAGAGAGAGATTTCAGAATTTCCACAAGCCATTGTAACCCACACAGTAACACTAATTGGCCCTGGCCTGGCATTGTTTGCATTGCGTGCAGAACATCTTGCTCTATCAATTAGACCTTCAGCCATTATTAAATGTGACATTTGATGTTATTGAAGATGGACAAACATTTTAATAAGCAGAGTCTGCTCTCATGACAAGAAAATATTTATTATATCAGCTGGCTGCAGCAACTGATCACGATCTGAAGTTCAACTTTGACCCCAATGAGGGGAGGACAACTGAAGAGACTGAAGTGGTGTAAAGATTTGGAATACTCTGTGTCAAACAGTGCAGGGTTTGCTAAATTTATGGTTGTCTATATCGCTCAACACATTGTCCATTTTGTTTTCAATGTTTTGGTCCTTTTCTGAATTACATGATATGGGGACCTTCTGTAGAAAAGTATGACTCAAAATGGAGGAATTCTTCATGTTTTGATTTGAGTGTGCTTCAAGTCGAAAGTTGTTTCATAGAGATACAAAGACAGAAAAATAAGTGGCTGAAGAGAAGAGGTGGTATGTCATCGCCCATGGGCCTCAATGTGTGGTGGTGTTACCCTTTCTAATTACTCCCAGGACTCACACGTGGTGGTGGGCTCAGAAGGTCTCATTAGAAGGCCAGTGTGAGTAACTGGGTGGAAAAAAATATCAGTGCTCAACCTTGTATCTATCTAAAGTATACCATAGAGGTATCGTTCATGAGCAAAGTCTACTTCACACTTCCACAAATTACCTTTTTTTGTAAATAGTGAAAGGCTTTGCCACCACTGCACAACCATAAATGGAACATCTTACTACTTGAACCTTGGTGTTATGTCTTTACAAGTAATTTTATTCAAAGAAAACCTCAGCTTAGTATTATGCTCCGTAAGTAGTCAGGATCACTCTTTTAATCAGGTCAAAGATATTAAAGGGTTGAAATGAAGTTAGTCATTTCTTAAAGAGGAAGCTGTAGAGGTTTAAATGTCAAAGACTTTGTTGAAAAGTCATAAAAAGGCAACTTTTGAATTAAAAGAGGGTTTTTTTCCACTCAGAAATCTAACAAGATACAGAAAATGTAACATCTTTGAGTTCTGTGATCTGTGTGAGCCTTTTCCACACGTACTGAACTCTCACCTCACACAGACCTCACTCTCTCTGCTAAAAGCCCAGCCCTTAAAGTGCACCAGGGTCATGAGACCCCTATATGTGACTTTGCATTATTTAGTTGGAAAGGTAAAGGCTTTTTTTCTACAAGTAACATCTAAACCCCATCAGCCGCTCTCTGTGTGCAAAATATGTCAGGGTCATTGCTTTAAAAGTTGGTACAAGAAAGCAGTACTGCTTTTCATCATATACAGATGTACACTCTCAACACCTGGAAATGTTTACGCTTGAAATGAGGATTATAACTTGGAAGTTTTTCTAAATCTCTCTTTGCCCTCTCTGCTTTATTTTATTTCATTTTTCTTTTAGAAAAAAAACACAAATAAAATAATTTTAAAAGTTTATTTCCCATTACTGAAAATGTAATTTTTTCTCAATAGTACCTACTAAATTGCAATTACACCTCTGAAACATACCGAATGTTCACCAAACAGAATTGCTTGTTTACATACTCAGTATGATTTATCAGACTTGCATATTTAGAGTACAGCTGCTTACTATTAGGGTGCCAGCGGGGGTGAGTATTTATAATGTGGTGCCCGCATATGTGAATAAAACCCCTCTTGTGTAGGCTTGCTTCTGTAGTATGTGTGCTAGCCCGCAGAAATTAATGAAGTCGTCTGCATGAGCCTGCATGATTAAGTGTCTGTGTGGTGTGTGTGCTGGTTGTCTGCACAGATAAAACAACAACAGAGAACAAAAGATGCCAGCGTACGGAGAGTAAGTTCATTGAGAAACCTTAAACGGAACAATTTTGCAAAGCAGAGATAGTAAAGTTAATGCAAAGATTTAATCCTTTAATGATCTGGTACCACAGTAGGAAAAAATCTTAATAATGGCTCAAGCCATGAAGGCAGTTGAGGGAGGGAGGTAAGAAGCACATTATTTATGAAAATATTGTAAAATATGTGTAGCTCTTTTTTTTCTTTACAATGATTTAGTTTCCATCTATAAGTCTCCCCTTTCCTATTTGTCAAATAATTCCATATTTCATGCTTGGATGCCATCCTTCCCTGTGCTATATATTGCAGATGCTCATGCCTCTTAGCGATAGCACAAAATGTCCTTTCCATGGTTGCTCAAAAATTCCACAAATCTACATCATATTCCTCTCTTTTCACCCTCATTCTGATGTACTACATTATCCTTCGTGTGTCACAGGATTAGCCCGGTATTTGTCAAAATCTTGTCTTATTAATACATACAATTAAACATAAAAAAGTGCAGGTTAATAATAATATCCAATAATATCCAAGTAGCTTCCAGCGGGCTGTGTATTAGCGCTGCGTAGGGAGGGTTTCTCCTGCATCATCATACAGTCAGAACAAAGGATATGCACATCGTAAAAATCATGCAAATGAATGCAAATCGCTGGCAGCAAGGAACAGCGAGGTGGCAGGAGGGCTGTTTGTATAAGCAGAGGGATGCCAAGGACTTTGTATACAACACTTGCTGGACAATCTTCTTTTAAGTTGTGGCAGATAACTAAAAAATATATTGCTTTTGAAACTGATCCTAAATCTCTTTCCCAGTGTTTGGCTTTAAAGAAAGGAAGGTTTAGAGTTTACAGCTCTAATACATCCAGGATCCTATTTACCGACTGTGTTTGAACAATTCGTAGCTTTGTGCTGTTTCCTTTTTCATGGGACTTTATTTCTTATGATGCAACAAACAGCAGCATTAATTCAAGGGGTTGTTTCCAAGTGCAGGAAATGCAAATGTCATTCATTGGCTGCAGCACTGCAGTGCATTTAAGTGTTGGAAGATGCAAAATTTTGACTGCGTCACTTTGGAGAAATGCAGAGCATTTATTATGAACACCAGCGCTAATGAACGTCACCTCTCTTCCTCACCTCCTTGCCCTGGCAGTTCAAAATCCAGCTTCATCAAACGTGACATTTCCATGAGCGCATTCAGAGAGTGTTCGGATTAGGTAATGACAACCCAGGTCAGTCTTTGGAAAAGAAGTATAGCATATTTTTTATTTTCCTAGAAATTGAATTTAACTTATTTCCAATGACATTAAAAGGACTAACACCCAATTATAGCATCAGTATTATACCAAAGGTGCATCATCACAGCATGAGCAAGAAGGGAAAAAACAAGTCAGTGTACCTTATGCTAAATTATTTATCCTTTCTTCTTATTCAGAATATATGAGTGTTCAGATGCATGCTGCAAATTGTCCCAGGATGTGTTTCAGCGAAGGTTAATTCAAAGCTCTAATTCAATGCTAATTTGAAGCTTATTTTTGGGATTATGTTATACAACCTACAACGTATTTTGAAGGATAATAAATACCAACTGAATCACTGTCCTCAAAAAATGCTGTTATTAAAATGGACACGTTTAAAGAGCATCGCATTCAAAAGCTCTGATAGCCTTATATGTAATAAGCAATCCATTTCAACTTGCATAAAAAATAATTATATTTAAATAATGCCGACCCTTAACAGACATCACACACACACACACACACACACACACACACACACACACACACACACCGACCAACCCACAGACACAATATGGCAGGGGAAGAAAAGGGGGAGGGCACAGACAGACATTCACAATTGTGCATAATGATGTTAACATTCCTGCATGTCTAATGCTGAGGATATTGAGACAGACACTAGCTGTTCGGCAGTCTTGCTGTGTGTTGTGTGTTCACGGGTATAAACTGTAGCAGCATAATGATGTATTAATTGTGGCCTGCTCCCGCTCATGGTGTTTGGGCTCCATGCCGAGGTTACCATGAGCCTTCGATGCCATCGTTAATCTTATCAAGCATATGCAAGATCACGCTGCACGTTATTTTCTGCACTGCTCGCATGAAATTGGAGGCAGAGAGTAATCTGAGCAAATGAAAGGATGGCTCCTTTTGCTTTATGCTAAATTGTAACCAATGGACATATGTTTATTGTTACTTAAGAGTGATTAACTGAGATTTATAAAACTATTTGAATATAATAGGTAAGCTCAGAGATGTAAGTGCGCATCAGTAATCTTGTTTTTAAATATGAATGCTAAATTGAAAGAAATACCTTGGCAACAACAATTCAAAGCATCCCTTTTTTATTATCCTTGTGCACACAAGAAGCAGCTAGAAAGAAGCCTCTGCCTTAATTTCAAACGCGTGAACCATCAAGTGATCCTCCAATACTGTTTTACATTTTTTTCAACTTCCACAAAAATAGAGAGGCACAAACTGGAAGGGGAGGGGAAGTGGATATGAAAATGGAGCGCCGGCATCATAAAAGATGGAAACAAAGAGGGACAGACAGCGTACACTGAAAAGGACAGGCAAAAGATGAAGCTCATTTTTCCGTGGGCACCCAGTGGCGTCTGCATTGTAGATCGCTGAAATCCCCCTCGAATGCGTCCCTGGGTTTAAGGGGGGTGGGGTGGGAGAGGGTGAACAAGGATGGGTTTATGCTATCTCTGCTTTAGTACACTTTGTTTTTTTTCTTCTTTTTTTTGCCCTCCCCCCACTGAAATATATTTTTTTCTGTCTGCATCAAATGTCAAGTTAATTTCCTGGGTGCTATGAGGGATGTGTCCTCCCCTTCCGTATATGTGGCAGGGCGGTGGATTGTGGCAGGGTGGTGTGTGTGTGTGTGTCGGTGTGTTTGTGTGAGTGTGTGTGTGCCTGTGTATGGGTGAATGGGGGAAAAGGAAAGGGGCATGGCAAGGCAAAGAGAGAGACGAGAGGTGGTGCGGGGGTTCAGTACAGTATCTATAAATTGGCTCTCTCTGAAGAGAGCGAGAGAGGTGTGTTGAAAGTGTGCACGCTGCACATGTGTGTGTTTGTGTGGTTGTGTAAGAATATGATCCAATTATTAATAGATGCTTTTGTCAGTGTACCTATGCCCATGTCTCTGTCCTTATTTGTGAATTCACATGTTCAGTCCCTTTGAAGCATCGTCTGAAAGAATACTGTGCAACAATAAAACAAAAAAAAAAAAAACATGCCATTTATGACAAAAGAGGCCTGTATTTCTTGATATTTCTTAACACAGATATTTCTGGAGAAAAACATTTTCCTTAACTCTCATTAGCTGTGCATTTCAAAATTGCTTCCAACACTCTATAAGGCTCCATACCACCCTTTACCCAATAGCATATTATGTTATCCATGCTACTATTATATCCATGTTATCAGCCTTTTTTAAAGCATGTTGCTTGGCAATAGCAGTTCTTGTGTCCTTCTGTCTTCTAAAGCTTGGTCACATTTAGTCATAACAAATCTGTCTCCGTGTTGTTGTGTTACTCGTAAACAGCTTTTAAAAACCTGGACTGTGATCCAGGGTTCATATCTGAGTTTGAATGCACATATTTTTTTTCCAACTTCCATATGCACAGCGCTTTCTCTCCTGTCTTTACGTATCCAACTGAGCATGTCTGTGCATGCACGACTGTGTGTGTATGATTATCTGGATGATTTTCTGCATTTTTGCACGCAGCTGTTAAGCATATGAAGCTAAACTATATTTTGTATCACAGAGTGTGAAACGCCTTATTGCAGAGAAAGGGATTACACATTTGTCAGTCGTGCTTACACTGATGTATGTTCCCGCTCCACAAATGTCACATCCCATAACCCAGAAAAATTACACCAGTCCCACCTAATTACGCATATTCATGATGCTGCTTTGCATAGTGCTGCTAGCATGCTTCTGTTACAAGCTGCAGAGCTGAGGGATGTGGTTGAGTGAAAAGGCTTTCAATCCACTGATTCAGTGAGTCTACGCCACAAGCATCAGCATCATAATGCTACCGCCATGCTGATTCTTTTATGGTCCCAAACCATTATGGAGGAGAGTTTTCTCTTATTTCTTGCAGTCTGTCAAATTCTCATCGCCCACAGCATGTTCAAGCCTACTGGGAATTTTAATAAAGAAATAAGCCTCGCCCTAGATTATGAAGGTCATTTTGGAATTATATTGGATTCACCAAAAGGTTACAGGGATACTTTGTCACTTGTACATCAAGTTAAAATATTATTCTATTGGTTGCTTGCTATGAATCAATTGTAGGTCAGAAGAATAAGTGAATGAAGCGTAAAACTATACAATAAAGTTATGACTGAAAAAAGGGAAGAACAGGTGAAAGAGATGAAGGCCAGAGGAGAGAGGATGGGTGTTCGTGGTCTGCTCAGTGGCTCATTGTCGCACTTGCGGAACAGACTTAATCAGACTTGGCCCGGCTGTAATGAAGGAGAGGGTCCGGGCTGTGCCACTGCTTGGGTAAACAGCGATTGTTTCAGTCCGGAGTTCCCAAACACGACCAACAATGGTACTCTTGTCCCACCAGCTCTTATTAGGAGGCGATCCAGGGATGGAGTGAGAAGCAGAAGTAGGGAAAAGGAGGTGGGTGAAAAGGGGGCAAAAAGGAGAGAAGGTGGGCACAAAATAAAAAAAGAAGAGCTGGAGCGAGTGGGAACCTGACAGGAACAGACAATGGAATGGGGAGGGTGAGGAAGAGGAGAGATGGAGGGAGAGAGGGAGATCCACTGAACTTGATCTTTTTTTTTTTTTTTTTTACCACACTTGCATTGTGTTGTCTTTTCCAACCTTCTTCTTTTTGCCCCAAATTCTTTTACCTTTTAGTCCTTGTCTTTTCCTCTCATCCTCCCATCCTTGCTTCCTTCCAACAGCATCCTACCAGCCACCTACTCAATTCCTTCCATCTGTCCTTTGTTCCTCTTCTGTATTGGGGATGGTGAGGGATGCTTTGCCTGTCATACCACCTTTGCATCACCTTTCCCATCCAGCACCACCGAGAGAAGAGGAAAAAAAAGGGTGGGGGGGTGGAGAGAAGAAGAGTGAGGAAGAAAAAGAGGATTGGGAGGAAGGGGGGGTGAGAGGGAAAGGGGCAGGAGCAAGACAAAAAGAAAAAGATCATGCTGCTTCCTGGCTTAATGAATGTGGGCAAAGGATGATCACAATAGAATACATTATGCTCTTGTTAGTAGAGGCAATCAATTAGCAGGGAGCGCACCACTGGCACACCATCTCTCCTCGCTTGGGCACTGGCTCATTCACAGCCCAAACGAGAGGCCTGTGGAAGCACCTCGCCTCAAGGTTTTTCCCACCCTCAATGCCCAGCGGCCACAAAAGCTTTGAATGTGAAAGGGGACAGCATCAAATTTGCATTTCCGCCACATTCAGTCCACATTAGCTGAAATATTAGAAGGGTTCCTCCACAATCAAAGGTCCTTGCTCAATGCAAGTGTGTGTGTGTGCCAGAAGGTTTGAGCATTTGTATATATTCCCTATATATCCCTATTAAGTCCCAATTAGATATGGCAATAAAAGCTTGATGCTGATTGGATGCAATGTTAAACTATCCTTGGACAACTTCCCACCCAACGCCTGTCTCCCTACAGGGGGATGCATACATGACAACGTCTCTGTGACTGACACTGACAATTGCATGCCGAATTGTCACTCAGGTCCCATCAGCAATTCATACAGCCGTTGGCTAAAATTCCTTCATCCTTTCTCCCCCCCCACCATGTTTTCCTCTCCTTTTTTTGGTGCTGGATAGAGGAATAGCTCCAGATAATGGCAGCAATCTATATTGTGAAAGAGGCAAAGAGTAGTTCTGCTTTAACACAGGCACAAATCACCACCGTCTGGCAGAGGATTCTATAAAAGTGTCGGTGATGAGTAGAAGAACACAGTGCTTTCAATGAGGAACTCTGCTGCGATTCAAGGTCCGAGGGTAGAAATGGGGGGAAACAAAGGGAAATGAAGGAAGGGGGAGGAGGGAAAATTGTATTAAAAGGAGGATGCAGGATTTGTTTTTCTGTGAAGACATGGTGTTCTGACAGCTGGGTAGTCTCTGGTTTGAAACATTCAAATCTACTGTTGCTGTGTTTGTCAGAGCAGTTGCACAATAGGCGTATGGAAATGGAGAGTGGTTGTGTGCGCTTGACGTTTGCGCTGAATTACACTTCATGCAAAACATCAAAGAGATGCCATCAGCTGGATTAGCGAGCGATCTCTAATTTTCAAGGACAATAGTTTATGACTTTTATCAACTTTTGATTACATGACTGCAGTGAAGACAAGTACAATGAGCCCTATATTGCTGTATTAAATACTAACATAACCTGTGCGACCGCAACAGTAAACACAGCTTACGACTCTATGCTTTACATATGCATCTTCTAACACACAACTTCAACATTAAAAAGATCAATGCTGTGTTCACCTTGACAGCAGAAAAAGTCCACCAGCCTGTACTCCAGGTTGTGTATGGACACCATTTACAAAATTTACAATAAGATCAAAATATCAAAATATGTCTCCACTCTGCGAATATGTTCTCTTGACACTTCAACACAGCAACACAAAGCCCTTTATTAAGTGTTTGGATGTTACACTAAAGTGAAAACACAATTCTTTCAAATCTTATGGATTAAAGTAGAATAGTTATTTTTCATTATGCAATGTGTGACTTCCACACATTATTCTCCGTTCTCTGTACATTATTCTACACCACACTGTCTGTAATTGTAACTTTGAGACTGAATGAGTATAAGGACGTGTCTTTGTGTTCATGCATATGTGTTGATTTCCAGTTTCCATGTTAAATCGCAGCACATCCGTGCTTTTGTGCTCATAAATAAAAAGTACACATTGATTAGACTCAACAGGTAATGCAAGGTCACACAATCTATAAGCGCTTTTTCACTAATGCTCGAGGGTTTAATAGAAAATGCATCACAATGCACACATATTCTGTTGTTACTTGCGGAGCTTTAAAGTGAATTTTTATCTCTTTTAACATTGAGTGCATGTGCGGAAGTGTTTTGTTGGTGTTCAAAGTGCCTCACAATGGTGCATGGATGCGTTCTGACCTTTAAAGGAGGAAAAAAACCTTGCATTTTCCCCAGAATCTCAGTGTATACTGTATGCCAGCTTGTTTGTTTGTATCCACGGGAATTTTTAAGTGCAAGTGCAAAACGCTTATGATGAATTCAGTGTTTTTTAGGCCGCAGAGGGCATTATGTTCTCTTTCCACTTTGAAAGTTGAAATGTGCAGCATCTAATGGATGGGAGTAAGAATGGTAACAGTGCATGAGACAGAGGTGCGCACAGAAATGCAGTGAACGATACAGGTTTTGGAAATATACCTTATGTGTTGATGTTGCAAAGAGCTTCGGTTTAATAAGTAAAGTCTGATCTATTTATACTCTAGCACTGTCTGAGTGAAGTCGGGATGAATACTGTAGATCTTTTGTTGAGAGATGTTACCTTTGCCTTTTTTTTTGTCCGTCTCTGAACGTCTTTTGAAGCCACAGCTTTTGTTCTAGATTCCTGAATCATTTTAAGTTTGCATGAAAGGAAAAACAAATCTTGCATTTCTAGCTCTTCCTCTGCAGCAATGTCTGATCCCATCTACCTTTTTTCTTGATCATCTCCTGTACCCTCACCGCTGGGTCTCCATGTCCAGGTAGTCATGCTGCTGACATTTGTGAACAAGCAGGGCCCAGTGACATGGCCTTTACCACCCCTTGCTGGGCCCCCCCCCCTTCACCATCCCTACCCCCTACCACCATTCTTAACCCACCAAGTCCTCCTCATCAGCGTGCACTCAAACACAGTCTGTGTGTGTGTATTTGAGGGGTTTGAGAACACTCTTTGTGTACAGTGTCTATGTTTAAGCTATGTCAAGATCAGCCATGCTTGTGCTCGCCTGTGGCCTGTGTGCACAGTAGGGGACATAGTATGGAGCAAGCTTCTTTCTCTGCTGGATGCAGGGCGAGAAAATAAAGTCACTAAGGACTGACAGGAATGGAAGACACATGGAAAGTGTAAAGCTCTTTTATTTATATAAATCTGTTTCATAAGATTCTGAAATTCTCAAAGAAAATTCAGATGTGATGGTTGTAAAATATCACTTAAGTTCTAGAGTATAGGTTATTTGGAATTTTTTCGACTCAGTCTTCCTGTGCTAAGATTTTTTTGGGAGGGCTATTATGTGCAGACAGAAGTGCATAGCCTCATTGTTCTGCTCCTCAAAACACACATGCACAAACGTACAGACGTGCTCACCGTCCCTGCAGCCATGGGAATGGAGAATGCTGAGGTTCAAGGTCATTTCAAGTATTCGGCAGCCCGGGGCTCTCCATTGTCAGTGCACTGCATCTTCTTTTTTGCTCACACATGCACTCAAATTGCAGGCACTGGCACATTGTTGGGTTGGTGTGCATTCTACGCTCGGCATCTTACAAACACATCGGTGTCTGTCAGGTGAGAACATGATACTCTGAGGGTCAAATCACATACACAAACGGGTGCAGGTGTGAATCTTCTAAGGCGACACAATTATCTGTTTTTGTTTCAGTGGCATGGAGTGTCCAGCCACAAAAGGATGAAAGGTGTGACTGTGGGACAAATTGCTGTTTCCTATAAACATCTAGGTTTTCTGCAGCTCTTTTTCTGCCATTTCATTTGTTCCTCATGTCCTCTACAGTCTACAGGTTGTTTCATTTCGTCAAAATGTTGGTTAACAGCTGTTTGGCAAAGACTGATATTTTGCATTTGATGTCTATTTGGGTGCAAGAAATTGAGGTTTTTTTTCTAGCCACAGAGCTAGGACAAGGGGGGGGGGGCGAGCAGTGGTGGGTGTGATTAGCTCCTTTGTTGGAGGTCTGTTGAGCTTCATTGGCTGCAGAGAATAGCTTCCTAATGAACCCAGCCAAGCTTGGACCAAACTTTGTGCAGAAGACAAACTAAGTTATGGTGGTCCGGCAGAGCGCTGAGGGCGAGCCCACTGATATACAACGCCTGGACATATGGTCCCCCCATCAGGGCCTCTCCCAGCCACTTTCTCATGTCCTGGCTTCTGTTTTTGTGTGTTTGTGTGAGGACAGATTCACACACAAGAGGAATATATTTATATCATGATTGTTTAGATTTTTATTTTTGTTTGAATGGGACCATTAACGCAAAGAACTGGAGAAAGAAAAGCAGAAGAAAAAAAGGATGGGAGGGTCACGTGGGAAGAGCAAAAGAGATGCTGGTTGATGCTTACTGAAAGCGACAGAGGATAGAGGGCTGCAGGCTTTGTCTTTTCAGCTGACCCCAATACAGAATCCTTTCTGACACGTCCGACATGGAGTAACTGAGTAAATCAGACCAACCTGGCTGTAGTGTGGCAGTGAGAGGCAATATAGAGGGGCACCATATGCTTTCTACAAGACCCTTGGAATCGAGGGACTATATGAGGAACATCTCTTTTTTTCTTTACGTTCTCATGTGCAATTATGTGAACGCAGGTGAGCCTGGTTTAGCTTTGAGGCTGCTTGTTTAGGTCAGAGTGGGAGTGTGAGGACGAATGGCTTCCGTGTCCCACCAGCAAGCCTCTTGGTAACTGAGCTGGCGAGGGGGAGAATGGGCCCACTACAGGGCCACACAGCAGGCTCAAACAACACTTATTCTACTGGCCAAACTGTCAGCCAGAACAACTTCATTGTGCCCAAAATTGGAGTTGAAAGCACGGCAGAGACTTGGAAAGAGGCGGTGGGGGGGCAGTTGGAAGGTAGGGTGAAGGAAGGAGGATGCAATGAAAGAAAGAAAGAAAGAGAAGGAGAGGGGTCTGTGGGAAACCAGGACTGGAAAAGGGGGAGTCCCAAGGAAAGTGCAGTCCTGGGGATGAATAGGGTCAGACAGTGTGAGTTCATTTCAGTGAGGAGAATTCCCATAGATGCTGCACGAGGGGCAGGCTGCCAGAAGCAAGGCAGTGGCTTCAATGAAATGTATTAAAATGCATTCTGGGAAAGGGGGTAAACTGAGGAACTTTTGAATTCAATTGTATGTTTTGTCTCCACATTTGTTCTCAGTATTCAGCCCTGACAAACACATTTCTAAGAAAACAACTTGATGGTGCATCTTACTTACTGTTTTGTGCAGCCCCTCCTACATCATCTCATGCCAGTATTAGATCTCATAAAGGGCAGCATCTCATGTCTATGTAAAAAAAAAAAAAAACAGTACCACACAGAGGCTGCCCACAAGCACAAGATGCTTCCCTGCAGGATTTCCCTGCCTCAGACCCCATGAGGGATTCCAGCCACAGGCTTTGAACTGTGATTTGTGTATAGTACAACAGAAAGCCCCCTTTAGACTGACACTAAACCAGTTTAAATCAGTCCAACACTGATTTACGTCACCATTCTCCTCTTTGTCTCCTCTCTCTTCTCCTGCTGGCTATTTCAAATTCATCCTCCTGCCCTCGGTAACTACTGCAAAAGGGTGAAGAAGTTTACTTAGTCACACTGAGTTTACGGAGACGAAGAAAGTCTGTGATTCTGTGTGTGTGTGGGCGAAGGTGTGTGTGTGTGTGTGTTCACTCTCGCGTGTCAGTGTGGCTTGCTCGTCTGTGTGTGTGTGTGTGTGTGTGTGTGTGTGTGTGTGTGTGTGCAAAATTCAGAAATGTACACACACCCCTTGTTTGATCCAGAGCTAGCCCCGCAGCTCCCAGAGACTCAACAAAAGGCCTTCTCTATCCATTGTATGAGCTGTGTGTTTCCCAGGAGAGCTCGGGCTCAGTGAGAGAAGGGCCCCAGATCGCTTTCTCCTGACATGGATGTTTATTCGCTCTATGGTCCAGCAGAACACCCTCAAAAAGGACTGGCCTTAGCATTTTGACGCGTATTACACATGGTTTCAGAAAAGAGAAGACGGGCTGGAGGGTGTGAGGAGGAAAAAGACAGACTGAGTATCTTGACAGATGAGCAGACATGCAAGACAGACAGATAGATAGAGAAAAGGGCCTGTCAGTGAAGGTGCACTCATATGAAAAAGAATATTCATGCAGCTCTCCACCATTTTATTTGCTTCTTGTCTTTACACTAGTCAGCTTTCTTGTCAACCTTGTTCATGAATGTAGATCCACGCGGTGGGTGGGGGGAGAAACCCCCCCAATCTTGACAAGCTCCCCCATCCCTGACTGCATACTAATTCTGGCAGAACTACTGAACCAATGCAAAACAAATACAAATTGCCCAGGCTGCTTTTCTATGCTTGAGAAGCAGGAGGTTAGCAGATAGTAGCTGTCTATTGTGGGTTTGCAATTAATCAGATTGCCTACTGTGGACAGAGGAGCTTACAGAGTTGGCTGTTGTTGGTGGCTGTAGGATATCTTAAAGGAAGTCTGAGTTCAAAATCCTGAGCGGATGAAGCAGGAATGAAAACAGCTCATTCATTAACCAGTCTATTAAAAGTCCATGAAATGCTCAGAGCAAAAAGAATATGTGTATCAGCTACTGCCTCAAATACTGTATCTGCTGTTGATCCGTGTGCCATCCAAATGCAGGCAATCCAACACTTTTCCCAACAAAGGATGGGTATTGATAAGATTTTATTGATATCAATGCACACTCTGTTAACTGAAGAAGGTCACTAGCGATGCCATGAGCATGTACGTTACTTTTCTTTCACCCTCTAGTTGGAAAACATTTACCTGTTGTTTATTTTCATACATTTAGAGGTTTCAGTACTTTTCACAAACAATACTTTTGATATATTTCTGTAATGTAATTTTAAACACTGTTTTCAAATCGAAGCTATATCAAGATTGCATTGATTGCATATCGATGCAATCTCCCACATATGCTAGCATCAAGCAAGCGCTATGCTAACTGGATTGTTTTTTGGTACATTAGGAGATGTACAACATGCTGAATGTACTGAATAGGAATCTTGAGAAAGAGTAACACACATTTCTCACACAATTTTACAGCTTCTTAATTAAAACTCAAAGAAGAAAATCCTGACTCAGAGTTTTATTGAGAAACTTGTCAATCTGCAAAGCTAAGCTAGCTGGAACTGAATAGATGATTGAAGGTTCATCTGCTCCGGTAAAATGCTAAGAATGTAATGTAAGGGAATCGTTTCTGAAAAGCTCGCTGCATGGAGCAGAGCTGTCCCAACACATAGGTTGATTAAAGGTTGGAAAACACACACACAAAAAAAAACCAGTCACAATTTAGCACGATCTATTTATTCAATAGCTTCTTTAAAAGCTAATGACACACAAAGCACTGTCATGTGCATAATGAACAAACACCCCCTTTTAAAGAGTAAATGAGTTATATGTCAATGCATAACACTTGTACGCTAATAAAAAAAAATTTCAATCAGTCATGAGAAAAACTGCACCCACAAAGCAATATCTCATAGTTCCTTCAGTAACATCTTGTCCACCAACAGTTAACACAAAAACATTATACAATCCTTTCTCAAACTGATGAAACATATTTGTCCGATAACATAAGCTTGACAACATATCCTTTTAAAAGTCATGACCCAAATCTATTAACTTAGCAATTCACTATGAATCAAGCAAAACAACTAAACACAGGTGTAGCAGGTATGCAGTGATAACCGGTGATTAAAGTCTAAAAGTCATTTTGGTAACCAGTGACTAGGCCTGTGTGGTTTTCACTGTTACAAAAACTGTTGGGAGTTCAAAGATTCCTTAGAAATGTCTCCTTGTTTAGTTTATGTCATCAAAAACACATTTGATGAGTAAATTTATTCTAATAGAAAGATGTAACTTATGTCTCTGTAGTGGAGTCACTTGGGTCAATCACAAAAATCCACATACTTTGGAAAGTGCTGCTACCCCCCGCCTCCCACCCCAAGGCTTCCACACTGGAGTCATTGTCGACCTACAACCTACAATCATAAAAATTTTAATAATTTACTCAACTAGTTTATAAATTTGGTGCTGACTTGCAAGGGTGACAACAGTTGATGAAGTGCATGCTCTCATTACCAGTATGAATAAAACAGAAACAATGACATTCAAGCAGAGTGCAGTCATGCTTGTAAAAGTCTCAGATCAATATGTTTCCTTCTTTGGAAAGTTGAATGGATACTGAGAATCAGAGAATACATTTCTTAAAGGATGGAAATCAAGAAGAGGGAAATAGGATCTATTATCTCTATTAAACAATCACTGATCATGACAACTGCAAGTTTTCTGTCCAGTTCTGCTTTTGACTTCATAGACATTGATTTGTCCTCAGCGTGTCTCTCTTCTGCCGTCTGTAGTTATCAAGGATGTTTGACTCCTATCCATCAAAGCGTTACGCTTTCTGCGGCAATATCTTAAAGTTTCCTTGAGATTGAGAGTGCCTGCGGTGTTAGCCATGGATCTCAGTAGAGCTCCTGAAGCAGACAGCTGAAAACAAACATGGTACACTGATACCATCTAATCTGTTCAACACCATTATCGTCTAAGATATCGCTATAGTCCCCTCCAAACCCATACGCACCCACCCTCCAAAACCAGACTTACCCCTCTCTCCCTCTACACCCTTTGAGGGAAAGGCTTGTGTGCTGAGGCTGAGAGTGAATGTGAGCCATTGTTATGGTGTAACCAGACTCCACAGCAGGTTGTTTGATCCTGTTTTGGGCCTGAAAAGGTTTTTTTTTCTTACTTGAACAACCACATCAGCTGAGAGAGTCAGACAACAGAGTCTATATGTAGAATCCTCTATCTGTCTACTACTTTTTTCTGTCTCCTCTTTTTCATCCACACTTTGTCTGTCTTTGTGAGGCTAAGTCTCACATCCAAATTCAGGTTTGAGTCTAGGGCTTTAATTACCATAAGGAGGAGCGTGCACTCATTCACACACTGTACTCAGACATGAACATATGCTTTTAGGCACACTCTGCTGCTCTAAATTTCTCCTGTATCTCACTCCTTTTTTCTTTAAACAAGATCTCCTTGTACCTCTTTTCTCCGGGATTATATTTCTTGCTTCCACCTCTGCCTTGGCAGTAGCTATGAAAAAAAGAACCTGCTGGAAAGCGTTTCGATGACAAAACCTTTAGTAAATTGTTTTGTTTGCTCACAATACTTTCCCGTGATACATCCAAGCTCTTGTTGTGTTCCTGTTTACCCAACATCATTTCATTATTTACATTACAACATAGAACCATGCTGCCGCATTGTCGACCGGTTTGGGCGCTGACTTGCACTTCTACACCTTTGTAACTGTTTTGGTATTGTGTTCTCAATTTATGATCTGTTTGTGGACAATGTGCATGCAAATATCCTCGTCCCATTATGCCGTCTGTCTTTGTATGTCAGCTTTCTCCCCTAAGAAGTATAGGGCAGGAGGGTGGGAGGGAGGGTGGAATGGTGTTGTATGTTTTGGATTTATACAGGCACACACACACACACACACACACACACACACACATACACATGCAAAGACACACCCATCTGTGCCCCAAACCCATTTCAGATGTGAGAAACTGTAACCTCATTTGCATAAGAATAATTGACACTTCAAATTAGCCTTCCAATCAAAGAGGATTCCTTTTTTTCAGCGTATGTGCAGCCACTGAGCACTGCCATGCTGGAGATTATGAAAGGGAGGGCAAAAGAGAGCACGGATGGGGAGGGGACGCGTCATAAAAGATTAACCCTTTCATTTCCTCACCTCATGGTGGAGGATTTGATGTGCCCTTTTATAGGAAATATAACTTGAAATACAGTAAAAACAGACTTTTGTAGGGGGATTATAAATGATTTCCACTCTAAATCAAGGGATCCTATGACTGCCTGGTGGTGCTAAATGGTCTCCCACATTGATAGGAATTCAACTTTGAAAGCTTTAGGTGCTCTGACTGGGTTATGTGCACGTTTGCACATCTATATTCACCTCAGCAGCATTGGGCGCAGGCCAAGAAAGTGAGCGCTATTAAGTAGAGTGTGTGTGTCAGCGTGAATGTGTGTGGATTGACGCTTTGCCCGCATTAAACCATTAAAGCAAGTGCGATGTTAAATTATTGATAATGGCTAATGAAAAGGATCAGTTCAGGATAAACTACAGGCTTAACCACGGCCCTGAGGGATGACGCATGCACACAGCCAAATACACACATTCACACAAACGTCATTCTTTTTCACAACTATTATAAGTGTTTTCCACTTTCAGTCCAGTTGTTCATCAAATTCTAGTTTAAGGCATAGATGGTCATACACTGGGACAGGGTGGCTGCTCTGTGCTTGCAGGCCTGCCCTGTCAACCAGCAGCAGAGACCCCTTCTGAGGCTGAGCTTGTCTTTCAGGGAGAATAAGGGACAGGGAATCAGTTTTCGGGGGGAAGGGGATAGAGGAAAGGGGGTTGAGGGTTATGGAGGGGGGGGCTTGGCGCCGGCCCCTCTGAAGCGCTCAGCATCCCCCCGCTTACGGGACAGTGGATGTGTCTGGGGGTATCCATGACAACACTGCTGCATGCCTGGGATATATCACGGCAACATGGCCAAGGAGTGTTTGAGTGAGTGTGTGTGTATGCAGATCTATTAGGGTCTACATATCTCAGTGACATTAATATTCACAGAGCCAGACATAGAAGCTGCCGGACAGACATGTATCACACAGCAACAGTGTTTCAGCCTTTTACCTCAACATCGGAATAGCCTTTCCATCTATTGATATCGATAGCCTTTTTGGCTGAAGGACACCCTTATCAACTCTTCACATTACATCCTAACGTGGACGTCACGTGATGTGATATCACACGTCAATCAAACTCATCAGTCAGCAGCAGAATACCAAAGACAACGGCAGAGAGAGAAAGCCTGGTTTCACTTAACGAAAAGAGGGTGCTAATTATGCAGGCAAATAAAACCTGCAATTCGTGCAAAGCTGTTCAACATCATTCCTGTCTTTATATAACTTGAAATAAGACATTTGTGAGCCGTGTTCTGGTAAATGTGGCTCATATTAGGTCTCAAAAGACCCTTTTCCCTCTAAAAATATGACATAAAGACTTGCTATGTCAGTTTTTGCAGTGTGTTGTATCCCCAGCTCCTATAAGCTCAATAAGCGGAATCGATAATGGTATTAGTATCAATAAAATCTTATCAATACCCATCCTGAAGTCTGACCCAGTTGTGGGGTAAAACACCTGCCTGCTTATAGTTCATGAAAACAGATGTGCCAAAACATTATCTCAGGTCATGAAGCAAAGGTCAAGAGTCTGTTACTCCCTAAAAATCACACACATATACACTCTCACACACTGAGCCTCACACTCACACCCCTAACCCTGCACACATCAGACTCTGTTATAATAATCCCACCTGGGACAGCCCGGGTTCACACACAGAAAGTGTCACCATAATGATGCACTGATGACTTCCTGCACGAGCGAGTGTCTGTGAAAAAGAGAGAGAGTGAAAGGTGCTTTATGTGTCACAGGTTATACACTTTTTTTTTTTCCAACCTACCGTACACCTGCCCACTCAAACATGCGCATGCACTGAGTCAACTCCAATCCTGTGGGAGTGTATTTTTAACCCCGGCTGCCTGTGCATTTGCTCAGAGATTAAAGGCCCGAATGGTGAATCGAGTAAATAATTCACAATAGCTGAAACTCTTTCTGTGTAACCCCCAGAATGAATGGGAGGAGGGGGACCAGAGAGACTTAGTTACAAAGTGGCACACAATAGCCTAGTCCAATTCTACTTAACTGTAAAACGCTCAGAGAAACAAGTAGGTCAAAAAGTATTATCCAATAAGGCAAAGAGGGCTGATTGTATGCTGGTCATGCAGAATGTGTACCGCTCTATGGATTCCTTTTTTTACGGCATGCTTGTTAGAGTGTGTATGTATATGTTCAGCTCTTACATTAAACCAATCCTTTGTTTTCAGGTACGATGACGACCCCGGAGATCACGACCCGGAGAAAAACAGCATCATGATTGGACCCTCCGAGCTACAGACGTGAAGGATATTCAGCCGATCTCAGAGGTGACTACATGCTCTCCTTTCACGCATTACCATCCTGCCCCCTTGTTATATGGGCCATATTTTACAAAGTCCCTGCTATGGATCAGCAGTCTCTGCATCCTTTTTCTGAGAGAATTCCATATAAAAGTGGCTGTAAGACATTTTGAGTGACATTGCTTCTGTCAAACGGCTGATTGAAGGAGACACAGAGAGAAATGCTGTGCTAATGAAATCGTCTGACCCACATCCTTTAGTGCTATCCATTTCTCCAAAGACACAGAAAGGGCATTTATACAGGTAAACCATGACTGGTCCCTGAAGTGAAAAAAGGGGGTATTTCAGAAGGAAGAGGAGCATCCATTATTAACTATACTGGGGTTGCTAGACACTTAGGAGATAATGCAGTGCTTCAAGCATACAAAACATAGAGCCTCCTTGGTGCTGGGGAGGCCATTGTTGTGTGTTTTCAACATGTCTGTTTCCATCCATACTGACAGATGAAAAAGAATATGTCTCCCTCAGGTTAGGAAGCACAGACATAGATGGATAGAAAAGGAAAGAAAGAAAGGGAGGTGATGAGATGGTGGTGTTGTGTGTGTGTGTGTGTGTGTGTGTGTGTGTGCGTGTGTGTTTGTGTGTTTGTGTGTGTGTGGATCAGTCATATTTTGTGCACACACAGTCTCCATATGTGTGTCTACTTCTTGCTCTAAGCCTGTTTCCAAGAATGTTTCCAAACCCACTCCACTTCAAAATTGTATACTGTAAATGAAGTACTCTTACACACAGTATGAGCACATCTGTACCTACATGCATTAATGCATGTGAATGCATCATGTCCCTGCACTGAGCCTGTATAAGCAGCCTCTCCCAGCTCAGATAGGCTTCAGTCAAGTCTTATTCTCTGCAGATCAGCTGCAGCATCAGTTGCCTCCTCATGGCGAGAGGAGGCATCTGACTGCAGTCTACTGGGAGTAGTTAGCAGAAGGAGAGCAAGGCATACAACTCCTCTACCATGTTATCAGACTTGGGGCAACACCAAGCTCTACTTTCTGCCTTTGTCAAATTCCCCATGGGAGACTTTGACTTGAAATCCTTTTTTGTGGGTGAGGGGAGACCACTCCCAAATATTTCAGTATTTTTCTGCATATTGCACATTGTGATGGAGAGCATGACAACTATCCATGTGTGCAGATTTACTCTGAAAATCTGGGTCTACCGCCATTGAGCAATCTCCAAAACTAGAGGCGCAAAAGTTGTTTTTCTTGCACTTAAATTCAAGATATGATCATTTGTGAGCTTGAGGATCTGTTAAATTATTTTAATTAAGGCATATGATCTGAAAAAAACTTTGTCTTTCTTTTATGTTTTGGCTTCTTTTTGGCAGTGAAAAAAAATGGCGTTCTTCAATCACAAACCTTTCCACCAAAAGCAATCAGTCTGATTCAGTTGTACAGTAAAACTGCTGACATGATGAACACCTACCAAGATCAGATCTTCGTGCCTGGCTAATGATTCTAGCATTCATTGCTTGATGTAACCAGATTATCTCATACTCGCAGCAATGTGCAAAGCCTTGGGCTGATGTGCAGAGAAGCACATGCCCACACATACACACATTGCATACACTAGCTATAAACTGCAGCGTTTGCAGAGAAGATGAGGAGAATGCATAGAGGGGCACATGTAGCTTTGACTAAGATCAGCTGCCACAGATAGACAGGGCAGGCCAGCCAGTGCAGTGTGTGCCCTTGAGGTGCTGGGAGCGGGCAGCAGGCAGAGGTTTGTGCTCGAGTTGTCTGAATCCACCTCCCTTCATCTTTTAGAGTTTGGCTGTTGATGGCCCAGGGACCTCCTGCCAACCCTGAACTGCTCTGTACTGTCAACTAAACATCAGAGAAATTTGTGCAAAGAGGCAGCCTGGCCAAAACACTACCTCTGTATATTCTGAATTCCTGGAAATAACAGAGATTTGCTGACTTATAACAACTTGCAATGATGCTTCTTATTTTCAGAGATTTCACATGTCTAGCAACATAAATCAGCTGTTACAATGGAGATAACTCCAGAAACACCTCCATTAAAGTCATGAGGGGAGTTGTTCTGAAAGGGATACTAGTGACAGAAAATGTCTCAAATTCTGCCAAAACTGCTGGGTCCAGCAACAGCATGTAGAGGTCTGTGCATTAACCCATACAGTGACTTATTTTGCCCAAACAAGAGCATCAAGTGGACTATAGTTAGAAAAACTATTTTAAAGCAATAGAGATGGACTGATTTTTGGTTGTTTTTCTTACGCCAATAGCAAGCAAAAACAATGTACAGTAGAACTAGCTGTGAATATAATGTCAGAACAAGGGCTGCAGCCAACGGTTATTTTGATAATCAATTAATCTGTCAATAATTTTTTTGATTAATCAATGAATCACAAACATACACCTTATTCGTTCACTTCCCTTCAAAAGCCAGTGTTTGACAACAGTCTGAAAAGGCACAATAATAGGAGGTTGTTTCTCTCTTTTGTTTAGGATGCAATCCATTAAGACGGTTGTATAACAGTGCTATGTGAGAGGCTGTCAGCCAAAAGTCATTTCTATGACAGGGATCTGTATGAGATAGCATGCATGTGGCTGGCTGGTGGGCAGAGGAGGTGGTTGTGTGTGTCTGCGTCTGTGTGTAGTGAGCCTAAGAGGGAGTCTAAAACTCTTCACTGCAGCTCGCGCTTATGATAGTCTCATGAAATTCTCATACTCATCAAACAGTATGACCAGCTAACAGCAGGACCCAACACAAGTTCTCAGGTCTCGATGATCGATTCATCATTGCAACTGTAGTCAGAACCATACACTGTCTAATAAATGGACGTCAACTCCATGACGTCACCTGTCTGTCTCTGAATGGGGGTTGTCTCAAATCACATACTTCCATAAATACACTTACATGAAGTACCCTGTGTTTACTCTGCACATATCACATCTGTGTGTAAAATCCTACAGGGTAGTGTTGTCCAAAATTAAACACTGCGGCCTAGCACTTACAGAAAATACATCCACATCTCACAACCATTCACAGGTGCTCATCTGTTACTGATTAAATGCAACCGTCAACCATTGTTTGATCTGTCACCGCCCCTTCCTCTAACTAGCCAATATGGCAACCACTGAATACGAGCTATGTCAACACTCAACTTTTTGACCATATTGAATGTGCTAGCTGAGAAATCAAAGGGCACTGCGCTTTTCCATAATGTCAGTGTGAGCGCACTTATGCACTCAAATTTGCAAATGAAACTGCAAAAGTACATGACTTGGGACGCAACTAGTGTTTTGGAGCAAATTTTCGTTGAACATGGGGTGGGCTGTTGTTTACACAACAACGTGTCATAGTGTTTCACCCTAAAACACAGGAAAGCACAGTAGAAAAAAATCTGCATTTACGCAAAAAATGCTGCGGGACTTAAAATGCTGTAGTACGCATGTCAGGCCTGAGGACGGCAATATAACTATACGAGCCATATACACAACAACAGTATAGAGGCCAGAAAAGAAGAGTGCAGCTCATCTGGAGTTTACCTTAAAAACTTCTTCTCCACTTGTAGAAATAGCTCAATAATTGCATATTTTGGTAGAAGGCAGTCAGTAGATTCAGCAGCACAAGAACAAACTGTAGGTCGCCATTATTGTTGTTGTTTGGTTCGTGCATGGCACAGTGGAGATTCAATGCACACACGCCGAGCTGAGCGTGATGTCAGCGTTTCACCCTAAAACACCAGCTTTACATTTACACAGAGACAGTGGACAGTGTTTCAGAAAAAGAGAAAGTTCTAGACAATTTTCATTAAAGTAAGTGTAATAAATAAACTTCCATCAGTGTGTTCTTGTCATCATATGCCGCCTGAAAATCTCTAAATTTATCAGCTGTTGTGGCACGAATGATTCACCGAAGATCAGACTTTTTATTCTTGCCAACATGCAAATGAAGCAAGAGGCACATTGAACTTGAGGCAATAGCACATCTTTTTTGTATACATAATTTGTGTCATGTCTGTCATCCAACACAAACTGCCGTCCAACCATGTATTTATGTGGTATTCCCTCATGAAGATTATACAATTTGCATCAAGTGTGAACACAACATTAAGTGGACATTATTGAGAGAAATGTTACAGAAGAGAATTCCTCATTCCTACATTTATTTTCTTTTTTCTGACAGACTCTACTATTACATTATGAAAGGAGCCAGCCAACACAGAATTGATAGCAAACCTATAGATAACCGGGGTTCATCTCACAGTAGTATTGGAGTGGTACCTATCAGCACAGGTTTTTGAAAGTTTCAGTTCCAGAGAAGAAAAAATGACATGGAAACAGTATCTTAAAATGACGTGCTGCTTTGCTTTTGTGTTGGATGTAGACAATGACACCACAGATTGAAGATTTAGCAGAGCCAGCTAGACACTCTAACAGTCTCAAATGACCCCAGCTGTTCTGTACAAGGTATACATTCATATTGGGCTCCAGAATACCTCCCATGCTTCTCAGCAGGCTCTATAGTTTGGAGGAAATGTAATACCATAATGTCTTTCGGTCGGAGGGGAGTGTCAGGTATGGCAGGAGTAATGGAGGGAGGGCTGGAGGAGCAGGTAACCCAGGTTAGGCAGGGTGTAAAGGGGATCCGATAAGGCGTTCCCCAGACCCTACAGTCTCCCAGTCTCCTCTATGAGAGAATAATAAGCAGCTGTAACCCTGAGACACTCCCAGGACTGTGTCCTCAGCTACAAAAAACCTTCAGCAGGCGTCTTATCAAGTTCTAAGGATATCACGTAAGACAATACATGTGAGAAGTGCAGGGTGAACAATGGGAGGAAAGTGCAGCGTGATATGAGGGGGACTAATGTCAGCGGCTATTGTCAGGGCCTTTGTCACTGTCAAGTACACTGGGAACTCACAGCTCACTGGATTCCTTTCATTGGGGGCTCAAGCTTTGGGATGTGTTGAAACTCTACAAGTGCTGTCCCTCATGCTTTAGCAGTGGCTAACTCCACACTGAGGTCAGGTGAATGAAACTGTTAATAGCAGCTCACTGTGAGACCTTCTGTCATATTTCTGAGGAAAGTCATTAAAAGGGCTTACGAGTTGTTTTAACTGACCCAAAGATTCATTGAATGGTTTTTAATCATGTCGTTATTTCTTTTTGTAGGTAACCTGAGTCTGAGGCTAAGACAGGGAGATTCAAGATGGCCACCCACGACACTTGGACCTGACCTAAGATGTTCTGCCAACTTGAAATGCAAATGCACCAATATCTTTTCAAATTCCTGCCACAAACAAATACATTGACCTTGTGTTTGTGAATCACATTTCATCACTTACATATGTGAGAGAACTACCTGTATAACCCATATTTATAACCTGTACTTGATGGAGTCTAACAAGTATACTTTTTGACAGCTAAATAAAAGCTTTTTTTTACCCTGAGGTGATGTTTGAGTTGAGTTATTTTCTCCTTGTTGTGTACTGCTTTGGCACTCCAGGTAGAGAACAATGTGCTTGACATAATTGGGTCCTATTTGGTTATGAAAAGAGCATGCGTGCTGATAAAAGCAGGCAGAGTGATCAAAGCAGTGTGCGTCCTGATCAAAATCCAACACCTGACACAGTTGTAGTTAATCCAGACTGACTTAGGGATTGTGGGGAAACAGATTTCAGACAGTACCCAGAAGCTCCCCTGTCACATATCAGCTCTTTTTCACAATTTGAGCTGTTTTAAGAGTACTACTGCATGCCTATCAAATCAACGCAGTAAGTAAGAAACAATAATTAGAAAATGGAAGTCTTCCTCCTTACTCAGACATGTTTTTAAAAGAAAAATAATCTTACTCCCGTCTTCCCGTCAAAGTTTCCCCAAATATTCTGCTCAGCTCCAAAAACCGCACAGAAGCAGGATCTGTAACATCTTTGACAAATTGTTTCTTAAGGAAAAGAAGCCTAATTTTTCTCCCTTTTCCATCTTTCATCACTCTCCATTCATCTTTATGTGCCTTTCCCTTTTCTTCTCCTTCCTAATCATATTAATTCTCTCCGTCCTGCCCTACTTAACATTCAGGCTGACTATATTTTCTCACACCACCCCATCTTCATTTCCTTCACCAGCATCACTCTTTCCCTTTTTCCTACAACCGTCTTTCAGTCCTGTCTTTTCCCCCCCTCTGCCCCCGCCCTCACCCATTCTCTGTCTACCTTTCTCTCCCCTCTCTCTCCCTTGTATCTCTCCCCTCTCAGATGTCAGATCACAGTCTAGTCTTCCGCTTGCCCTGTCATCACATTTTTCACACAACCCCATCCCTTAATTGGGCCTGTATCATCATATCATATCATGTAGAATATCTGATCACAGCAAGAGATGAAAGATGGCCTCCTCCTATCCTCTCACAGACAGACAGACAGACAGACAGACAGACAGGCTCACACACTGTGGGCTCACAAACACATAAAGCAGCACAGGTGTACTCAACCACAAACACACATATTGGTGGTCGTATGGGACAAAAATCAGAACTGATAGCTGTGTCTGTTTACATTTTTACACCTTATGTTTGCACCAAGTTGTCAGTGTGATTGTTGCACTGTGACAGGTGAGATGGTGTGTATTCCAAGAGTGTCCAATGATGTTTGTATCAACCGCTGGTGGCTTTTGTGATGAGACAAAGGATGCCCTGGAGCCAGTGTCACATCTACAGGTAACTAGCAAAGTAAAGGAAACACCAACAACAGAAAAAAAAGTGTCCTGTGAGTGCTACAATAGCTACAACTTGTCTCTGGATCAACTTGAAGGATGCAACAGAAAATCTGGTGGGAAATATCCGGACACATCTGCTGCTGGCAGAAGACACTAAACTTCAAGAGTCGTGCCTGTGGGCTTCTGGTTTGAACTGTTTTCATTTTTTTATAAGCCATGTCCATCTAATTAGACAAAAGCTTCTGTGATTAATAAAATGCAATACAGAAATTGTTTTTTCTTTCAGGACTGCCACACAGCTACGCAATTTTAATGTCCTACATTGTCATCTTTCACAAGACCCAGGGCTTCAGCTCAAAGCTAAGGTCAAGATAAACTCTGGGGGGAAACTGTGTAGTCTACATGAGTCATCTTAACCTCACTTTTTAGCTCCTGATACCATATTGCAACAGGTGGTGTCAAAAATTGGGAAGTTGAATTCAAATTACCATAACTCCTCAACAATTTGGGCCAGCAAGAAAATTTAAATGACTTTTTAAAGAAGAAAAAAATAAGCTTTGTGGCATCCTTGATTCAGGGATGGGCCAGGTCATGAAGGAAAGACTGGATGCATCCTTCGTAGCTCAAGAGATGAGGGATGTATCTGTCAGCTGCACTTTAAGAAGCCATCAAAACTGGGACACACTGTTGTGACGCAAGTAGTTTTGAAATGGATCCTTCAAATTAGGACAACTTTTGCCACTGTGCGGATCTGGAGAGCGGTCGAATTTTAAAAGTATGTTGTGATCAAAGGATGTTTGACTGTAGTTTGGCAGTATAATGTTAAGCATTGCAACAGAAAGAAGTGGGTTGTATCATTTTAAAGAACTTTTTTCCCTGAAAAAATTGTGGCTCAATATGACTACAATTGATTTTGATAAAAAAAAGGCTTCAATGGTTTCATGTGAATGCACAAGCTTTTAATCATAAAACTAACCTTGCTGAGCCATTGTTTTGATTGCATTGAAATGATTAATACTTTTTCTTTAATTTCATCTATCAGTTAAAGCAAATATACTGAACTAATTATACTATTGTGCTTCTGTTACTCTGAAGAACACAAGCAGGTTTAAAGCCACTAACTCTTGTCACACTTCCTTTTAGACCTATAACATCATATAGAGACAGGTTGAAGCATATGCAGATCTCTAGCATCATAACCAAGCTACAACTTCTACATCTACATCTTTCAGTACAACTGAATCCAACCAAGAGCATTGGCGAACCACAGAAATCTCTGATGGCCCTCACTTAGAATTTATTTCCTGGGGGTTAGAGAAAACTGTGTAGGAATTTCACTTTAGACAGAGTTTTACAAAATTAGTTTTCTTTTTGCACTGAAGTGTTTTTGGCACAGGAACATGACCTTGGTAAAGCTGGTGGGGAGAAGTAAAGAATTTTAAACCATATTATATGATAGAACTTATTTTGCTCCTTATTTGACACATTCCACTTTTTTCTACCAGACAGCACAGTATTTCACTTTTATCTACAGATAGCAGGACTTTGTGTTATCTTATTTTGTTGGGGAAAAAATTCACAAGTACTACCCGCCCCATGATCCCAAAAGAAGACAAGATACAGCACTCCAAGTCTGGAAACTTCCCCGGTGAGAAAAATGAGGTCTACCTTTGGTGCGCATTTAACACTGTGGTTATTCCTCTGAAAGGTGTAAAAACTTAAGGGGCTGCTGGCTACAGCATAACAACACTATCAAATCCAATTCAGGGATATGAAAACACTTCAGAAAGCAGCATGTTCAAGTACACACCTGAAATCTGATTCAGTAGAAACTCAAGTTTGATATGAAATTCAGAGGTTGGTGAGGGTTGAGGCAATTCTTAGACGAACTAAAGATTTCAAATAGAAACGTCTGCCGGAAATTGATTGTATTTTTACCAAACAGATCTGAAAGTTGAAATACGGCTTTTTCTGTAGAGCTTTGGTTCCATTATGTTGTTTTTGTCATTTACCACAAAGACTAATAAGACACACCCCTCTCCATCAATGCCGCCTATCAAGCATCAACTGTGATCTGAATTTATCCAGATGTGTATGAACATGTATGATTTCTCATGAACCACATGCGTCTGCAGTTATGTAACACTTTGTGCACACTTAAATTGAGTGATGTGTAAATTTCAATCAACTTATAAAAGAGAGTGGCTTTTCAGTCATAATTTTTTGAACAAATTTGGATTTCCCATGTCAGCTCACCCTTCCTAAACTTTCCAAAAGAACCATGAAACTCCGTAAATCCCTAATAGTTTGTACATTACCCCTGTTGGGAAGATCTCTGCAGCTAGTTAGATTACTAGGTTTCTCTGTTTTTGAGAGTGTTGGTGATCGTCACTTCTTACTCACAGGATCCTAACAACCTACCATCACCAACTGCTGAGACATGCTGAGACTGCCGAGCAGAAGGACAGAAGACATTGTCTCCAACATGTTGTGTGAATGTACATTTGTTTGTGTGCAAGTGTGACACATGCGTGTGAGGGTGTGGGTCTCTCTCCTTGTACTCAGTCGAGAGTGATTGATTTTGAAGTGTAGAATCTTGACAGAGTGTTCAGCTATCCCAGGAGGCACGAGACCAGAGGGCCGAAACAGACGAGCAGCCTTCACTTTCTTCTTCCTCTCTCTCCGTTCTCCCACCTATGTCTTCCTTCATTCCCTACATACATCCCCCCTTTTTTCAATCTAACCCTTTTTCCTCCCTGCTATTTCTGCCCACCTCTCTGATGGGACTATTGATATGTAACATTGATATTTATTGCGGACTAAAATGAGCTGCCGTCTTGCAGGTGGTGGGTGGGGATTCCTGATGTGGGTCAATAAGAGACAGGCATGCCTGGTGATTTGCTTTGAGGGAATTCACAGCTGCTGGAGCTCGCACTGCTGAGACGTACTCTGTGTCAAACTGTCATCCATAGGAGGAGGAAAAAAAACTGAGATGTGAATTGGAGGGGTCTCAGGAAATATTACAGTTTTTCAATATTGTTTAAATAGAAGAGCTTGTGCTCTCTATAACCTGCTCGGTCACCTATCACCTGCTGTCTGTGGCTATATGTACTTATAGTCTATAGGTGCGAAACAAGGGGGAGGACATAAGGAGGTCCTGATACAGTGGAAGAAGAAAATGAATCCATATGATCTCCTTTCTATGGTGGAAATATGAAAATCAATTTACACCAACACATACAAAGCCACCACAGTCATTAGTTTTTCAACTAGATGTTTCTTAAAACTGATCTTCAAATTATCTCCACAATATATTTCCCTTACGAGAACAGAAATTCGCCCGGAAGTAGCACTCAGGAGATCCCTGATGGATTCTATAAAAGAAGCTCGAATAAAGCCGTGCAAACTCAAGATTTGGATCCTTGAATTTTACTCCACAGCATCTTCAACCTGCTGGCTGTCACAAGGACTAAAGGTAACAAAACAGAGGCAGCGTTCCTCTCTGCTCCGCCATTAGTGATGTCGTGTCACCCACTCCTGGGGCTCTGGCTTTGTTTTCCCATCATGCCCTCGCTGCCTGCTGGTTGGTTTAAACAAGCAGCATTCTTCTTCAGCCTTTCAATTATACCATGCCCTGCAGCAGCACCCTGCACCCTCTATACACACCAAGAAGAGAGCTAAGAGAGTAGGAGGGATTGATTTGAATTTGGTGTATAATGGGTGCTCTGCAGTGTCTGAGTATTGGTATTGTCATTGGTTGGTTCTAAATCTTCATTTCTATATTAGGTTTTGTTTGCAGTGACACACCTGTACATAAGAACTGGGAAAGATTGGGTTACGCCTTGGAGGGCGATCTGGATAAAGACACTTTGTCGTGAGCCTGTGCTCTGGAAAAAAATGAGGGTGTAAAAGATGAAATATTAAATGTCACATCACCAGTGGTAATGTTTATTATACTAAAAAACACAATCTCCCCTAATTCACAAATTTACTTCTTCCATCTCTGTCCCAGTATCTCTTCAGTCCATTCCTCCCTGCCTCCTCGTCTCCCAGTCCCACGGCAGCTCGACACGGGTCAAGTTCTCTTATTGAAAGGGTGCGAAAGAGGCTGAAACCCTACAACCACAAAAGCAAACCGTCTAGACAAGGCCTCCCAGTCCTGACCCCTGTTAGACCCTGTCCCCCCAGGGGCCCATAATACCTTTGTTTCCATGTTGATAAATTCTATTTCCTGTTGCACTAGTCACACAACAAAGACTGTGACACCCAAACTTAGAAACTTAGACCACCAGCATGTATGGAGTGAACTCTGTGACTTTTGGGAAGTTAAAATTATGAAGCCAGGACTCTGTGGATATGACATCAAACAGCATTTTGAGAATACTGATATTATTTGGCAAATCAGGGGTGCAAGCACACTTAGTGCTACCTGCTACCTACAAAAAAAATGGAATGAATTTGCAAAAGTGAAAATGAATTCATTGATTGGGCAAAATAATGGTCCAATTTGCTCCAAATTATGTTAAGGAGCAGATTTGTCTTGGTGTGATTTGAATGTGTCTGGTGTGATGTTGACGGAGGGTCCTTGGTTCCCACAGACGAATGTCTGGATTTTGGGTCTGGGGGGGTTCAGTCTGGTGATTTTGGTGTGAATTATCATCCTGTCACACGGTGTAAATTAGCATACAGCCTTAGACAGAGTACACACAGACCACTTCTATTGAATGACCCACAGGGGAACACGGTCTGCTGGCCTAAGACTCAAGTCTGTTTCAGCATAGGGCTTGATCATGGCTAGATGTTATGCTAATTAGCCGTTGTTTGTACATACATGTGTGAATTCTACCACTGTCAGGTTGCTACGCTGATTGTCTTACCAGACACTAAGTGTTTTTAATGGACAAAGTAGTGTATGCATAAACAACATGAGTGACATAAATTTAGAAGAATATATGTGTAAAAAAAATCAGACAAAGAAATGTCATCTGCACTTAGACACCCTTTCATATTTGCCAGAGCACTCATCACACCGCCTGTAGTTTCTTTAGACTTCTTGATGAAAGATTTATTTTTCCTTGATAAATGCAGGGGAAAAAAACATTTAGGAAACACCTTCAAATTCGTCAAATGTTCAATTTTTTAACATTTTTTAATTTCTATTTTAAAGTCATTCCTGTGAGAAATAAGAACATTAAAGTCAGATGTGGACAGATGTTTTTAAGTCTGAATGAATAATATGTAGTTTCAATAAAGAATTCCAAGATGCTGTTCTGAAAAACATCTATTTCTGTTCTTTGTCGTCTGCTTTTTCAGCCATCACACCAGCATAAAGCTCGAAGCTAAAATGTTCAAACTAGAGATAAAAGCAGCACAGGGTCTTGCTAGATTTCTTCTATTGTTCCTCTATGTCTTGTCCTCCCCACTCCATCTTCTGCCTCCCCACAGAGGGCCGTGAAGTGTCTGAGTCATTCTCGATTACAGTATGTATTTATAGACAGTAGAGTCAAGACCCAGGCCCTGTGTATGAGCATGTGTGTGTGTGTGTGTGTGTGTGTGTGCGTGTGTGCGTGTGTGGGCGTGTGTGTGTATCTGAGTGTGTGTGTGTAGCTGGCCAACCAACACTGCCTAAAACTACGAGGACCAGAGTCCAATGACTCACCTTCGCTACTGGACAAAGCCACCAGGAGAGCTGACGTCAACCTGTCCTGAGACTTAGAGTTACTGCTCGCTGCGACCTCACTCTGATACAGGTCGGAGGGACAGAGTGCTACACACTGTCTGTCATGTCTGAGATTAAAGACGCTGCCTCATTTCCTCATTTTCCAAGCACAGGTCAAAGTAAATATGAGGTTTTGCATTGTGTAAATGAAGCAGATGAAGCTGCAGTTAATAGGGAGCCATTCGCAAATTATTTATGTCATGACTGTGTGTGTCCTAATATACGCATACTTGAATAATCCTTCATGCTCAAGCTTTGAGGGCTAAGGCCTTCGTCTTGTTGATGTTTGAACATCAACTCAGGAGCCTATGAGACCAGCAGCTGTCTGTCCTTGATGGGGGTGGGGGGGTGGGGGGTGTCTTTTTTGGGCGGGAAGGCAAGAAGGTGGTGAATGCCTTTGCGATGAGAGATGAGGCATATTGAAAACTATATTAAATTACCCTGATTAACAATTTAGCCACGATCAGGCTAGCCATGGGGGTGCTGTATGGGGAGGCCCACCGACTATTCATCCCAACAGCGCCGGGGTCGAAAGGTGCCCCAAGTTCACAGGCTCTGTCCCTTTGTTATGCTAACGCCCTATCCCAAATCAGCTGCCCGCTCCGTGGCCAGACACAAGCACTTCCCTGAGAACTTTCAGGGAGTCGTCATTCCATTTCAACTTGAACCCCACCACCACCGCTGCCGCTCCCCAACACACATACACAGACCCTGCTGCCAAATTCCAAGCACAATTTAACATTTTTCTAATCAAAATCAAATTTAACATCTTTTTTGTGTATTATTTTTCTTATTGTTCAAAAGCAAGTAAAGAACAAAAGTTTAATGTTCATTCATTCTATCTGTTCTCACCAACAATGAAATGTGTCACTTCCCAAGTTTCAAATAAATAGGGGAAAATGCCTCTTTCATTTTAGGTACACGTGTAAACTGAGGTAATAAGTCTCTTGATATCGGAAAAAAAACCTTTAAAAGGTTAATTATACTCTCCCTGTCTCAAGGGACGGATAATCAATACACTTTAACAGGCGGGTTGATAAGGCATGTGGTAGAGGTCAAGAGTCAAATGCTGGTCAAACACCCTTGACATGAGGTCAAAGTCTTTAGGGTTAACATGCCGTTGATGCACAGTCACAAGTGTGACGAATCCTGATTCAATTCTGACAACATTGTGGTTATCTCTATTTCAGAATTTTTTATGACAGACATACGTCAGACTTTTCTTATAACTATGGCATCTTTATTATGTAAGATAAATCATATCTCATTATTCTTACATTCATTGCAAAAAAAATTGCATCACGTTCTTTATACTATTTTCCTAAATATAGTAAATTCGCAGACACAAATTTCAAAATTCCATATCCTATTTGTTGGTTAAACATCCATTTACACATGTATTCCTCATCTCCTTTACACCTCTGTCCTTGACATCAACTCTGACATTAGCTACACACAAAATGGGCAGCAATGCAAGCACTAAACCACATGAAAACAAATAAAAAATGTCTCAAAGAAACATGCATTATAATTATATACCACTGTTAAGAAGAAACTGATTATACACAGCCATGGTCCTGAGTTGTAGGCGTGTATAACTGCCATCTTCTCTCTCACTAGCGCTCAGCCAAAACCTCAACCAGGAGAGGGAGGGAAAAAAAAAATCCTCATCAATGCAAATTAGAGCCCACAACCTGGGGAGCCTTGCTTGAGTCACCGGTTCTCCAAAAAGCCAAAATCATAGGCTTTCACCTCCAAATCTTGTTGTCATACACGACTACAGATGCTCCATATTAACACAGGATAGTCAGTCATATCCATGGATTAGTCTGCAGTCACTTACAAAACCGTCTCCGCACTCAGGCTGCCACAAGAGAAAATAAGGACGCTTCTAATTCTGCCAGCATAATTGCCTGATTATAATGAGCTTCTCTCTCTCTCCCCCCTCTCTCTCTCTCTCTCCCTCTAGCTCTTCCTTTATTTCTCAGTGTGTCTGTTGCTTTCTTTGCACACACACACGCACATTCACAAACTGTGGCCTAATTCTGATATAAATCAGTTTTTGATTGAATGTGTGTGAGAAGGGGGGGGCTCTTCGTTAATATCTCCCAGTGCCGCAATGGCGCTGTGCTTTGTTCGGTTGAATCCTGTATTTAGGTTGTATGAGAGTAAGAAAGCATTTAGTTAAATATACTGTAACACAACAAAAAACAGCAGTATAAGCCATAATGACAATTAACACTGTTCCAGCGATCATTTTTTGCCTTGTGTTTTTTAAACTGTGGCAGGAATGTAAGGCAGATATGATGCCACACACATGCCACTGTGCCTTGCAGTCTATTGTTACATATAAGAAAGAAAAAAGAGAACTGCAATGCATGACTATTCTAACTTAAAAGACAACAAAAATCATATCAGTTCAATGGGGAAAAAAAGGCTCTGACTCACTTTTGTGCATTATAATTCAAAGACCTCAGTTTATTTGTCAAATGCTGTCAATTATTTATCAAAAATATCCGTGTCAAAGGTTTTCACCCTTTGATTACTTAAGGCCTCATAGATTAAGATATCCTCTTTGCGTATCAAAATATGTCAGAGAGGCTAAACTATTTGAAATACAACTAGGTTTTTTGAGTTTTAATTTTGTTCATTTTTATCATGCTTTTTATTCAGTGTAAACCTGAGGAAATTATCATGATCTAAAATGTAGATTTTTATTACCGCGGCAGCATTCCTCAAACAGCACGGGAATTAACTACTCATCCTTAACGGTTATAATTAAATGAACATAGACTGGCACCGTTATGCAAAGCTGTGTCGCGGCACATTATTCTCAAGTCTTGTATTTTTTTTCATATGGTATTATATGATGTATAAAAAGCACTGAAGTCAGCAACATTTTATTCTATTTATAATATTCATTATTGTTGCCATTATAACTCAAATTTAAGTTGCTCTACTTGTCTAGCACGCTCATTTACATTTTCAGCATTTGTAACCAAAATTATGTCTGTTTTGACAGGACAAAAAGAAATGTTTAGAAAGACATCACTGATAAAAATGTATGTTTCTGCTGTACAACACTTTCAATGTACAAGAATAGTTTGAAATAATTGAGGGTTAATTCTTTAACATCATAATCTTCTTGAAGCGTTAAAAAAATCACTTTATCAAAAATGATAGAGTACATGCAGTTCTCTAAATGAAATGCAGGAGAGAAAGTAAGAGTTGTAGACTGCATACTGTTACTCACTCAAAGTTCTGAAGTAGTTGTTATTCTGTCTGCAATGTTTTCACTTTGGCTATAGCATACATTTCCTTGTTCCACCAGGATTTGTTCTTTCATCCCTCTAAAGCTGTCTAAGCTCAGACGCGGGCTAAATGAGCATGGCCACTCATGAATGCTGTTGCTTAATTACAATCTCTGATGGAAAAACCGCTGAGGGAGACACTTGAACACAGCCACACGTTGGGATGGAAACAGAAGCTTTTTTTTTCCTCAGAGGAAAAAAAGAAAACGTAAGAAAACAACACTTAATGTTTGTGCGCGCATGTATGGGGGTGGGGGGTGGGGGGGTGATTAATTGAAACTGTTGTATTTTACCCGGTCTCCACATAAAATGCAAATGAGTGTGTGATTCATTTTAATACAAAGGTTGATCGATTGAACAGAGTCTGAAAGGCCTTACTGTGCCAGATGCTGAAACAAAGAGTGGAATACAGCGCAGTTTTGATTGGCATGTACATACAGGATGTTGCTCAGTGATGATAAACTGGGCAAAAGATACATATATTTTTTTTGTTAAAAGTGTGGAAAAACAACTGCTGAATAGCTATGACCTTGGGAGAATAAAGGTAATTTTTTTCTTAGTGTTGCTGTTTTATCAGACTATGGTATAGGGGGTTGTACATCAGCACCATACAACAATCAAAGAAGGGAAAATCACATATTTATTTTGCTAAACAAAGACATCAGTCCAGCATTCACCTTGAAGTAAACACAAGATTTCTGATCCTGATGCTGGGAAAACCTGCATTAAATTGTCCATCTAAATTTCACACTGCAGGTCTCTATGCAGAATATCCGTGGTAAACTAAGTGTGAGCTCTGAAAGCCACATTACTCTATTTAAGCAAAAAGCACCCGGTTTCTGTAAAGGAACTCTACGCAACACATAAATTATTCAGGAGTATTTGCATTTGCATTGTAATTTGCATTCTTGTAGATTACAGAGAATGGTGAAGGAGGCGCTGCACCAAAGAGAATTACATTCTGAACCAATTTCTGTCTTACTGCTGAAGAGTTGACATGGATTTTTGTTCTATTTTCTTCCTCTGCTTCGAGGTATACTGCTGAGATCAGTGACACACATTTCAAACTGCTGTTTGATTAATAAAAGAAGGAAACAATGTTTAATGCGTAGCAGCACTCACACAAAAAGAGCTGCCATTAAAAATGAATACTGACATTGAACAATGAGTCTATTTGATTGACTAGGCTGAGGTTTTTACTGTAATATTCTCATCATATATATATTGTAAGACTTGTGAGTTGAGGCTCAAAGGAGCTAGCACGCTCAGAGGAGATGTCATATGGATTAAACACTAGGAAAAAGTGTGAAACTCTCGCGGTACACTGAAGATCCTGGCTATTATGTTTCATCTAAAAATAACAAGCCTGACTAAAAAGAACAGACAACACTGAACACAAGCTCCAGAGAGAATAGAGTTCAAACAGCAGCAGTAATAGTGCTGAGTGTGATGTGGAATACAACGAGGACGATGTACAGTATGAGCACACCTTCAATTATAAATGAAAGGAGTATCAGGGAGAAATGTATAGAATAACCCAGATACAGAAATACTAAATCGAGCCACCTTTGTGGAAAGACGCATATTTTGAAAATCATCAAGATTTTACTTGTCCTGATGTATTTTTTTGTCCTCATATGAATTACGCATCACTTTAGCTTATCTGCATTCAATGCTGTCATCATTATGTGTAAAGCGGCCATCATAACAGACACCTCCTATAGGCCTCTGGGCAGAATGTTAATCAACACAGAGGTTAGGCTGAGACAGTGTGGAAGCACACACCTGCAGTGTGAGTGTTCATCCACATGCCAGGAGGGACTGGTGTAATGTATGGAGGGGGTGGGGTATGTATGCCTGCAATGAGGGAGGTGGGCTGAGCCGACAAATGCGCATGCGCAAGTCCAGTCATGATGATGCATAATGTCACCCAGTTTCCTAAAAAGCCAACGTAAACAAACACAATGCCCAAGTGTGACCAACTGTCATGATTTAAAAATCTCAAGAAGTTTAAGCACCAAAAAGGCAACAACTAACCCTGGGTGTGCTGCGTTTCTCATTCAGCATTTCTTAACAAAAAAAACACACAAGTCCAACACATTTGCACAAAGGTGAGAATAAAGATAATTCAAACAACCTCAAACAATAACAGTCAGAATCAGAGTCAATGCAGATTTGACACTTCTCTTAAACAGTAGCTGGAGCTAAGGCACAGTTTCAAACTTTAGCCTGAGACACACACAAAAAGACAGAAGTAAATGACACTTAGCTTATTATGCTTACTCACCGAATCAATGTATGCGCTCTCACTGTCATCTTCATTATTATCTTCTTCATAGACTTCGTGACTTCTTCCGCCACATTAGCATTCCCGCTTTCCCACCTTTAAGGTGATGAATACCTCATTGATGGCTAATTAGTTGCGAACAAGAACTTGTTGCTCCGTTTTCTTTCGTTTGTTGTCGTAGCTGTTGTTTTTGATGACAAGTGGCCCGGAAAACCACTCGAGAGACTTGCATGAATCTTATTTCGACATGAGTTTATTAGTAATACTTCTTTTTTACTACAAACGCAAGAAAATTTAGCATTCTCGCCATCATTTATTTTACTGAAACGTCATCACGTACACAGAGCGTTGCATTGCACGCTCCTATGCACAACCGTGATTAAGTGCTTTAATTGGACGCAGTACATGTCCACAAACTGCGACAAACCTTAAGGAGAGGGGGAAGAAAAAGTCACTTTTTGGCAATCTAAGCGGTTGCATTAGCATTAGCATTTGCAAATATTAATACTTTAGGTTTCCCAGACATAACTCCCTGACTGCCCAAGCAGGGGTAGGTAGTGGTTTGCCATGATGCAAAATAGGGTATCGTTACCTAGGATACCAAGGAGATATGGGGCCAACATCAGTTGGAAATCTCAATACTGATTCTATTTACATAGAAAAGAAGTGTCAAAATTAGTCAAAAATGAAACACAATCACTAAATCAAATTTTTCTGTTCATGAAAAAAAGTAAACAACTTCTTTTTCAACCAGAAAACAATCATGCACTTTAATTTTTTTTCAGCTTTGTTATAAAACAGTAAATTTGAATGTTGATGGATAACAATTGTTATATTCCAGCATTAAATGTATCATTTTGATCAAAGAGCTTGCACATATGGTAGATAAACTTTTACAGAAACATAGTAGTATTTAGGGAAATCAGCAGCGTGGTGATGATTTTAGGAATTGTCTCATCACGCAAATGTTGATTCATACTGATAACCATGTTGGTGTCGATATGTATATCGATATACGGATCGATCTGCCCCCCCACTTGCATCAAGGTTTTCCTAATCTTCCAGCATATTATAAAACAGATCTGCCATTGTTGGTAATGACTAAAATGTAGCCAATAGCTTTACTGCATGGAAGCATTCCCGATCAAAGTTTTTGCATTTCAAAGTTTGGATAAACTTCAATCCTTTTTACTGCTTTACTGGATTAAGTGTTGTGATGATTCATCTTGAAATTTGAACTATGAATCCATACATTATGTTTAATCATCCAAAAAATGTGTATGGCACCCTTTCAAACTGAACTTGAGGTCAACATCAGCCTCTTGTGCATATGTCGATATTCTGGAGAAACAAAGACTACTTTCACAGGTTAAGCTAAATTAGTGCATTGAATAGAATGATAACCAGGCTAAGGTTAAGTAAATCTGTTTAAAATGGCATAATGGTGATATTCTCAACTTCTCTCTAAACAACCAAAAAAAACCACCCTAACAACATTAGTTTAATGCATGTGACCAGAAAAGATGTAAGAGTTTGTATATTTTTCTACTGTTCTTAACATTAATATCCTGTTGAGACCCAGAATCTACATTGGGGGAAGATACCATACAAATGACTTTAGAAATTAGAAGCACATAAAAAATAAAGCTCAGTGGTACAAATGAGTCATGTATTTTCAACTGAGTAATAATACCAACATAAGAATCTAGATTTCTGTGTTCAAACTGAAAGCCGGAGTAGCAGCGTGCTCAGCATTGAAGTGTAAGGATAGAGCCAGCTTCAGTCATATGTAGACAGGGTTGTGAGCTAAAGGAGGATTTTCTGACATCCTCTTAGGTCTCCCACATTTTTTCCCTCTAATGTTAGCATATTCAAGGATTCAAGGATTCAAGGAGTTTTATTTGTCATTCAACCCATGTAAAACATGGGTGGGACGAAATTAGGTTACCCTGGTCCCGGAGCAAGCCCAATCGTAGAAATGAGAATAATAAATATATACAAATATACAACAAAAAAGAGAATAAAAGAAGAACACAATCAACTAGCCTTTGTAACAAATAGGAAGAATTGGGGGGGCACTAAAGGGGACCACCAGAGTTCAACAATCTCACAGCTTCAGGAAAGAAGCTGTTCTTCAGTCTGGTAGTCCTACTCTTGATGCTCCGCAGCCTCCTGCCTGAGGGGAGAGGGACAAACAGAGCATGCGGGATGGGTGGGGTCTTTCATGATGCAGGAGGCCCGTTTCCTGCATCTGGAGGAGTAGATGTCTGTGGTAGTTGAAAGACTGCATCCCACAGTCCTCTGTGCTGCTTTCACTACCCTCTGCAGAGCCTTCTTCTCTGCCACAGAGAAGCTGCCGTGCCACACAGTGATGCAGGAACACAAGATGCTCTCCACCGCACACCTGTAGAACGCCGTCAGGACTGAGCTCCCCAGCCCGGTGCGCCTCAGCCTCTTGAAGAAGTAGAGCCGCTGGTGTGCCTTCCTGACCAGAAAGGAAGTGTTGGTGCTCCAGGTGAGGTCGTCCGAGATGTGCACGCCCAGATACTTGTAGCTGGAGACCACTTCCACCGCTGTTCCTCCAATGTGCAGGGGAGGGAGGAGATGTCTGCTCCTTCTGAAGTCCACGATCATCTCCTTCGTCTTCTTCACATTGATGCAGAAGTTGTTGTCTCTGCACCAGCCCTCCAGGTGTTCCACCTCCTTCCTGTAGTCGGTCATTGTTTGTGATGCGTCTGATCACAGCAGTGTTGTCTGCGAACTTCACAATCAGACAGCTTGGGCTTATCGCTGAGCAGTCATATGTGAGCAAGGTGAACAGGAGGGGGCTCAGCACACAGCCCTGGGGAGAGCCGATATTGAGGATGATGGGAGAGGAGACGTCATGGATCCTCCAGGACCCAGTTTTATATATAAATAAATAAATATATATATATATATATATATATATATATATATATATATATATATATATGGGCAGTGTGAGATCTATGCTGTAGAGACCATCTCTGAATGTCTCATCTTTGTACTTTTACATAACTTGAATGTTTAATTTAAAAGTAACTGAGTAATATTAAACAGTTTTATCATACATGCACCCAAAATGTAACCTGTGGGACTTACAAATGTTTGTGAACGCACGTTACATTTACTTGCATACTGTGCATCTCTTGGGGACTAAGCGTCCCATCTATAAAACCTACTGATGCCTATGGAGGACATGGCATCCTGCCTGTCAGACCCATGGTAGTTCATTTTTTAAAAACTTTTTGGAAACATTGCCCATGTCAGTTTTTATAGATTTCACAACTTAACACCCATTTCATTGAAAAAAAAGTGTACTTATGTGCAGTTACACCATAGCTTAAAACTAATAGCTCACTAATAAAACTACAAACATAACTTTCTGTACAAAGACCGAGTTAACATTTTGTACTTATGAGGTCTCACTCATCAAAATTAGCAACAAGAAATAAAAAAATGCGTGCCAGAGAAAAGCTGGGGTCTACGGGAGAGGATTATAGCCACTAAAAAAAGAATAACAATAAATAAAATCAATGTCCAGTAATTTTTCATATCTATATTTTATTCCAAAAAGAAAGAAAAATGTCAGAGTTCTGACATTAGAGTCAAATTCTGGGGGGAAAAGGGTCAGAATTCTGAAACTAAAGTCAAATTTTTTGAGAAATAAAAGTCAAAATTCTGGGATTAAATTTTGAATTCTGGGTTCATATTGTGGCTAATGGCATGCACCATAAACGAGAGTGATTGACTGTTTGAAAAAACAAAAACAAAAAAACCTTAAAATTCAGAGAAAAAGGATTCTGACTTTAAACTAGATTTCTAACTTTAATCTTGTAATAAACTATATGAAAAGTATTGTATCTCAACTTCTATATTTCAGTGGCCCTTATCCTCCTCCGTAGGGGTCTCATGAGGATGACATTTCCAATTATTTTCTTGTATATAAATGGGTTCAGAACAATCTTAAGTTTACAGTAACGTCTTGTTTCTGTAGCTTAAATCAGTTTACATATGCACTACCATAGACTGTATGTAGACTGATTATACAGTCCATGTTCACTTCAGCCATAAACCACAGTCTGAGACTGATTCTGTCCACAAACAGAATCTGTGAGACAAAAATCAGTAAAAGCATAAACTTGAGGGTGACTTCCCCGCCCCCCCTGTCTCCTGTCATACCATAGAGTGTTTGTGTCAGACACCTGAGGTACCGAGCTGTCAGGTGTAGTGGAGACTCCACGCTCCCTCACGGTTACTGGGGTCCTAACACTGAGTACAAGAGGTCCTTAAATATGCCTGTTTAAAATAAAATCATCAGTGTCTTATTAAATCAACTTATAAAACACGACAGCTAAAAATCACGTCGGTAATAAATTTTGACCTCATATCGTAGTTGAATTTGACAAAGAAGGCATAATTGAGCCATTGTACTTTTACCGCGAAGATCCAGGCATCGCTACGGTCACCGGCTTCCCCAAAATTTCAGCGTGACCTCTACTGCAGTTGAAAACACTTCGGAGCGGAGGCTGAAACCATTGAATTCTGATCCTACAACCCATCTCTGCAATGACACGGTGACAGTTTGACTGAGAAACCCCTTCAGTTTTTTTGTATCACCATCGCAAGAAGGGCTTATGTGCTCCTCGCGGCTTGATTTTCGGCTCGGGGTGCTCAGTGTTGTCGGGGGAGAGTCTGTTTCAGCTGCACTGCATCAACATGGTGAGTCTGAACACCTGAACACAGCCATTCCTCCCGTTTGCCGCACATCACCTTTGGAGCATTTGTTGCTGTGTAGTTGCTGTTCGAATGACGACTGCAAAGTCACCTACCCGTGTAATTTTGAGGCAATTTGTTGCTGTGATTGCTGTGAAACGTTAGCTTAGCTTGCTAGCCCAAGCAGGTGCTCGTAGCCGGCTAGTCACTGTAGCTCTTAAGCTAGCTTTAGCCGAGAGGAGAGTACAGTGAAATGTGATGATTTTCCCAATGACGGTCACACACATGCAGTGGATAGTGTCCCGAGTTTTACCTCTTTTGTAGGACAGAGGCTTGAGATACGTTATTTATACCTAGAGAATAGTAACACCTAGCAGTTAGCATGCACGTCACCTGATACCAGGACACCTCAGGGAAATGTAAAGGAGTGCTCACTCACCTGTTCAATTTGACCTCAGGACGCCCTTAGAGAATCTATCAGGTTACTATGTGCGATATTTATCAAGCCAAGTTTACATCAGCGTTTTAATGGAACTATCTGTAAACGATTAGATCCTTGAGTGCTAAAGGAAAGTAAGTGATGTTAATCCAAGCTGCTTTTTTGCATGTTCATATTCTGAGTTCATCTAAAGTGTGATGAGGATGGATTATTCAAAGTGTATCCACAGTCGATTATTGCACCACTTATCCCCAAATTTCCATTGTCTGCTGCTGTAAAGAAGGCACAGCTGGCAGAGTGATTTTTGCATTTGTTGATGCAAAGAGAGGAAGAAAACTTATGGGGAGCTTCAGCCTCCTGCACAATCATGTTTAAGACTTTATTATTATTATTTTTTCTTTTTCAAATGCATATTCAGTTGAGCTAATGTTATTTATTCATGAATTGTTCAGAATGTTTGCACATTCAGAACCATTGTCAGAATTTGGGTAATGACAGAAGTTATATGAATTTAGTTAGCAGTAAAGTGGTGTCAGTCATTATACGAGTGAGGCAGAAAACTGACAGAAAGTTTTATTATTACTTTGTTGTTATCTGTAACTTTTACTGGAATATTTATCCAAAATAGTCAAGAAGACAGGGACCCAGGCAGCATTGGGTGTCAGAGCTTCATGGTTGGTTTTCATGGCCAAAATGGTAGTGATTCGTTTGAGGTCTTACAGATAGTAGTTATCACTGCAGCTCCCTCTCATCACCCCCTACTGATTTCATTTGGTTGTTGTAGGGAGGGGGTCAAGCGGACCAGGCAAGATAAGAGAGTCCATGCTGGCTCAATTTCCCCCAGGGCTGAGATCTTTGCAGGGCCCCTACAGAGAGTGGTCAGCATCCACCAACCTAAGGCCATGTACTTCTGACCCATATAGCCTGAACATTACTGTCGTGGAGATATGTCAAGAACCAGAGAGGTTGTGTCCGGTCACGCGTCACAGAGTCAGTGAGCATAATTGCCAAATTAATGGCACCCACTCCCCCCTCTGTGACTCCGGAAGGGGTATTGACTTTAGCTTTTAGCTCTGGGTGACACTTGGGATCCCCTTGACTAATCCGAAATCTAGGTCTGGTGCAGAGAACCAGCCTGAAACCTCTGCAGGAATACATTCACTTACTTCTTCCAAGTGTAATCTTTACAGTTTCTGCTTAGCCCTAATGAATGTATCATAAGACCCAATGCACAGGTAAGTGAAATATGATACATGCTGCTTGTCTAGACATATGAGTTGGCATGTTCATATGTTTGCAGTAGAGACCAATTTTGTTTCCATAAAATGTGGAAAATTGCATTACAGAAATGCCATATGTATATCAAAGTATTGTTTCTACGTGGGGCTAATGTGAATGTAAGCTAAAAATTCAAAGGTAAACGCTAAAGCATGTGTTGACCAAAACAAGGGGATAGTAGAAAAAATCTGTTGATGTAGAGCAACCAAAAAAAAAAGAGTGAATAGACGGATCTAGAATTTCTTAAATCAGTGTTTGGAGATGGGAAAATGAACATTTCAATTGGCTCAGTGAGAACAGAAGACGAACACACATTTAGACATCAGAATAAGAGGAAGATGTCAGGTTTGCAAGCAGTCACCAGATGATCACAAGCCCAGACAAAACAAGGCACTGTAATCAATGAATTACCTCTGCAAACACCAATCGCCTGTTTGTGTCATCTTTTCTTTGAGTGAGTGGCTGAAAAGTTTTGGTCAGGGTTGATATTAGGTATAATAATAGGATGATTTTTAGCTGTTTGTTTATCCGAAATCTAATGAGGTATAAACATCTTGTTGTTGAAACAAGCAACACCACAGGTTTAACTGTTTCTTTATTTAAAAAAAAAAAAAAAAAACGAAGAAAAAGAAAAAAAAAAAAACAAAGTTCCCATGTATAGATGTTCTTGTACATGCCCAGGTGCTGTCACAGTTATAGGACTGTGAATGGCAAAAAAAGTACGATATTTTTTCAGGGATCAGTTGCTAATTGGCTCACTTTGCTCAAATGTGTGTTGGCAGAGATATCAATGATTCCTGCCGATTTCCAAAGAGAGAGGCCAGCCTGCACACCTTACCCCACAGTGAGTGGATAAAGACGCAGCATGATGGGAATGATTCTGGTCTCTTAAGCTTAAGTGAATATTGATCTAAGTGTGCAGGGCTGATATTGAACTCCTTCTGTTGCTAAGTCTTTCGGTACCTACCTCATGAGAGCTGGCTGTTCATTCTTTTGGGCACACAGAGGCTGAGTCTGTGACAGATGTCATGGAAGACGGCTATTTTCTTTGGCTTTTTATGCTTTTATTCAGAGAGCACAGGACAGTAGACAGAAAAAAAGACAGTGAGAGCAGAGAGTGATGTGCTCGAGGAGACTGCATTTGGATCCACCCTGGTACTTAAACCCAAACATAAGAGAGTGTTTTAGAGAAAGATTAGTGGGGGTTTTTTCTTGGCTGTGCCATAAATGTTTCAATATTGTAGTTTGAATATTGAAAAAGGTGGTTTATGATTTAATCACCATGAAAGCAAAAGAAAAAGTACCATACAGTTAATCAGATTTAGAACAGTCAATATAAAAACAAAGTTTCAGTATTTGGCACATTCAGAAAAGTGATATTCAACACATATAGTGAAAATTTTACTGACATGAAGTAGAAGAAAACCTTTTTTTGTTACGTTGTCTGAAATTGTCTGACCTAACCATAGAGTTTAAAGAGAAACAACACAATTTGAAATACAGCTGACAAGGTGAAAAAATCATCACAAGTCAAAGTGGAAATTGGAACAGATGACAAGACAAAGGTGTTTTGAGCACGTCAGTAGCTGTAAAGACAGCCAGTCTCTTTTGGTTCCACTGCTTTGAGGACCATGTTGTAAATGTCACAAGAATTCACATCAGTGCTCGATGTTGGCCCCTTAAAGAAGAAACCAATGCTTTAAACAGTGACAGAATTTAATGCATGGTTTTGTTGTGACTGAATGACACAGGTTGGATCTTTCAAAGCTTGTTGTCTGTCTATGTTTGTGGAAGAGTGAAGGTCATTCTGTGTCTAAACTCTGGATCATAATCAAGGTCCTGAAACCAAATCTATAAACAACATTCTTTCTATACCACATGTGCTTGCATTTCAACCATGAATAATTTTGAGACCACTTTATTATCTTGGCTTTTTTATTATGAAACTGTTTTTACCAGTTCATGATTATTCTGCTATTGAAGCACCAGACAGTGGCTGTAACACATCTGAAAGCTGTTTAATGACAAAAAACACAGAAAGTATAAACACTAGTTGCTGATTCACAAGGTGTGAGATTTAGAAACAGAAATTTGCTGACTTGCATGACTGTCAAAGGGTTTTGTGTTGAACTTCTTTTAAAGATAACACTAAGTTATTTTGTTTGACCTTTTTTTGTCAAACCAAAACTGCCTAAAATAATCATGCCAGTATTCATTTTTTTACTGTGTGGTTTCCCTTGGGTAGCATTGCAACGGTTTTTATCTTTGTTTGTGTTGACGCTGCATACAAAAAGTTGTTGTGAGTTTGAGGTGGACAGGTGGGTTTTTGACTTTTGGATTTGCACAAAGGGAAAGAAGCTGAGCAGGTTGACAAGGGACAGACATTGATGAGGGCAGGGGGCCTGGTGAACTAGCAGCTCTTGAAAAGGATTTTTTTTTTTACCTCATTGTCAATCATTTTTTGCTAAACCCAGCAAAACTTTAGATCATATCAGGAAGTTTGCCATGATCCTTCTCTCACAACTTTGTTGAGTTTTTAAAAAGTTTTTTTTCTACCTTTCTTGTGTTAGTTGCAACATTATTTCTCCAGACCCTCTGTCCACTAGACAGAGTGGGCTTGTCAGTGTGTGTGTGTGTGTGTGCGCGCATTAGGGCAGAACTCTGCTGTGCAGAATACAGAAATCAGAGGAGAATTGTGAATGCCTGATCATATGGAGACAGAAATGACATCTGGTAAATTATAGACAAAACAGAAGGCCAAGTGGTCTTTTGAATTTAAAAAAAACAGGGTATAGACTAGGAATGCATAAATTATAGATTTTGACAGTACGATTATTGTCTGAGGAATAATCACGGTTTTACAATCATCACAATTAATACTGGTCCCACCTCTTTAACCACTGGCCCAGGAATGTTACTTTTGATTTGGAAAAAATTTGAGTATGTCATACTCTTACTCTTACTCTTAAGCCATAATATGCTGCTATGATGTTGATAGGTCAAAGCATTACTGAGTGATCTCCTAACTCTAATAATGAGAAGATATCCAGATTTATGTACACTCAAAGAGAGTGCAAATTCTTTCTTTCAAACAGGCTATCATAAGATAATATTTAATTTTCAGTATTTCATTTTAAGTGTCACCAAATAGTCTGTATTTTATTTTTAAATTTTTTATCATTGAGTTCTTTCATGAAGTTCAAAAGACTTGTATTTCATATCTTGCACTGCCTCTTTTAGCTTGCTCAGGGTGATATTGTTTTGACAGTGATGTAAAGGTGTCCTGTTAATTCGATGGGCTTTTTTCCTACATTGATAAATGTAAAACATCAGGCATCACAATGTACAGCAGAAGTTGTCCCGTGCACTTTCACCCTCACAGCCCTCAAGTATGATTATTAGTAGTTAACACTTTTGAGGTTTAACAGTTAGGAAATAGTTAACAAGCTTCAGAGTTACACTACAGGTGGGTGGTTCTGGGGATATATAGAGAAATAAATTCCCTTGACTTCCAGGGGAGGCTGGGGTGTCCCCCAATATCATAAAAGGAAAAAAAAAATTGTTGTTATATAAATATTCAGTGTGAAGGTGTCTTTATGAAATGTCACTGGAGTCACTTAACTTGACTCTCTGTAAAATGAACAGTACAGTCTCATGTTGTTCCAAAAAGGGCACCTTTAGAGGTTTTCATAATTAATATGACCACTTTTAATCGAGGTTAGATTATTTGAGATTGTGTTTTTCTTCCTTTTAAACATTTTTTAATACAAAATTAGTAGACACTGTCTCTTTCAGCCTCCATGAAAATTAATTTGTGTGTTTTCTATTGCATGCATGATTGCTACTTGAATGTTATTTTAACCCCCGTCTCTTTTCCACAGGGTGTGATTGGTGTGCAGCTGGTGGTTACCATGGTAATGGCCAGTGTAATTCAGAAAATCATACCTCATTATTCCTTTGCAAGATGGCTACTCTGCAGTGGCAGGTAATGTAGAGTCCTGTACATGCTGTTTCAAATAGTTTCTTTAAATACTTCTGCCATCGTTTTTTTCAGGTTGCTTTTCTTCTGAGAAGTGTTTTCAGCGCAGAAAGCTGAAAAATAGGGATTAAAATGTAAAAGAAGAGTCATTTCGTAGTCATGTTCCCGGAAATCAAAAGGCATTGCAATATTTGGAAGACCGGAGAGGAGGCAAAATCAAAATAAAGAGCGCTCCTTGTTTGCTCTGAATGTGTCACATTTGTGCTTCACCTGCTTCAATAATTAATCAGTTCTTCTTTTCAGGGTACTGTTGAGAGATTTTTTCAAAAACTTTTGCACCTGAGCAGGCAATCTGGACTGTCCCTCCAGAATATTTTCTGCAATAAATAAATATACAAGGGGACAAACAGACTTTGCCCTTTATATCAGCTTCTACTGCACTCTCTGATGAACGTTTCTAAACAAAGTGAAGGAGATCCCTGAAATGTTCGCTTACATAAAGGTGCTCTTAAATTAGCTCCTCTTGCAAAATCCGTCCTTAAGGAGAGATAACCTTGCTGCCGTAAAGTGTCTCACAAGTGCTTTTTAAACGTGTCAGAGGAGCTGGTATGAAGTAAAGCAGTGAGAAATGTCTGTTTTGTGTGAGGTATGTGGTAGTTAATAGAGCTCAGAGCTGCAACAAAATTTCATACGAAGATGGTTTAATGTTGCTTTCAATAGCAGTTTTCAGGTAAATGTTTTAAAATATCTTCTCTTGGGAATGATGGGATGGCATTTTAGGATTTTGATTCCTGCTAGTTTTCTTTTATTGTCACAGCAATTAAGCAAACAGAACACTACCACCAAACATGCTCCTTTTTTAATTCGAAATTCCTTCACCAATTTTTTTCATAGCTGAGATCAGGCACACACTAGATAACTGTTTGTAGTTGGAAAAACTGTGTGGACTTTCTGGAAAAGCTGGTACTTGTGATGAGCTCTTGCATGAGGATGTGACTCTTACCAAAGCATGCTTTTGTTTTGAAACAAATAAATGGAGATTGGGTCTTCTTCTTTACTTCTCTCTGTTCAAGACAACTTTTTACATAATGCAAAGCAACGGGGTTTAATATTCATCAATACTAGGGCTTTTCCCGGCTGAAAAAAGGTGGTTGTGGCACATGAGCCATGGAACATCTAATTGAAGAAACTGAGCCATGAGGTGTTGGCCGGTAGAAATTAGGTGGTGGCAGCCACCACCAAATTCGCAATGCAGGAAAAGTCTGAATAACTACGTAGCCCGTTTGTTGCATATTTAAACAACCAGCTGTATTTAGCACGACTCATAGCCCGGTGCTCTGAGACGTGTCTGTAACCTGTCAAGTTAGTGAATCCTGGTTATGTCCTGCCAGTGCTCATCTACCAAGCAGAGCAAACATCAACTGACTCTTCATTTTATTGTTAGATGCTCAGCTTTGAACAGATCACTGCAGAATAACTACTGCATCTGGGTGCTAGTGAACGTTATATATAGCATTATGTAATTATAATTAGAAAAATTAAACATGTTAAATATTTACATTTCTGGATCAAGAAGGCTCCAACACAGCTGGGAGCAATGAAATAGTTGTATCTGTTCCACACTTTTAGGATAATTTTGACAATTAATCACTTTTGATGAGCCCTGAATCAGGTCACACTCCTGATCACTGGAGGATTGCCTATTGCCCACTGTCCATTAATCTGACTTAAAATTAACTTCTGCTGTCCAACCTTAGAGTCCATGGAGTGTATTACTTTCTTCCTAACTCATTCTAGGACAGTATCAACATTTTTGGTCTATCATTATAATCCACAACTTTAAAATATCCTTTTATTCGTGTCCTCTCTTCACATTTTTTTCTTCTCTGCATGTCCAAGCCTGAGCCCTCATCTCTTGTCTTTCTTTGTCCACAGTCTGCGGTGGTATCAGCACCCTTCGGAAGATGAGTTGAGGAGCTTAGCAGGGAAACAAAAAGGACAGAAGAGGAAAGACAGGTAAGTGGGGTGGATGAGGGGGTGGGTCTGAAATGAACAAGGGCTATTGAACAAGGGAGGTATGAAGAGGCACCCCTTTCATCAGGGTGGAAAGAAAAGATGAGAAGCAGATATTTGAGATGGATGGAAACCACAGGCATGTCAGCAAACAGATAGAGCTGATGTGTTTGTGTGACTCATTTAAGATGTGTTTGAAGTACTGTGACAGAAGTATGTTTTTGTTGTTCTTTTTTCTTTATGGATCTTCATGGAGGCTCAGAATAACTCAGGTTAGCAGCAGCCCTGTCTAGTAGATATGAAGGAAGCTGGTCTAGTTTGTAGGAGCTGTTACTATTTGGGCTATTTTAGAGGATGACAGTTAAGGGCCACATCCTCTCTGAAATCAAAGTTTCCCCAAACACATTTATGCCTTCAGAGTGGTCAAATATCAAGCGTGATTGTCCCGTAAGACTACTTTGCAATTCAAAAAACCCTCGGTTCATTTTTAGGCTGCAGGTGGAAGCAGAACCATATGTTGGACATATGAATTTAGTGCTGCTTTCTTTGTTCTCTTCTTTAAATTTGAATCAGAGCCACATTTCAAAGATAATCCTTACTATTCCTCACGGCATCCAGCGTCTAACTAAGGAGGTTTTGTTGTGCAATCCTTTCTTTGACCCTGTATGAGGCAGGTCAAGGCTCTCCGGCACCACATGTTCCATAATCCCTCCGGAAAAAAATAAAAAAGATGGACCACTGTCCATTTGCCAGCTCGTGCCATGCAGCTCCGTCCTCTTTGTTAGCCGTCTGACTCTCCCAGTCAGGGGTGAAGCTGAGCCCCTTTTTGCTCTTGTCAGGTGCCTCAGAGATGAAATCTGTCCTGCACGTTTGGTTCGAGAGTCTTATAGTGGTATTGTCCTGCGAATCCCAGTCGCACACAGAGCTGACCAAACAAAGGCCAGAACTGAGGAGGCCCAATAGACACTTCTTCAAGCTTTTAGAGCAGCCCTCCATTTGCCTGCTGTTAGAGACTTAGCCCTGCAGATGAGGTGCCCTTGTTGGTCATGGTAGACTACAGCTGTGTTGGCTGTAATAAAAGCACCTACAAGTCAAACAATAATCAGATTTTAATTCTATTTGTTTTCCACTTTTTCCTGCCATTCTAACTGTCTACTTGTTTTGCTGTCTTTTCCTCTTTTCCCCAGAAAGTACAACGGTCACATAGACAATAAGCCGCTAACAGTCCCAAAGGATATAGACTTACAGCTGGAGACAAAATGCATCACAGAAGTCGACACATTAGGTACAAATCTTGATACCAAAAACATCTATTAGACAAAATTACGACTTAAATTGTTACCTGCACACCAACTTTTAGATGTGTTTTGCATACGTGTTTATAATTTGACCCGTTTCGTCCACAGCTTTGCACTACTTCCCAGAGTTCCAGTGGCTGGTGGATTTCACAGTAGCGGCGACTCTGGTTTATCTGATAACAGAGCTGTACTACAGTGTGGCTCAGCCCTCAGGAGAGATGAACATCAGTGTGGTCTGGTGCCTGCTGGTGCTTGCTTTTGTCATGTATCCTTGAATAGAAAACCTTCCCACTTTTGTCTTTGATTATTTCCTACACAAATTGTCTTATAATCACAAGGGTTTTTGATGCAGTCTCAAAATTAGTAACACATTTATGTCTGTAAGTGAGCTGTAACTCCTTTCTGAACTGATACATTTCTGTGATTTTAACATTCTTTACCATTTTCCTGTATAAATATGTTGTATCTGTACATGTCTTCGTCTATAAGTGACAAAATCACAATCAGCTTGATTGTGTGTGAGCAGCAAGGACAGAGAGAGCGCTCAAGCTCTTTCTGGCCTCTTTATGCTCCACAGCCACTTGCCATTTTGCTACGCTGAATGATGGTTAAATAATATGCATTATCCTCGCCACCAACCACAGGGATCAATCTTTGCAGTGCTCCTGGTCGGGCCCGGCTCACAGCGGTCAGATGGTGTGTCATTTCCTGCCTACGTCTGAGATGGGAGGCACAATTTTCACAGCCCAACAGCCTGAAATGCTTGGGGAAAAGGATAGTGTATGGCACAGATGAAACGGGACGATGAAGCCGAAGATGAGGGAATATGTTTGCTCAATATATGTGTTAATGGGACACTTGATTTCAGTTTTCCTATTTCAGCTCTGATGATATGTTTAAGACTCTTGCCCAGGAGATCAGCTTTACTGCCTTAACCTTCACTGATATCCCTGGAGCAGCATGCTCTGCAGGTATCTGCATCTTAAGGTACCTCGCTTTTTTCTCCTGTTTACTGTAATTTAGATATAAGACTGCATTTCCTCACCCTTGGTGATTTTTGGCAGACCAACCCAGCAGCATATTAATAGCTGATAGCTCAAACATGACTATTTCTCTTTTCAGCCTCATGCTGACTTGGACTTGGCGTTTGAATGTTTATACAGCTGTCCTTACCGTACTAAAAAGAAGAGGGGAGAAAAAAGAGAGCTCAGATAGAAGGCTCCATTGGATTGAATACTATTCTTGGACTAAAAAAAGGAGTGAAAAATTGGTAGGCTGTCACCTTAAATGTTGCAGGAACTGAGAGTTACATCTCTGCAGTCACCAGAGTTCGTTTACAAACATGCTCTGCCCTTCGCCTTATGATCAGTGTCTACAGGGGAGGAAAACGCTATTACTGCCTCAATGGCTCTGTCACCAAATACCCCCACATGCTGCATGTCAGGACGTTAAAGGGTTCGAACAGGGTCTGTAAGAAAAAAAGTACAAACTGTGTGTTTGTAAAAAAAAATGAAACACATTTGTGTGGTGAATAGCTGTGCTACTATGTTCCAAATGTTTGGACTCAGTTGATTTGCAAGACTTATTTCTCTTTCCTTGAACTTGTAAAAGTGATGAAAAATGTGTCTGCAGAGGTATTTGGAAATGCTTTATGTGACAGCATGCTTCTGAGATGGTTTCCTTGACTGGGTCTCCACAGCAAGACTCTTTTCTCTCTAACGGCCCACTACTTCAAACTGGAGGAAGGAGGAGAGCGCTCACTCTGCATAACTTTTGCCTTCTTCTTTTTTGTCAAAGCCATGGCCATTCTCATAGTCACTGAAAACTACCTGGAGTTTGGTCTCGAGACGGGTAAACACAAATGACCCTGCAAATAACAACTATATTTTATTAGTTGCAGCCCTTGTGAGAGATTCGCTTTGAAATGTTTCTTCATTTCCAGGTTTTGCAAACTTCTCCGACAGTGCTCTACACTTTCTGGAGCATCAGGGCTTAGAGTCCCAGTAAGTATTAAATCAGTATTCTCATGGTGTAATTTTTTTGTTTTCTCCCCCTTCATGAATTTTTTATGATTCATGAAACTACACGAGTATCTCACAAAGGTTTTTTTTTTTTTTCTTTCACAGGGGTCCTATATCTAAGCTCACCTTCAAGCTGATCCTGGCCCTGCTCTGCTCCCTGATTGGAGCGTTTCTAACTTTCCCAGGGCTCCGATTGGCCCAGATGCACCTGGATGCACTCAATCTGACCACAGCCAAATTTACACAGTGAGTCCACTGCAGTATTTTTATTCACTTTGGTTGTTTCTCATGAATTTTTCATGGAGTATCTTTGATGTCTTCCTTTTCCTTAATAATAAGAATATAAAAGGTTGGAAGTCATGGCATCTTTGTCTAAACAAGACCTCTAAGATCAAGTTCTGCGATAGTTATGTGCTTTATTTTCTACTTTTCCTAGCTGCACTGTGATTATATCTTCTTCTGTGGCCCTTTTTAAAGCCTATACTTAAGCACAGGGTTAATAATTTGTTTTCTTTAAATGAAACACAAGCTTTTTATTTTGAGAGTCTCCTGTGTCTGTGGTTTGGGGCAAATTTATACCTGATATGCCCAAAGTGGCCTGAAACAGTGCTGCAGTGTCAACTGTCTTATGTTTGAGAACCAGAAAGACTAAATATTCCAGCAGCACTTGTCTCCAACTTATTCACAGTGCGCCCAACAGGAAACAGTGCCTCGTGAGTCAGACGTAGACTGCCGAGCTGGGATGAATTTCTATTTCAACACTCGCTAGGTGGCATGTCTGCCGCCATGATGGAAGGGTACAGAGCTGGGAACACATCCCAGCTAGATAATCCACTTTGGCATAGCAGATGCTCCAAAATGGCCTCCTCTTCCTTTCCCCCTCTTCACTGTCACAAGCTTACATCCTCAGACCCTGTCACCAGCGGGGATTATCTCCAAACCCTTCAAAATCTGAGCCTTGGCTATCTTCTCGCCCCTGTCGGAAATGCTGTGTGGTTATGCTATTGTTAACATGGAACCTAAATAGAAATCCAAGACACAATTTCAGCGACTGTCCATGACAACAGTTTTCAATTTTTCTAAGTTGTCTTTGACACTTGCCAAACAGAAATATTAGCTTTTGGATTCTTGAGATACTCATCGATTAACTGAAATCTTTATTTGTCTCTTATTTTTGTAGGACTCTTCTTCATATCAACTTCCTGTCCCCCCTTATCATGGTCCTGTTGTGGGTGAAGCCCATCACCAAGGACTACATCATGAACCCCACTCTAGAGAAGGAGAGTGTGCCTTTGTAAGTAATTAACTGGTTCAGACGACCCATGTCTGTTCAAAATGTTTTCAGTGAGGCATGTCATTTGTCCGTGGGTCACTTTTGTATACAGTTTAAGTAGACAAACACAAATGAGGTTAAACCTTTTGTTGTGAAGTTGTTTGTTTATCAAGCAACTTCTTAATAATTGACAATTTTCATTTTTTTCTGCTACTAATTCTTATTGTAGCTTAGGTACAAGATTACCTGAAGATGAAATAAAATCCAAATTGTGCTAAAGTTGCTTTTTCCTGCTTCCCCTGTTGATTGATCCACACTTTGTAGACAAGCCAGGCTTCTTGAAATCTAGCAAGCTAATTACCTGCCAGTCACACAAGAGAAATGGGACATCATTGCAAAGCAGTGAGAATAAACGTGATTGTTGCTTTTGTGCTGGAAAATGGATGTAAACAATGCAGCAGCAGTTATGAAAATGGAATTTACGGCAGTTCAATGAGATAAGAAAAGCATTTGGCTGGTAGATGAAGTGACAATGCACACGTTGTCTGCTTGGTTTAAAATTAGACTGTAAACAAATTAAGTTGTTTGTCAGGGAAAGCTTTTCATTGTATCTTTAACTGCTGTCATTTGTGAGGTAGTCATTCATTCAGTGATAAAATCTTTCATTTGTTGCCATCCTAAATTCTGTCCTGTGTCAGAGTTTTTTTTCTGCTGCCAGCGATGACTGTGAATCCACAATTTGTTACAGTATCACTATTTTTGCTCTCAGCCCACCCTTTGGACGTCTACCACTAAGTTGTTTGAGTGCTTTCTCTCTGTGTTTTCTTTTTGTAGTGATTGTCTTTATCTGTACAACAAATAACAAAGCAGAAATAGTTTTGTTGGTGACAAAAAACTGTCATCCCTTCATCACTCCTCCTTTTCTTACCCATTCTTGTCTTTCTATAAATATCAGGATGACTGAGCAGACGTTCGATACACTGAGGTTATGGACCATCATACTGATGTGTGTTCTACGGCTCATGATGATGAGACATCATTTGCAGGCCTACCTCAACCTGGCCCAGAAGGGTGTGGACCAGATGAAGAAGGAGGCAGGGCGGATTAGTACCGTCGACCTACAGAAAATGGTGACTGAAATATCAGACATTGTAATCCATCCTGTCTGAAGTTTTGTGTCAGATAAAACACCAAAATAATAACTTTATCCCTTCTAACATGAATGGTGTTGTGTTGGAGGTCCAAAAGTTAGTGTTAAAATCTTTGATTCCACAGTCACAGCTAAGATGGAGACAACCTGCTGGTTCAGCAGGGTGGAGACATTTAGATTTAAGCCAGTCACTTTATTAGAAGCAACACATTTTATGTTCTGTCTTTGTGAATTAAGGAACAGAGAGCTCAAAATTCAGCCATCTGCACTCAGGACATACATTATGCAGGGGGCATGCAGCCCACCTGTGGTGCTCTTGGAAATTGGAGAGATTATCACTGAGTGTGTTAAGGAATGGCATCACTTGCCAAACACATCATTTCCTCTTGTTCCCTTTTAAAAGCCGTCCCTTACATGAGCTCCCATCAGACAAGGATTAGCAGTCAGAGATGCCAATTCTTTTTCTCTGCTTTCCAGGTTGCACGTGTTTTTTACTATTTGTGTGTGATCGCACTGCAGTATGTAGCACCACTGGTGATGCTGCTACACACAACTTTGCTGCTAAAAACGTTAGGTGAGGACTTGAAACACTATTTACTGATATTTACTGATTTACTGTTTGGAAGATAGTTTTCTTTTAATTTGAATCTGTGTCCTTATTTACAGGGGGACACTCCTGGGGGGTTTACCCTGAAGAAGACCTGCCATGTATGTATGAACTAAACTCTGACTCTGTGATGAGGGCACCAGTAGCTGCCCCAACACCAGCTCCAGCGGTGGAGACAGGAGCACGGGCATCAGTCGCCCAGCTGTCAGTGGCTCTGGGGGGCCTGCGGACTGTCTTTAGCCCCTTGCTATTCCGAGGCCTCTTCTCTTTCTTCACCTGGTGGATTGCTGCCTGCCTGTTCTCCACTTCCCTCTTTGGCCTCTTTTACCATCAGTATCTCATGGCCGCATAGCGACAGCAATCCAGCTGCAGCAGCCAGACCCCCACAGGGCCGCTGTGTGATCAGCCCAATCAGAAAGGACTGAGTGGGGGCAGCGGAGACCTGTTGATGGCTCCGCTCCAAAACTCCTCCTCCATGTCCTCCCTCCCTCTGAAAGTGACTGACCATATCATCTGAGCTTCTGGTTCAACTTCCTGTGCTTCCTCTTCAGACGACTCTGTGAACTCATGTCATTGTTTTTACAATTACGACCTCAACTTTTTTTTTTATATACCCTCGATTGATAAAGTATGAACAAAAAGAAATAATCAATGTAGTAGTTTGCTGCTCCAATGCTGAGGTTGTCCATTGTTTCTTGTGATTACTCTTACTTGTTGAAATGTGGCAGTTCAGCTCCATTTGACCAAATTTAAGGATGTCAGAATTGAGGAGAATCCTTATTGTCGTCTTCATATAAAGATTTTTATTTAAAAACAATTTCAGATTCACCATTTCCTCTAATAAAGGAGTGGGAGTCAGATTTCTGTCTGTTATCCTTCTGTATGATTTATATGTGAAGTCCGTGGTACTCTAAAGTATTACAGGATGATGATTAAATACACACACCCATTTAAGAAAAAAAAAAAGGAAAACCTTATGGAGCGGCTCTGCATGGATGCATACTGTTTGGGTTTAATTGGTTTGGACCTGAGAGCCCATGTTTCACACTGCATCACAGTCTATAATGGCACTATTTTCTGTGGTGTAATGTCACCATCTTAAGGAGATGGAAAATTAGCAAACCTGAGATGCTGATGGAGGCTACTGTGTGACCAGAAACCTTAAAACAACTCGCGCTTGTTATAAAATGTTTGACAAATGCCTTGTTTGTGCCCCACATTGTTTATCTATCAAATCTTTGAAATCTGTGTATTCACACAAAAAGCTTGTTTCATGAAAATTCTGAACTATTTTGCCAAGGACCAAAAAGGGTCTCAGAGAGTCTGGACATGTTGCAGCGAGGACCACTTGTCTGTATTTATACGAGGAAGAAAAGGAAGAGAGGGATGGAGGGGCGGAGCTGTCAGGGTGGATGACTGAAGAGAAAGAAGAGATGCTGAACTCGCTGGGAGAAATATTATTGACTTGAAACGGATGTATTTAAATGTGTCAGATGGAACTTTCCATCAAGGACAAAATTAGAGTTTTTGTTTATTTTGAAGGAAGGAGATCCAATAAGTTTGTGATATTTTATTTTGAACCTCCCTGGAGCTAACTGAGCCATTTTAAAAGGTATGAAAGGATTTACAGCTCATTTTTGAGCAGCAGTGATGATTTCAAGGGAGAACAGCACATGTGTTTCTTTCTGCATGTATATGGTCTCTGCTGTACGTTTTCTGAAAGGGCATTGCGATCAAGAGGAGACAATGTCAACTACTGTTGATGAGCTTAAAGTTCTTTTTCTATTTTCGAAACTTTTTCCCATCCATTGATTTTAAACTAATTTAAGAACAATCTTTGTTTTTTTTTCTTCTGTCAAAGGATCAAATTGTTAAATGTAAAGAAATTTAAAACAGTGCCAAGTAAGTTTGTTCCCCTGTCTTATAATGCCTGTAGATGCGGTGTCTGCCTGTGCTTGTAACTGGACTACAGCTCTGTGACCCCCTTTTTTGTAGATCCATCTTTGTAAAGAGGGTCAGGTTCACAACAGAACATCATAGTATTTACAGTCTCTTTGTGTGCTCTGATTCTCGCGTGACTGAATCCACGCGCAAACATCGTTATTGTGCTAACGAAGCACTGGGTCAGTGTGACGTCAGGTCTGTTTGGGAACATAGGGTACGTGATGCCACATCATTAAGAGGTTTTTCCTCAGTTTGTAATTTGAAGACAGAACTTTTGAATTCCAGCTCTGAGTTTTATACAAACACATTTGACAAATAAAAGCAGCACCATATCACATTTTTAGCTCCTGATGTTGAAAGTCTTAGCTTTTTTTGTTTTTGTTTTGTTTTAAACGACGGGGAATATTATGCACGTAATGAATGTATCAATCCTGCCTAATTTCTAGATTCTTTTCATTAAAATGATTTGTTTGAATTGATTTAACCCCCACCTTCACCAACCCTCTCCCCTCATACTTCCTAAACTCAGTTCTTGTCTACTACCATCTAACTTCATTTGTCCTAATGACTTTTTTTTGATGATGATTTCTCTTTGTTTTGTATTTATACACATGTTGAGGCCTGTAAACATTTCTAATTTTAACAGCAAACTTTTTATTTTGTTATGGGAGTATATGATGGCTGAAATCAGTTCTAAATGTGTTTGACAAATCGATTCCTTTTTTTTAATTACCTTTTATTGGTCTGGTCCGTTAAAAAACTCACTGGGATACTCTCAGAAGTCAGTGGCCCAATAGGACATTGTTTCTTCTGTTTGTTACCACTGAAAGTGTTCAATTTTCACAGTTGGGTTCAACGAGTAAACACACACTGTTGTTCTGTCATGTATTTATTTCAGCTTTAGGTTTTGTCTTAAATAAATTATGTTCTTTACTACATCCTCTCTATTTTTGTGTGTAATTTTTCTGACTGTCTTTGAGTGTGGCCTTGGCTGAAAAACAGCAGAGGATGATGTGAGCTGAAAGCGGGGCTTTTTCAGCTGGTGTTTATAATGTTTTATTGAAAGAACTGTGTCAGTGCGAAGTCTTAAGAAAATCTTAGATGACTGTTTGGTCACAGTCATTAAACTCTGCAGATGACCAGAGAGACAAAGTAAGTTAGGATATTTAATGGATCCGTATTCACTTTGATGAGTTTTGTAGGTCAATAAATTAACAAAATGACAGCAAGTCAGTATTCCTATTGAAGTTTGATGGTACTGGCCTGTGTAAGAGAATGCCTAATGATCCCTCACCAGAGTCGTTTGTAAAATAGTTCATCGACTCAGTTAAATCCCATTCTCCTATTTCCTCTGAATCATGCCAACAGATGTAAAAGTCATTAAAATGTGACTGAGAACAACAAAATGTGACCCCACAATTAAACACCCCATTGCTTCATCCATCACATGGACACTATAAGCACTTCAGGTTTTCCTTTCTGTATCTTTAACTACCTTTTAGTGGCTTTTCAAGGCCCAAGGATAGATTTGAAATGTGGTCTTTTCATTACAATTAATAGCTTCCTATGATGGAAGTCGATCATACAGTAATTGGGTTTCAGCGTCATTTTGCTGGGGAAAGTCGTCCTTGTGCAAACTGGTATTGATTCAGCCATCATCAGTGGTCACTGATTTGCTTTTATTAGTATACCTTCTTTTTTCCTCGTGGAAAAAGGTTAGTGGGGTAGATAACGGGATGGAATGGCAAGCACTCCCAGGCTCCCCTCAACGCGCGCCATTCTGTGGGAATAACATCGGGCCAGTTAATACGGGCCTTGAGTGCCATTGTCAGCATGAGCGGGAAAACTGGGCCAATTCATTCATTCGTAGGTAGACAGATCAATAAGACAGCTTCCAAAACAAACCAGAGGAGAGGTTCCTTTATTCCTCTTGAGTGGGGCCTATTCACCGAGGTCCCTCTCTGCACAGAGCCGTGTGGAGCTCTGACCCCCCTGCCCCACCCCACCCCTCTGTCCCCAACACAGCCAGACGAAATGAGAAGCTTCTGGAGGGGTGGCTATAATAGTGGGCTTTCTGTCCGACACAGAATGGTGATCTCACCCTTATGTCGATTGTGAGAAGCAGCAGCCATACTTCAGCAGCTGACCTGACCTTGTGTCTTGAATGGCCTAAAAGAGAACACTTTACGTTGCTTGAACTCCCCTGACCTGTTTTTACTTTTTTTATTTCTTTTACAATGATACCCCCAAATTATGAGAAAGAGAAAAACAGAAAAAGATCCCCTGCTGAACTGAGTGCCAATTACAGATTGGTTGACTGAGATCAGCACGTAGCAATCACCTATAATGTAATACATGCAATTATCATCTTTTCATTACCATGACAACAGCTGTGAAAGTAGCCCTATTCATTTAGGTGTTTTATGCTGCAGCGGGTAACTGGGACATTTCATGTGGCACATATTTAAATGTGTTCCTTATTTGCACAGAGATGTATCAAAGATATAGAAAAGACAAATGAATGATACGTAAAAACAGAAATAACTTTATTCACAGTTTATCAAAGAAAAAAATCACACTATCTCTAATGCTGCATTGATGTAACAGAGAAATCAAGACACTGGACTGTAATGAGATGTGACCATAAGAACGTCATTTTTAAAGGAAATATCTGTAAAGAAATTACTTTGGGACACTTTAAATGATAGAACAGGAAATTAGCACTGGGATGCACTAATTATTGTATTTTTAACATTTTGCCCATAGTTAGTGTTTCCTGTTACTCTCACCCTAATTCATCATCAGCCTACTTACCTGCTATATTTGCACAAAATGGTTTACCTTCATGATGACAAACTAATTAAACCAAACAAAATAAGGGCAGAGATTTTAACCAAGAAAAATACATTTAAGCCTCATCATGAGTCATATTCAGAGTCCACTTCCTAATGCACGAAATGAAAATGTTTGACTGTCCTTCGTGCTAATCACTGCTGCTCCTACATTCATTCATCTCTAGATGAACATGGCCCCTTTGAGGGTTCAAAGCCTCATTTTTGTGGGCCTTTAATCAGCAGTGTCCTGATAGGCAGGGACGCGCCGCTACAATATGGCTCCTTCAAAAGTGTGTATTTGTGTCTGTGTGTGTGTGCTTCTCTGTGGCTCTTAAGGTAAACTAACAGTGGGAATTCTCCTCCTCATTTTTAATTTAACAGATTATACGTCCCGTCATTCTCTAACACTTCGGCCTTTTGTACATTATTGAGAATTAGTCTGAATCTAACGGTTAAAGGACGTGGTTCTTCATTGTGCAAACATAGTAATTATGAAAACACAATTCAGACAAACTTGCCTGCTTATTTTTTGATGTGTGTAAGTATTAATTACTCCAACATTATGATGAGGATACAGTTCAGATTAGCTTCATGTTTCCTCAGTGTTGCGTGTTACCCAGCAGGACAAGCTTATTCCACAGACAGAGTCCTGTATACTTAATCCATGATTTACTTGAAACTGATGTGCTTCTCTTTAACAAGTAAATGGTACATTCCAAATTAATTAGCTAAAAGCGGTACTGCTTCACACAGCTTACTGTCTTTTATCTTGAAAAGCAGGACTTTAAGCTCACTGACGCCTAATAGATTCTTAAAGGAATCATCATGAATTAATTAATGATTTAAATATTTATTTTTAAACTCTTTCTGTGTCCTGTTTCACTTGATGAAAATCCTCTCCTTGATGCCTCTCTCTCAGTAACAACCCTCAGAGTGGGCTGCCCCCTAGTGCCACCAGCTGAGTGTGACAGCGTACAGACGGGGGAGGGGGAGAGCCTGCCGCCTGCTTTGAGCATTAGCAGAATGCCAGCTTTTGGGTGCCATCCAATCAGAGAGCACCTTGCTAACGCATTCATACATCCAGTGGAACAAGGTGGCGAATGCAAATGCTGGGAGATCAAGGTTTCTCCTTGGCAATGGTGCGGCACTTGTTTCTCTCCTTTCATGTCCGAATGATGATGGTGATAATAAGAGGGGAGGACAGGCCTCACATCCAGCCAAAGGGGGAACGAGCATCGATGAGATCTTTGATACGGGATGCTGCATCATGTGATATTAGTGTCATTCACGGAGCAGTTTGATTGACAGTTTATTAGAAAAATTGTGAGAAATGCACCATTGTCTTCATCCATTTTTCATGTTTGAATTGCTGTCACTTTGATGCACTTTGGCGAATGAGGAGCTCAAACTAGGACAAAAAGCAGCTGCAGACCGCATCACATTTTCCTCTGCAATGTTTCCTCTCCTTCCCACTCTGAAGAAAGAATTAATACAGTAACAAATATAATTGCTTCCTTTGTGGTTCCTTTCTCTGGCAAATACACTTGTAAAAATAGCACACATATCTACACACACACACGCACTCAACTGAAGGCTGCATCACTTGGCCTCAGGGACCCTGTTGTTTTGCGTGCCTCAGGTGCAGCGGGCTTAATTTCCAGTTATATTTCATTAGGCTGATGATGCACATTGCATGCACAGAGCACTTCAACCCCCAAGTCTTCACACGTTTAAAAAGTCAGCATGTGGTTTAATTAATACAATGTAACTCTGTGCTGCATCCAGGAAATGTTGAACTGATTGAAATGATGGCGAACAATCTGACCCATTGCTCTGGATTGAGGGGGGGGGGGGTTACTCCACTTCTCCAGAATAACTTGAGGATAAAAAAGGCATTTATTAAGCAATGGGAATATTCAAAGCTGTATCTTGCTGGATACAGTATTTCTATTCATGTGTACTTGAGGAATAAAAAAATATTTTTTTAAAGACAGGGTTAGGAAAAGGTTAGAGTCAAATTGAACCAAGAGCTGTCATCATTTGTCCAACAGAAGCTGAATTTACAAGCTGAATAACTGCACTCTGAGTAATCTCCATAAAATCAATAACCGTGTCAATCCTTTCACCAAACCATGATTTTGTCCGAAGAGTTAATTTGTTGTTTGATCTTGTTAGTCCGTGGGAAGGTCACATATTGATACCATGTTGCTTCAAGTGACCCCTGACCTCTCTCCACGACCTGCTGGAGCGCATGCCGACCACTGAGGAGGTCCACAGGGTCACCAGAGTCAATTTAAAGGAGTCCCGAGGGAGGCCGGCCCGCTGCATGGACATTTGGCCCCTGAGATTCTCTTAGTGCAGGAACACACCGCGGCTCCAGAGTCTTCTACGACACACTCGGCTGTGGAGACAGAGGAGGAAATGTGAAAAGAGAAATAGCTGTTTGTGACTGAGACATGGAATACATATTTATGCTGTATACGCAACAAGAGGGGATGTTTTTGCACAAGACGCTTACAACACTGTGTGTATGTGTTGGCGCACGCATGTGTGTGCGTGTGTATTTTAAGCTGGCTCCATATACACTCAGGAGACTATAGGAAGGGAAACTGAAAAGCTAACTTTTTTTCCACCCTGTAATATTTCACATAAGATTGTGAAAAAGTAAAGGCATAGCACACTTTCATCATTATCAATTTTGTTTCTAATGAAAGACTGAGAATTATATATCACTTTCAGCACATTACAGGGAGAATATAACATAAAAATGCTCAATTCCTTTTGAAGGTATTTCTTTTATTCCTCTGACAAAAAAAGACTATTATCTGGTCGTGGTGAATGCATATTAAGCAAGAAAAGCAACTATCATTCATCTTCTGCAATGCATAGCTGTAAATTATGGCATTATCTCCACTGGCATGGGGAGAGGAAGAGAGGGAGGGTGTTAGAAATAAAGAAAAGGGTGTGGAGAGAAAGGACAAACCCATACACACACACACGCACACACACACACACACACACACACACACACACACACACACACACACCCTTCCTTCAGCATGAAGTCAATGAGACAGATTATGCTTGGCCTTATCCAGTAGGGCCTGTCAGATTTATTTCCAACATCAAGGGACTCTCTGCTGTCTCCAGCCCCATCCATCAGTGCCCACTCTGGGGTTTAGAGTGGTCAGAGTCCTGGGTGGAGGTTGGAAGTTAAGAGTGCAAGAGGAGTCTGGAGGAGGAGGAGGAGGTGTGTGTGTGTGTGTGTGTGCGTGTGTGTGTGTGTGTGTGTGTGTGTGTGTGTGTGAGGGAGGGACCAGGCTGGAGGAGCCGTTGCCAGGGCGAGCAGGCCCGTGGCATCCTCCATCGTCTGGCATCCCAGGGTGCAATGGGAGCACCAGCCGTCGGTCTAAGTCACCAGCGGAGGTGAAAAGCAATGTCACAGGGATGAAAAGGGGGCTTCCCCTCCATCCTGTGATCAGTGAGAGAAAAATGAAAGAGACAGACGAACATGTGGAGAGAGCTAGCGAGAGTTTTAGAGAGTGTAAAATCGCTGGCGCTGTATTTCATGTCAATATGTCTCACATTTGAAACCCTTATTACAGATTGGGTGTGGAAAAAAAGGGGATGTGCTTTCATTGTTCAGGGACATGTCCCCTCACACACACACACACACACACGCTCACACACTCCGTACCCAGGCGACTGTGCCACACCACCCACCCCTGTCGTTCTGCACGATGTAACCTAGCAACTATTTAATTAAAATAGCATCAGCAAGGATAGAGGCTTTTTCCCCTCCCTTGCAAGGATTTCCTCCAATCTCAGAGCTTTTTTCAACACACGGTGAATCAAAACACCGTGAATAATACTATACTGTTGCCCTCACATTCCTGTCTTTGTTTCTTCATTTGTTTATTTCCATAAACGTACAACATGCATCATTGACACCTGATTGGTGAATCTACCTGATGTCATATATCTAGTGTGCTGGCACTACATCTCTGCTCTAACTGGCCTGAGATTTAATGCAGGACATTATTATGCCACAGAGTTGTACAAGCAAGGCCATCACCTCTCTGTCCTTCAGAGGAGTCTATCAGGAATAATAGAATACCTCCTCTTTCCTCCTTCCCCTGCTCATCTTCTTCTTCTTTGCCCCAGTCTCTCTTTTTTTTCTCTTTATATGCCAAATCACAGCATCCTCTGTTTCGACCTAAAAAGACGCCCTCTTACCATGCTCTACATGTGTGCCAAGCTCGGGCAGCACGGAGCAATTAGAGGAAATGTGAAGCAGCTCCACATGTCAGCGTGCATCGGCCTCACTGTCACTCAAAGCACATCCATGACTCCTCTGCTCTGAGAAACAAACAATGGAGGAATATTCCAGTTCAGGGCTGTCAAAACAGAAGGCCTGATCTTGATTTCTTTTCCCTCTCCCTTTCCCCGTTTTTCTCTCTGATGTACTTCCTGCAGATAATGGATATCCTGACGTGTGTGAGCCCTGAACTTATCTAGACTGTCTTGATTTTCAGTAATGTAACGTTCTGTACCAGAAGATACACATTACTCTTTTCAAGAGGACCTCTGTCATTACTTAAGCAGAAATGCTGTGAAAGTCATAGGAAATTGCTTTAATGATCTTGCCTCCTGCTAGTAATATTATAGGGTTGACCTCCACTTCAGGTACATTCATGCTTTTGACCAAAAATTACATATTTCTGCCTCTTATTTCCCTCATTTTCCTTGTTTCTCACGCTCGCTATTTCCAGCTGCACAGAAGGTAAAACCTCTCCATGTACTGTAATTCAAACATTTAAGACCAGCCATAGAGGAAAGAGTTAAGAAATGTAAATGGATAAAATCACACATGCACTTATATCTAATAGGCACTGTGAAAATCACTTAAAACCCAATTTGAGGGGTTGCTATCGTCAAATCATTTAGCATGATCTCGCAAAAAAGAAAAAAAAGAAAAGAAAAAAGTATCAGTGGTGAAAATCCTCTTAACTCAGAAAATATATTTAAATTCAAGCATGCGTCTGGCTGACTTGGATTTGACCACAGGGCAACGAGGTTTGGATATGTTAAGAAACATGTCTGCCATCTGCTTTGAAGAAAAGTTCAAGATTTTAACACTTAAAAAAAAAAATCTGCATTTATGTGCACATGAACCGTGTTAAACAGTATTCCTTGGTGTCAAGTTCTGTATTGTGCCAGAGTCAACTTAGACCTTCTTTTTATCTCCAGCTTTCAGGAGGGTTGAAATTAAAAGGCAATGTATTTGTAGTGTGTATTTCAGTAGATATCTAATCTTGAAGAAGAAGGTATAAATAAATTTTTACTCATAAAGTGAAAAATAAACTCTAAATGAAAAAAAAAATGGGGCAATCATTGTGTTTAAAATTGATCTGAGCTGACTTCACTTTTCCTGCAGTTTCCACTTTTTTGATTGTTATATATAACATGCATGTAAAATGCCAGTGGGCCTATCAGGTGCAATCTGAGGTTCAGAGCATTGTCCAAGATTAAACCCCTCATGCTGTGTTTACTGTTCGCCACAGCTGCCACGAACATGTTAATGCAGTGATAATGTTTTAACCTTCAAGGGCAAATGTAAAATATTCCCTCATTTTCATAGATGTACATATGCAATGTGTATCTCTAGGATTAATTCTGTAATCATCTGAATTCTGTGTCGCCTATAGCCCGTATAGCCTATGTAAATCTGTGAGTGTGTGTTCTCACAGTGATTTGCATAATGGCACATGATTTTGACAGGCAGGACGAGAGAGAGGGACCCCTTGACATTTTTATAATGGCACTTTACAGGGCGGACAAGGTTGGGGGTAGGATGGGATATTGGCGGCAGCACTGGTGGAACAAAATGTAGGATCTCCAGTGTGTGTAGCACTCATGAGGAGAGACAGTGACCTATATGTCCTGTTATCAGCACATTGTGTTTTTCACAGGGGTAACTGCTTTGCTAATGCAGAACAGAAATTCATGCACGGTGTTGAAGTTGATAATTAAAGAAAATTTTCCTTTGGATAAAAGCTAATATTCCACAAGTATCTCTTACGAATATTAGCCTGTTATTCAGCCAGTTCAAATAATATTTAGCAGCCAAATTTTGCCATAATGGTCCAAGTGTCTGTTGAAATTGAGCTTAAGCTGATTGATGGGTAGAGTGGAGTATATTTCAAGAGTGTTTCACAGCTGTTCTGGGTCACATCCTCTGAGAACCTCATGTGGATGCTCTAAAATACAATTTTAATTCTTCAAAGTTGGCAATGTCACATTTAAAGCCTTGTGGTAATTCTCTTTACAGGCCACAACCTCACCGCATTTAACCTCATTTAAAGTAAGACATCCACCCCAACTGCAAAAATGATCATTTGAAACATGTCTGAATTTTATTACCAATCTATTGGATTTTTCTCCTGGGTTGCATCAGTCAAATGGAATCCAGCAAACAAGTCTCTTGTCAATAGCCACGAGATTGATTGAGTTCCTGGATGACAGAATGGGGCATGTTTGGCCGACACAGAGGTCTGTGGGAGAGGCCAGCAGCAAATTAAAAGGTCACAGACTTTGATGGGACTCTTTTTACAATGATACACGCCCCCACGTCTTGTCTGAGTGACACGTGCAACAATGCAGTTTGTTCGTCTTGGACAAACAGCTCAGACAATGCTGCTGCCCGAGGCCATATGCTGCAGCCTGTGGACGTCCACAAGTCCCCCATCCATCGGTCCGTGGGAACTCGACGTAGACAGAGAGGGTGTCTGAGTTCAGAGACTTAAAAGATCTCTGAGGATAGTATTTTGTCACATAGTCTGGGACATGACAGACACAGGGGCACTGATAAACTGCAGATTATGTGCTGTAGCTAGTCATGGGAAAGTAAATCAGACAGTATTGTTTCCACCACACAATGAAGGAGACCATGCCACTGCAGTTTAGACAGCCATTAGGAGTGCACTGCATTTACAAGTACTTATGAATTTCAGTAAATCAGTTTAAAATAATTATTAAACGTACAGAAATCAAACTTTTTGAGGATTGCATATCCACTGCAGTCCATCTGTCTAAAGCTGAGAGCATCCTCTTACAGAGCAGAAGGATGGTGTTTGCTGTAGATTTACTTTAGATAATTCCCTACAAATGATTTCCACACTTTGTCTCGATGCATCTGCTGTTCTCTGCGTTCCTGAGCCCCTATTTTTAACCCTGGTCGCACATTCGTCTCCCTCCACACCTCAAATCCCTGTCATCCCGACACGCATACACTCTCACACGTACACAGACACCTCATTAGAATGCACAAAACCCCTCACACTCACCCCTGCTGCATGCATTAATTAGCACGCTGGTAACAAGCTAGCCTCTCCATTCACACCCTGAGCCTCTTTCATTAGCATGACAGTGGCTAGCAGCGACTAGGGGCCCATATAGGCTACAAGGTTCTCTCCTCGGGGCCCCTGATTAAAGAGAGAACCCCCAGGACGCAAAGCTCTCCATTCCTTTCATCATTGCACCCATGCAGCGTCTCTCGGATGATCCCCGGTCTGCAAACTGTCAAGTATACCTGTTTCTATGGGCCTGACCCCCTTTTCTATCTCTTTGACTCTCTCCTCCGTCTCTCCACTCTTCATCCTGCCTCAAATCACTATAACCCACTCCAGCTCAACCATCTCAATCTAATTGTCACCTCCTATCTCTCTCCAGACCCTTATGTGCTTCTCTTTTTTTTACAATATGGCTCCTAATACATGTATGCAAAAGGGGGAGGCCCGGCTGGTGTCAGCTCATAGATGCAGATCACACGGGCGTATTATTTCAGGTCGGCTTTTGGATTCACAATGGCAGCCCCAGGTGACCCAGAGAAGGGTGCTTGTTCTGTAAAGGCTTATCCTTATTTCTCAGCCCTATAGAAAGCAACCTTTCCCCCTCTCAGTGGTTAGAGATCTGGACAGCGTTACACCTGACATACGGGGTGGCTATCATCTCCACCCATCAGGGTCTCCCGCTCTTACAGCCTGGATTTCAAGGCAAAACGTCTCATTAGCTGTGGTCCTTGAAAGAAGGGCACTCAATTTCAAATTCAGTTACACATTCCCTTTGAATGGAACCAGGAGGCAAAAGAAGAAGAAGAAAGGAAGAGGGCGAGGAGGAAGGAGAGGAATAAGGAGGCATGGGAGATGGTCTCAGACGAAGGCTAAGGCCTTGGACCCAGAGGGAGGGAGAGGCAGAGAGGGAAATAAGGTCTGTTGAGGCAGCCATAATTTCACGCCATCATTACCTCTATGGGCTGGGGATTTATGCTAATTCCATTTCAGGGAAGAGAACCTGGACAAAATGGGTTTAGAGGGTCAAAAGAGAGGTGTGTATCTGCTTGGCCACGGTACAGCCCTAAATTTACTTCTCTCTTTTTCAGAAATGAACATGCATGTCCGTGTCTGGTTTTCAGTTTGCTCAATTTGTGCAGAAGTTAAAACCAGCTCAAAAAAATAAACAAACATATGATGAGAATATAAACAGTTTTGATCTTCTTTTGATCCTCTAGAGGATGAGGAAAAGGAGAAGATAGGACAAATTTGTAATTTCAATGGGCTCTAAATCCCAGCTTGCAAAATGCCCATGAATCACTAGCAACCACAAGTTAGCAATAAGTAAATACAAATAAGGTTATTTCAACCCTATTTTTCTCCCAAGTTATAAACAAATTCCTAAATCTTTAAAAAAGAGCACCAGCAGCCCGAAATAAAATTTGTCAAACTGAAAAAGACAACCAAGATCAACAATCTCTAAATGTGATGGTCAATTTTCTCTCACTGACTGTGCTCACTTTGTAGGTCAAGTAACTCCCACTAGACAGCTCCTCAAAGATAACAAATCTCAACCACATCAATTTTGAAACCAAGATGAAAGATTTTCCAATCCATAAATGAATTAATTTTGGATACAGTACAGCACTAGTTTTAAAACTTTTAAACACATCCTTATATCTCCTGTCTCTTATGCGCCTTATCTGACATGTATCATTGCACAGTCTTCAACGTGACTACTGAAACAGTCTATCTCTTGTGAATAATTGTGTATTTTTACAGGGCTGTCAAATGGTATTTTTTATCACATTAAATGATTGAATTTTAAAAATGAATCACAATTGTAAGTTTGTTTAAAATTTAATTGAAATGCATTTCAAAACAGTTCTCAGATCGATTTTGTCAAATTAAACATTGTCTTAATTTGGTTATCAAATCAATGACATAAAATGTACTGGATGATCTATCATTTCTGAGATAGGTGCTATCCCAGAGTGCTTATTCTTTGACATGCAATATGTTTTATTTTATCTTTGTAAATGAAAACTCAACGACAGAACTGTGAAGAAAAACATGTACAAAATGCTTATCACATCTCGACAAAGTGCATGACAAACAAAGACATTGCTCTGTTAACTTTGAGTCGTTGAAAGGAATGTGAAGTTAACAAAAGAAAATACTAATGAATCAGTTATAACCGTACTTGACCAGAAACAAAAAAAAAAATCAGAAACTCCTCACCAGAAATCAAGGATCTGGATCGATGCTGTTACTGAAATGAGTTCAATTAGCTGCACCTTAGACTTAAACCACGTAAAGACGACATTTTTTTTCTTCATGCTTAGTTCAGCATTTGCATGATTGCACTCTTGTCTCACATAGACAGAATCAAACGAGTGTTACGAAGTTCAACCCTTGCGTGCACTTTTGCTATTTCCATGTTGTGCAATTTGGACACTATTTGTTGCTCTTCTGTGAATGCAAGACTTCATCTGGTAGGGTAAGGGTTTCTCTTCTTGCATCTATTCCAATGAGAACGTCAGGGTACACAGAACCCTAAATTACTGAGATAAACAGCTCTCATGCATTCCAGTGGCTTTTGAAACCCTGACATCTGAGTGAAAAAAAAAGACTTACATAAGTCAACTCCTGACAACCATTTTATCAGCCCCGTGACACCGCATTTCTAAAGCCAGTCAAAACTCAATCATAGCTTCACACCAGTCCAGACAGAGGTGAAAATCAGATTTGGCTCAGGTGATCCTGTCATCTTAGACCACAAGTGGATGTCTTACTAAGCTCCATGTCTGGCCAGAATCTCTCTGAGCTGAGTGGTGTAAGATTCGAGACCTGGAGCCCCTCAAGATTATCTCCTGTAGCTCAAGAACAGTGATCCAAGAACCATACAGCATGGCAGCCTCACACCACACTGTCCCTCACTAATGATGGGTGTATGGCAGCGTCTCCATGCAGCAGGGGGCGAGTGGGCTTTCTCCTAATGAGGACCGGTCTCAAAGAGAGACAGGTCAGAGGTGTGAGGGCCAGGCCGATATGATAACATAACACATCACACCAGATGAAGAAAAAGTCATCATCTGCCCCTCCAGCCAGAGCGGAACTAATAATCTGGATTAGTTGATGTTGCTAAGAGCAGGCAGGGGAGCAGACATCCTGCAGGGTTTCAAAGTTAATGACCAACATGCAGCAGCACAGAGGTTAGAGTGCAATAATGTGGGAATCGATTGGCTCTGACCTTTCAAGTGATTCCTCATCCTGACCTATCGATTATGAAGACTATTGATCTACCTTTCTGCTGGGTTTGGTTGCAGCCGTGGACATCAGAGGTGAGATCAATGGTGGTGGATTGTGACATGCTGAGATGGAAAGAGGTGAATGGATAGTTATCATCAAGACCGCCTGTCACTTCTTTAGCCCTCTCTGAGAAGCTCATCAGAAGTCTCGATCAGCACTGCAGGAGGTCAGGCATTGGGAATAACAACCCATGGGAAGGAAGGGGACAGAAGGAGAACAGGCTAAAAAAAGCACTTGTGAAAGCTATCCCTCCATTGATCAGCCATGTCTGACCGTATTGAGTGAATGTGTTGTACAGGTGTTGTAAATCTCTGCCATTCAATAAACTCCAAGTCTGGTGGTTTTATTGGGCACATTCTGGCCAATTGTAACTGTTAGGCAGCATCATTGTGTAATTTAGGAGATTTGCAGTTGAATAATTATGTACAAGAGATGCATGGAGAGTCCAAAGCTTGAAATTCAGGTCTTATTTTTACATTTATTATCTCAAATAGATGGAGGATTTCCGAATTAGGAGTGATGTGAATGTTGTACTGATGCAGCCTTACGGCTCAGCTTTGTTCAGCAGAAAGTCTTTACCTTATAGTGTTTGCATGAAAATCTGCTAGAAGTCTTTTAAGAACAAAAAAAAAGACCTAATAATTTTCCTCGATCTTCCATTTTTTGTAAGTGATGTAGTTTCATACAGAATAAGGCTTTTCATGTCAGACTGTTTCCTTGAATTCATTTGTCAAATGAACCTTGATTGCCTGTCATGAAGCCAGAACTAAGCCCTAAAGAAGTCTGCACTTTATTCTCAATCAATACACGACACTTGGCTCCACTATAAGCTTGTTTTACCTTCTATACTTCTTAGCTTCAGAACATCCAAGTGCCAATCACGTTAAGGCTTTATATTAAGTAGATGATTTGATTTCCAGGCAAGAGAGTGCTCCTCACCTCTACACACTGATACAAATGTGTGAAAGTGTGCCTACTTTAATATAATGGCTGTCAAAAGTCAATTTCTCCCTGCTTAAGCCATCTCTCATTGCTGGAAATTGAACCCAGCCACACGGATACAGAGTGCAGAAAGAGTCACACACACATGTTGAAAGTGAGGAGGAGACAGTGTTGGAGCTGCAGCAGGCAGCTGCTGTGTGTTAGCGGTGCGGGAGGGCGAGCGCCTGTGCCCTACGGCACACTGCAGGGGCTAAAACGTTCCTCCACATCCAAGCAGGCAGCTAAGAGACTGGAGGCATACATGGGATTACATCCTGTGCTTTTGCCCTAGGCAGTCACCAGGAGAGGCCCTCACACATACTGTAAAAAAAAAAAAACACACACACACACACACACACACATGCAACAAAGTAGCAGCAAGGTGCAACCACATGCATGCTCACAAATACGCACAAAATGCTAAATTGTGTGCTTACTGTAACACACACACACGCGCACACACACACACACACACAACACACACACACACACACACACACAAACACACACCAAGATGCATTGTATCCACATTCTAGCTGCTTTTCCTCATCAATGATGCGCTTATTATAGCTCTCTTTTCCTGCGGCAGTCAGCAGGTTATTAACTCAAAGAAACTCTCGGAGGAGACAATGAGTCTGTTTGCTTTAAAAAGGGTTTGTCTTGATCTGACAAACAGTTGATGCAAAGTGCAGATTGTCATTTAAATATTGTTAAATTTAAAGGATTCAAATGTCAAATTAGGAACAGTTGCTGTATCCGGGATCTAAAAAAGTATGTTACATTGCTTGTCTTGGAGATCTCAAGGTGATATATGTCTCCCTCTTTTACCATACACTCAAACACTAAACAAACATACATGCACGTCCTTACCGATACACACATTATTCACACATGTACATACTCACACAATCGCACACTCTCTCTCACACACACAGCAGGATCTCTGTGGTTAGCAGATGAAAGTATCTTGCCTGCACTCTTCTTGGCATTGTGCCGTAGGACCCAGGGGGCTGTTCTCAATCGTCTGGTACACATACAAGACTCCCCAGATAAGCACACTCACGCACACTTGCACAAACACACACTAATAAGTACACACTTGCTGCATCTTCAAGTGCAGCAAAACTCACACAGAAAGTACTCAAAGGTCACATAGGGGCAGAAGTTTTCTGCAGTAGGAAGTTAAGTCTGGAGAGAATCATAAGCAACTGTCTTCTTATGATTAAAATTTAGAGTCAAGTTTGGATTTTTTTTTTCACATGATTTCTAACAATTCAATACTGCTCATCTTTGAAATCAATCCCCATTCAGCTTTAGGTTGGTTTATGCCTCACCTTGCACCTTTCTGGTGTGTTCTCATGCTAGCTCAAAGAGAGGGATAAAAAGAAATGTCAGAAACATTTCTCTTACTCTTTCAACCCTTGTGCCCATTAACAGTTAGTGCTCGGAGTAATTGTGATTTGAACGTAACCCCAAATCTGTTTAATGAGAGCAATGATCCATAGAGGGAGCACAGGTAAAGTGCTTTTAACGAGAGGGCCCTTATTTTACCAGCCGGAGAGGAGCAGAGAGGAGCGGAGCCACTATTTCGCATTCAGCTTCAAAGCAGCGCTTCAAATTGTGCAGACGAGACTTCATTTCCTCTTATCTGCCGGTGTATAGGTCCTCCAGAGTGAGAGTGCACCAAGTGAAAATGTGAGGGAATGGTGGGTGAAGATGTATAGAGCACACAGCAGCGCAGAGAGACGGGGAGACTCAAATTAGCTGAATATGAGGGGGAGAAATGGAGGAAGTTGTTAGACATTACAGCTGTACACTGTGGAGTGTGGGCTCTATAGTTATGTCCTCCTCCAGACAGACCTTGAAAGATACTTTATAGTGAGGAAAAGTCCACCCTACTCATTTCACAGGGACTCTTCCTGCACGGGTGTGACATAGAATCTGTATCATCACTGCCGCGGCTCAGAGCTCTGCTTTGAGTGTTTCAGGTGTCTCAGCAGCGCAATAATAAACACGTTTTCTTTGTTTGAATGGGGTTTTAAAGCAACAGGTCAAGAGGGGGTGCTATTATTGAGTTGAAGAATGCTGCTAACTACCTTTCTTTGAGAGACATGTAAAAAGTGAGGTCAATTCAAAGTAAAAGTGGAGGAGATATTTATACATCCACTGCAACTGCAACGGTTTACTGACCTTTACAAGTCAAAGGCACAACATGTGCTGGGAAGGAAAATCGACAAAATCCTTTGATTTTATACAGATGTGAAAGTCACTTCGACGTAAATGAAAGGAAAAACATTCTCACTTAAAGTTCCTGTGAGGAGTTTTTACCTCATTATAAATTTGAAATTAACACTGTTGCCTTTTTATGACACATAAAAACAAACAAGCATCAAGATTGATTTTTTTTGTAGTAATTTTTTAATGCTGCTGTGGAGGTGTTGCACAAAGTTTTACAAAAACAGTTTTTTTTTCTTTTCATTGTCTCTCTCCTTCTCTTTTCTTCTTTGGAAAATATTTTTGCTGAAAAAAACCCCCTCTACTATAAAAATTGGAGTGTTTTTGATTAACAGGTACTGAAGTGTATTGCTGCCATGCCATGAAAAACCCAAATATGAATGTGACGCTAACCAAATGGTGTTCCTCCACATAACTACCTTCTTACCGTTTCCCCATTTAAACATGAGTTTAAGAATATAAGTTATCACCTTTTATGCTATAACAAAATAGACTATGTTGTAATAATGATAATAGCTTCACATTACATCATGTAACAGGTTTGTTTTTATTTCTTGACTGGCATGGCTGCAATTCATTTCCTTTAAAAAGGAGATTTAATTTTAAAGAAAAAAGGAAAAAAGAAACCAACACATAGATAAATGAGATAACATAAAATCTTCATGAAGCTGTTCTGGAAAACTGTCTTTTGTCTTCAAGAGCTATAACTTTAATTCACTTGTCATCACTGATTTTAGCTTTCTGCACCGCAGTCCTTATCATTATTTTAGTGCTAACGCTCTCAGCAGCTGCTTTGTATTTCTTAAATATATATTCAATGTCCACTTTTTCGATGACTTGTGGGATAACTGGCGTTGAAACAAAGGGACAACCTCTGATCTAAAAATATGAGGCAACATAGAAGTGCTCAAGTCTGTAGTTCATAGAGTGTCCACTTGAGGCTGGCTCCGGAAGTACTGTACACCTTATACACAATGAGCAGAAAAGGCATTTTTGAAGCATAAATAAACATGTTAACAGCTTGGTACAAATACATGACCTCAGACTGAATAGATATTTCTTGGATGACACTCACTGTGGGGTTTGAATTTTTTAAACTTTACTTAGAATATATTAATCTGACCACTTTACCTAACCAGAGGCACAGCTCACCTGACTGACAGGCAGTAGGCCTAAATCTGTTAGTGAGGAGGCAAAAAGCCCAACACCTTTCCAGTATAGCACCCTCCAATGATTGGCTTCAAAACTCCATTACAGAAACAGACAAGTGACGTCACAGAGACTACATCTATTTATAACACAGTCTATGGTTAAAACTTGGGGAGTTTTTCCTCCAATCAAAATATTTTCAGCACATATGTTGCAAAATGTGATATGTGATAATGTGTTATTCTCCTTAGAAGCAGTGACAAACATCCAGACTGGTTATATTATTCTAATATCTTGTTAGCTAATTGCATATGCTCTAATGAGAGACTGATAAATACCATGCAAGTTACCAGGTCTGGAAACAACCATAATGATGACCATCTATGAAATGTGGAAAACAAACACAAATTGACAACCTCTAGACTGTTCTCTTGTTTGTACGGTGTATTGTAAGTTTTTTTTGAATGTTTTAAAAAAACCTTAATGGTTAATGCACATGCCTAGTTTTGATGGATGCACATTATGATTTGTGTTAAGTTCCATAACTACAGGCAGTGTAGCCCTCACCACCTGATTAACATCATCATATAGCCCACTTACCAGATGTTACAAAGGATTTCTGGGATATAAAACAGATCAACATCTCTTCTAGAGTTTCATCATCATATCTTTTTTTTTTTCACTGATGCTGAAATTGATAAATAAAATACTTTGATGTGGTCAAATTGCTTCATGTAATATTTTATGAAAAAAAAAAAAAACCTGGGCCCATTTTGAAGTATGACATAGTTATAGCTGCAGCTGCGTGACATTAAGTGTGTAGTGAGTGTGTAAATACTCTGAGATTAAGACATACAATTTCAAATGTAAGCTCAGTCACAGTCTGAATTACAGATGGCTTTGACTAATGCACCACAAGTCCTCTATAAATACTGTTTGTCATTGTGTGTTTGTTTTTTTCTCTTTTGAAGAGAAAGCATGTTTTCATCCAATGTGTGTCTGATATTGGAAAAGGGAACTAAATTGGAGCAATCTAGACACCAAGGTCTACACTTTAGTAGTCCAGACACATAAAAAATATATATTTTGTCAGTAACATCCCTGCCTAAATCTCCTGGTGTTCCATTACGCTGTGATAGAAATCCTAGTGGGGAACTACAGCCAACTTGAATGCCCCCCCTACACCCCCCATCCTGATACAACAAAGCATCCTGGACTAGAGAAATACTGCAGGAAACCTTTGAGGTTGGATTGAATGAATGAAAAAAGAGAAAATGTCACCAATTCCATCTTGGAAGATTTCAGATAGAGAGTCTGACAATGAAAGTACATCAAAGGGAAACGCAGACCCCACAGTCTTCAAAAGGCACGGTGAGCGCCACATTCAGGGTTATTAAATAGTTGAATATTGACAGGGTTTTTTTTCCTCCTATTTTTTGATGAACGGCACCTCGGCTATCTCCACTGATCCAACAGGACTTGAGAGATGGCAGGCACCCTCCACCTTGCAGCCATTCACGGCAGTCTTAATTGACAGGCAAAAACCTACAGCGGCCCTTTTTTCTTCCTCCTCTCACCTCCTCGCCGCTAACTTTGCCCACTGGACCGAGCTGTTGCCGAGCCAATCTGTGGAGGTTTTGTTTGCTGAACTCCGATACGTCCTTCAGCACTTTGGCCCCATTCATCTCCCCAAACAATCCCCCTAAGAATTTAACTGGTGGGCAAACAGGCAGCACATGGGTAATGACGGGGGCACCTTGGCTGTCTGTGTGAATATTTACCCTGTCATCAAAGGAGGGGCATGCATATAAATCTGCATCTGCACTCCCAAGTTCAGGTTCAGGCACTGGGATTGCAGGAAGACAGCGAGCAAATCTTCCTCTGCGCACGGAACGTGATAGAGCCTTAAATCTATGAAATATGATAGAAAATTAGCTTGCTTTGTAACTCCGCAGGCACGCAGAGGTTGTTTAAAATGTCAGATCCATGAATAAATACATTTGAGAATAAAATAGTTCCCTCCCACGTGTCAGGGCTGCTCAACAAGAGATGTGTAGAAATGCTGTATTGCATCCAAAGCACCCAGGGGTTTTGTTTCTTTTCTTTTCTTTTCTTTTTTCTTTTACACCCCTAAAGGTTTTGTGCCCTTTCTCCTGCAATGAAATTGAAACAAAGTTTGGTTTTGAGGTTTGTGAAAAGTTACAACCCTCTTCTGCAATACTCTGTCTGCTCTGTTGTTTAACACCTGATGAAGCATCCCTTTTCCCATTCTTCAACAGCTGATAAACTCAATCCGTAAGGGCCAGGAAACAATTCAGCGAAAGGAGAGAAGCAAGAAAATAGCAGCAATCAGCTGAACCGATTGCAATGTTTTGTCTGTGATTTGGAAGAGTGGAGAGATTCTATCAAGCTGCTTCTCTGGGCTGATATGCTACTGGTAATACGTTCAGCCCAGGTAGACCTACACTGGGATGAATAGACATCCTATTGAAACTTTTATATCAAGTACTCAGGAGCTAGCATGGTCTATTAGAGACAAACAAAGCGTGCGTCTTGTGTTTTTCCATTTTTTACTCTTCTTTTTTTTTCTCCTTCACACAAGAGCCAGTTTGGTTTATCATTCCTTAATGATGGGAAAAGAGCCATTAATTAAATGCAATTGATGTTTGCAAGACATTTTATGCTGCAGGATAGTTGTCAAGAAAAAGAGAGTGAAACTAAACATATTCTTCTTTTTTTGTTATACTCCAAAAGGATGACCTCAAAATTTTTCAAAAAATGAGAGAGGGCACACAGTGAATCTTTAATGCATCAAAACAAAATGGCTGCCAGTCGTCACCACACATGCAAGCTGCAGCAAGGGGAGAAAAAACAGCACAGATCCTCTTGATGCACCGTACACCAGAGACCGTTTCCACCCCAAGATTCTTTGCTGCTTCTCTCTGCTCTCTCCACAGGAACGCTGATGGTGTTTGTGTGTAAGTGAGGGGTAAAGGAGTCTCTCTCTCTCTCTCTCTCTCTCTCTCTCTCTCTCTCTCTGCCATCATCTCTCATAGCTTGCAAACGTGCACCCCCCTTTCTCAGATCAACAAAGCCCTATACTGGCACATTACTGTACACGTCGACTCGACTGGAGCAGCAGACTCCTGAGAAGCTGTCAGAGAGCCTGCAGAATGGAGCAGGCTAACATTAAAAAAGGATGACCTGATTATAAGGAGGAATGTCGGTTTTATCTTTTCTGGCATGTAGACAGGGAAAAAGGTGATAATGGCAGGGCGATATGTTTTATTTATTCATTTTGCTGATGTCTATTTATTATTCAATAGCTTAGCGTGTTAGCTTCAAATGACAACCTGGGTCTACAAGAGGCAAAATGTAACAGCACATCTATTCAGTGAGGAAAGGTGCGAGGAGACAGAGATTTGTAACCAGGAAGGAGATTAAATTAACCTAAAGCATTGTTTCTAAATTTGGTTTAAAAAAACTGTTGTGATTATGCATGGACTATATTTAATGAGTGTGAAGTCTTCATTTTTGTGCTTTTTTTTTTTTTTTAAAGTTCTTATTCCTCAGTACAGTTACAGGTACAAGATTGTTTAGAAAAAATGTTTGATTCAAGAATTTCTTTTTTTTTTATCAATTGCTGCATTAATGATATTAATCAAATGCCATTTTTTTAGCTAATTTATTTCAAAATTCTACATTCAGGGACAATGTTTTGGCAATTTTGGGGTAATTTACTGACAATCCTAGATAGAGATTACCTCTTTTTATGAAACTCCAGACTTTGGTTTGGGTTACTGTTTTTGATAACACTGTTCTCAACATTATTCGACTTTTTTTCTGTTACCAAATTATCGACCAATAAAAATGGAGACACGAATCTACGGTTTATGTACAGAGTAATCATTTGAAACCCACACAAAGCTGCTGAGGTGTGCAGTCAATCCCACATCTTTCTCTCTCTCACTCACTCACACACACACACACACACACAGACACACACACACAGACAAAGCCCTTTGTACTGTCCTCCACACCAGCACTCCTCCAGGGGCCAATACTGTGCTCCAAAGCCCTTTAGAGGGGCAGCAAGCCGGAAAATGACCCCATGCTGTCCCCGCTCGCCTCGGCCCCGCCTGGTTACGCCCGTTTCCCAGGGACCCGCTGAGGGTCCAATACCCCGAGGCCTCCCTCTCACGCCACACTACCTCCCAGGGCCAAACGTTAACGGGGGCTCCTCGCCATGGACAATGGGGGCTTGGAAACGTGGGAAAGAAATGTCACAAGGCTCTCTGACAACCGAGGATCGACCCCCTGACCTCCGGGGCTAGTCCCACTGGGCCTCTTTATGTAAACACAGGGTGTCCAAACAAAAGCAAACCCTGTGTTAATCAGATTCATAACCTGTGAGAGAAGATTTGAAGGAGCTGAGACGCAGGAGCTTAAAGTTTGGACTGGAAGGTATTTATTTATCAGACTGAGTATTGAGTCATTGAGCATGCATAAACGTATTCCTTTAGAGTGAAGCAACATCTAGTAATACAGCTCATTATTTTTGATCTAATTCCTTTCATCCTGTAGTGGATGTGATTTTATTTACTTTATCAATAATAGTCAGGACTCTCAGACCTCTTAAACTGTCCACTAACGAAGTGAGAACAAAGACTGGACTAGTGTCTGCTGTTTGAACTCCCCAATCGCCTTGTAAACAGTCCCGGTCATTTAACCTTTGACCCCCAGCTGTGTCTCATCTCTGCTCCTCTCCATATGGAAGATGCAGGTCAAGTGAGGATATGGTGGTCAGCGACGCCAGGCCCTCCTTAGGGGTTAGATGGGTGGGGGCACGGGTGGACACAGTGAGAGTCGTTCCTGAGCAGCAACAGGAGGGTAATTTGTCATGGAGTGAGGGGTCAACGAGGAAATAATTGACACTAAGCAACCCTCAACTTAAGCCAGGAATCTATTATTATTTTGGATTTTGGTGTTTAATTAATTGGAAAGATTTGGGTCTTAGGGAGCGCAAACTTTTCTTTATTTTTTATAAACAGTTTTGAAAATATTTTTTTATTGACCTTGTGCCAAACTCAGATAAATACTTCAAAATGTAAAATATCACAAATTGCTATACTCATTTAAATTTCCTTTGCATCAGTGGGCAATTAATTTTGTCAAGTAGAAAGACAAAATCCTCATAGATGACTTCCTTGACCACTTCTCATGCCTCGTGTCACTTTTCTTCCTTGTGGGTCATACAATTGTAGTGATTTGCACTGGGGCAGCTGGTCATCCTATTTACAAACAATACAGCCTAATCTGTTTGCTCTTCGCCCTCAACAAGGACCAATTGATGACCTTGCTGGTGGAGGAGCATGTATGTGGGTCAGACGACTGTGGTCACTAAAGGTCAGAGGGTGTGAACCAAACACCATGGCCTCGCTCCCTGGAGACTTTTACTGATGGACTCCTGAGCCTGTTAGTAGACATCATTAAGACCTTTGGCTGCACAAGTGAAGGATTAATGACCCTTGAAACGCTGGGCTGCTGACCTTCCGGCCAGGGCTGTGTATAAAAAGCCCAAAACTTGGGAATCTGGCAACAGTAAAGACATAAAATCAGTAGGTTTCTACATGACAGACACATGTGTTGCAGCATCACATGAGTAACACGTGTCCATTGTAAATGCCAGCAAAAGCTTTCATCAAACATGCCGTGATTTTTTTTTAACTCAAAGAGATGGAGTTTTAATGCAAAAGAATATCTGCATTGTAATAATTGAATTCACAGTTCAACACCTGCCTGGATAAAGCACCACGATGGAGAATGGTTTAGTTTGAAAAGCAGGCAAAATATGCACAGGGTTTTGCAATTCAGAGCTGTGAGTGGGAAATGATAATTAACTGTAGATGGGGTCTTTAGAGGGACAGTCTTTGAGGATTGCATTTTCTAGCGTTGATCTCAAGGTTAACTATTCTGCATGGAAATAAGGGGCCAGAGGTGTGCAGCACTTCCTGACCACCAGCTACATCTAGAATTAGCATGTTAATGTGTGTTTCATAACCATATGAGCATTTGCATGCTCGTTTTTGTATAAATTAGCACTTGGTTGTATTATCTGTTCAGAAGCATCAAAACCATAATATCTCCTGTGCAGCTGCCCTGTCCATCTTTCCCCAGCCTCCTCATATTTCTCCATCTCCTCCTCATCATCACCGCTATGACCACCTGCAAACCCCAAACCTGCACGACTGTGCCACCTATATGAGACTAGATGAGATGCTGCATTGTCCCACGTCTCCTTGTAACCCCCATGATCATAAATCTGCCTGCATGGCCTATGATCGTTTATGAGCACTTTACATGAAGATCGCTCCCACAAACAACGCCCTTCAGCCAGTAATGAAAGCCGAGCGTCAAAGTTGAAGATCAATGTCAGGTTACAGGATTCCTGACAGGGTCTGCATGTATGTATATGAGCCCATATATGGGATAGATCTATAAGCCATGAGGGTTGAGAACAGTTTAAAATTTGCCTATGACGACATTTTCTGACATATGACTTTTTTTTAACTGAAATTTGGGTCTTTGCAAACAGCCAAACAAAATGCCCTGAGGACAGAAATGTTGAGTTGGAAAGTGGAACCTTGATTTAAAAAAAATGTCCTAATCTAAGGTTTTCTCAGCTTTTCAGATCAAGAGGTGTGGTTGAAAACACCTGAAAGGCAAGCAAGTAGACCTTGAGACGAGGCTAATTGATCTAGCAAAGCTAGGGCCACTAAAACATGCTGCATCAATTTTTAATTGGTCCACATTGTTGTTAAAAACTTAAAAATCCACTTACATAGTCTAATATAGCTCTATTGCTTAATATAGATGGATTCTTTTGAAGCTGCAGGACCACCTGAATGAACTAAATCCCCAGCCAGTCGCTTGGGTCAAAGGTTAAATGGTTGAGGTCAGAGTGTCTTGGACCTTTGTCAGGGGAGCTCTCAGATCAATGAAAGGGTGTTGAACATGTGTTCTCATAATGGAGGTTTGATTGGAGGAAGAACAAGTGTCAGAGGTGTTGATTGGTCTTTGGTCAGTGTCAAATATAAAAACACTGTCATCTTGTTGGACAAAAAGGGAACAAATAATGTGTGAAAATGTACCCTGTATTTTAAAGCTCCTGTAAGGGGTTTTAACAAGTAATGAAAAAAAACGGACCTTTTTGTTTTATGGTCATGAAGTTTTAATTTTCCACTGTGGAGATTATTGTTTATGGTTCCTTACTTAAATACATAACTTAACTAATTTAATTCCATTGATCTAATAATTTAAAGGATAGTCCCTTAAGACGAATCATCTTGTTTTCAAGGGAGTCCTTAACATACACACAGAAGTGGGACGGAACATTATAACACAAAAATACATTACAAGACAAAAACATCTACACAATAGACTCTTGTTCCCTATCTCCTATACCATCCATATTCACATTTATGGTGAAATATACCCATCATGTATGTACATACATTGTCAATAAGATGCAAATAAGCCACAGTTCACCAAAGATCAATATTATTGTCAGTAGTTTGTCAGAAACAAGAACAGAATTTTTGTAAGTGAGTAAAAAGGGGTTTCTTGAAGAGACAAAAAGAGGTGATAGAATTTAGAAAATTCGGAAAAGTATTCCATTCAGACAGAGCTTTAACTTTAACGGAAAACTGACCAATTTCCTTCTGAATTATCGGAACAAAGAAGAAGCAACTGTCTGTGTTGTAAGTAATGATGTGAACTATATGGAGTCAAATATTGCTTTAGGAATGCAGGGTTATTACAATAAATGTATTTGAAAATAAACTGCAGCCAATTAAACTGCCCTCTGGACTTGGAGTTAAGCAGTTTAGAGAGCGATGCATAGAGCAGTGGTTTTTAAGGGAGACTTGCTTGAAAAATGCTCTTTACCGAAGAGAAAACTCACTCTTTGTTTGGTGTTTGTTAGATAACGGACTGAAGAAAAAAAAAAACACTAGAGGAAGAAACCAGTCTATTTCTCTCAAAACTTGTTCCACTTCTCCTTCAAAACCTTGACATCCTGTTGTTTACCTGATGCTGTGACCAGACTCCGCCCTGACTGTGCCCAGGCAGGTACCAGCTCAGATCAGCTCCCCAGGTCCCTGGCCTGGGCCACAGATTAAAACACAACTCTCTCTTTTGCCCACTTTCATCTATGGCCAAGTGTCCAACCAAGCATACCCTACACCACCTCCTCACCCCTGCCTCCTGCTCTTATCCTCTTCCTCCTCCTGCCTTTGCTTTCTCTCTCATTTCTCTCTCACGTAGGGGAGAGGGTGGCATGCAGGGACAAACCTGAAACCTAGAGGAAAAAAAAAAAAAGAAGTTGAAGAAACCGGAGGGGCAGGGCTTGAGGGGTGGAGATGGTGAGGGGAGGAAAAAAAAGGGAGGCGAGGAGAAAGAGAGAAACGCACATTGTACTTTTCAAATGGATGGGAAATGATTCGCTGGGATTTGCTGACAATTATACGGTGGGGTTTAATCAATTCGGACCATTCACAGCGTGGAGAGGGCTGATCCCCCAGTACAAAGGAACAGACCGTGGGAGGGCGGTACCTGAGAAAGCGCCGGCCTGGTGTAAGTAACATGAGGCAACACTCCCCTCCCTGCACATTGCACTGCAGCATATGGCCCCTCTCTGAACTTATTAGCTAGCGGATTAAGGCCAATCGCAGGGACCCAATGGCCTGTGGCTGCCACCCTCCTTCGCACCTCTTCACCCCCCAGGAATGAGGCTGACTGACAGGGGGCATTGTGTCGTGCACCTAGACCGCCACACCCCTCACTTACCCTGTCATGCAGTGCAGTTTGATGAGGTTATTTGGTAGAAGGAACAGGGTTTGACCATTAACCTTACAGCAGTGGAACCCATTCGACATCGAACTTCGAAATTACAGCCAGAACTGCTCCCTTCAAAGACGTCTTCATCATAATAATTCACAAGATAATTCCAGCTTTTTCCCTTGACCGCTATATGGAAATACCACCTGCAAATTAGCAGGCCGCTCAGCTATGGAGTGGATTAAAAGCACCTGAATGTGGACACACAGATTAGCCCTGTAGATATGAAGTCTAATTAGCATCTCATTGCAACTCGACATGCGAGCTCGACATGAGTGCAGACAAGCTGAGAGAAAAGGCTCCATTGGCCAGAGGTTGATTATAGGTCCATTATGCACACAGTACTTAGTGATGGGCTGAGAGGAGGAATTAAGAGCTTGATGGCTACTGCGAGGGGGGACCTGGGCTGAAGTACAGGAGGTGTTAGCCGTCAACAGGATCTCAGGTCTACAGGAGGCCGGGACTTGAGAGGGGGTGTAGAGCAGGTTCTGGCCTTGCTGAGTATTCATGGAGAGAGATTTGACAAGAGAGGAGCCCCCTATTTAAGCTCGCATTTGATCTGGCAAGCAGCAGGTGATCCTCTGGCTCTTTTTGTGTCGGACAGCAGGGGGTTTGTTGACCCCTGGTGACCCGTCTTACCTGATGCCCATCAGGACACCTCATTTAAACCTGAGTATCCATCCATCCTGGAGCTCTACCTGGCTGCAGGGTTGCCAGGTCAGCTCCTTGCTGAGACAGTAGGGGTGCTCCAGGCCTGCTTTACTAATCCCCCTCATATACCATGAGGTGTTGGAGGACCCAAAGGCCAGAGAGGGAGCAGAGAAGCCATCTTTCTGCCTCTCTTTAGACCGGATTAGTGGCTCAGCAGGGGTTGGTCCTCATGCTCGGAGATCATAAAGGCATTTCTGAGCAGAGCAGAAGAAGCACCAGCTTTGGTTTGCTTTTCTCCTGAGACCACCTGTGACCTGACCTCCAGGTGATACAGCCTGTGCAGAACTTAAACTAACAACACTGCTGAGTTTACTTGAGGTACATGGTCCACACAAAACTATATCACAAATTGCACGGAGCCTATTCCATGCCTTTTGGTGTCCTCTGGGTGAATGTTTGTTTGTTTTTGAGGAGTTCTCATTTGGGAAGAGCTGAGCAGTTGATCTTTAATGAGAGGGGAAATCCTCTCCCCCTTCCCCCAGCAGGATATTTTCCTATACCTTATCTCAAACCCCCCCTTGCTATAGCTTTCATGTGTGTCTCGTCAACTTGTGGCGAGTGACTGCTCCTCAGAGAGCCCGTGTCTTTGAGAACCAATGATTAATGCTCTTTGAGGATGAGTTTAGAGAGAGAAGGAGGGGCTGCCCCTCAGCTCCTTTACATACAAGGAAAATGACTGGAACATAAACAGCGATGCCACAGTGAAAGTGTTGGCAGGGAAAATAAAAACTGCTGGTACTTCCTGCTCTACTTGGGCATCCTAATAGTCAAATCTTTTCCTCCAAGATTTCCTTCCTCCACCCAATCAACACTTCTGCACTTTGTATCTCACCGTTCCTGACACCCTCTCACCTCTGAGAACAGCCCAGAAGCTGGGCCTCTGCCATCAAAGGCACGTCTCACAACACTATTAGCCTCCTTATAGGTGACAAACACTATTTTAACTGTGAATACATCAAGTGCTAAACAAAAATGCCGATAGGGTTAGCATAACAATTCAGTGGAAAAAAAACCCACACACACCTAAACACCCACACATACTTCATTTGGATTATATTCACTTTTTCCCCTGTACAGATGCAAATGACAAATCAAGATCTAAAAAATGATCTCTGCACTAAATACTTTCAGCAAACGCCTATTAGATAAGTGCAGCGATAAAACGAAGAATAGTATAAATGCAAGGGCAACTGTTAGCATTTCAGATTAGCTCCTCGCTGAACCCCAGGGTTCATTTAGCCACATTTGCTTCCATTATCAACTGAATAAGCAGATCTGGCTGGCAGAGATCCATTTCTCTCCACACGCCGTAGCACTTTATCTCCGTCTGAGCCCACTCAAATCACGTTAGCTGGCAAAATCAGGTTAGCTCCTCTTAAGCGTCCGACGTACTTTTAATTCAAAGCATCACTTCATCGACACCAGACTTGTTGGCATGCCAGAAGTCTGGGTTGTCAGTTCCTCTGCACTGATCCACATCCAGCGGGGTCAGACAGATCAGGATATTGAGTCTGTGTGTGTATGTATGTGTGTCAGTGTGTATGAGAAGGGGGGTGTTTGAGATATTTTTAGGGTTGGATGAGAAGGATTGCTGACAATCTGGCAGTCCTTCACTCTGACATGTGTGTTTGATGCTGCGCACAGCCCAGCGTCGGTCTCTGTGACCCGGTGCTGACTCCCAGGGCGGGGAGTGTGACTACGTGCTGTTGTTTGTGCTGTGGGAGACCCCTGGTTTGTTGAGGTTGGGTTGGTGGGGGCAAAGATAAGGCTGGGGGGCTGGTGCTGAGGACAAGGGTTGTGTTGGGACTGCCAGTCTTTGTGGTTGTTGAACACACCCACTGAAGTTATTTGCTAGAATCTTGGTAAACAACAAAATTCAGATGTATCCAAGAGAACACCACATCCACTAATTTTGCATCATTTCCAAATGAAATAAGCGACCCTTTTCATGTTGCTAAATAAAGTGGATGTTGACTACTGTACAGGATACACTGAAAGAGAAAAAAATCCAGCCTTCATTAATTCTTCAGTCATGTTTTCCCTTTGTGGTAATTCATTTTTGACCAGCTACACGTTCACATGAAAAGCAGACTTGTAAGCAGACAGCAGCACTGCATCCTTTCCATAATTAATCAGCAGTGTGAATTTAGAAAAGCAGCAGTACCCAGAAACAGTATTTCAAAGCTTTTACACTCCCTGGGCTTGTTGTAGACATTGTTCAGTCCGACTAGGATCCAAGCAGGATTTATCAACAGGCCCCTGCTCTTATCCCTTTCTGCTGCCTGCCAGGTAAACTTAATGTCCATTTCTATAAACCAAAAGAGCCCCAAAGAGCAAAGAGATGCACACATTGCAAATCAAAGAGAGGTAGAGTCTCTTGTCAAAAGTTGAATCTCCTTTTTTCATGCGCCCGAGGCCTCTCTTGCATCATGTAAGACTCAATAAGACTCCCTGACCATATATGAAATAGAATACGGGGCTTAGGCTGAGCTGCAAAGCCTTTAAGTTACAAGAATAAAAGCAGAACACTGTGTGATATGCACGACTGCACTGTCTGGTTTTCTACCATATTTGGGATCATTTTTCATCCTGTTACCCAAAGAATCTCAAAAAATTCCATCCTCCTTTGACATTTTACTTTTTTCATACTAATATTTTTTCCCTGCATCATTACTTTGATTCTTCTGTGGCAATTTTACACATGGAACAATTATGCTCTTGAAAATAACTGAGACTGCAGGTCGCTCTGACTCACACACACACACACACACACACACACACACACACACACACACGCCGCGAGGTGGAGTCAGGTAGTCTGATTGTCTGAGGCTAATAACAGCAGAGTGGGAGGAAGAGGAGCACAGAGGAGAAGTTAAAAAGGCTATGAGGCTTACAGCGGGCGTAGGCGGGTGTCTAAACGTGTCTGTCTGTCTGTGTGTGTACATGTGTGTGTGTGTGTGTGTTTGTGTGAGGGCACAGTGTAAGTGTAGGCACAGTGTGGTACACTAACCCTATCCTGATAAATGTGTGGGATGTGAGGATGGTTGTTGTGGAGCCTCAGAGCCAATCTGCCCAAGACCCTCTCTGCAGCCTGAGGGCCTCCTCAGTGCCGTCCTCCACCTGTCTGTCTCTATTTTTCTCTCTCTGCTATTCAAACACTCCAGCATTGACTGGCTACAAAGCTTTTTCTTGTGGTATCAAGTGTGTGAATTTGTACTCTTTTCTCAGCATAAGTTTCAAAGTGCTTCAACCAAGTCACTCTGAAAATAAGACCTGAAAATAAATGTTCATCAAAATTGTATGATTTGTTTTATTATCAAATGCAATATTTAGTTTTAATATCAGGAGCCATGTGCACCTGATAGTAATTTGTATGTTAGTAACCTGTTCTTTCCCTTTTGACACTTAATGCACTCTCACTTTCACTTTTATGCGCAGTGTCACTCTTCATTACTGTCATGTGCTGGGGCACTGACAGAAATTTTCAACACCATAAAAAATTATAACTATGTTCTTATATTTTCAAGGCCCTTTTCTATCTATCATGGGCCTGGAGAGTCATCAGGAATCTTTCTCCCTCTTTTCCCTCCCCCAATTGTGTACATTTATTATTAACATATATCATATCATATTCTTTCAATGTCTTCAATATTGCAACATTGTTTTTATCACCTCTAAATAACAGGGATTTCTCATTTTTGGGACTATTTCTCCGGGTTCAACCTCATCCACTTTAAGTCCTTTGACTTTTAGCCTTTAAAAGACAGAACAGGTAAAGAGAGACTAGACACAAGGAGGACGAGGGATGACATGCAGCAGGAGGATGTGACTTGAAGTCAAAAACAACAACTTTCAAGGACAATAGTCTCACACTTTATGAACTTACCAGTGTCCCTCCACTTTGTGTTTCCTCTTACACTTTATGTTTTTTTTTTTTTTTTTTTTTTTACATATTTGATGCCCTTTGTTCATACATTTATTTTAATCTCAGAAATCAGGCACCAAAATTTCCTTTGATATCTCATCCTATCTTTAAAAACAAATACTTGCAACTTGACAGTATTATGCTTCTGTTTTGTTTTTAAAACTATCAAATAAAAACAGTAAAAATATCACATATTCAGAATGAAACTGTGCAATCTAATTTTGAAAAGTTAAATCCATTAAAAAATAAACCAAAAATCTGCTCAAAGAGATTTTTTTTTAAAGCCGCTATCATGATTTTTTTTTTTTTTTTTTTGCTGACAAGTCCATTATTAAGAGAGGCCCACATTAATGCACAATGCCCTCCTCTGTTGAAACTGTGAATTAGCCGCTTCGTTACAGCACACAGAGAACGACAATCACTCTGCTGCAACACTGTAATAAACCTCGCTGTGCATCAACAAACAGACATTACAAAATGTGTGAAATAAAGATGACACAAACATTTTGTAAATGTAATTTTTTTCATTTGAACCAATGAGTGAAGCGGTAGATGCAGAGCTGGAGTCAAATCAAGACTGAGCTGCAGGAAAAGAAGACAGAGATGCAGAATGAGTGTGTGTGATGGAGCCGAGCAGCAGACAGAATAAGGCGGTTTTTGATCAGGAGTTTCTCTGGGATAATTGTCAGGATGTGCTGTTTGGAAGATGACTGACAAAAGGAAGAATATGACAGTGAAATTTGTTGAGGAAACATGAAAATGTGTCACACATCCGTCAAACAAAGAAATGCAATATTTATGGATTCTTGAAGAGCCTCTCTCCAGACACACACACACACACACACGTATGCAAACACACACATTGTTCAAGTCTTCACGTCTAGTCCTCAAATCATTTCCCATGTCGTCATCCATCTCTCTGTCGTTCCACTCATAAAAGGATTAACATGCAAAAAAAGGCAGTTTACATAACAATGATAAGAGTGTTTAAAAGTCCTCACTTCAAAACATGATTATGAGAGACATGTGTAAGCTTTAGCATGTTGCCGACATACGTGGGAGATGATTTTGAACTGTTTTTGATGATCGTGGGACAACTAATGCAGGCCCCTTAAGCCACTTGAAACAACGATGTGTGTTTTACTCCTCTTTCCCCTTGTCTCTTTCTTTCACCTCATGAAAATCTCCATAAATCCAGCTTCGATTTCAGGAACACTTTCAGCACATTTTTTTCTGTCCATTACCAGTTTGACAACAAGAAAAAGAATAACTTTTTTCCTCACGTTTAATTTCTTCATTTTTTGCTGAGGCACAGAAACCAAGCCATCACCTCTTGGAGTAAGCACATGCACCTGCACAAACATTCACACGCATGCTGTCACTGCTAATTGAAAAAGAAAAAAACATAGAAAAAGGAAGAATAAAAGAGGAAAAGAAAGGATTTTTTTTTTGCCTCTCTAACAGAGCTCTGTTGATTAATTAGAGCTATCTGTCTGAGGACCTCCTGGTACGCTCAAACAACTTCTCCTCCCTCACTTTTCCCTCTTTCTCAAACACACACACATACTCAGTCTCAAACACACCTCCTAAGAAAACAAAAGCCCACTAATCATTTGAAGCCTGCTCTTTGTAGGTGGGGCCCGGTCATTATCAGGCCTCAGCAGTGCAGGTTTTTGTTGGTTTTAGCTCTGCATCCTCAATCAGTGGCTAACAGGAAGAACTTTAATCAGGGTTTTAATGCAGCTGTACAAGAGGTGGGCCGGCCCATTGTGAGGGTCTGAAAGGGCCGATCGGAGGGGAGTCCTCTTGCGTTTCTTTACATTCACCTGCTGGGCCCTATTGGGTCTCTTTCTGAAAGAAAAGGACAAGGGGAATGAATACAGAACACAGTGTGTCCGCTCAACCAGCCTATGGGTTAATCAAGGAGCTACTTGTCATCCTCACAGAGTCTCATAGAGCTGCTGGTTAAGCTCTCCTCCGTCTCTTTCCCAGGCCAATTCAAACTCACTGAGGAGCCAGGACGGGACAAACAACAGTGCGCCATAACACAACCATGAGCTAATGATATGCTTCTCTCAATAATGTCAATGAATGTATGAAGCAAGAGGGGCTGCTGAGGAAGACAGGGAGGGAAAACTTTATCACTTCACTGAATGGCAAGGAAATTTATTTGTGAGAGACTGAGTGTGTGTGTGGATGTTAAACAAAACAGAAAAAGACTAAAAAACAGTTTGTAATGTGTTTTTAAAAACGTTTTAACGTGATTCAATTATCCTGTCAATATAAAAAAAAACAAAAAAAACACTGGTGATGGTAAACCACCACACCCACACACACACACACACACACACACACACACACACACACACACACACACACACACACACACACACACACACACACACACACACACACACACACACACACACACACACACACACACACACACACACGTATGCAAACACACACACTGATTAGATGCCTTCCAAAGTGCAGGTGAAGAAATGTCTGGAAACAAACCCTTAAATCTCTCAATTAGAGATAAATAAACACAGGGCACAGCTTTTGCTTAGTTCACAAAAAATAAGGCATATATCTTTACTTAACCAAAATCAATATCAGAGTTCACAGTTATTAAGAATTTGACATAAATCTCAAGGTGCAGAGGGCAACATAAGCTCTGTTTCACAGCCTTTAAATGAAGCTCTGACCCCATCTAGTGAAGAGAAGGAGTAATTCTCATCAGGCTCTAAAGTGTGTGTGAGTGTGTGCGTGCATGTGTGTGTTCTTGATGAATCAAAACTTTGATGTAATTAAAAGAAGACATAAAAACCATGTCTTTCTTTTAAATCTGATGAGTATGGCAGTTTATGTCTCGTCCATGAAACACTTGAAATAAAAAAGTATTTGTAGTGTTTCTATTCTAATATTAATTAAATATTTGCTTCTATTTACTATTCATCGCACAAAGACCACAAGAGGGCATTATTTAATCATGGCATTTCAGCAAAACATACCGCCAATTATTTTGATGTGAAACAGATTTCTACAGCTATTCAGGGCAGAAAAAAAGTGAGCGTGTTTCAAAAGAGTGGGAAAAGATGCTTCTAATTTGTATTGCTATTCCTTGTATTATCGTTAAGAAGTTACATTTGAAAAGATGTCGAAAAATTATTGATACCAATTCTCAAATCAAAAGCAGGGTGTGTGTGACCTCAGATATTAAATTTAGGATTAAATGAATCTGAAGAAATAAATCAAGCCATGCCTTGCCATTTAATATGTGTTGCAATTAAATGTCTTAACTTCACCTGATTTTCATGTATTCTGAAGTAAAAAAAAAATTCTCTGGGCAAAGGTTAAAATCAACATTTAGTATCAACATGTTTTCTGTAAGAAGTTCAGGCTGGCACATGTGACATTTCCAGGATAAAGTGCATGCAATTTGTGCCTCACAGAGGGTGCTTTGGAATTATGCGTGTAATTTAAACGTCAGGTTTGTCAGAGACAATGTCGACTGGTGACTAATGGCTGATCCACCTGACAGGGCTTTTTGTTGAAGTCCACAGGAAGTCCACAGGAAGCCTTCAGAGCTCTCCAGCAGGGCCTGCTGCACTTAGAAGAACTAAAAAAGAAATAAAAAAACGAAGAAAGAAAAGAAAGAAAAGGGACGGCAGCAATTAAGAAAACAAAAGAGAAAAGGACGTCAGGGATTATTTGCAGGGGCACTTCTGTAGCCGACACCCAGCTTTCACACTCTCAATTACAGAGCAGCAGAAAATATCCCTTCTTGTGTTTAATATTTGTAAAATATGCTTTTATCTCAAGGCACTGCCTAACTTTTTTTTTTAAGAATGGTATTCATTTGAAATTTCAATTGTTGTTCCTAAACTGATGTTATTTTTATAGGAGAAATGCTTCTGAGACATGTTGTGGCATTCTTTTCTTCATATTTTTGCTTCTGTCTGTCATGATATTTGGTTTTATTTCCTGGAATAATCGAGGCAGCAAACTGTGAACCTGTCTGAGCAGAAAATTGAAAATGAACATTGTGTTAAATTCATAACGACTGCGTTTAGAATCACTTGAGCTTGCTCAATTAACAAAATTCAAATGAGATAAATAGACTGTGTGCACATGGTGCTTTAATTTTATTCCCTTCAGGGTTTTTTCCCCCTTTTTACAAGCTGCTTTTAAAAGCTTATTTCAGCTGATTTGCAGAGTTGGAGTGCTGATTTTGACAGGCACTCTGCAGAAGGTCAGCCATTCACCTGTAAGGAGAGAAATTAGCCTGCCTAATTTCTGCTGTCCTTCAGGTGCAGCCTGACAGCCTGCTCTGCATTTTAATGCAGACAACCTGATTATTAAATCTTAGAGAGATTTTTTTTGTAAGTCTGAAATAAATGGCTTGGTTGCTGGGCAACCTGACTTGATGAAACAGGGTTCCCTTCCCCCATTTGCAAGCTCATAATTCTTCGTCTATATTCAGGCATCCCTTTTCTTAATTAGATTAAGATGCAAGACCCCCACTGCAAGCAGATTCGCACTGATATTAGCATGACATACATTCGCACAGACACAAGATCTCACACAGTATGTCGCTTTTTCGCTCATTCACACACCAAAAAATGAAACGACGAGGGCAGAAAAATATTCTGTAAATTGGAAAGAGTGTGTTATTTAAATGATATGTTTCACGTTAATTCTAAATGATACATTGAATACTTGTTCTTAATAAACCAAGAACATAAATCTTTTTCAAATAAAGCTTTGATCTCAGCTCTCTACAAATTAACATTTACACTAAGTGTTTGATTTACCTTGGATTTAAAGAAACAGAGAAATCAACCATTTCTAGAGGGACAACATTTTGCATCAACTACACACTACAGTCAGTAGATCATTTACTGCGAGAATACATTTCTGTTTAATTCACACATCTTTTCTTTGGAAGAGAAAGAGAAATGTCACAGGCTGTACATTGCTGCAGCAGGACACTCCGCTGCCCCCACTCACCCAAACAGTCAGCTATTGTACATATACACTGATGTAAAGGATGACTTGTTTGAGCTCAGTGCCATCCAACATCCTTCTGTCCTCCCCTTCATTTAATTCAAAGCTATGGTGCTCAAACCGATGATGCACAGTGTGTGTGTTTTCACTCCCTGCTGTTTTAGAAACCCCTCACAAACGAACAAGTGTCACTTTGTTTCTCTAAATAAAACATTCCCATCTGAGGCAGGAAAACAGAAACATTTTTGCACTCTTTGCATTTGTCTTCAAGGTAAATGTAAATGGGTCATTAAATTTCACTCAATTCTGGCTGGTCTCACTGTGGAGGAAGAGGAAGTTGTATGCATATAGAGCAAACCAAGGACAGCTAGATTTGCAGGAAAGAGCGTGCCATTTCTGCTCTCCCTGGAGCTACGGCTTTGATTGAATCCTGAAATGAGTTGAAATGTCACAAATCCCTACCAATGTGCTTGAAAATGAAAATTGGCCTTGGGGTTTTTAAGGTTCCCATTAAGGATGTGCTTAACACGTTCTGTTAAGTGTGGTTGGAGTGCATCAGAAATACAACATAACCATGCGTCTATGCACACTCAAGCAAAATGTCCCTAAAATTCATTGATGCTGAGCAAGTTGCTCGCTCTCTGGTGGAGGGGAAGATCAGGCCTGAGCAGGACAGGGTGGCTGGTTCTGAGTTTAAAGAAAATGGCAGAAAGTACAAAGCAGGACCGATGCTTGAAGGTGTGTATCCTGTATGTCCTGCAGAAGGTAAAAAACCCCCCTGAAATCTATTATCACTTGCACTGTATACCACTCTGGCTTTCTCTGTCAAATTATTGCACGTGATCACTTCAGCAAAGTCCTGCTTTATTAAAAAAAAATTAACTCAGCATTTACTCTCAGACTGCTGCTGCTCAACTCTGACTACAATGATTTGAAACAACAATCCTCTTTCCTTTCCCAGGTAGCTGTATTTTCAGGAAACAGAAAAAAATGACTCTCCTGGTTGCTTAGTATTCACGTCACGTAAAGTGGGTCTGTGTTCCTCATTTAGTGCTGTACTGTACAGCTGGGGAGCTGTCCGGCACACGGCGGCAGTATGCAAATGAGGCTGGATTTGAATGGAGATGGAGGTAGACACAAAGCTCAATTAGAGACACACACATACACACACACACACACACACACACACACACACACACACACAGGGGAAGATGGTAGGGGAGCTTTGAGTGTCTGGAGGGGAGGGGGAGGGGAGAGGGAAGAAAAAAAAAACCTAATGCCAACCTGAGAAAACCAATGTAAGGACACATTGGAATACAAAGGCACACACACACACACACACACAAATGTGGATGCACTGCAATCACCATACAGGATTTCTAAATTCAGATCTGTGAGGGGCTCAGACAGCTAAGCTTTTCCCACATCATCAATATCACACATTTCATCAAAAAACAAGCACATGCAAGCGCACTTCCTCTTTTGTTAGAGGCTCAGAAAGCGACTCTCCCAATGCGGCAAGAAAAGTATATGAGAAGGGAAACAGCGGCCATTTTGTTCTTGGGTGTTAGTCGATGCCCAGCAGCAGTGCATATCACCTGACCCAGCGCCTGCATGAGTGTCCTTGGAGGAGGCTCTGACATCAGCGCTGCCACCCCCTGGTTGTCATGGCAACCACTGTGCAAATGGGTGGCGTGGGGGGGTTGGAGGACAGAATAATTAATATGCACACATATGGGGTGTTTGAACGAGGGTTTAATTGCATTTGTTGGTGTGTGAAGCCTAAAAACGAGGAATATCAAAGAAGAGGAAAAACAGATTAAGAAAGCTCATTGGTCAGGGAAATCATTTGCATCGTCGTCAAGGTTATTTCCAAATGATTTCCTTTGCATACAAGGAAGTAACTTCATAGAGGTGGGGATAATCCTCCTCAAGATTCTCCTCCTTTTCCTCCTCCTCCTTCTGCACAACATTATCAGCATCATGAATAGTTTACAAAGCTGTGTACAGCCAAGGCAAGGTGATGCTTCACACGGCATCAATCTATCGGTCAGAGGCTGACACTGTGTCCATGAATCGCAGTAATTTCAGGTTTTCATATGCAGGAGATTTATAACAGGAGGGAGTGCGGATTTGACTCTGACTGGATGAAAGTAACTTGATCAGGGGGGCTCAGAGATCATTCAGCTGATCTGTAGGTGGCACAAAATCAGCCAAGATTTCCCATAAAACACTACCTGTCAGATTATGACACACACACACACACACACACACACACACACACACACACACACACACACACATGCACAAACTATCTAGAAAATGTCCTCTCTATCCCTCAAACCACCTCCTGAATATACACACAGCTGCATTCGAGAGCTGCACTGATTTGGCTCTGAATTGAACGAAAATGTAAGGGGAGCAAAAATGAAACACAAATATTTGAAACACAAAAATATGTTAAAAATATTCGAACATAAAATAACAATGTCACAGTAGCTATCTCAACCGACACAGAGTAAAAAATGCGTAGAAAAAAAAAAAGTGTTTGGTCAGACTGACAACACGTTCATGCACTCAGTCATCACGCACGCACGCACGCACGTACAGTAAACGTTGCACTGGTCTCATCAATAATGCATCGGCACTTCATGTTTATGCAATTTAAGCTACATGGCAAAACCAAGCGATGGATACTGTGGATGTAAGCTCGCTGCACATTGAACATACAGCGTTTTACAAGCACACACACACACACACACACACACACATAGCCCTTCCCTCTCTCTCTCTCTCTTTTGCATACACACACACCTCACATGGAAGTTAAAACATTCCCCACATTTAGAGAAACAGATAAAGATAATAAAGCAGTCTTCAGCACATACCTGTTAAAAGAATCACCTCTTTGATTCTGCTTTATGCCGGCTTGAAGGGCTTCATGATAACACGGCACTAAGGAAATAAAACTAGCAGCAGCGATATGCAAATTAACGGCTCCAGTTGAATGCACGGGCATTTATTATTCATAAATTACTCATGTTTATGCAAATGACGGTATACGGAAACACTGGTGGGGGTTGAGCGGCTCCGTCTAAACATACTGTGTGATTCCATTTCTCTTATGCTCTTCCATCTTAAATCAGTCAAATCCAGGAATTTGACCAACATTTTCATAAACCAGCTCTGCTTTTTCGGAAGTTTCCTCCAGGTAGTTAGTGAGCGGAGGGATACAAAGAAAGTGGATCAGAGGAACAGTGCAAATCAAATCAAATGGGAGTATCTGTGTGACACACCAGAGCATGGAGAAGCTGTTCTAAGCATAATTATAGTTAGATAAAAAAATAAGCAGACCTACATCCCTCAGGCCTCCTTATAACCTAAAGAAATTGACACCAATAGGTTTAATTGATGCAGGCTATCTTGCTATGGTGTTTCAGAAAGATAAGCTTATTATAACAGCTTATAATGTACGGAAGCCCTCAGCAGACATGCATCCATTCATTTCTAGGCTCAATTTTGCCAGAATAACCAGTCTCTTTTAAGTCTTTTCTAAACACCTTGTTGAGTGTTTCAGAAGTATAACATTGTATTAGGGCCAAGAAAGAAAAATATTATTGAGTATCAAATTTGTGACTTTATTGTAAATATGTGATGTCACGGTGATGCACAAAAGGCTGCTATGCTTTGAGAGGTGAAGAGACATTATCATGGATATGTCATGTCGTTTGTGTGAATGCTTATAATAATGTGATGACTTTGAGCTAAAACCAGTGGAATCTCTTTATTGCTGAGTCCAAGTCGAAAGTACAGCCTGATAAGTGTGGTAACAATCAACAAAATATTTATCCGGTAGGAATCAAACTAGCAAAATCACCTTCATAATTCCCTTTTTTACTTTTATTTTTTTATTTTAATGTCCCTAATATGCTGCCATACAAAAACACAAAACAAATATTTGACCAACTTGCCTCATTAAAATCAGGAATCACGCAACCACCGAATCTAATGTTTCTGTTCATGAATGAATATAAAAAACGAATTTTTCAACCAGAAAATAATCATATTCTTCAATGTCTTCTAGCTGTGTTGTAAAACAGTATTTGAATATTTACACATATCAGTTATCATATTTTTGCATTGTTTTTATCAAACAGCTGGCTCATACTCACAGATTAAACATTACAGAAACATAATAATAGTTGGAGAATCTGCAATATACTGAGAATTTTAAGTATCAATCTCCTCACGCAAGTATTGATCGATACTGACAATACATCTATTAAGCAAACAACTGCAAATCATTGGTCTAAATTGACTAGGACTTGTATCACACTTTTCTAGTCTTTCAGACACACCAATGACCAGCAGTGGGAGCAATTTGGAGTTCAGTGACTCTGACCAAGGTATGCATTTGTTTTGGAAGTGAAGGAAAGGAGATCAGATCTTCTCTTTGTGGTTAGTTTTGGCAGCATTATCATTATCAAAATATAACTCTGTCAACTCCATTTGAACCACAGCAAATTGAGGAACGAGCCTCCCTGTCATATCAGACAAGCCTCACTGTTCATTTCAAAATGATGTCTTAAAACATGTTTTGTTCTTTAGCTTTCAACACTACATGAGACTCTGCTCCTGTTTTAGTGTTTATGGTTTCTTTCTAGTTATTTTTACTGTTCTTAAAGGTAGAGTCTGCAGGATTTTTCTTAAAACTAAAATTTCAACATTAGAAAACCTGCTCTGTCGGCATCTCTGGGCCTCTGTACATGTGTGTCAGTGTCTGTATCTGCCTCACTCTCTGCCTGTATGTTGATGTTTTGGTTGTCTTAGGACATTTATGGGTGGAGAAGTTGTAGTGACCATAGCCAATCACAGCATGCCTAGTGAGCATGTGACTTTGCGTGCAGATGATAGAAGGAGGCTACGATAGCAATGGTAGCACTTACAAAAAATGATACAATATTTGCAGGATACCTCATTTACCTGCAGGAAGCCAGGTGTACAGCTCTTGAGTCCCTCCTACGTAGCATGCTGCTGTTCTTCTGTCCTTTTTCTTTTTAAAAGTTCAGCTCCTGTGTCCACTATTACTACAAATAAATCAAAGAAATCATTTTCAGCAGAGAAAAAGACAGATGTTGTTTCTAACTGCTAAACTTTGCCAGCAGGTGGTAGAGACTTAAGGTCTATGTGCCAAAAATAGATTGGCTGACTGGGTCATCCATAAATACTGATATAGTGTTTAGGAATAACCAATTTGGGGGCTGATAGTGTTGTTACCATCAGGACTGGTCCAAGTCTCAAGACCAGTCTGGGGACCACATTTTGATGGTGTTTTGATGGACTCAAGAGCTCAGTCCTGGACTGGCTGGACTCTGGATTTTCCATCAAGACTGGTCAAGAGCAGCACTGATCTGTTTTTCTTCAACTTCAATAATAATTGAGTAATTAATTTTTAGGTAACCTGTTCCTGATCAATGTATGTTGTAAATTGGCCTAAAACATTTAGTGTTAGCTCACTGATTGCTCTGCCTCCTAAGAAATCCTTTCCACTTCCTTACGTGTCAGGCACCAGACATCAGTTTGTCTCATTTCTTGTCAGAAATACTTCTGAGCGCTTACATTAAGCCTCATTCACCTGATTAATGAATAATTCTGGACTTTTCAGTGGCTTTTAAATAAATACAAAGATTTTAGTGAGGGGATGCTGTTTAGATGTTGATATTGAAAAAAAAACTGATTTTAATAGTATTGGTCTTGCATAGTGGGGTCTTCAGCACAACACCAGGTGCTAATAATCTTATTTAACAGACAAATGTATAAAATGAGACTATGTCAATATAACTTACATGGTCCTCAAATTAGGAAATATTCCATGTGTACAGAGAGAATGTGAGAGGGAAGCATAAAACATGAATTTCCTTTGCGCCCTTTTTTCTGAATTACGGTAGTGGCAAGTCATCAACACGGGACATTGTGACGCAAAGAAGTGGCGACGCCTCCTTATTTTGGATGGTGATGTTTTTCTTTTGACCACAGCAGCTTGAAGTTTGGACAGAAGCTCTGAAACAGTTTGTCACTAGATAAAACCAAGCACTGCCTCACCGCGTTGTTGTTGTCTTCAGTTGTTGGTGTTTCAGCTTTAGACTGTCAGACTCAGAGTGAGTTTACTGATGCTGCATCGTCTCTAACAGGAGGAAAACTGTCACTTTCTGTCTCTGCTTTCTCTCGTGTTTACACCATTTACACTTTACATTAGACATTTTTACGCCTTTGCAGAAGCAGTCATGTTTCACAACAGCTCACAGAGGAAATACTGGATTTTTAAAAGCGAAGATGAACTTGAGCACATGAGACAAAAAGCAAATCAGAAATTTCGTAACAAGATACACGAAAGTGGAAAGGTAAGACGTAAAATATGATGAAAAATAAGCCAAAAACACCCTTTGTGTGTCAGTATATTTACCTGCTGCTCTCTCTCTCTGTGAATTAGGCTGTGAGCTCGTCCACTTTCCTGGAGCGTCATGAAGAAGATGTTTTATTCAGACACTACGAGAAGAGGCTGCTGGACTTCTGTAACGCTTTCAAACCTGCCATGCCTAAATCTGTAGTGGTATGTGTTTCTCCGAACATTTTGACAAGTAAAATATTCAATTACCATTTTCACACGTCTATAACATATGTGTCTCTTGCGTGTAGGGTACAGCCATCATGTACTTTAGAAGATTCTACCTGAACAACTCCGTCATGGAGTATCATCCGAGGATCATCATGTAAGTAGTTAAACAGAGTGACTTTATTCTGTAAACCAAAAAGAAGACCACCTTCTCGGTCTCTTGGAAAGAATACCTAAGATACTCAGGGACACCAAAGCTTCATAATCCATACATTTATTTGAAATACTCTTTTTCTGTTTGAAGTGAAAATATTCTGCTGTAAACATAGATTAATGTACAGAAGCTCAGTCCCGGAAGAAATATACAGAACATGAAAAAACTGTCTTGACTGAGATTTCTTTTTTTAACACTCCCAGTCCAATTTTAAAATAATAGGTACAATTTTGAGATAAAAAGGACAAAATTTAAACTATTTTCTCATAATTTTGACTATCTCAAATTTGTCTTTTTATCTCATAATTTTAACTTTAATATCTCAAAATTTTCACTCTTTAGCTCATAACTTTGACTTTTTAGCTCAAAATTCTAAGTATTACTACCCTGTAATTTGAAATTCTAATCTCAATTTACGACTTGTTATCTCGTAACCTTAAATTTTAACTCAAAATTTGACAATTTGGTCAAAATTTTGCCTGCTCATCTCGGAAGTTTGACTCTTGAACTCATATTTTGACTTTTTATCTCAAAATTAGACTTTAAGCTAATAACTTTGAGTTTGTAGCTCAAAATTTTAGTTTTTATATCTCAAATTTTGACTTACATCTCAGATTTTTTAATGCAAGATTTCAAAATTATGACTTTTTTTCCCAAAATATTGACTTTCTCCCCCATAACTTTAACTTATTCTGAAAATTTGCCATTTATTGCAGAATTTTAAGTCTTTATCTCAAAATTGTGACTCTTTTTTTTTTTTTTTTACAAAGTTTGACTTCATATGGGCCTTAAAGATTCTCAACATTGGTCACTCTCAAAGAGAAGGGCACTACCATATATCTGCAGTTCATCTGTAAAAGTGCATTTCCACTTCAGCATTTACTGTCAGTGCATTGCAAGCAGTCAGAGCATGTTTTCATGTATGCTCAACATCTTGACAGGTTGGTGCATCAGAATAAAGCCAGTAGCCCAGTGCAGTGCTTTATTAGAACTATCAATGGTCGATAGAACAAGCTGAGAAAAACCCAGATATTTCGGGGAATATTGTAAAATCCCACCAGACATAATTTTATGCCCAAAAAGGAGGATATGTCCGGGTAAAAGTGGAGCTTTTGTCACCCTAAAGCAGAGCACATCATGATCAGAAAAGAGCCCTTTTTTCATGGGGTCAGGTATTATTTTCAGGCATTACTTATAATAAATTCACCAGAAGTGAACATCCTTAGCCATAGATATTGTAATGATACATACTTGCACATTGTTCTTACCAGCCTCTCTTGAACTCACCTTTTTTTTACAGGCTGACGTGTGCATACCTGTCCTGTAAAGTGGATGAGTTCAACGTGTCCTGCACCCAATTTGTGGGAAACCTCCTGCAGGAGACCCCAGCAGGTCAGGAAAGAGTTCTTGAACAAATTTTAGAGTTTGAGCTGCTGCTCATCCAACAACTCAACTTCCATCTGGTGGTCCATACTCCCTACAGACCAATGGAGGGGCTGCTCATCGACCTCAAGGTAGGAGATTGTTCTAGAGATACTTTTGCATTGATAAGCTGTAATTCAGCATCCATGTAGTTAACTTGTTTGTTTAAACAATGTGTTCTGACTCAGTTTACATTTTCCTTTCATTTGTTTTAATTCCTCAGACAAGATATCCTGCGCTTGAGAACCCAGAGTCGCTGAGAAAGAGTGCTGATGACTTTCTAACTCAGGCAACAATGACAGATGCAGGACTTCTGTTCCCCCCCTCACAGATCGCTTTGACAGCTATTCTGAACAGCTCTTCAAGAGCTGGTCTGAGCATGGAGAGGTAGGCCATTAATCATGCCAAATAATAATGAAATTATTTTAAAAATAGTATAAAAATCATCTTATCAGTGTTTAAATTGTCAATTGGGCATTTTGGTGGGACCCTGAGCACAGGCTCTTGCATTATTAAATCATTTTTGTGTATGTGAAAGATGCTCTTTTGTATCGTCACATTGAAGTTTTGTTGCTCTTGGAAAAATTATGATAGCTTTTTATTGTAAAACAAACAGAAAAAAAGTGATTGCTTGTGCAAAATCTGATATTTACGTATAGTGCCTCTAAAACAAAAGTATTTGGGGAAAAAAGGATTTGGCTTTGAACTGCTGAGCATCCTCTGTTTATTTGCAACTAAAGTATTAAATAAAAGGAAATAGTCTGTCACCCTTGAACCAATTTTTTTCTTTCTTCCAATTTTAATTCAAAGCACTCTCATTTTGTAATTCTCTCAAATTCTCAGCTACCTGACTGAGTGTATGGGACTGAAAGGGGACAAAGAAACGCTTTCAAAGATGTACGACTCAATGAGACGTAAGTCAGCTGCACCTTTAATTTGACACCACATGGTGGTGCTACTGAGCTATTTGACTGCAGCGTGTGTCACAGAGTTTTCTGTGTTTGTACAGGGATGAAAAACCTCCTGAAGAAGTATGAGCTCCCCAAACCGGAGGTGGTGAATGTTTTCAAGCAGAAGCTGGAGAGGATTCATGCTGAATTCAGCTCAAGCAAGTAAGAAATGTGTCATTGAAATGTTCTCTACTTTATTAAAACTGTTATACACTATCTGGCCAAAAAAAAGTCACCCACTCTAATATTTTGCTGGACCGCCTTTAGCTTTGATTACAGCACACATTCACTGTGGCATTGTTTCAAGAAGCTTCTGCAATGACACAAAGTGTATTTCCATCCAGTGTTGCATTAATTTTTCACCAAGATCTTGCATTGATGATGGTAGAGTCTGACCACTGCACAAAGCCTTCTCCCGCACATCCCAAAGATTTTCAGTAGGGTTAAGGTCTGGACTCTGTGGTGGCCAGTTCATGTGTGAAAAAGATGTCTCATGCTCCCTGAACCACTCTTTCACAATTTGAGCCTGGTGAATCCTGGCATTGTCATTTTGGAATATGCCCGTGCCATCAGGGAAGATGTTTCCCAGTAAGCTTTGCTGATTAGTGGTTTTCTTAAGGCTACACAGTTGTTCAATCTCAATCGATTGTGTTCCCTTCTCATCGTGTGTGTGGAAATGCTCTTTCTTTCACTATTAAACCTCCACCTGGGATCTACTGTTATTTATTTTTTAAAATTTGAATTGGCCAAATATTCAAGTGATCACTGATCGCTATCATCCAGGATTTTTTTCTGACCACATTTTTTTCTAGAAGACAATGATTCCCCACCATCTTTCCAGTTTTTTATTAATGCGTCGTACAGTTATGAAACCCAATATTAGCAGTTTCAGCAATCTCCTCAGATGTTTTCTCTGCTTGATGCATGCCAATGATTTGACCCTTTTTAAACAGACTAACATCTTTTCCACGACCATAGTATGTGTCTTAAGCCATAGTTGATTAAGAAATAAGAAGTTACTTATTGCATCAGGTTAGGTTAAAGACTGTCTTTTTTGGCCCGGCAGTGTATTAAAAATAGGAAATGGCGATGTCTTTTGATCCCCAGACCGTAACATAACGACTCTATTGTGGCTTCATCACTCCAAAATGTCCCCAACAGCGAAGTAAAAAACTCAATCCCTCTTTTTCATACATAGTAACAGTTTTATTGTTGCCAGGTTGTCGTATCTAAGATGCAAAAGGTTCAAGGTTCAGTATCAGGTAGAAAAATAAAAAGGAACACATCATCAGCTGTATGAAATACAGAAAGGAAGTCCAAGAGCACGCCACATTCCTACCTACATCATCCATACCATGTAGCACAGCTGATATCTTGGTATTGCTGATGAGGAGACGTTCAGGCTCATTTATCAACGCCGGTTGTCTGTTAACACTTGGTGAGGTCGGTGAGGTCCGTGGTATCTTAAGTGCATCTACAGTAAACAGTTTGGTAAACTCTTGAGCTATGACAGGCACAGATTCTGACTCGAATCGTCGGGAGGCACGAGAAGCCGACCCTTACAACTATGACTTAGTAGTTGATAAATCTGTGCGTGGCATGACCTCTCAGGATGAATCTACATGAAAACAGTCGGTGCAGAGGTGTACTGACGCGCCACCCTGTGACGGCAAGAGAAAGACTGCAAATGCATGAAAGCTTATTCGTTCAAACCTCAAAGCTTAAAGGAAGTTCGGTTGATGGTTAGAGCAGCATATATGTAGGCCCACACACTGGAGTGGGATCCATTCAGGGTTAACACATGCACAGGACAGGATACAGAAATCTCCTACAAACTCTATCTTTCACCTCAGCTATCTCATACACAAACACCTTTTACTTCTATACAAGCCTAAGTTTATAATATCCACAAACAAAGCAGCATATAGAAAAAGTAACAAGTGGTTTCGGTGCTGCGTGGAAGTTCATACACAAAGACAAGTGGTGGAAGAGCTTTTCACAACATCAGGAGACCCAGGCAAGTGGAGGCTGTGTAGAAAGGGAGTTAAGGCTTGTGTCATCTCGGAAAGAGGTGCTATGTGTAAATTCCCTGATGACGGCTACTTCAATGCTTTGGATTGCCTCCCCTGTGATCCTTTAGTCCAAGAAAAAGGGGTGTCAGATCATGGAAGTCTAGCTCTGTTTCAAGCACTGACCATAACCAGTCAAAGTTCAGAAGGAAAGGCAGGCATACCAGGAAAAAAGAAGTTCAGATACGTCTCCAGTCGACCGCATCTTAGGTCCATCTTCATAGAAATCTTCTTCCCTGGTCTCATGTGATGTGGGTTCTTGTCAAACTTGATCAGTTCGACACTCTGTCAATGTCTGGAGCATTTTAGTTAGGGCTTTGGAAGGAAAGTATTCAAATATGCAGCAAGTGGTTACCCATGGAGAACAGCCATATTGCATTTGAACCATCTTGAATCTAGGCCACATGCTCATAAATATAAACCGACTCTTGTCTTCGGTCTCATGGGACGAGGCCTCACTTTGGCTGGCTTGCTGTGTGATCCCACTACCACACTTTGATTCTCAGCTTGGTGTCTGTAAAAATCACATTACCTGGATGGCAGCAGCCAGAGACATGATGGTGCACTCTGTCCTGTAAGATAAAGTGGACATGTTTGTGAGAGGCACACGCCCGTTAGGAGATCTACTGTCTAACCAGGAGCACAGATGAGGAAAAGAGATTCACAAACTGTGTGAGCTAGACTAAATGAGGAAACAGTGAACAGAGGGGCTCCAAACTACAACTACTGATGGAGAACATGGGGTGGGGCAGACACTACATTATTAACTAAATGAACGATTCGGCAGACTCGAATGAAGGGGGCAGTCACAGATGTCGAGTGAAAAAACAGAGCTCACTATAATTGTAAAATTAACCAAAATTCGATGTTTTCTCATTTGCAGTTCAGTACACATCTTCAGCTTTTATTTTTGTTTTGCAGCAAACGAAAACGTGGATATGAAGAAGACGGTCACGTAGCAAAAGAAGCACGTTTGGAAGAAGAGGTGGGACATTAACTTGCATCACAGGCATATGTTTTGAAACTTCATAAACTGTTTTCCCTCAAAAATGTTCTCTTGTGTTACAGGAATGGACCGATGAAGACCTGATTTGAGCATTTACACCCAGAATGTTTCACTTAGTGCGCTTCTTAATTCCAGTGTTGAACTCAGTTTAAGTGAACGTTACATTTACTTTTCCACAGATTATTTTTGACACTTGTGATGCCTTTGTTCTGCAAGAATAAAGATATTTTTCTACCTTTCTGTCTTCATATTTATGAATAAAATATATTTAACATGTAATATGAACAAGCCACAACATATTGTGTGCATACATTTCTCCACCTTTGTAAGGGGACAATGAAAGAGTCGTTAAACTACTTTACAAAAACTGTTTAATAAGTGCATGCATGTCTGATACAGTCTGTACTATTCAAAAATTACTGCTGTAAACACTTTGTTTTTACTTGGTTTCTCTGATTATGTGTCTTGCCTGGCATTGAGAAGTTTCAAAAAGACTTTCCAAATAATCAAAAAATAGCTGATACAATTGGAGAAAATAAAAATTCAGCTTGTCTCACTTATATACTCATGATTCCAGCAAGAGAATTTATTCTTAATATAAAATAACCATACTTTTCTGAAAGACTTTGTTTCAATCTAAAAAAAAAAAAAAAAAGAAGAAAGAAAAACAAAAGAACAAAATAGACAGAAATGCTTGTTTCAGCTCTTTGCGGATATTGTCACAACCTTAAAATAAGTCAGTCAATTACAGTATAAAAAGCATCATTGCTCATAATCCAGTTACAAGAAAAAGGGGACCGAGAACTAGCTTCTTCATGTCAGTTTCCTCATATGGAGCAGGGAAGGGGATACACTTTGGCAACCTGTGCTGTCAAAACACATCTGGGGTACAAAGACTCCTTAAAATCATAATATTTGGCCCTCGTGATGAAGGGAATGAAATGTACCCAAAGTCTGAACACAGTTTCTGAGGGAAAATTCTGTTTGTGTGCATACAGCTGTCAGTCACTGGTGCAAGTTTTTTTTTTCTTTGTTTATAAGTACTGCGTCGGCTGTTTCACTCGGGTGCTGTTGTTGCATAGCTCGCTTGTGGGGAACGGGACAAGATGGCAGGTGGGTGGGGATGGGCGAGACTGTTGGAGGAAGACATAATGGAGGGATTGCCATGGTGATGAGGGTGGAGCATGCTAGGTCTCCCCTGCGCTGCGATCCGGTGGAGGAGACTTGACAGATGATGGGATGATGGGAGGAGAAGGAGGAGGAGTGCTGTACTACCTGTTGCTGTTGGACATGGCGTACTGAGCCTGCTTCTGCTGGAGGAGCTCTGTGATGGCCAGCAGCTTTTTCAACACGTGCTGCAGACGAGAAACAAGAGGGAAATCAATCTGATTGTTCAGGATGGTAGGGATCTAGCTGTGAGTATACCGCCGTGATATCATCCGTCTCTGACCTGCTGCGCTCCCCTCTCGTTGCTCAGCGTCCGGAGCTCGTCTGAGTGTGTGGCGCAGAGCTCATGCAGCGCAGCCAGGTCCCGGGACAGATCCGTCCTAAAGTGCTCTGTGGTTTCAGGGAGGTCAGGGACATTCTGCGAAGCAGCATTAACAACTTAGTAAAGAAACCAGTGCATCATGGCCCAATGAAAAGATTACAGACTTCTACCAAAATTTCTGGACTATGAGCCTCTACTTTTCACCTGCTTTGAACCCTGCAGCTTAAACAATTACACAGCTATGCACTAACCAGCTTCATGCCATTTAAACAATAATACTTCATAACATTTCACCCAAAAATGCTAAAATACAGTGAGAAAAAAAAATCTGGAAATCATGGAAATGCTGAGGGACTAAAAACGCTGTCGTGTGGCGATCAAACTGTGATAGCCAATTCCACAACAAAGGTTCAGAGGCAACGGTTTGCATGCCAATCCAGAGTGAAAGTGTAGCACAGACTTAGAAAATGTGCAACGAAGGCATTGTGAGGCTGTTCAATTCTGACAATAAGGAAGACAACTTTAGTGGTTTTAGTGCAGAGGAGAACTATAAAGATGGTGATCATTGACTTTTCTGGTAGGCTACTGTGTAACCAGTCGTGTTACAAGCACTATTCAGGAAAAAGAAAAGATTGAATTAAAAGTTAATAAAAAATCTTTCTGTGTTACTTACCCCTAACTCATCCAGAAACATGATCATTCTATGTTTGTTGTTTTTGATGAAAGGGTTCACTCCCTCCATGTAAGGTTCCTGTTTAAGGGAAAGAAAAAGACATTTTAAGTGAACACACACATAACTAATGCTGGGGACTTTGAAGTATCACATTAACACATCCACTGAACACTTGTTTTTGTGATCCAAACCTTAGCACCAAATTCAACCAGGTTGGCAAGGTTCTGGACAGATTTAGCCACCAGCGTGAGGGTCCTGCCAGCTGCTGAGGATGGAGCGTCTGCAAGAACAGGCAGCAGTTAAAATAAAAAATAAAAAAAAAACTCACACCATTGCAACATGTTTGAGAAAAGTGCTTTTCTTCTTTTGGGTCATGCTTACCAGCTATGATGTTGAACATTCTGGGGTTGAGGATGGCAGGACAGATCAGTCTCAGGAAGACAAAGCCACTGGAAAAAGATTGGATGAGGATGATTAATACTGAAGCAGATGCTACAGTTAAGGTGCAACGCCAAGCAGAGCTGGGTGAGCAAGTGAAAAATTGTCAAACCAACATTTTGAGCTTCTAACTGACGAGAAACTGCTTTGTCGGTTATTTCAGTTCTTCTCCTCTCGTAATTCTCATCCTACTAATCTATAGGTAATGTTAGTTACGTTTGATCTAAACAACAGCAAAGCAAGTTTCAACGTGTTAACCCTGCTTCAACATGATGTCTGTATCAGAGTTTGAGGAAACACTAACTGTCAATCATTCTCCTTCTCATCAGCTGACACTCACATAAGCTGAGGATCAAGTATTTGTGCTAAACTATTCGCCCTGTCATGATAAAGTCTGCTGTTTTTTAACAAGCGAACATTTTTTTCCCCATGTATTTCATTTAATTCTGAGGGGATGAACAGGAGATATGACTTCACTGTTTGTCTTTAGACTGATTCACTCAGAGCCGTCAGCTGAATCATAAACACACAGAGCGTTGGGAAGGGTGCGCTTGATTTATTTACTCAGTTGGCCCAGTTGGTAGAATATCTACTGTGGAGAGATGCTGTTTTCACCAGGAGAGTTCATTCATTTCACAGGTATGTATTGTGCTTTAATACAATAAATATAACTTAAATCCCACCATTACTCCAAATTTTAAAGTTAATAATTCCAATTATGTTAGTCAGACAAAAGAATAAATTCTTTGAGGAAGTAGTGAAAAGACAACAATTAGGAATAAGATTCTGCTGTTTATTTTAAGTGATTTTTTTCTGTCATACTGTGAACAATAGTCAGACCCTGTCATGAGAATTTTATATTGTGAGTTGACTATTCTGTTACAACCTTGGTGCAACACTGCAGAAGAATAATTTGTGTCCAAAGGCAAAACATCTAGTCTTTTGTATCAGGTAGAAGCCTCGGTCAGCCGTGATGTTGATTCTTTGTAATCGCCCAGCCATAATGCGAATGTGCACAAAACATTTTTTTGTTGTTGTTGTGATGTTTCATGTTTACCTCACAACTCTTGTCCTCATGGTGGTGTTGGGCCATTTCTGCTGCACAGACTTTTGCAGACAGCCGTAAATAAACCTCAGCGTCCTGGATGGGTCATCAGAGAGGGTTTTGTTATTTTGGGTTATTAGATCTCAGTTTGAACACAAATCCTCCCTCAAACAGGAGATTGCTGTGTGTGACTATGAAGATGTGTGTTTTTTTTCTCTTACGGTGGTAAAATCTCAGCAGCCATAAAGATCTTCTCGACCAGCTCTGACAAAATGTTGAGGAGGTGAGCGAGGTTCAGGTTCACATCCTCATTCTTTTCCAGTTTGGAGGGATTCAGCTTTAGATTATTAAAGATAGAGGAACAGAAACAGAATGACAGAGGGTCAAATGATTGAAATGACTTAAAAAAAAAACATGTTTTACCAAAACCTAAATCAGAATGATAAGTTTGGAGATCTGTGTTGCTGTGTGTCTTTTTACCTCACAGGACTGTTTGCTCTCCATGATCTTCAGGATGGTGTCTTTGAGAGCGTGATGAACAAAGGGTGTAGCTGTGGCCTTCATGTACTGCTCCATCAGTGTGCTGGCCAGTGTGGTCGCTCTGAACAATGTCGTGGCTTCATCTGGTGAAGGTGCACAAAGCTTGTTCATGGATCTTTAATGAACCAGTTTAATGAAAAATTCAAAGGAATTATTTTTCTTTACCCTCCATGTTAATCTCTCTGTCATTGAGTGTCCTGAGTAGAGGGGCCTCAGCCTTCTCGTGTCTGAAGATTCGCAAGAGAAGGCTTGCCAATAAGGTGCGGTCCTGACCACAAACGTGTGCCAGAGCATAGATGACGTGGAACTCTTTCTGCAAAATCATCTGCAGGGGACACACAGCAGTACCATCAGTTTAAGTGAACACCAGCTCAGCAGAAAGTTGAAGACGTTTGTGATCTAAAGCTCCTCTCAGTGACACAGACCTCTTTGAACTCGCTGTACTCCTCTTCAGGCATGATCTTCTCCATGGAGTACCGGGCTCGAACCCTCAAGGAGCCCGGCTCGATGCCCTTCAGAGGCACGTGGGAGCTAAGAGGGAACCACTCATCAATCATCTGGCCCTTCTGCAGACGGTTCAGCTGGCAGCGCATGAACACTGAGAGGAAGAGAGAAAGAGAGGCGAGGAATATATCAGAAAGATGTGACAGATGAGGTGAATGCGGAGGCTTCAAAGATGAGGCTGTTAAAAATAGGAAGATGCACTCACAGATGTCACTTTCTTTGCTCTTTTTTGTTTTGTTACTCAGGCTGATCTCAAACCTGTTGATTTCACTCGACAAGTCACTGAAAAACAGATGAAAATATTAAAATATTTTAAAATAAAAAATAAATGTATCATTGGAGAACACAAATCCATATTCAGAAATGTGATTAACTCACTCAAAAATGAACTCCTCAGTGAAAACAGGGTTCTGACCCTCCCTTGGGTGTGTCTTAGCCACCTGGACGCTATTCAGGTAGATGTTGCAGTAAGGGTTTGTGAAATACTTCACCGGCAGTTTGTGGGCCTCCTCCACATACAGGACGAGGCTGCTCACCTGAGAGAAAAAACAAAGAAGTTCAAACACAAAGCAAACGCAGAGCAAACATATAGGGAGGTTTAAGTGATCAAAACAAAACAATGATCAAGGCTTGATGATTATTTCACCGTTTACAGGCAGAGAAATTCAAAACAGAAGTGGATGTAGTTACAAGATGGACTTCATGGAGACAATGCAAATAAATGACCAATGTTTGTCAAGTCATACAGGTGAGAGATCATTTCAGCAATTTATGTTTTGTTATTTTTTTTCCCTCAAGATGCACTTCCAGCGTTACAAAACACCAGTTGAAATTCAAAATTTAAAGAGTTTTTGACAGTTTAATTAAAGAGTTTAATATTTCAATGGATTGTTGAGTTGGACCCCACACTGCTTTCCTCCCTCTACATGAAGACAAACAGCAGCTGCTTGTGTCTGTACCTGTCTGAGCCTCTTGTTGGAGGTCGGCTGAGTGGTTTTCCTTAGGTTACTGCAGAAGGTTTGAAGGCATTTCATCCAGTCCTGTTAAAACAATAAACACAGTCAGAACATTTCTAAAGCAATGTTTTTTATGATAAGACCTCAGAAGTTTGTGATCTTTCCTCTGTTTTTACTTGTCAAAAAAAGTGCTCTCCAGCTCATGCAGGGGTCCTGATGGACAAACATCTTTGCGGTGAAATGTTTTTTTTTTCCCTTTTTTACGGAAAATGGAGACATTTCACGGTACGGAAAACCTTTGTGGAGGAGATAAACATTTACTTCTTTGTGAGACCACATTTTAATCCTTTTACCTGTGCCTGCTCAGGAGTCTCCCCCGCAAAGTAGAAAATGTACTGTTCCTCACTAAAGTGCTGGACAACAATCTGGAAACAGTTTGGCCTGAAAAGAGTAAAAGATTAAATTATTTTACACTGTTTGATACATCATTTAAAAGAAATTAAACTTAATAACACTATTACTAAATATGACTGAGTTATGAATTAAATATGACAAAGATTACATTTGATATCTCACCTGCCAAACAGACTGTCATGAACACCATAAACGGAGCACACACTTAGGTCGATCAGCCCTTTGGGTTTGGTGGCTCTCTTCTCACTCTCAAAGTAGATGAGCTGGGCATCGTTTCCCTCCAGGATGAAGTAAAGGTTCTTCCATCTTTTGCCTTTGCCTAAAGCAAAACAAAACTTTTTATGTTGGTTCATCCTGACATAACTTTTCTTGAGAGTAAACAGAGACGGTATTTAGTCATAGGGAGCAAAAGCTAAGTGAAGATCAATGCTTCATGTACCTTTGTTGAACATGAGGTAGCCTTTCTTGACAATGTTTTTGTAGAAAGCGTCTTTTGTTTTCCGTCTGATAGTGTTATAAATTTCTCTTCCATCCACTGTGTCAGGGAGAACTTGTTCTTGATGCTGAAGGAAAAAAACAAATAGAAAAATCACAAAACCATGAAGAGTTAATCAATTCCACCCATACAGCCAGCCAGCCATATTACAAAACTATCTTTAACTAAGTGCGATGTAGCTCGCATTGTAGGAATGTTCTGAACCTTAGAGAATAAGAAAATGCTTCTTCTTCAAGTTACTTCTCTGACTTTTCTTCTTTTTACCAAACTGGACCCTGAGAAACTGTCATCATCCCGGACAAGTCAGAAACATCATCATCTGGGGCCGATCTACTCTGATAAGAGCAACATAGATTTGTACATACCTGTACTGAAACAGGTTCTTTCAGGTTGTAGCCCTCGACAATCTGTTCCTTCTTGTAATGGTCGATAATGTCATCAACACTGTCCGTGAGAGAGTGAGAAAACAAGACGAAGCAGATCAAGACCTTGCTACGACTTCATTGCTCCAATTTGTTCAACAAAGCAAGCAGGTTGTCAGTCATACCTGTTGTAGTACCTCCCTCCCATCATGTACTGATTGGTGGGGGTGGGGGAGATCTTAAACCTTTGGATGTTTTCATTGGTACGAAAAAAGAGGGAGTAGTCCCCAGGTGTGTTGTCTGATGGTCGCACTAGAAAACTGCACACCTGGCCAACTGAAAGAGGAGAGCAAGAGAGATGCAGGCTCAGCAGTACACTTTGATATATGCACTTTGATGCCCACAGCTTATTTCTGGTAAAAGAATGCACAGTACTGTCACATATGATGAATAACCTTTGCTGAATGAGAGGAAAAGAGGAATAGTACCTGTCATCAGCAGGTTGTAGGCCTCTTGTTTGGTGATTTTTCCATGATACCAGCTGCTCAAAGAAAGAGGTGCACACAATAAAATTAGCCAAATCGACAAATGCATATGTTCAGAAGAAGCTATAGTGACACCACAATCTCTCAATTCAATTATGAAAAATCCTGAACATCAAGTGTGGTCATAACTCCATCTATTCCCCATCTTAACTCATCAGGTCCAATTTGTCACAGTAAATGTTTGTTTTTGTTTTCAGGGTTTCATTAACACAGCCAAGCCAAAAGAGTTGCCAAAGCTGAAGGTCAGAATAAGTGAGGAGGCAATAATGCTGTTATGCTACTCAAAAGCTAATATAGAAACCTAATTTATAACAACAAAACAAAGCAAACAAGGAAAAACAAAGAGGCTGAACTGATATAGTGGATATTAACCTGTGTATAAGAAAACAACAACTTTTAAAAAACACAGTCGACTCGTACGATGATGCACCAAAGAGAATCATCACTAATGAGAAGTTTGCAAGGGAATTTTGTCATCCTATGAGTGCTTGAAATTTTCCCATGAATCCAAAATTGATCACTTTATGAAAGTGAGTTTAAAGCAAAGCAACTTACACTTTTCCCTCATGTGGATCCTCCTCCCGCCCCTGAAAAGTATCACAGACAGGAATCTGTTAGGGACACTTTACGGTGAAACCTATCAGCACTATGATTGTTATGACACTTTAATGCACTATGATACCACCAACTGTGGTTTGGATAAACAGCTCAAGCAAAATCAGATCAACTTCAAAACTGTTTGGTACTTCACTTACCACCTCCTCCACCAGATCCTCCACAATAAGGCCCTGCTCCTCTGTGCGAACATTAGTTACCCACATCCAGCCATCATCCAGTTCATTGTGAACAATAAACATGTCCCCTTTCAGGAAGCTGAAGACAGAAGGAGTCAAACATTGATATTACGACAAAGAAATAAAATAAAAAGAAAAAATTGTCTCTCACTCAGTGTAACCTCTGCATACAAGTTGTCATAAAATACCATCTCTATGTGTCACATATGTCGTCCATGAAGGTGTGTGTAGTCTTTAACAATCAAGAGGGGCGGATCTTTTCTTTAAACTTAAAACCTCAAGAAATTTTGAGAAGTCTTTTTGTGGCTGTAATACCAAGACATTACCAGCAGGTGTCACTTTTGACCCATTAACATCTGAGGTGAGAATTATATTTTTATTTTCCAGGATGACTCCAGGATGCGTTTGACACCAAATAGGTTGATAACTTTTTAGCTACTTCTTGGAGACTGGTGAATGACAGTGCTTTCATGAATGTGCCCATGGATGAACTTTCCTGGCAGCTGAGAGGTGAAGAAAACAAAGAGAAGACAGGAAAACTGTGCTCCTGTCTGAGTGCAGAACAGTTACATGCTCTTATTAAGATTGCTTATTCCTACTGTGCTAACTGCGGTGTAATGATTATCCCCCCAATGCGCTACAGTCTGAGGAAAATGTCAGCTTTAATTATAAAACTTTTTTTCTTACTTGTCCTTTACATTTACAAGACAAGAAAAATGACACTTACCTGATCTCATCAGTATCTGGCACTTTGGTGTATGGAAGTATAGCCCTGACTCTCCTCCTGTCCTCTACAGGCTGCAGAGACACAATCAGAACAAAACTGAATTCAAGTCCCATCCTCATTTACAAATCCACATAAGGCATAAACTCTCTATTCACTTCATAAAATCAAGATTTCTGCAACAACTCCCTTCAAGTAACATCACATTGGGCTAAAAAAAGACCATCAGTATTAGCATTAGCCTGAGTTTTCCCTCAAACAACCCTGAATACTGCTGGGGGGCAAAGAAAAAATAATGAGAAAGACGTGAAGAAAAGTATTATTCATAAAAGGGGCTGAATGAAGGAGTACACTTGGATTTCATAAATTCTTCTTAAATGAAACATCTCTATTCTTATTTCACACATCTAGTTCGCTGTAAGATGACTGACAACCTAAAACTTTTGTGACTTCTCTAAATTTTGCATATTCAAATTTCAAAGCAGAACATTGAACGATGGGATTTCATTAAAATGAACAGAAAGAAGCATTAAATGTGAGATTATTAAGCCTTAATTTCTTCCATTTTGACCCCCTGTGTACTATGTTTGATTTATCTTTATCTATTTAGACAGGAAAAGTGGCTGTTTCATGTAATGTGTGCCACTAGAAGGTGTAAAATTGCTCAAAGAAATATATTCTCAAAAGATTTCTGCAAAAATGTCAATAATATAGAGTTTGAACTTGTAAATGTAGTCGATCTGTAGGACTCTGTTGTACACAAGCAGCTCTGCAGTCATCCTCACCTCTGGGGGCGCTACAGGAGATGAAAGTTTCTCTCCTTTTAGCAGGCATGACACGTAGCTGTAGTAACCAATCAGGTCTGATAGAGAAGAGAACCGTCGCCCACCGATGTAATAGTCCCCACACATGGCAATAATCCTGATGGACACAACAATGGCAGGGATGACAGCAGTTTATTTTACATGCAAACACAGAAGGCACTGCACAGACGCACCAGACTTAAACACTGTTGTATTCAACTATAAATAACTACATCACACGTGACTCAGAGGAAACCTGAAATCGATGGCAGAGTAAATGATTTAAGTACTGCACTAAAGCACGTCCCTTAGTAGAGCCACTAATCCTAATTCTGGACTCATCAGTTGAGTGTATCTCTGACAGAGGCTTTATTATAAACCTACTTGTGCTATTACTCATCTGCTGCTGCACAATCTAAGGACATCGGCCTTTTCAAGAGCAGGTGACACACAATTAACCTTGTGTTCATAATTCCCTCACAGATCACTTCTTCCTCCCAGCACCAATGACATCATCTTCACCAGCCACAGTGAGTCAAGGAGATGATGTCATTGTTATTTAATAAGAAGAGCACTTAAAAAAAAAAAAAAAAAAAAAAAAACTACGTCCACTTTTTCTGCATCTGACGGCTACTAGTGGGTGGTGCTGTGAAGCTGTGTCATGGGCTGCAGCTCAGTACAGATAGAAAACCTGTCCAGACCAGGTGAGTTTGCTCTTACTCCTCTGCTGTTAAAGGATCTCACGAGTGTCAGGATTTGCTGACCCACAAAAAACTGAGCTCTAGTGATATTGACTGTGACTGGGCGTGGCGCAAAGACACACAAGAGTCAAGATTAAGTGTAATTTCAGCAGCAAGAAAACCAAATCTGACATCAGATTACACTTCGCTTTGACTGAACAAAACATATCAGCTAATTACAGCCTGTAAGTGTGAATGTACGTGTGAAAGGTCGTTTGTCAACCTGTGGATGGATCATTACTGTTCATCTCATAACTAAACCGAGCAACACTAGACTCCATGACTAAACATCCTGTTTTCATTTCACATCTGCCCTTGTGTAAAACAAATTTACTTGTCCCCCTTTCTAAAGCACAACAGAAGTGCAACATGGTACTTTTAATTGATAACTGAACTCAAATTTCACATCTTCACATCCTGGTTAGAGCGTTTAGCCCTTTGCACACTGAGATTGTTATATGCGGATCTTAATTCATCATTTACACATAGCCTGAAATTAAAGAAAATTGGAAAATGTGATGCTGCAAACAACCCTTAAAACAATTTGGACAGATGAGAAAAAAACGCAGTAAATCAAACCTGTGCTGAAAAAATAATGACCAAAGAAAGTTTTGGCATCAGTGTGCTGATATGACTGACATGACACTGGATTGAATTTCTTCTTTTAACCTCGATCAATTTCAGACAAAGTAAGCAAACGCTGTCTGCAAAGGCCTTAAAATCTCTAATCATGTACAATTATTGTAAAACATAATGATAATAAAAAGGATAAATACAAAGTTAAAACATTCACTCAGACCAAGACACACAGAGCTAATGATTCATTACAACAGGCCACAGTCAGGTCATGTAAGCCACTTGATAAATGAAGAACTCAAAACGTGGAAAAACATTAAAAAGTGGCACAATTATGGAGGAAAAACAGAATTAATTGTTTTTAACTGTAATAGATGGTGAACTCTGGTAATATGTGTAAATGTGATCTTTCAGAACTCTGATGATCTGACACTTGAACTGCTTGGATGAAGTGGTAAACTTCTCTCTGCTTTCATAGGCATCATCTGACAAACATGTGAATGATGACACATTGAAAGTGCTTACATTTATTGTCCATCCTTTACTGCATTTGATAGTTCATAGTCAGGTAGTAGAATTGATTCATTTCAAATGATGAAAAGCTCCATAATGGACCTGCACTGTTTGGAATTTTGTGACTTTTGTTCTTATGTCAGACAAAATTTCCAGTCATAAATTTCATTATTTAAGTCTCTAAAAATAGTTTAAAAAATCTTGTTTTGTTCTTGTAAGCTTCATATCATGTCTCATCTCATTAAGTGAGTGTATCCCTTTATCAACAAATGCTTCCACTTTATTACATCAGGTAAGACACTCTACTGAAGTAGATTTTTATTTTCTCTGGGGTAAAGGGTGAGATGTAAATGTACAGTCATTTGACCTTGAAAGAACTTATCTTTCCACCGTCTGTGTGAGCTGCAGGGTTAATGTTTGCTCATCTAAAACAAAACAAACCCAACCGTAGAGCCTCATTGCTATTCTCATATCGATCATTATATTAACGCTGCTACATCACTGTGCTGTTTCTTCCTTTGGCTGTAGATACATTCTACTTGAATGAAAAGCCCTCTGTTGTACAAACAAACAAACTCACGTGCACAGTCATGAGTTTCTGCAGATATTGAAGGATGACGTTAAAAATGCATCATGAAAAATGTGTTCAAACTCTGACCATCTGTTGATGGTCATAACAAGCTGGAATTGTGTGCAGTGACTGGGAAGAGTGATGGGAATTAATCTAAAGATCTACACATTCTCAACCCAGAATAGGCTCATTTCTAACGATGACCTTTCAGTGCAATGTCTGGAGCTTTCTTTTGTTTTAGATGGCAGGTGATGAACTGTCTGCAGTTACTCAATCCTTTTCCTTTTATTTAAGAATGTATGCAACAGTCGAATTGTGAGATGGTAGATCATTTCTCATTTTGTCTGCTCACAGTTGAGATTAACCTGGGGTGCAAACTAAAACCAAGACCAATGACAGTCATCATCCCCAGCACTTCTCAAAAGTCACTTTAGCGAATAGTTATTGTCCCATCTCTTTTCAAAACAAACACTGCTGTGCCGCCTCCTACGTAAAGAGAGGAAGTAATTAAATGACTAAAAGAGCGGGCATGACACGGTCATGCAGCAGCAGCATGACATAGACAACACATCATTACAAAAAATGACAGAACAACAAGCCAAACAAACTTGAAAAATTGCCACAAAGTGAATTACAATCTTGACAACTGATACGGGTAGCAAACTAACAACTCCCTCCCTCAAAAAATATTTTATGGCAGATTTGCATGAATCACAGAAATGATCTCTTTTGGATCCAAAACGGCAAATTTTGCTGAAAGGTGACAGGTTTGCACCCTTGATATCGGAGCCTGATGACACACTGAATTGTTAATACAGTGATCACAGCAGGCACATATTGAAATATTTTCATTTCCAGGTATTCACGACAGCAACAGATTGAAAAAAAAAAAGAAAAAAAGAAGTGACTTAGATTGTAACATTCTAGTGTAGGTCTAAGGTCTTATACATAGGTCACGACCTCTGATCCAGATATGTGCAGTCCTCTATCCTCCCTTGGCCCAACTGGTAACGGCATATTTATTGAAATAGCTCCTTAAATCAAAGTAACTACTTTGTAACTACCCAGATTTGATGTCTGAGACACTGAAACTCCAGACATCAACCAGGTCCATAACAAACACTGAGTTATTTTACATGTGTTGCAATTTTTCTCTCATACCTGAAATGGTTGACCACATTGGTCATACTGAGGAAAGACAGGACGAAGGAACCGGGCCGGCGGTCACTCTCCCTGATGAGGTAGCTGCCAGGGGTCCGGGCCTGGCGGAGCCGCTCCTCAGCAATGGTTCGGTCTAGCTTGCCATGGTACCACCTGAAGAGGACAGAAAGGAAGGAAAGGACAAATGAATGGTGAGTGTGACCAACGTGTGTACACTACATACACTACAATATCAAAAACAACATTGAGAAAAGATTCATGTTTAAAATGTTTCATTTTATCAAAGAGATTAACTTTAGACAACCAACAGGCTCCTGAGGCAGACGTCACGGATGTGATTTATTGTACTTTGAGGCTAGCTTTAATAAAAAAAAACTGAGCCTAACACATCAATCAGCAAAAATGATATTAGATGGAATAGCTGGAAAACATTTTATCCTCTACTCTCATCAGAGTAAAACCTGGACAGAGTGAACCGATTCTGTTTTCTGAGACAAATGGACTGGGGGAGGCTTTTAAAGCTTTTTGGAGTTTCCAGCACACCATTAAGACCTTGTAGCTTTCTGAATTAAACAGAAGCATTAGGAACAACACTGGTTAAAATTTCAGCAGGTGAGGCTAAACCTCAGTGATTCCTGCCAGCGAGGGTAAAAAATTAACATGCCCTTCCAAATTTAGGCCACTGGTGCCTCTCAGAGAAGAGGGCAGGGACTGGAAAAACATCCAGTGGTGAGAAGATGAATGAGGAGCTGCAGCAGCTCTTTTCACAGGAGACCTAAAGAGCTCCCATCTGGTCTGAGTGAGTCAAGGTTTGTGCTTATACAGAAAACGTGACCGAGTCTGCAATCACGGAGTAAGCTGGAGAACACTTTCCTAAGAGAAGAGGAGTAAAGGGCCCATGAGGGGGCTTTGGGGGGATTTGGGTGATAAGAGAAGTGAAGAGGGAGAGTGAGAGGAGTTGAAGAGTTGGGCAAAGCAGCTCTTGAAGGAGGAAAGAAAACTGAAGGAGAATGGGGGAGGAAAAGATACATCAGGAAAGAGGAGTGGAAGAAAGTAGACGTGTGCAATTCAACACACCAGTTCAGCGAGACAAGTTCAAGTTAATATGGCAGAAATTGATGAGAGGAGCTCAAACTATGGGTTACACACAACCCATGTGTCCAAAAATCAAACTCCTACAACTGATCCTGGGCTAAACCAAGATGCCAACATGCACTGTTTCAAGCCATTCACAGTGTAGTACAATATTAAACTTGATCATACAAACTTAAGCTAAAAAATAAAACCAGGTGAGTTTTTCTACACCTTTTTTGAGTCTGTGAAATCCTTTGTTTAAAGAGTTTCTGCCTAGTTTATTTATTTACCACAGCCATATGAAGGCAGCAGTACAAACTCCGTGATACATCTACAGTTTCCTCCTGAATGCACTTCTATCACATCCTACCATCCACCATGGTACAAAAACACCTGCCTTTGAAAAAATAGAAACTCCCACACAAGTTGTAGAAGTTATTATGAAACACGTCAGAAATCAGATGCTGGCCAGACGACCACATCCTCTTTCACACTTTGTCGCTGAACGGCATTTCACGTTTCAGTCTTTACAGACATTGAAAAGAAAAGGATGTCTCCTCCTCAGGCTGTTTTTGAGACTGTCAAAGTCTTTTTCTAAGTAATGAGTTCAGTGGCTGTCAGAGACATATTAATCACAACATCTTCCAATCTACATTCTCACCATCAATTATCACCTCCGACCTTTTTAGAACCAGGTTAACTTAATGCAGCTAAACGTTGATTAAAGGTGATAAACTCCCTCAGGCTCTGCATCGTGTTGACAGAGAGGCTGTTTCTGTGAATAAAGGTTAAGCAGTGGTTCCCACCTTATGGAGCTGCAACATCAAGCAAATTAAAAGCTGATTATATTTACAGTAGAGGACTAAAAACAGTCACATATGAAATTTACTGTAAAACAAAAAAATCCCTCTACATGTGGTAATGTTTGTTACCCTCAGCACATTGTGATTATAAATAAGATCATAGGGGGAAAATACTACTACCGGTAGTTATTGGTTTCACATTAGCTTTGTCAGTAAAATACTTTGAGCCCTTACATGCATTTCTTTTTAATGTTGAAGTTTCAGAGCCTGTACAAGGCAATAGTTTTAAAGATGGCTTTTTCATCAGTACTTCCTGTGAAGTACCATCATCATACTTCACCTGATACAGTTGGCACCTGAGAGATCTGTCTGTATGTTTTTGTGCAAAACAGCATTTTGGCAAGAAAAATTGCATTTTTGTACGACCTAGAAATTCTTGGGTATTTACCAGGGCCCAAATGAATGTCCAGACAAAAGCAAATGACGGATAATTTGTGATCATGGGGAAAAAAAATCTAATTAGCTATTTGCATGAACCAGATTAACATCCCAAAAGAGCATTATCACACTGTCACAGGTGCTAACAGTAGGATTATCCCACCTGTTCCACTTTTAGTAGGACAGCAGACGTCATGCTTATGCTGTACCATCTGAGACAAAATATGTAAAGAGAACGGATAGCTAGGGGTCAAATGAATATTTGGAGAAGTATGCCAACCTATACAAATAATTTGGATGTAGGAGACAAAACATTTCTCAGCAAACAGTTGGGATGAGGGAGGCGATTGAAGTTGCAATCCAACAAGGTTCACTGCTGTCAGTTTTGCAGTTATGTTTGGCTCTTAGTTTTTATGTGTTTGGGTCCTTCCATGATGGATGTGGTGAACTTTTGAGGCTCATCACTCTACTGCTTGTGGAGTTATTCATCGAGTTGCTGGAGCATAACTACAGTTCTTGTTCTGCAAAGGATCTTTCATACTGCTCCTTTTATTTTGAGGTTCTACTGTGTGCTCAGAAACACCACACATATTTACCCTGATCAAGATCTCTAGCCAAACTTTCCCTTTGTTTATCTTTGATGCTTGACTAGCTGATAACAGCTGTTTATTTATTCTCTATTCTTGTGTCCATTTCTTCCACATATGTTCACTCCCCGTGAAGTTTTTTTTTTCTTCTCCGTCATACCATTCCTGCTGTTCATGCCTAGCAGGCGCACACAATTCAAATTTGGTGGATAGAGGTTTTCCAGGCAGTTCTCAGACATGATTTTCTGCACCTTCTCACTTTCATGGTGGAGTTAGTTGAATGACCAGTTATTTGCAACAATGCATGTGGCTCATACTTTGGCCAAACGGGCCGTACCATAATGGTACATTGAAGGCGCAGTCACAACCAATCTGTACTGTGCCTCAAGTAAGCCTCAACACTAAAGTCCAGCTTGTTTGGCCAGTGTGACTGCAAGTATAACATACTCAGGCACAGTTCACTTCTCTATTTTGGCACACTTTGGAGGCGCACGTGACATCTATTCCATAACACATAATCATCTTGAAATATGAGGTAAATACAGAAGTGCTGAAAACTGCAGGTCCTTAAGTGTCCATTTGAGGCCGTCCCCAAAAGCACACAGTGCAAAAGCTAAACTTGACAGCAAATGTAAACCTGGTACCAAAAAGTGATCTGAGTCTGAAAAGCTCATTGCTTTATCCAAAAGAGGCGTAGTTCTTTTTCTTGCCTATTACTTTCTAACATTTTAAAGTTTAAGTTTTGCAAAACTGACTTGACTGGCAGGCAGGATCACTGTAGCTGTTAGCTAGGAGGCTAAAGAACCGCCCAGCTTCACCTCCTTGCTTCATACTGGGTCAAATAGGATTAGGTTACGTTAGATTTTTAAAAATAGGGACTGCTGTCAATAGACTTCAGAACTCTGAAACACCAAATGAGGGACGCCACAGAGGCTTCATATATATTTTATATGAGACTATGGTATTCACATGAGATTGTATACTCATTTTGCTTTTCTGAAAAGAAGCCAAAAAACAATAGTTCAGCATTGCCTTTGCAAAAGAAAAAAAAAATGTTAAGTGCTTTCAGGTCATTTTGAAGTCTACAGTTTTCTTTACTTCATAGAAAACAGTCCTTCAAACCCTGGTCTGCGAAGTACCAGGAAAAAGAAAATTTTGCACATTGGCAAATCATATACAGATTAGTAAAACATGTTTTATAAATTTCTGTAGCTTTATATTTGAGCTTTTTACTGATACTGTCCACTGTCCAGAGTGACTTTGAAAAGTATTAAAATCAACAGAGTATGAGCATGTGCCATGACAGCAGTGATAGGATTTAGTGCTACTATCAGCTCTAGGAATGCTCCATCATGTCAGTACATGACCAGCAGCACAATGACGTCCTGGTTCTCTCCTCTACCAACACTCAGCTCAGGATAAGGAATTTATCTCTGCATACAGGTCCCTCTACAGGCTACTCATACAAACTCAATGAAACTGGCAGTGCAGATCTTAAAGCTCTGTGGATAGATACAGTACTTTCATTTCCAAGTCACACCTTTCTAATCATGACATTCACCCCAGTACCCACATCCTAGACCCTACTTTCACACAGTACACCAATGTGTGACCTCAATGTGACACCACAGGCACAGGCTTTTCAGCTGTTCCTGTTAGCAAAAGAGTTACTAGGTTAAGGTAGAAGCGTAGTTGAGCTAACTGTGTCATGCTGTCAAGTGCAATATAACTGCATGCTGCTGAAATCGAACATGCCTGAGCCGAGTGAGCTTGGGCAAGATGCCAAAATAATGAGGCTCCAGTAGGCATAGCAGCACAATTTATTGTGTATACAATCCCTCTGGCTATATTTGAAGGCTGAATGCCTCAAAAGTGTTGCATCATAAAAGCTCTGACAGGAGGGGAGTGACACACTTTTTTTGCCTGTAGTGGTGAGACGAAAAAAGCCCGTACTGGGACAAAAGAGAAGCATACAAAATGAACAATGATCTTCACTGAACTATACCAGGGATATCTCTGTTTAAAAAAAAATCAACGAAAAGCTGTCAATGAAAACCCGTGAATGTGTTATGGGAGAAGAGAAAGACTGTTGTATGATTGACAGAATAACATTCATTCGTTGAAGAAATTATTTGTATTGTTTTGCATTCAAACATTGTTTCTTCAAAAGGGTGCTTGATTTTTTTTTCACCAGTTCTAATTTGTGCTGTGACTGCAGCGACAGCACAGAGGAAAATATGTGTAAATACCATGCATGTGTATAATTAATGTTTTAATTAGATGGGCAAGAGCTGTCGCCCATGGCAATTGTTAAACAGCAATCTAAATATGGCAACACAAATTAACTGGAGCCAAAATGGAAAACACTTCCTCCATTGTTCAGGTCATAAATATGCACTCAGGGATGATTATTGTATTGTACACAGCACTTAAAAACCTCAGAGCCAACATATGCTGCACTCCCTGTAGGACTTATAAGGCAATTATAAAGGGATTTAGAAGATGACCAACAGTACCATTCTTAACAGTCTCTAGATATAAAAGATAAATTTCAAACTTTTTGGGATGAAGTGAGCCATGAAAAGTTAAAATCATCGCCCAAATAGAGAAGAAGTTGAAAAATGATGAGCTACAGTTTTAAAGGGACATCAAGTCTTTGGGAAGAGTTTGAGATCAAATTGAGGTCACCGCATACAACGCATACTGACCAAAATCATTCAAGCCAGACTATTTTTACAAAGTAATGATAGGGCTTGTATGTTGGTTCAGACTTTGCCATTTAATGAGCCTCAGTTTTTATAGTCTCCATTCCTAAATCGCAGAGATCTACAGATATTTAAGTCTATTTGTGCGACTGTATTACATGTACCTATGTTGCATCTACTTCATGGAGAAGAAAATATACTGTTTACTCAGAATTGTCAGAGCTTCTGTTGGTAATAAGACAAACAGGACCCACACATATTGTTTTGCCTTGGGTTGCCTAAATTTTGTCTCTCTATTATTAAGTGATGTCTCTGCAGCTTGCATCTCACTTCTCATCCTCTTGTCTTGTTGGATGCTGCTGCACGACTCTATTTGAACGTCTCCAAAGAGGTATTGTCAGCTTTCATCAGTATCAAAAAGTAATGAAAAATCACATTACTGTACATTAGCGATGCACCTCAGGGGAGCTACAGACTTTTATGGGGTCACAGAGCACAGCATGTCCTCTACACTCAAACACTGAAGAGTCACTCAACCCTTATACCCCATTAAGCTGTGTCTGTATATTACCAGGTGGTAACATAGTTTATTGGACCTTTATTCAAGTTACAACTGCTATGTCTTATGATTACATAAACCAGCAAGGTGTTATCATGAAGAATTTGACCGCTATGTAAACACCTGTTTAAGCACACTGTATAGGATATGTACACAAGCAGAACTGGAGTAATGGAATGTAAAAAGTTTATCTGGGGGTGTCAGCTAAGAGTTACAGGTTCATTTGATGCTCCACTTACGCCGAGTTTGCCCTCTGCTGCATCTCCCTCCTGTAATCTCACAAGGTGCACCCACTCCACTGATAATGCTCTTGGACGGGCAAAAACGGTGGGCTCTGATGTGGAAAGCAGCACAGAGGCAGCTCTATATCCATACAAGTCATGGTGATGATGATGATGCAACCCCGCTGCTGCCCAGATACAGTCATCTCCCGCTGCGAGGCTCAACGAGCAACATCCTTGAAGGTAAGATGAGCAGGATGTCAAAAAGATGAGGAGTCACAGCCCACGTGCAATTAAGTGTTTTTGCTAATTTGAAGAAAATTGAAGGTTTGTATCCTGTTTCAGAATCGTGAAGGTCTTGGAGAAGTTGCTCTGAGTCAGAGGCAAACTGAAGCTCTGTAGTCTTTGCTTGCACTTCATCCTGCTCTTTCTCTTTTTTTTACCCTTCCCTCTTTCTCTCTCATAAAGCCTTGCATCATGAGCGTGCTGCCTATTGGCTTTTGAGGCAGGGGGGGGCAGTAAGGGTAGGGAGTGGTCTCTGCAAACACAGATGACTGTATGAATACACCTTTATGTGCTTCTAATCAATATGGAATACACAGATATACATTAATGAAGTCAATAAGCATGAACTTTTGACCTGGTGAATCTAAAAAGTACAACAAGATTAAGTCAACCATCCTCAGCATCATAATGAAAATGTACAGGCAAATTTAGTTCCTCAACCATTTACTCAAGTTTCAACAACAGGAAGTTATTCTGGTACAGAGCTGTAGACACCTGAGTGCAGCTGTGCATTGGTTCCGCTGCCACAGATTGTTACCTCTGCCAGCGCGACTCAGCGACATCACACAGAGCTCGACCTTGGCTGCACAGATGGAGCAATGGGAACTAGCCATCCATGCATCAGGTATGTTCAGATTGAACGCTAACCAACCATCATCATTTGAATGCCCAGCCAGACATATGGGGACCAAAGCAGACATCTCAGCTTTCCTGCTGTGAATCAGCCATCCTGAAATAACACCATTACATCAGGGATAATAGGCTTCACCGTCATCCACACATTCAATATTACTCCTGAGCTTCAATGTCTTCATGCAGAGGCACTCAGATGGGTGCTCTCTAGCATTTAAAACATAAACTCTTGTCAAGTTTTAACTTTGAAAAATAAAGAAATGAGATAACTGTAACTTCTGGATTATACGGCACTATGTTTTTTTCCATATACTTAGAATACTGCTAAACAATGATACAGCTAATATACAAATTTTTAGCCACCAACGAGGTTCAAGGCACCAGTACATTACACCCCAATTACACAACAATGTTTCACAAAATGTCACCCAAATACAAAAAAGAAAAAAGTACAGTGACACTGTAAAACACTGAGGGTCTTAAAACACAGTAGTATGCATGCCAGGCCTGTAGTTGGCAATATAAGTGTGGGAGCCTTATACGTGACAACAATTTAGAGGCTGACGAAGACGTGAGCTGAAGCTGAATGGATGGATACTTATGCATTTCACCCTGAAACCGTTGTTGTGTAAACTGTCCCTTGAAGGCTGTGGAAGAGGTGAGCTAATCAGATCAAATGCGGTGACCAGCTGTGAGCATTATGCATTGATCAAATATGGCAAAAAATGTGCGTGGTACCACCCAATCAGAGCCTGGCGTAATGTCTTTATGATAATAATGTTTACATTTTAAATAATTTCATTATGCTCAAGGAGGAAATTTGTTGAGTTTTCAGTTAAGATGCTAAAAAATAATATAAGAAATTGTGATGATAGTCGAGATCAGACGGTATGGAAAAATATAGCGTGATCTTTTTTTTTTCCTTTGCTTTATCGCACAGCCCTAGGAGTATGTATTGATTTATTCTTCGCTGGTTTCAGAAATAGTGCAATCGATGCACATTTCCTTGAAAGGCAGTTCGTAGATTCAGCAGCACAAAATTATGGTCTGCTATTGTTACTATTGTTGATGTCCTGGGTATGACCATGTTACAATGAAAGTGAATTGTGCAAAGCTGAGCTACTGTGTAACTAACTGTGTTAACTTAAAGGAACTGTTTGGAAAAAAAAGCATTTCTTCATTGATATAAAAGTTTAAAAAAAACTTGCCGTGTAACATCTTTTTGTGTAAATATTCCATGTTGCAACGTTGACATTTGCTGCTTATATACAAGCACAGCCTGTGCACGTACATTTTTTTATTTTTCATTTTTTAATCTAGTGGATGCTGCTTTTTTTCAGGTGTACCCCATAGTCGGGAAATTATGGTATATAGGAAACAGTGCATCGTGCAACATGAGCTTTAAATTGTGGTGCTTGAACACAGCGCTTTGCCAACAGAGTTAAAGATAGAGCTCTACTTAATTTGATGTACAGAGAATCTGCGCTGTTCAACCACAGAGATTAAACTTAACTTGCGATGTCCTACTCAAAGAAAGACGTCACTTTGTCATTCAGCTCGTCTAACTGAGTCAAATCAAAACTGAAATGCTCTGGAGGATCCTGTTAAGACCACAATGAGAGGCTCAGAAGTCTTGAAAACAGGATGTATGAGAGAAAAGGCAGGGCAGTGTGGGCATTAGAAGGGTATGACAGGACATTGCGTAACAGTGAAAACGCATGGATATCATAGGCTTTGCCTCATCAATGCACCTCACAGGGTTTACACGGTTAAAAGTGGGACTGGAACGTCGATCAATAGGTCTGGTAAACCACGCCAAAGGAGATGCATCCTCTCCTTAATTGGTCAGGAGACAGAGTTTCATAGAAGCTGGATTAATTGAGGAATATTTTCCAGCCAAGACAGTGCAATAATTTCAAAAATGTCTGGCAGGAAATTACAGGCTTAATGCTAATTGTGCGGCTCACTAGTCATCAAAGTGTGTAATGGCTGATCCAATCCTGTTAATAAAACCCTGCTTTGTTATTAAGTGCTGTAACATTTTGGCCATGAGAACAAGTTCCCTCTGGGAATAACCCAGTTAAGCTATGTGACATGATCCTTGTGCCATTTAGGAACTCGATTGTCTCTGCCACCCTACACAAAGGGCAATACAGTGCTGTGGATACTCTATTCACATTGTAGTTACAGTTTCCTCAGCCAAGTGCTGAATCTGGTAAACTCATTCACACAATGCCACTGATCTTCAAATCCAACTTTTCTTTTCCCTTTTACTTCTTCCTCTAACCACCCACCTTCTTAGGGAAACCCTCTATGACTCAAAATCCTTCCTAATCTTCGTGGAAACTCAAAATCAATGACCTGTTTCCCAACATGTGTTTGTTTAAGCTCAGGCACTGGGCTGCAGATTTCTGATGGCAGCAGGTAAATTGTGCTGCTGTACAACTCCGCTAGCTTCTTTTTGAGCAATCATCAGTGTAAAACTTTCATTTAAAAAGCTGCATCCATATTTTTTTCTATGGTACAGAAGGTGTGAATGAGTCCGTCTGCTGTTTGTCTCTCCATCACTTGCACAAACATTTGCACTCTGCTGCTCTCTGCAAGTGTGCCAAGTTTCGCGCTCTGTCAGCGTGCAACACACAGTGTGTGGAAGTTTTCCACCATCACTCTTTCTAAATGCACTTTGCAGGCTGCTATCATGACCCAAAGGGATACAAGATGATTCTTGGAACCTTGCTACAGAAGGAACACACAGCTAAACCAGCAAAGTGAGATCCAGAAAAATTCAGGGTAGTCAGCTTTGAATGTGTAACACCCGTAAGTGCCAATCCTAGATCTCTTTCATCGGAACTAGGGCTGCACAATATATCATTTTAGTATCGTCATAGCAGTATTCATATCACAAGGTATCTAATATATCGCAGTATTCTGGAGCCTTTCAATGAAGTTTCTGTATCCCGTCTACGCCCAATCACATTACTCATAAATTTAAATGAGCATCCATTTCTATATTTTACCGTATTACGTGCAACAACTCACACAGTTAGAGCAACTCCTCTTCGCTCTGTCATTTCATCTGCTGTTATGATCAGGGTCTGGCAGAGTGATGGTCGAGTGACTGAGAGAGAAAGCGGCCAGTCTGACTTTGCTCGTAGTAAATATCACTTGAGTTGCTTTATTTGACACTTTCAGAGTAAAAGGCAGCAGCTTCCAGATCAGTGCGATCAACTTCATCTGAGAGTCTGTCATTATCATTTCAGGGAGAACTCATCTGAACAGAGTGAAGCAGAAAACTTTAAAAATATTGCATTGTGGATCGCTGGAAATAAAAATATCACAATATAATTTTTTTCCCAATATCGTGCTGCCCTGAAATTGGGAGTAGTAAGAAAACATGTGTCATGAAAAACAAATGTTTATAATATGTCTTATCGGCATCATATTTACAATCTGACACAAAATAAGTTGATTTTACTCCACAGAGTGTGGCCATGAGTATATCTGCCTTCAGGATAGTACTCCAGTAATGTTCATGGACATGATGCCGTTTTGTCTGAATCCCCATTTATGAGATAAGGCTTCATCTACAGGAAAGCACCTCAAGATGAGACAGTGACCTCACAGAAAGTCCACCCGCATCAGTCTCGTCCATCATAATGGATCAGTGACACATCCTTAAGGAGAACAGACCCTCTCTTTAACTAGGTCATCATCCCAGAGCAAAGGAGGCACCTTCGATCTTGTCTGTTCCCAAGAGGATGAATAAAGGCTGTGTGCCCGACTACCATGTGAGCCTGTTTTCGGCCTTTCACATTGCCAACTGCAGGTTAATCCTGTTTGTAACAAAAACATACACCATGTTCATAATGTCCTCTCACATTTAAGTGACTAAGGTAAAGTTTAATGTAAATTTCTGTTATTCATTTTTGTAGAAGTGAGCTTTGAAATCAAGGCCACAGTTAATAAAAAGAGCATCTACAGCAGAAATATGTATTGCTTAATTTGATTACTGGTGTACACTTCACAACACATATTAGGAAGTTGCAGGCTAATGACTGAAAACTTATGAGAAATGTGGTTCAGTTCCGGTGCATAACGACCACTTCAAGCAATTCACAAAAAACACAAACCCCAAAATAGAGGAAAGGCTTGTATTGTGTATGTGCATTACACAACTTAGTTGTGTAAAGCATCTCAATGTAGGGTAGAGTGAGAGAGTGATTCACTGTGACTCTCACCAGTGTGTGTGTAAAGTTATGTGCTCATGAATGTGGCAGAGAAACATTTGACTACAAGTCTGTCATTGTGAAACAAGCACAACCAAAGAAAATCAATGGCATTCATGCACAAGCGACAACTGTTCCACTGCTTCGCTGGCAACCCTGCAAGTTGATAAACTGAAATCTAAGCACAAACCAATGAGGAAGTCAGTCTTCCCCTGGGAAAAATGAGACTTCCACAGAGGTGATGTATGTAAGAACTAGGCATTCAAGCCTTTTTATTCTACTTAGGGTCGCTCATTCATTATCAGCAGAGGCAAGACTGCTGAAATACTGGCCTTCCCCTTTCTCTGTAATCTGACAAGGAGATATAGAGTGGCTCCTAAAATAAAAAGCTGAATCCACACTCCAGGCCCAGTCACTTCCATATCTTACACTATGAGGGCCAGAAATGACAAAACTCAGCAGCTCTCTAATGAGACTATAATAAATGGGAGGGTTGTATTTAGGTTATTCCAACACCAGCAAACGCTGGTTTGGACATGTGCTTCTGTGCACGCCTGATAAATTCATACGAGTGCCTTTAATTGGAGTTACAACTTTATAAAAAATTACCCTCAGTGTGCATTCTGCATTGTGTTCGACTTCCCTCACATGCTTGTTTCATTTAAACCACATTGACATGTCTCACATGTAATTTTCCAGAGATCAGAGGACGTTTGAGTGGCCATAAGCTGGAAATTGTGAAGCAGAGCAACAACTTGAGTGTGCTTTCCAAAGCCATTTCAAGTCTTAATCTACAGGAAATAATAAATCACTGAAAATAATTATTGAATTAGCTATTTTTACCACTTTTCACCGCTTGGATTCTTGCTCTTGCAAAAGTAGTTTTCAAGAGTTTGGTTGGTTCATTGGTTGAGTTAAGGGCTGGAAAGCATAAATATCTTCTGCAAAAAAATGCATCTGGTGTTCTGACACATTGGAGATTAAAAAATTGCACTGTTTGCCATCAGAATATCAGAGCTGGCCATACTTCAATTTAATCTCACTGGCAATTAATTTCCCAGCCCTACTTATGACATGACAAATTTTAATCAATATAGACTTGTCAAAACTTATATAAGCTACATCCAAAGTAATATTCAGTAAATGAATAATAGAAATTTACAAGGACAACAGGTTATTTTAAGTTCCTTGAGTTTGTTTGAGTCAAAACCCAAGACTTTGTCAACCATTACCCCACTTATTGTACTTGAATAATTGCTTGTTTCTTAACCAAATGTTCATCTATAAAAACAGACATTAAACTGTGCTTTGAGCGTGGAACACGACTCAAGACAGAAGAATCAATGACATTCAGCGCACTATACATTTTCAGATCCTGCATGATTAGTCTCCATGAATAAATATTCCTAATGTGAAACACACAGTAAGTAAGTAAGAGTTATAGGTCCCAGGATATATTTAGATTTTTGTGATGTAAACAATGGTTTGTTATTGCACGTGTAGACGATATAATGGGAAGTTATGGTTCTGCAAAACAAGTTACAGCCTCAAACATGCACAAGTTACTGCTGAACCCACATGAGTTCACAGCAAGACCTCATGTCTGTCAGCAGGAAGGAAGTCAAGCACCTCAAAAAGCACAGGATGCTTGAAAGGGTTGATTTCTAGATGTGAGTCTGATCCCTTTTACTTTTTGTATACTCACTGGTTCGTGGGAGGTGCAGAGAGAGGGAACACCACCTCCTCTTCTTCGTATTCCGGTCCATCCTGCATGTCGCTTTCATCCATAGTGCCACCGAGCCCCCCGCAGCCCGGAGGGGGAGGAGGAGGCGGAGGCAGTGGGGGGAAGACAGTGGGTCCATCCGGGCCTGATGATGATGTGGGTGAAATCCGACTTACTGGACCCTCGGAGGTGGGAGAGCTGCAAACGCTGCCCACGGTCCCTGAGGTTGTTCCTTGGAAAACTGTGTGTCCACCTCCTGCCCCGCCACTCCCTGCAGCGGACAGCGTTGCTTCGGTAATATCCAATCCTGACATGGGATAGATGATACTCATGTCAGGAAGCGAGTCCGGAGAGGTGTTTGAGTTCTGACGAAGGGCTGGTGGCGGTCCTTGCCCCAAATCAGTCACCCGCACTCTGCTCGGTTTGGGATAGTAGGGAAAAGGGGCCGTCTCCGGGCCTCCTCCGCCTGCCACCCCTGTCCCTGCGGTGACCGAGCCCGTATCCTCACTGCTGACCTCCGCAGCCATCATACTAGAAGAATATATAGAGGGGGAAAAGTCCAGAAGGGAACCTGCCCTTCCCCTCCGTTCTTACAGTACTCCTTCAGTGTTTGGGCTCCGGGGGAACAACAACAAAAGTTTCTCAGAAATGCGTTCAGCTAGCCAGCAAGCGTTAGCCGCCGAGCTAACTTAGCTCCTACTGCTGCTGCTGCCGCACTCACTAACGGCCGTTAGCATTCGCTCGATGCTAGAGAGAGCCCAGCTAACGCTAGCGGGATGGCTAGCAGCTTCGAGACACTTGATGAGTTCTTACTCACTATGTCTTCATTGTTACCTGAGTTTAAAGTTCACACAAAACACCACCTGGGAACTAACTATTAAAGCGTTTCAAATAGAAAACTAGTTCACCAGTTTCTCCTGTTTTACTGCTCGGACTTCACCCTCGGCACCAGGCGGACCACTTGTCGGGGAGTGTTGTTTTATTGTCACTGTTGTGTGTAACCCCCGTCTTTTTCCAGTGTTGTTTTCTCTCCTTTAGAGTTTCCAGCCGTCAAAAAATGTAGTCCACAAAGCTCCCGGTCCTACACACAAAGTCCCCGGGAAGGTATTGCGAACTTTCGTTAACTACAGTGAATTATTGTTACGCATGTAAGCTAAGTTCGCCTTTATTTCTGGGTTTCAGAGCTGGTGGCTTGCCCGCTGCTGCCTGCGCTGCTCTTTCTCCCCTCCCTCTCCCACTGCTCTCCAGTCAGCGAGCAGACACAGCCAAGTGAGCGCAGAGCGGCACCGGCTCCATCCATGACATCTTCTATCGGTGCTCGAGGAAATAGGTGTTTGTGTTCCAATTTCTTTGGAACAGAAAGAAGCTCAAAAAGCAGCTTACAGTGATTTTTAAGGTCAGATAATGCACGCAGGACAATAATATTCAAGGCTTTTAGACCATCTTCGACATCTCAAGAGTCTTTGTCCTGTCACACTGAAAGCTTTTGTATCTTTGAAATATTAGCCAATACGGCAAGTCATTTCCATTTGGCTGTATGACAATGGGGGATAACATTAAAAGGACAAAGTAAGCTGAGAAATAACACATTGATTTGCAATCCGTCATCCATTTGTTTTATTCTCAGATTTTGTTTCTAGAGAAAGCCTGTCAATCTACTGACCTGAAATAATTGAGACATCCCAACCCAGTAGTCTATGTGATTTTATTTTGTTTTGGCTTTATTGATTTAGACACTAACGCCTTAAAAAAGCTCTAATTTAAATGTGATTTACAACCTTTTCACTGCTAATATGATACTGATGTTGCAGCCTTGAGTATTGGCCGACACCGATATTGATCAAATACAATCCCAGCACAAATCATACATGCTTTTACTTCTGATTTTGTAGTGTAGAATGTTAGGAAAGTCTTGATCAAGTGGTACCACTCATACAGAACAATGGTCAGCAACAGAGTATGAAAACAACTGATCCATAGACATATTATTCACCAATGGGTTACGAAAATTGTATAATGGTATGGATAATATTGTCCATAGTCCAACTGCACAAAGTTAAGAGTCCACAGCTTCAATTTCAAAATAAACACGTCACCCTGATAACAAGAGCAGAAAACAAATAATAACCAGTATATTATTGTGATCATGTGGGGTTTGCATGCTGGATATTGGCACTGCTGGATAATACAGAAGTAGAATAGACTACTTGTAACAAAGTGCTTCTAATATACATTTTAGATGATGGCCCCTATAATCTAATAATTGTCATTTTTGCTGATATTAGATATTGGATTTGGACACCTTAAGTATCTGATAGTACGGAGCAGATTAAAGTTTTCATTTACTTGGGATGTATAGGATGGTTGTGATATTGTAGGACAGACAAGGCACCTCTTACCATACAGGCAAATAAACTACTATTTTCTTGTTTTCTATAAATGCTTATCTGGTCAGGCCAGATATGGCCCCAATAAAGCCACAGACCAGACTGAAGACAGAAATATAATCAAATATGACTGCAGCACATCTGCTGATGTCTGTGGATACTAGTATGATACAACCACAAAATAAATGCAGAAAACACGAACCACAAAAATTGGAGAGAATATGGTTATTTTTATACTTCTCCCATTTGAACCAGAACTATTTCACAGTATCAACAAAGAAATAAAACAGCTCACTTCTGCAGTTTTTCTAAATGTAATGCCAACTTGGAATCATATCAAGAATGTTGAAAAACATAAATAGAGATAAAGACACCCAGATTGAGCAGAGAGTTGCTTGCTGATGTTAATCTAATCAGAGTCAGCATTAAGTACCACCTTTGGACATTCATTTGCAGTTTGCAAGCTGGGGAGTTGATTTGTGAGCTCGATGAGTTCACCTGTGGGCCAACCATGGCCTGATAGAGCTTTAATAGTGTCAAACTGCTCCTGCATCAAGGCTGCCGTCACCTTTTTACCTCCACATTGATCCATCTCAGGGGAACTTAAATTGTAAAAAAGACGTCAAAGAATGTCTTCATGTCCCTTTCACTTTGCTCAGTGTAGTTTTACACTCTGTCATAGCCATTTTCTCAATTCATGAATCCTCATCCATCTGCTTCCTCTCGTTTTTCTTACTGTGATTTGACAGTTCCTCTGAGATACATGGATGGATAGATAAAGATTTTAAAGCACAGCTGGATGACATCTGCTGTCAGTCTCCACCAAATCTTTGCCGATTTGTGATGTTCTCTGATCTAATGTGAGTGACATCCTACCAGTGCTCCCTCTTCTCCTTCCCTCTCCCTGTTCTCTAAGTGGTAGGCTTCTGGTGAATGGTTCTTGACATCAGCATGACAGAGATGTAGGAGCTAGGTCTTTCTTTATTTTGAAAAAAAAAAGAAAAGGAAAAAAACTACTCTATTGCTCAGGAAGAAGCACACCTTGCATCCATGTGTCACTCAAAAGGCTGATGTGTATGCTCTTCACTGAAACACAGGCTTTCCTTAAGTCCTGGGACACAAAATATCAGCGAACCGTAAATTTACCAGCAGATACTGACATGAGATATCCATAAAAGCAACTCCACTTTAAACACACAGATTCTCTGTTACAAACATGCAAACAAACCTGCACCAGTAGACCCGGTAAAGCATGCTCACTGAACACATACAGCACCCCAGTGTAAGCGGACTCCAAGAAATGCACAACAGCTGGCTTGTTTTTTTTTCATCAATTCATCCTTACCCCCATATTTGCTGTGGTGTCCGTCCTCAAGTGGCCTTGTGGTGGTCTTATCCTCTGTCTCTCTGTAACTATATTCTGTTGATCCTCACAGTCCAAGCATAATACCACAGGATGGGGCTAATCCCCTTTCACTGGCACATGCACGTTGAGATAGCTTGCTTTATACCTGCTGAGAGGTGCAACATCCACTTTCAGCTTTGATTGACTAAAGCCCCAGACACTTGCTGTGTGAAAAAGAGCACTGACACCTGGTTACATCATCAAATCCCACTTTTTGCCTTAAGAGTACACGTTTAATATACACTACCTGGCCAAAAAAATTTCCACCAAAATAAGGTCAAACACTATAATATTTTGTTGGGCCGCCTTTGGCTTTGATTACAGCCTGTGGCATTGTTTTGGTGAGCTTCTGCAATGTCAAAAGATTTATTTCCATCCAGTGTTGCTTTAATTTTCCACAGAGAGTCTGACCACTGTGCAAAACCTTCTTCAGCACATCCCAAAGATTCTCAGTCGGGTCAAGGTCTGAACTCTGTGGTGGCCAATCTATGTGTGATAAAGGTGCCTTATGCTCCACTCTTTGACAATTTGAGCCCCAATGAATCCTGGCATTGTCATCTTCGAATATGCTGGTGTCATTTTATATGATGGTGTCCATCCATTGATGGAATAACCTAGTCATTCAGTTCCAGATCTTAGCACTGCCCCCACAGGCTTGTACAGTGGGCACTAGGTATGATGGGTGCATCATTTCACCTGCCTATCTTCTTACCCCGATGCACCCATCAATCTGAAACAGTGTAAATCTGGACTCATCAGACCACATGACCAGGTGGCAACTTTATTTTTGGCCAGACATTGTATGTAGTTTGTCTGTATCTAGAATGACACTGACGTTGTTGACCTTATTTCTGTATCTGGGTGAGAGTTTGCCGCTGTGGGTCAGCACAAAGGAGAATGTCAGCTAAGCAAGGCTGTTCTGCTCTGTTTACCCATAATGTGTTGTCAGTCTGAAGAATGGAGCCTGATCTGAGTACCATAAAAGCCAATCTGAGTGTCTACCAGGAGCTTTCATCCATAATAGCTTTAACATTATCATTTCACTTCATTACCTTTTAAGGCAGAACATGGGAAGATCTCTCCCCTTCTTCCCTGCCTTTTAACACAATGACTTATTTCGCGTTTGCTGGCACACATTTGGTGATGTAAGGCTACAAAATCATCCCTTTCAGTGTAATTCATGATATAAGCCTCCTGGTAGGTCTGTCACCATTGTATGACAAACTGCATCTATAATATGTCCAAATCTTATATCCAGATAAGGTTGACAAATGTAAGGTAAAAGTCTTACACTAAAAGAAAACTGTGACACAGAAGTGAAAGTGAAAAACTGTACATGTTTGTGCTTGTGTCTATGTAGGTACTATGTATTAGTGACAGAAAGACACTGTGAAAGGAAGTCCAGGCGAATGTATTTTTTATAAATAAAATGAAAAAAATGCACACATACTGACTTCCTTTCCTCTTTCGGTAACCTATAAAGAGACCATGCTCATGCAAACAAGCCCACAAACCCACAGACACCTCCTGTGGCAAAATATGCACAAAACATGTCACCCTGCTAACTCTTCACATTAAGTGCTCACTTTAAAACACACATTATCACATTCCTGCATTCTGTCCCCTCATACCAATCACCTAATAATTGTAGGCCCACCAAGCCTTGTGTAAATAAATAAATAAATAGATGAACATAAAAGTTTAAAAATTGGATTGAGTGACACATGGATGATAGCGTGAGCAAAGGTCCTTGGGACCAGTGGGCTTATTCATGGGATTTATGAGATTGTCCCGTGCCATGTCAAATGTTAACCAGATGCTTAAATTTTAATGACGTGCAAATTTAAAGATGGGGCATTAAACTTTAAGTTGGTACATGAGAAAAAAAATACTCTTTATAGCACTCATCTTAAGTATGGTCCCCAGACAATGCCAAGATGCACAGTTAAAACACATTATTAAGCTTTGATTAAAATATATTTGATGCATAAAGCTGAACCATTCAACTCTATCAGACACTGAATTATGTGTGGGAATAAGCTGTTCTTTCTCCTTTGTACTTAAGCCCCATGCTATCCATGCACAATAATTTTTGTCTATAACTTTCTTTTGCTAGCTCTAGTTTTGATATCTCCTCCCTAACACATACAATAACCTGTTTAATATACAACAAAAACATGACTGCAGTTCCTCTTTTTGCACAAGGTGGGTATTATGCAGCAGGAAGCAGCAGGTCCTTCTATCGAGTGACATTTCATTGAGGTTTGTGGTGAATGTAAAATAGAATGCAAGAAAGCGAGGCAGTATGCTGTACATTTGTGTCTGCAGTATACTCACACATTTGTTACCCTGTATGAACATTTGTCTTGTAATATTCTAATTGGAGCTGGATGAGACTTCATCTGGCATTACCTCAATGTGTACAATATGTGTCCAGCCTGGACTCACTGTGTCAGTGAGCTGCTAATGTGTTGAGCAGGCTGCTGCTCTGCACCTCCTGCAGTCTCCCACAGGGAGCTGGAGAAAAGTGGCAGATGGGGAGGCTGTGGGGCTTTCTTTGTGGATGGCTGTGGGTTGTTTGTGTACGTGGTGGGATGCGAATACACATGTACTCAATTTACACATGGATATAATTAGAAAAAAGTGTGAAATAATGGATGCATTGTCACAGGTAAACACTGCAGAGAAAAGAGTACTATAATCCTCAGTTGATTTGGACATAAGGGAAACAAAAAGCTTTTTTTCTTCGTCTTTTTTTTCTGTGTTCTCCTGACACTCAGAGTAGCAGAGTGACACTGACCAGAAAAGCTCTCTGACTTTCACCGTGGTTTGAGGGGCTGTTTTTCACTTTCTTTCTTTTTTTTTTTCAGAGGGCAAGCGGGGGAGTTTGCAGCTGCCACTTCGAATGCACATATGGGCAGAGCGGTGGTGTGATGGGGGTGGGGATGGAGAGCACATGGCCCCCTCAGTCACACTTTTATGGTGGTAGAAAATGGGCAGCACTATGCTTGTACAACTTTTGGCTTCATGACATGAGGCCAACTTTGACAAAGGAGAGTGTGTAGGAGTAGAGTTAGCCCTGTGATAAATACTGCATTAGACGTCATGAACTTATAACGGCTGCAAGGGACTAAGTTCTGGTGTATCAGCCAAACTGCAATCCTATTTGTTTATGTCATATTGACAAAGGAGTGTCAGGAACATGTCATCTCAATTCCATTCTTGTATCTGATTCTGATTAAAAAAACTTCACACTTCATTGAAAGCTCATATTTATGCTATTGGTTTAAAATGCGTGATCACACTTTCATAGACCAAGGCAAATAAGAAAGTGCAGTTATCCTTCTCATTATCTGACACGCATAGTTTCACATCTAACTGAAGTTAACAGACATTCAGAGATAGGTTTTTATTTTGCTTCAGATATATGTTATGTGACTCATATAAGAAGTTTCTCTGTCCTTGTCAGTGCTTGCAAAAAATGTTCTGAACACTAGTTTACTCTGTATCTCCCCATGTCATTTTGTGTTAAATGCATGTTTTGTCATTATTTCACCTCAAGACTGATACAACCCTAATTAAGAAAAAAAAAAACACGGGGGACTATTGTAATGATTGTGTCACTGTTCAGCTCTCATCTAAACTCTACATTTTACTTGATTGTCACATTTTTTTTGAAAGGATACTTGTCCAGTTTAGCTCTTCAGGGAATTAAGGGCACTCAGGCACAAGCAGAACGACAACTGATACTCCACGGACAGACTACTATTACAACTAATGGACTGCATCAATAACAGAAAGCTACGTTCAGCCCGAGGTTTAAAAAAATACGAGAGATTTTACAGATTCAAGTTAATAAGCCTAATTCACTTGGCACCCATTCAGATAAATAACGCTCACAACTTCCCATTTTATATGACAAGCCAATTTCACTTGTTCTGCAGGATTAATATTTGAAGATAAAAGTCTGGGAATATAAAAGAGGGAGAGTGAAGGATGAAGACCTTCTACTATATGAAAATGCACCGTGTGGCTCAGCGCCCACGCTGGAGGTGGATGATCAGATGATATCACTTTGGCACTGACGGTTTGGGCGGTTCCTTTTCCCATCTGGGGTTGCCATGAGAGATGGACAGCAGCTCCCTAAGGGCCAATAAAATGGGTTTGTCATTAGAAGCACTTCCTGTAAAAAGTTACTTACAAATCAGATTCATAAAACACGTGTAGGCTCAGGTCTGTGTGTGTATGCTTACGTGTGAGTGAGAGACAGAAAGCCGTAAAAACACAGACAAGCAAACAATTCAACACTAATCCACACATGGGTTAATCCTTGTGACATTTAGTATGATTATAAACATGCCACACCCACACAAAATGACAGAAATCTTCTGTATAATTCTCCTCCAATACTCAACATCAATGTGACCTTGATGGCCGGTCATCAAATTCATATCTCTGCACTGAAAGAGGAGGAGTTGCTTGTTTTCTTTTTTTTTCAGATTTGATTTAATTTTTATTGCCAGCAGCTTGTGTGCTTTGGTTAGCTGCATCAGATGATGAGTCACAGCCCATGTGAGGTTATCCCATCCATCCATCCGGACACAGGCTGACACCAGAAGCTACTCAAAGCTGGCCAACCTATTTGTGCAACAGCTGAGACATCATAAAAGCTTTCTGAATGCATGACATCATCTGAACGCCTGCATCATTTTAACACAGCAGCACAAATTAAAGTCTATCTGTGTCTAAGTCTCTCTCATTCTGGATTAAGCTCTTTCTGTCCTTTTTATTTCTCATTAAAACCTCATTCAAAGATCATTTTTCAATCCTTGTTCTGCTTGCATCTCCATCACTGCATCCCTGTGTCCCTTCCTCACCTCTATTCAGCCCCCTCAGGCCACGGCAACATGTGCGTCACAATCTGCTGCCAGCCCCGGTGCTTGGTTGTCCCCCCCAGGCCTCTCTGTCACCCTCCACCCTCCCCATGTGCTTTTAGGCCCCCTCTGTTTAATTCATGAGCTTCCTGTGGCTCCTGTCATGTCTCATCTGGGCCACAGGAAGGCGGAGTGTAAATAATGGAGCATCCCCAAAGACATGTTCAATGCTGACTGTCACAGCGGTGCACCATGTGCTCCCAAGGAGAGGACAGGACAACAGTCTGCAGCTCAGTGCCTTTCATACACATATGTCTACTCAAAATGTTATTTCACAGCATATGGGGAGCAGAGAGTGTAGCTACAACAGTGATACTGGCACACATACTGTGCTAAAGTGTTATGTTTTCTCAGATATTTGAATTTTCTTTGCTAAACATAACTATCATAAAATATATGCTCAAAGGCAGCATAATATATGATAAAACACATTTTCTCCTTTCAATTCAAAGAAATACTATTTACTTTTGTTTAACTGGTGTACTTCTCATACTGGAAATGGTTGGGCCTGGAATTTCTTTGCAGTTCACCAAAACATGGAGATTTTATATAAAGATGAACAACGCATCTCATTGTACAACAGTGAAGCCAAAATATCACCTGACAGGTGGTTACATCAAAAGCATGACAATAAGACTTTTTCACAGTTTATGTTTGATATTTATCATTTATCATTATCATCATATCTCTAAATGTTTATGCTTCACATTTTGGGAGATGTCAAGTCACCCATTGTTTCATACTCTGTGGGATCAATACAGAGTTTTGTGTGAACTCAATCACCTGCTCTAGCCCCAAAAATAAAGTGAGTATTCAGAACGCAGTCTAGTTAACTGTCTAAACAAGCTGTATTCAATCAGAAAATAATAACATTCTGTAACTGTTCCACAATTTTTAAAATAACCAATATTTTGGATTATAAAACTTAAAATTTTGTAGACGTTCTAAAGCAAGTCACAAGGTATGGAAGACTCTGTCCCATATCCACATCACAACTTGCTTTACTCCAATAAGCAACATGAACGTAGACACTATATTTCCCATAACAACGTTTATTGACCAAGCTGAACATTCTTCCTCCGCTGCAGTCTTTAGCATTGACCACCTCTGGGCCTTTTATTGGCGTTATCCGCTGCAGACGTGGTTCCCAAGCAGCCTCCCATCAGCAGTCTTGTGTTGAATCCTTCCTTAAACCCCATAACAGGATGCTCAAATCAATACTGTTGTGAGACAAAATGAGAAATCAGGGCAGCGGAAAGGAGACAAGGCCCTCACTTAATTCTCACATGGCTGTCTTTAGAGGGAAAGTCTTTAAAATGATCTGCTTGTTAAGCACGGCGGAGCAACTCCTCAAACACAACATGGATCTTGCTGTCTCGCTCAAATATGTGGCTTTAGGTTATTTGTTCTGTGTGCATCAATACACAATGGATCAGCCTGGATAGGATAGAAGACAAACCACAACTAGTGTGTCTTTAATTTGCATTATTGCCTTTGCAGCATCATCCCTGACTGTAGGATTTCTGGAGACTTCTAAGGAAAACATTTCCAGCACATCAGTTGGGATTTTATAGCAGTACATTGAGTTGGTAATGGAAAAGTGAATTGACTCTGTGAGATAGAAACGGAGTCAACTGAAAGGAAAAATAAACTGAATCTGCCTTGAGTCTGGTCTGACAGCCCATTTTTTCTCCTCTGTGTGATGAAACAAACTACAAACTTCATAAATATCTGCAAGGGCTGGCTGTTCCTCACACGTACAGGTGTGTGTTTGTTTGTTTGTGTGTGTGTGTGTGAGCATGTGTGTCTGCTGCTGCTGCTGAGAGTGAGGTAAAGTTACATCTTGGGTCACAAATGCATCACTTTCAGCCTTTCGTGCCAAAACTGATTTATTTGGTAGGTGAAGTTCAGAAGTAAGGCAACTTTTGTGACTTCATCACCAGCTGAGAGCCACTGCTGCTTTGCTTGGTCTTCTGTCTGCTGGTTTGTTGGAGACTCCTGCAAAATGAGGGTTTTATTAAACTGTTTGATTGTCCGCCTCCTGGCTGCTGCATTGGCTGTTAGTTAGCGCATGCCAAGACGCCAGCCACTCAGCCTCCTCATTGGAGTAAGAAGGACCTCTTGCCTCTTGAAGCTCTTAATTGAATCTTAACCCCGTTTTAATGTTGTGAAACTGAGTGATTGGAATCCTTATTGTTTCTTTAGATTATTTTTCGTAGCTTTTCTTTTTGAATAAGTTATTCACATCACATCTGTGATAGCACCATCAATGCTGAAAGGTACTTCTAGGTTTTGGAGCAACACATGCTGCCATCTAAGTAACGTCTTTTTCAAGGGCATTGCTGATTATTTCAGCAAGACAATGTCAAGCTACATTCTGCATGTTTTACAACAGCATGGCTTTGTAGTAAAACAGTGCAGGTACTAGAGTGGTCTACCTGTTGCCCATTGAAAATGTGTGGTGCACTGTGAGGCACAAAATGCAACAACAGAGACCTTGGACTGTTGAACATCAAGCAAGAACAGGAAAGAATTACCCCACAAAGCTTTGACAATCAGTGTCCTCAGTTCCCAAACGCTTATTAAGTGTTGTTAGAAGGAAAGGTGATGTGACACAGTCTATAAAAAGACCCCCCCCCCCAAACATATTTATAATTTAATTAATCATTGAAGTCTCCAGAGTAACCCCCCCCCCAAAAAAATAAAAAAATAAAAATCTACCTGGGATAAATATTTTTTTTGTTTATGGACTTATTTCTGTGAGTGGCAATAAAAGTTGTCAGTGGGCACATAGCTTGTCACTAACCCAAGGAAAACACTGTCTGCAGAATTTCTTATAATTTACTTATTTCAAATTGCAGAGTGTGGTACAATGGCTCTATTTAGTCCTCTTAGTTACATCTATCATACAATATATGGTTCACAGACAATGGCTTTTGGCCTATGCAGTGACTTCCACCACAGAGTCAAGTCTGGTTTTATTCAAAGGTAAGAGAAGTCAACACATAGAATTTTTTCCCCCCATAACTTTTTAAAATCAAAATCCTCATTATTTATTCCTCCAACACAGGAAGTAGGACCCCAACTCCCGACCAAGGGTTCCGACCATCTTATTCTAAAAGAATTGCACTTTTGCATTGTCACCCACTCTCTAAATATTACCTCACTACTCAGTAAAGCTGTAAATAATTAGATACAAATTTTGATTTTAAAGGTATGTATTATTTTGAAAAAGATTTAACATAACAGCTCAAATACATCCAACTCCATGGCAGTGACAGGTTTATTGGATCAACTTCTTATCACTCTACTTGCAGGACGAATTCATCCATGATCAATCTACCACTTATGCTTTGATCTTTTAAGACCAATTAAAATCAGGTTCTAGGCATGGAGGAGAATCTTTGGGGGCTTTGGGGTTGTTGATCTTTCCCATAAAGATGATGCTATCTGTGGAGGCCTCCAAGATGAAAACCAAGAAGGGTCTGTTGATTACAATCGAGGGAGGTGCACTGAAGGGTATCAGTTCAAAGGTGCTGACAGATGCAGCCTCTGTCCCCAGCTCATTGACGTTAAGCACAGCCTTTTGCGATGCCTGTGGGGAAGAAACAAGGTAATGACAGGATTTTAGGAGGTAAAGGGAAATGTAGCTATTAGTGGACCATTGCCTATGTAACTGACATCGTATTTATGTTTTTATACAAATCTCCTACCTTAGAGATTTTGAGCTTGAACTCTTCAGATATGCCAGAGAAATCAGCAACGTTCTCAAAAGCATTGGTTATGCCCATTTCTTTCAAGGTGCTCTCCAGGGCTGCATCAGCAGAGATGGAAAATTTTGGCAGGTGGAGAAGTATTACGCTGTAAAACAGAGGATCACAAAGGTTCTGTTAAGGAACAGGTGATACAATCCCTTGGTTAGTTTGTTTACCTGAAACAAGTGAGGGGCCAATGACACAAGAACACTTTTAGGGCGAAATGCAAAAGTAGTATTGCATTTCAGCCTCCTGTATACACAAAAACTGTGTTTCAGCAGACCTAAAATGCAAACTTTTGAAAATGCCTCCAAGAGTGAGATTTTTCTGAAATGTCATTTCCACTATTCTCGTGTCAAGGTCAAGCTGGCATTCCCCTTGAAAACAGTGATGACCTGTTCAACTTTGCACACTCAGACTGGGCTCTGAGCTTTAATAGGGTCATCAGGAAGTTACCATCCACCAAAGGTGTCCGATTAATGGTTCCTAAGACAGCAAGAGGGCCCGTCAGCGACGTTGAGCATCCCAGATGCAATTTGGTGTCTTATTGGCTAAAGTGAGTCAGTTTGAAAGATTTTTAGTGGTCCCCACCTCTATTTGAGGTTGGAAAAGGGGATAAAAAACCTGGTCAGGGTTGTGGAAATTAAACTCATTGTGATTCAAGGATTCATATAAGTTGGCAACATAAATGAATCATCCTCCAATCCATGTTTTATTTATCAAAAATATATCTTGTCCCTGACTTATTCATTGATTTTGGCTCCACTTACTTCATGCTAAGTGAGCTTATCCAGCGTCTAATGGAGTCCTTACTGATGTAGCCCTCCACTTCTGTCATCTTGTCTTCATCAGGTAAGACAATCATCATGGAGGCCAGACCCTTGTATGGCAGCATGAGGATAGTAGCATGGTTCTCTCTGTCCCAGTATGTCTTGAACATCCCCCTTTTCCACATCATGTCCATTTGAAATGTGTTGTTCTCGTTTAAGTGGAACGTTTCTTTCCTTGTGAAACGACAATTAAATGGCTCCTTCCACATACCTGTACAGAGGTGTTAAGTTTGATTTACATTGATAACCGGAACAGTTTACTTTCCATGTCACTAGCTTCTTACCCTTAAAGTAGACATAGTTGATCAGCATCATAAATGTTTCTGGATCCAGATCCTTGACCACATCTGTGATCTTGTCTTTGGTTTTATTTGCAATGAATCTATTGATTTCTGCTGCAGCTTCAGTGGAGTTGGCAAAGTCTACACTGATGACCTCTCCAGAGTAGTACTGCTTAACATTATTCATGAACTCCTCCCGGGGGTCGAAGCCAGTGCGCACAGCCGCAGCGTTGCCGACATCCAGCTGAAGACCCTCCTGCTTCTGTCCAAGGCTGAGAAAGAGACGTTTGTATTCTTTATTGACCTGAGTTTGGTCCAAGGCACTGTAGCCCAAGCTGGTGAGCAGCTGGCTGTGGGTTTCACCTTGAGCTCCTGCAGAAACCATCGAAAGCACAGAGGAGATTCCCAGTGGTGAGAAGAAGATGTTCTCCTCAGGAGCAGTCTTTGCATTCAGACTTTTGTAGAGAGCAAAGGCAAAGTCAGCGTTGGGGGATGACAGAGTGTGTGCTGCAGTCAGCAGCAGTGCAGCAAAAACACTGATACCGAATAGACCTTGCATCTCTACTGTCTGTCAAGACGAGAAAGTTAGTATCAGTGTTAGTCTACATTGGATGGACAACCTTTTCAGCCAAATATGACCACATTATCAAATGTTAAAACTGCCTCACAACAGCAGAAATCAACATCTTAAATTCAAATTCTGGCAACATTTTCTGAAAGTCCATACTAACCCTCGATGTCCTCTGCAGTGCCCCTTTGCAGAAGCTTCACTTCTTTATAGGCAGGAGACAGACCAGGTAAATATTAACCAGAACCAGCCTTTTTTGTCCTGTGCGTAGGAGACTTCTGGCAGAGTTAGATTCTCACAAAGTAAACAGTTGAATGAACACTTCATGAGTGCAGTGCCTGTAGTGAGCTGAGGAAATTATTGTTCTAAAGGTTGTTTAAACATGAGTTTCCCGTAATCAAACCACCACCACAAACAATGTTTGGGGACCTTTGACTCCCACTAACTCATTTTTAATCAGGTCCTCTTTAACCCCTTACATGCCAATTCTGGCCTATATACCATGCTATTTTTTAGAGCTTATAACTGTAGAACTATAAGGTAAAAATTCATCTGTGATACCTCATTTGAAAGATTGAAGTCTGCAGTTTCAGAAAATGTCATGTTTTTATAAGTGGTTAAAGTCCACATCATGATAAATGCAGCTAAAACAGTATTTTTAGGTGAAACCCCATTGGAGAGCTTTTAGTCTCAGGTATCAAACATCAGCGGATGGGTCCTCAGTTTCCATAGTCTAGTCTGACCAAATCACATGAACGAAACCAGCTGTGTCAGTGCTCAGTGTCCTCAGTATACATATATACAATCTGCTAAAAGATTAAGGGCAACACTCAAACATCACATCTTAGATCTCAATTAATGAATTATTGGAGTAGAAAATCCTTATTCAATATACAGTTGAGTGTGTTGAGAACAAAATAACATAAAATGATCTCAATGTAAATCAAAATCATTATCTCATGGAGGGTTTAGTCATCCATCCATCCATCCATCGATTTTCTTAACCATCTATGTTGTTCAGGGTCGCGGGTGGCTGGAGCCTATCCCAGCTTTCATTGGGCGAGAGGCAGGGTACACCCTGGACTCGCCAGTCAATCGCAGGGCGGGTTCAGTTCAGTATAGCAATATTCAATGTATTATATGAAATGATAGCAACAAGTACAAATGACAACTGCTATTTTTTACATGTTCCCACATTTAAAAATGTTTGGTTGGAGAAAGATGGAACTGTAAAGGCTGTGACAGTCGATCTCATCAACATGGGAAAGCCTCAGAGGTAACAATCTGGCTACACAGCAGGTCTCTATTGATCTGTGTTATGTTCAGCAAATCCTCTGCTTAAGCTGACTGTGTTTTATAATCACCTGTGTAACCCCCTACTGCTCAACATCGAGGTTTGTGTTATTTTATTCTGCTTGATCTGTCCCCCTGTGGCTGTTTGTTGAAGCCCATTTGGTATGAACACAGTGCAAGGTGTTTGTGTGTGTGTATGTGTTTCTGTGATTTAACTGACCTTAAGCGTATGCAGTATGCCCATTTTGTTTCATAAAATGTATGTGTAAAGGACATATTGGTTGGAGTCTCTGAGTAGGACCCTCTCTGTGTGGAGTTTCCACAGTCTCTCCCTGGCATTCCTTGTGTCTTTCTAGGTGCACTGGCTCCCTCCAACAGACCTGAAACATGCTCATGAGGATGATTGGTGACTCTAAATTAAACCTAGGTGTGTGTGTGTGTGTGTGTGTGTGTGTAAGTGAATGGTTGTTTGTGTATCTAAATGTTAGCCAAGTGAAGGACTGGCAAGTTGTCCAAGGTGCATCTGGCCTTGTGTAGAGTATCATGCTTTTTGGACGTGAAGTTGTGTCTTCCGGGATTTTATAATATTCCCCAACATGTCAATTTTTTTTCAGCTTGGTGTACAGACCATTGATATTTGTAATATCAGTCAATGGCTGCACTGGGCTACTGCCACTGTTCCAATGCCCCAACTTCAAAGTCAAAATTATGAGATAAAATGTTGATTTTCTTTTTTTTAATAAAAAGTAAAATATATGGGATAGTTATGTCCAAATTTTGAGATATTGAGTCAAATAATTAGAGTAGAAGTTAGCGCTGGGCTAAAAAGTAATGATTTTGAGATAAAAACTTAAAATTTCGAGATGAAGTCAAAATTTAAAGAAAAAAATCAAATTTGAGATAATTGGGCAGAGTTTGAAACAACAAAATTGCTGTTTTGAGATAATGAAGCAATCAAAAGACACACCACATGTCTGATTTGTAAAAGAATCAGCTTAGTGAAGATGGAGACAAACCCAGAAACACATTGGGGACTCTGATTTTGACACTGGGGTATTCAAACTCAAACTGAGGGTTTGTTGACTTAACTTCAGAACCTGGAACAAACAAACAACAGTATCCAGCAATGCAATTTGTTATCAACTAAAGCCCCTTGTTCCTCTCTTTTGAGATGTATTTCTTTGCTCTTTTGGAAAGCTCAAGTGACATCGGTAGACTATGAGGTGGAACTTGCACAGTGGGCTGTTTAACTTCAATAGCAGCACACCGGCTTCTTAACCAGCAGAAACATTGTGTTGCACTGCTCAGTTGTGTAGCCTCTCTGGTTTCTTTGAGAAACTATTTTTACTGTATCTTTCAGCTGCTCTATAAAGACCAAATTATCTACGCTGAAAAAATACATTCTATCATGAATAATGTAAAAACAAATGAAGATTATGGAATGGATTGCGCTTGAAATCAGCCGAGTTCTTGGATGTAAGTGCTAAATGTCTGCTATCTGTTTCACATAATCTTCACGCTGGAATAGACACCATAAAAAATGTGCAACACTCAATGTGATGAAGTTGGGTCTCAACAAAGCAGCTCCCTTGGGTCGCCTCGAGTAACACCGTAGGAGGCTTTGTTTTGTGTCAAGTGGAAGAGAGATCGGGGATTAGTCACCACAGTGAAAAATAAGGGCACTGTAGGTAGAGGGGAATCTAGGACAAGTCATTAGAAGAGGTAGGATATTTATCTTCAGCACTTAACCCTTGTGTTACTACAGAAACACGCCAGAAACATCCTCTTTCTTTCAGGAAATGGTTTTCTCAGATGTTCTGATGTGTAGGTGGTAGCCTGACTTCTCAGGTGCAAATAGTTAAAAAATTCAGCATTCAATCATATACTACATTGGGGTTTTTGTCATCCCTTGCAGGTAGCTGACTTTGCATTGTAATTCAAGTAATTATCCTGATGTCAATGCTTAGACTTATTTGTTCTAGGGAAAGCCTGTAGCTATGAGCTTATAGTTTAGTCACCAGCGGCAGTTTTCTAAGGATCCCTCTAAAACAGATGCAGGCATAGTTGTTTGCTTGAGGGTTAAACTTGTTCTGCAATTAATTAAATAGTACCTTCCCCCTTGGCTTTTGCTGGCTTGTGCTTTTAGCACCTCTAACAAAAACACACATGCAGTGAATGCACTTGCAAGAACAGGGTATGTAGTTTTTCTCAGCATGCTAGCACTGCTTTTTGATACACTAAAAATGTACTTGTTCAAAAGGCTACCTTGCAAGGCATTACAGAGTGAAACTAGGGGGTCAGAACAATATAAAGAACTGCTCCCAGTAGTCTGGTTTTGTGCATGACTGAATGGGAGAGGAGCTCTTTTTGTCTTCAAAGGGCCAAGGGGTTGGCTTCCGGATCAGCAGGTATGGTTTTATCATTACTGGCTAGACAGGAACTATTTTTATCCATCCTTTCACTCACTTCTGAAAACACTGTAGAAATGCACATAGAAGCTGTGCAGCTGTGAAATAAAGGAAGGTGTTTTTGCCATTGATTCATTTTCACTTCCTAACACAATGGCAGCCCAAGAATTTATAACCAGAGCCATGTAAATACATACTCACACAACAAACAGGTTGTTGTTTGCAGTGTAAACTTGGAGTACCCTTGTCTCTGCGTGTCTGTGGCATCATAAACCAAGATGACAGTGAAAGATGCACATGCACGTCATTCTTCAGTATAGCGCGACTGTTGTCTTGTGATTCTTAATCCCAATTCTCTAATCTTGCTCTGCTCCTTCTTCCATCTGCTGCTTGATTTCTATTTCTTACCTCCTTTTATCACGTAGGCCTCCCCGGGCCAGCTGCATCCAAAAGCCTCTTTATTAGGACCATAATGAGGAGTAAAGCCCTGCATTCAGTGGTGGTGCCCTGGGGCCTGTTGCATTTCTGAGCTTAGTTTTATGTCCCATGCCACTCAGAATAAAGAGTTTGATGCACAAACAAATGAAATAAACACTAAAAGTTATTCTTAGGAGGACAAGGCACAACCTAGTGTGAGGGGAGGGAAATATATTGTGTTGATTTAACACTATTATTTATTTCGAAGATGCGGGTCTAAGAGGGGGTTTGATAAGATAATCAGAAAGAGATGCACACATTTCGATGCTAGTTAAAAAAAAACAGTTTGACTCCAGTGATATTTCTAACATCACTGATTTTAAATGTACTTTGTATCAATAAAGCAGAGGCAGAAATGTGTCCAGACTTGCAAGTCCTCATGAGCTGCCCAACCCAAGTCATTTTAAAAGTGTGTGTGAGGCCCCCTCTTGTGGCCAAAGCTTGTATGCCCCACACAAAATATGTTCTGTCTGAAGCAGACTGAAGAGAAAAATGTAACATTTATACACTAAATTAAATTAAGAATAGTCTAAAAGCAATGGCAGATCATTCACAGGGATCCTTGTTTGGTAATTTGTCACACTGAAAATAATGTAATTCATTTTTAAACAGTTATGTGTGACTGCTGCCCTACAATGGCCATGTTGATGAGACTCCTAGAGTGAAAACAATGCCAACAGTCAGTGAGTCTGTGTGAGTCTGCCTCATGGCATAGTGCCAGCACACACACACACACACACACACACACACACACACACACACACACACACACACACACACACACACAGAAAGAAAGAAAGAAAGAAAGAAAGAAAGAAAGAAAGAAAGAAAGAGGGAGGCGGTTTGACACAGAGATGGCAACAGTTGTCAGAAGGGGCTCTGTTGTTGTCAGTGCACAGACATACTACTCACAGTCACATGTTCAGATTTATTTCCCCTCTGTCACAAACAGAGTTAAACCAAAAGATGATTTAAAACTGAACAGTAGATGGCACTGTAACATCAAGGCTGAGATAAGTGGGTATATTTCCATAAGAGGCAGGAAAATGCATCACCATTATGAGACATGTCAGGCGCACATTTCCTCTCAAATAAGAGAGCAGATTTGTGGGCATGAAAGCTGTACAGTCATTGTAGACGAGATCAGGTGAAAATGTAAAAGGTCAGCATTAATGTCACTTGAGAATATAAAGTATTTGCTTTACATTTTCATCAAAATATACAGCTTTACACACGTTATGCCAATCCTTTCAGGGAACCAGCTTTAATGAATACCCAGACTCTGAAGTGGGTAGTAAATGTGATAACAATTAAGCAATAAAAATCCATTAGTAGTTCATGTATGCTGCAACACTCTATAATACATGGAGCCAACATACTCGGGAGTATTGTTCCCATATCTTGGGAACAGTAAGAAGTAAAGGACAGAAATTACGAGCTCTGTGTTTGGCTCACACAGCCATGAGCTCCCCATTGCCTGCTTCATGCAGCTGTAAATAACAGTAATTGTACAAAAGCTTAATTAAATGACATAAATCCTGTTTACGACGCTGGGGCTTTACTGGGCCACTGAATTGTGGGGGAAAGAGGGCCGTGGTGTTTTTTGTGTGCATGACAGCATGTACAGTTTCTCTCTTTCTTAACACCATGTCCTGTCCTTTTTTTTAACAACCAGACAAACACACACCACTATGTACGCAGAGCACAAAGCACAAAGTCACCCCCTTCGTTTACTGTGGCCCTTGCTAACATCACTTTCTGTTAGACTGTGGACACTCACAGCAATAATTCATCTTTTTCATTAGAGATGAGTGCAGGAGGTGGGGTGTGTGTGTAGGTGTGGCTGTCTAGCTGCCACTCAGGCAGGGAGGGAGACTCCTCTGGTATTCTACACCACAGACAACTCAGACAGCAAGGCCGGGCGTCCCTGACCCTGAGGCCTGATGGGAGGATAGTCAATGAATACACAGACAAGGACGTCTGGAGTTTAAAGAACAAGCAAATAGATCTGTGGGAGGTCAAACACAGTTCAAATCAGCATCTCTGCACTACCTGTTAAAATATAAGGGCCAAAATAAGGGACATCTAGCTCATCAGCTCACATCGCAGAATATACAGAACGTCTTTTTGTGCTCCACTCAGGGGACGTCTCTCTTTCTCTCTGTCTCAGCACTTTTATCCAGCCAGCACAATCCCTTATAACTGATTGATATTAGATTGAACTGGCTGCCTGTTGTTTCAGCACCATTGACTGCAGCTAGACTTGCAGCTGAAGATTACAACTCTGATTGCATTTCAATATTTAATGGAAAGAGCCAGAATACCCAAAGTTCTTAGCCGTGAGTTCACACTGAGTGTTTTGCGCCATTAGCGTGCCTCAGAAAGACAAATTGCTTGCATTACCAGCAGCCTAATGTTCATTTATTATTTGTAATAATAAAGTGGCATATATTTGTGCTCCCCTGAAATTGATTATGTTGTACAGTATTCCACTCCTGGAAGATGATACTTTTTAAAACAAGCTCATAAGTCATCCAAGTCTTTGTGGCAGTTATTTATGTGTCTGTATGATGAGATCGCTGCTCTCTTGGATTCAGGGGAACACACAAACCTGATCCCGCTGCCTCCTGCTCAGTCGGCTGTACACCATTAAACCAGGATTCAGTGCATAACAGATAGGGATGCCCTACATATTGACTGGCTGTACATTGCAGTAGGGATGATTAGAGATGATGCATTAGAAGCAAAAGGGTGAAAACGTAAGAGGCTAGACCTCATCCATTACTTTAGCATCAATGAAGAGAGTAATGAGTGATATGAAAACCACAGGTAAAGCAGCCCTACATGCTCAGAAATCAACTTCACTTCATAATACCTCTTACCCTATATACATAAATATGAATTTCTGATGCTGTGAGAAACTTTTGCTTTTGGGAAAGTTCCCCTTTGATTGCTTTGTCACTTTGGCCAGAACATGCTAAATAATAATAATAATAATAATAATAATAATAATAATGATAACAATAATTTAAAAATAGTTAATAAATAAATAAATCCCTCTGATGTCTCCCCTGTATGATTCCTGGAAATATTTTCTGTTTGATACAAGGCTAAATGTAGCGCCTTTAGGACAAAAACAATTCAACTAAATCTGCCATGAAAAGCAAGCATAAAATGTTGTGCAAGCATAAAACCCAAAACCATAGACTGTATAAAACATGGACGTAGTCTCCGTGACGTCACAGCTGTAAACATGTTAATTTCAGCTCTGAAAACTTTTTTTTGGTGTGTGTGACCTCCGGTTCTTCCAGAGCCGGCCTCAAGCAGTCACTTGAGGAACAGCAGCTTTTTAGCACTTCCACATTGTCTCATATTTTCAGACTGGAGGTTGCTGCTTGCCTGAAAAAGATGATCTGGTGATCAAAAAGAATGGTACACATTAATTTCACAGCAGAGCAACATCGCTGACGCAGACACATTGTGCATGAAGTGCTAGATGACATCAGCCACTATTGTGCAGAAGTATAAATCAGGCTTTACAATTTTGAAACTCCCCTCTAACTCATGATATTTTTACTTTTAAATCCCCCCAAACTTTCCTTTAATTGACTCAGACTTCCTTTACTTATGTACCTCCAATTTTCCTTAACTTCCTGCAGTATTACTTTTTTAAGTCTTGACAAGTACCTCTGAGTCTTACCCTCTAGCTCCCGACAGATTCACACAAACTCCCCTAAAACCCCTCAAACTTCTTTTACTCCCCTTGCTGCTGCTGCTCTGGGTGCCTACATTGCAGGACTTCATGTTGCTTCACTTTCCTTATCAGAGATGTTTTTGGTTTAGAAGATGCTCAGGACACTTTCACATTTTCACTCTCAATATGTTTGCGACCTGTCTGCAGGATGTTTTGACTAACATTTCAACAGAGCCTTATAAATTTTGCGAGGTTACAAATCTCAATGCCACGGTCTAATGTAATGCAGACTGTTCCCTTTTGATTGACACCTCATTTGACCGAGTGAAGCAATTTATACTCTACAGAGTCAATAATGTCCACCAAGAGTGGCATGGTGTGAATGTGGTGCAATTTTTCTTTTTTTTTTGTCTGTATCACATAATTGTCTTGCATCATGATTCAATGTTAGTGGCTCTGTATTAACAGAAAACAGCCTGCAGACATGCTTCTTAAAGGGTTAAACCAGTCAGAGACAGAAAATAATGTTTTCACCACAGTGTCAACAGGCAGAGACTGAAAATACAGGATGATGTGGTACGTGCTGCTTTTGCTATGGAGGCATAAACACTCCTCCCCAGGACTCTGACCAACAATAATTAAAAGTATAGCACAGCTTGATAATGTGCAAGAAAGTTAGGTAATTTTTTTCTGTTGCACAGACGAGTAGACCTTGGACCTTAAGTTACTTCCTTAAAATAAAACTATAGGAGAGAGATACTTGGGGGGAAAAAAGAAGGAAAAAAAATAAAAACCACATAAAAAGTGAGAAGGGCTTTTTGCTGTGGTGCCACAACTAAAATCTATCTCATATGCCTTGGTGAAAGACAGATTGGAAAATACCGTTGGACACTGTGGATAAACAGTAGTGTCACGTTTAAATATTGTACTCAGGTTAAAGAATTACAGGTGAAGTAAATTTAGCCATCCAGGAAGAGATCTAAATCATTTCCACGGTAATGTGGCTGATGAATAATTCACTTACAGAAACAGTTCTGTCCCCACTGATACATCCTGAGCTTTCTCTCTGGCAGACTATGGTGAAGCAGCCCATAATTGCTCAGGGCATGAAGTAGTACTTAAAGCCCAGAACCGTGTAGATCAGAGTGCAGTGCACACTACAGTGACAGGCCCACCAGTAACTAGTCCATCATGCTAACCTCTTTACTGCAGAGAAGGAAAGAGTTCAAAGCCCATAAAACTGCAACACCGCTTGCACATCCCTGCAGGCGATATTCCACATGTACTGTATGGTAAAAAATAGAGTGCTGGGAACAGCTTTGAACCAAAGGCCAGAGAATTAAAGCACTATTTGAAATTTAATGAAGGCACGTAAAGTGGAAATCTCAGTGTTGAAAATCTCAACCTGCTGCTAAAAGCATTGCAAGGAAGATTTTTTCAGAGTTGGACCACTTTTAGGAAAAAAAGTTAAGCTTTTGCCATGCATTTATTGTTTTTAATTTTAAACTGTGACGTAAACCTACTCTCAACTAATCACCAAAGCTCTAAGAAAGAGAGATGAAACACTACAAACACAATGCAGACCTTTACACAAGTGCTCAGTCAAGAATCCCTCTCCGTAGAGAAAATATAACCCCCCCAAATTATGTCCAGCTCAACTCACCCCTCCCCCATCAATGGATTATTACTGTATGTGGCCATTCTCTCAAAGGTCAAGAGAGGCAATTTGTCTCTCTACTACTCTATATCGTCTCCCACTTGAAGTCCCAGTGCTGTCTGTGCAGAGATGATAGAGAGGTCTGTTCCTTCCCAAACTCCCTGACTCCCCCACCTCTACACTCCTTCAAACGGTCATTCTCTCACTCAGTCATTCAGTGCTTTACTCCATCATTAAGCTCTTCTTTAGCCAAGAAGAGAGCAGCAGCTAAAAGCATTGGGTGGCATCATTTTGTCAAGTTTCATCAAGTCATCGCCCTTTTCCTGTCATGATTCCTGGCCAGTTGAGGTCGATCGTTGTCCTCCAGTGAGTCCTCATCTCCCTCAAACTGCTGCCTTACAAGTTTTAGCACAGACCACACTCACTTTTACTCCACTGAGTTAAAATGTCTTCTTGACTGCCAGACAGATGTCTTGAGCAAACAGCCTACCTGAGAGGCAAATAATCTCAAGCAGTCACAGAGAGGTAAGTGACCCTTATTAGTCATCAGGGATCAGGTTCATGGAGCAGCTCCTGCAGAGATGCAGAAGACAAAAATTAATGAAGGGCAAACTTTATCTTGTGTTTTTTATGCTGCATCAGCTTGATTGATGCGTTATGGTACACACCCCCTGCTTGTGTTCCTATATACTACTAATCAAAATACATCGTTATTAATGTTGATGACCAATTTATTGTGAATCTTTTGCACAGCATAGTCTGCAAAGACTTTTTTTTTTAAACCTGGTTTGACCAATCCTTCCTCCAGATCAGTGTGCCCAAGACAACAGAAATGTTTCATTTCCTGGAGGAGTAGGTCCAACCCTCCCTCCACTACTGGCCTGTCTCAATATGTAGTTAAGATTGAGCTGGTGGCAGTGGAACAGCAATATAAATACCTGAGGACTGTTCTCAGTGAAAAACACAGTTTTGTTGTGAACTCAGATGGCCTTCATGCCCTGCAAGAGGCAAAGGTCGGTGTTCAGGACCTTTGGCATCATTTACATGAGGAGTTTCTGATGCTACTATCAGAGCAAAGATTCAGTCTTCAGATTCATAAACAGATATAGACTGTCTTTTATTCCGTCAGATGTTGGCTTTCTAAAAAATCGATGACCTCTGTGTGACCTATAGTGGCAGTGTATGGATCTTCAGCAATGTTTCCTCAAGGGACATTTAACTCCACTACTATACTCTGCATCTGTGAAGCTATAAAGGAGACATTTCAGGTTACAGAAGCACTGTCCTGTGGTATTTTTTCCATTTTTAAGTTATTTTTTGGGCATGTTTTTCCTTTATTGATTGAACAACTGAAGTGACACAGGATATGTGGGGAGTAGAGAGAGAGAGGGTGAACAAGCAGCAAAAGGTCAAGGCCAGCAAATTAGCATCCACAGCAGCGGACTATAGCCTCTGTACATGGGGCGCATGCTTAGACTGCTGGCAGCCCTGTGGTATTTTGCTCATTGATTTATTAATGTTGTGTCTCTGTATTAATGTAAACTGATACAACAGCTTTTATTATATGATGCCACACAAATTGAGTTTGATGATCGGTCCTTTTTTGTAGAATCGCCCCTTATGTTGGAAAAAATATATGACTTCCATTATATATTTTTTTAGGCTGAAAAGTGTCTGTCCTGGACCCTACAACCTTGGCTCATAAACATTTGCTCATTAGAATCACATTATATCAAAGTTTACTTATTTCTTTTGCTCTTAGCGTTCCTAGATTTTCTGCAGCTGGTGGGGCAGATTTGACTGAGAACATCCAGACTTCACAAACTCCCTGTTGCTCTTTCTCTCTGCCTCACTCACAGATGGCTGCTGAGGAGGCTCTAGGGATGCTGAGCTAGTGTGGACTGATTGGCTGGATACTCAACGATAAAATGTAATTACAAAACACAACACGCTCTGCACTGTGCTGCTGTTGTGCTGCTCTGGTGTCTCTTTACTTAACCCACTTTGGGGCTGGAACTCTTGAAAAATGAGGAGGGACATCTACACTCGTTTTTCTACCAGTTTGAAAAGGTAAAATGTTGAATCATAGTGGTAGAACTTTAGTGTTTAATTGAGCTTTCTCTTTGTACAGTCTGTTACAGACTCTAATATGGAGAAGTTGCAGTTGCAACACTGACTTTTTATGGAGGTCCAGCCCACATTTTTCACATTTGTAGTGTCTATGAATAGATGGAATATGAATCAAACCTGTTCCATGTGAGTTACTCATTAAAAAAATCAGTCAGAGGTTAAATAGAGTGATGGAGGGCATAGTTTAATTAAACCATCTTTTCTTGCTCTGTAAGACAGGTCATTCAGCCCTACTTGAAGAGACCTTCTGGGGTCTTACCAAGAAAAGTGAGTTAATAAACTGCTGAAATTTCCGGCCCTGGAAGTTGAGATCTTCTATATGTAAAACTCAAAATTGTTCAATTAACAAAACAAAGAAATGGCTACCAAAGTTAAGGTCCACATCTCTCCGCTGGAATATTAACCCATATTCATGATTTAAAAGCACAAAAGGTATTAATTTTAAATGGGAATGAAGTATTTGACAACTGCGCTGACTGTGAGTGGAGTTATAAGCTAGGTGTCATAAATGCCCATTTTATACCGCTGAACAACAGAGGCTGAAAATGCAATTAACTTCCAAGAAAAGACACTCAGAACAAAGAGACTTCAGAACAAAATCACATTTAAAGTCAAAGAACTACGCTTAATTGTGTTAGCAGACTTTGAAGGTAGGTGGGATTCAATTTGAAACTCTTAAAGGGCATAGCTGCATCGAATTAAGCTTACCTACTTTGCTCATTTTCTCTCTTGTGAAAATTACACCAAAGTAATGGAATATTATGATATCGCCAAAGGGAGAGCTTTTGGAGGATAGATGAAAACATTTATTCAGAATAAGTGTGCTCTATGATATGATGACATTGCATCGAGATAATACTGCTGAGAATGTCTTCTCTAGGAGCTTATGAAGATAGGTTAGATCTTTGCTGGAAGTGATGAAACAACAGTGAAATTTCTGTAATGTGTATTAAAATTCTGTGAGGGTATTTTTTAGATTAAACAAAAAATCCCCAACTTGCATAAATCCCTTTATCACCTGTGCTTTCTAAGGTTTTCTCCACTTGGATTCTTGGAGATATATATACATACATATATATTTATTTTTTTACTCCTCAACCTTCTTTGCTTTGAATATTTCTCTTTTCTCAGCTTGTGAAAACGCACCTCTAAGAAAAAGTTCAGGAGTCTCAGAGCCCCCAGGAGCCAAGGGGCTACATGTTCTATTCAGTCTTTTTTTTTCAAAGTTTGAGAAGAAGTCTGCCTGCCGTCAGCTTGGATTCTTACACCAAAGTGGGAAAGATATGTCAAAGATAGCAGGATGCAGGGAAAGAGATCGTGGGGGGAGAAAGGGGGAAAAAAAAAAAGAAGACAGCAGACGGAAATATGCTGAGGCAAAAGTGCCATCAAGGTCTGTGAATGAATTTCGTAACAGTGGATGTGCTTTAGTGTCGTCCATGGCTGCTTGTCAGAGTTGAATATGCTGCTCAGTTACTAAGAGGTGTTGTATTTTAGCAACATCTCTGACTTTTTTTCTGCAAGCTCAGAAATCTAATTACAAAGTGGGGAGTACATGGAAAGCCAGGCAGAGTCAAGTAAATAATGCATCAAAAGTGAAAAAAATGCAGGTAATGTGAAGTAGAAAGAAACACGTCACATTTTATACTATCTGCTGTTTCCACTTCTTAATTCTGAATGTTTAAAACCCCTTAACAAAAGCTGTTATTTCTCAATAGCTAGAGCAATGCCAGGGACACACAAGACAACGTATATCAATAAACATTTTATCAAAGTACGCATGTAAACATTTAAAATTGGCCATACAGTTAATTTTCATCTGTAGTCCTGGCAACACTAGGATTCACAGGTGGATAAATCACATCATTCCCCACATTTTATTGTTTACAAAAAAAGAAAAAAAACCCTGTATGAAATAGTTCATTTTAGCCTCTATCTCTTTAAAGCTAAAAACAATCATCAACCCCCTTTACTCTGATTGGCCAGTCAACTGGGGGCCGGTGAGGAAAAGAGTCATGAGTAGGCTGAGGTGTTTGAGGCTCGTCCCTCAATTGTTACATGAACCACAAGGGTATCCTTAGTCTCATTATGATCCCAGGAGGATCTTGTGCTGTGTGTATTTTGATCATGAGACGGATTCAAGGATTTTTACAACAAATGAATATGCAGAGGTATGAAAACCTGCAAACATTTAGGATGAGCATCCAATATTGTTACTTTATAGCCATGTGTAAAATATAGAAAGCATGATACCCCCTCTTTTAATATGTTTAGTGTGTGTGTGTGTGTGTGTGTGTGTGTGATGTCAGCCCTGCTGCTCTGCCTGTCAGATCACTTCTGTGCATGCCTTCGCTCCAGCAGCACAAAATGCTAGATCCCATCTAGTTGGTATTTTGGCTTAAAGTCTTACAATGGAAGGAGATAGAGATGCATCCATATTAATACACCGGTCACTAGGTGTAACAATTTTGCATCATGATATCTTAATGTTGTTTAAAGTAAAAATGATTAGTTGGAACACACAGAAATATTATATAAACTTTATTCATACCTTATTTGTGAACTTAAACACACATCGTTGCGCCCCTCAGTGTCCCAGATAGTCTGCTCCATAAAAAGTCTGTTCACACCTCTCTTTGGTTGTCACAAAAAGTTTTGTGTTTGCTTTTGTTCCAGCATGAGGCGCTTTCCTGAAGTGCTCTGATTGTTCCCATTACGCATTCAGCAAATGTTTTTTGTTCAGTCAGCGTCCTCATTTGCCATGCAAGCTGAGCTGTCAGGGGGCCGCAATCTTTCCCTCAGTCCTTATCGTGCTTCCTCTCATCCATCCCTTCTACTTTGCTGCTTTTCCCTAAGTGGCCACCCGCCCCTGCCGTGACTTTGCTCACCAAATTAACCGCAGCACCCACTGCGATTGGACCAGCCTGTGGAAAGTCAACCTTAACCCCTCATATTAATTGGATATCTTGGCCTCTCCTATCAAAGTGAAGAGAGTGTGGAGCATAGTGGTGGTTTTGTTTGTTTGGAGCTTTACACATATTATAACATCAGCAGCAGTTAATGAATTCAACTGTACTGAGTCTTTCGTTTTATATCGTATGTCTTTATAATTACAAATAGGAATATGTTAACTGAATAATCCACACTTGGTTAGCCTTAAGAGTTAAAAGATCTACAAGACAAGATTCTGTAGAAAGTGTGAAGAGGTTTCTATTCTGTTAAAAAAGTGACTTGATTTTGGAAACTTTCTTGTAATTGCTGCAAAAATGAAGTTTTTTTTGCTACCAAAAAGGATTCAAAACAGAACATTGCTGAGATCTTAAAGATGCCTGGAGGTTTATAACTACGTGGCTGCTTCATGTTGATGGCACCAGAGAAAAACGTCTCATCAATGGTGCTTTCCAAATATCAACTACTATTTACGACCAAATAATTGTGCCTCTTTCTCCGACAAAAAAGATCAAAAGAGGTGTTTCATCCTTTTTTATGTCTGGGATATTAAATTAGTCTAGCGAGGCTTTGTGGCTCAGGTCCTGGGCACCATGTGGTTCAGATGGGCTTTGAAAAGCACTATTCACAGAACCCATCTGAACCAAGGCCAGGCCAAATTGTGCCTGCTCGTTTCATCCAAACATCTGTGGTGTCCAAAGAACATCCTGGAAGAGACCTGTCTGCAGGGACCCAAACCAATGTGAGCACCCCCTGCCTCCCCCTGGCCCGGTTCTCCCTCCCTTGTCTCAGCCAGACACAAACCTTTCATTCACATTTCCCCTGCACAGCCTGTCCTGCCTTTGTGACTTGTATTGTGTCTCTGTTGGTGCTCTGTTCCCACATTCAAAGGAAACAATTATATTACCATCTCTCCTTTTGTGAGCAAACATTCTCACAGAAACTGTGAGATCAAATTGTGTTTGTATGGACTCACACTGCTACATTTGATGGTTGAAGTCTGACCTGCCCTGCCCTGAGTCACTTGTCAGTAATATAAATGTGTCACCATCAGAGAACATCATGATTATGGAGAAAAACAAACAAAACATACTGAAACTAATAGAGGTTTGATTCCAGCTGAGTGTTTCCCCATAACCTTGACTCTGTGAAAACAACAGAGTTCACTTTTTGTTTCATGCTGAGAGTTTATTTTTGTCCAGATGGGGGAGCTATCAGGCTAACATGAGGCTGTAAAACAGTGCAGCAAGAGTGCAGTACAACTTCTTTACCTCTATACCTCTGCATCTTCGTCCTCAGAGACGACTGCAGAGCTACATTTGAAAACGTGCATATATGGTAAACAGAGTTGAAAAAACTATAAAAGTGCTGACTCTCAGACTTCAGGACAGTGTTTTCTCCCGATAGAAAACAATTGTTCCTCCTCCAAAGTTTGTGCTGCTTTTCTTTGCTCATTTTTGTGCTTTATATCTGCAGAAATCTCTCCCTGTATTCTGTATTCTACTATGCTTCCCGAAATTATGCAGGCTGTGTTCGACTATTCTCCATATACAGAATATTTTTGGGAGATGATGGTGGAAGTACTGCAGGTATCCTGCATTTTGCCTCTGCATCTCTTTGATTTCAGCAACTTACTGTCAGATAGGTGTACTCTCAGACATTCTTTTGGCTGCATTCTCCCAGAAAAATAGTCCAAAGTATGTTAAGTCCTCTGTGAACCCATTTCAGAGGTATTCCTGTGCATGACACTGTTAGTGTATCTGTTACGGGGCTTATGTTTGTGCAAATGTGCATGTGAACATGCAGGTTTGCAGCAGATAACTCTGAATGTGTAATGCCGTGGGTTGGATCTCCCCAGTGTGTGTGCAACAACAGAGGGAGACCACTATCAAGCAACAGACACAGTCTCTGGCCCAGAAAAGGTTCAAATATTTTCTCTCTGTCTGTGGGAGGAAAGGAACCCATGGCAGAGAAAACAACAACAAATGATCAACTGCACCTGCTTTTTTTCCCCTCCACCATCTTTTCTCTTTCCTTCTGTCGCTAGTTGTCTCACATTGTCAGCACGTATTCCCACACTACATTTGCACCGTTCCATTGCAGCAGAAAGCATCTCTAGAGGGGCTTCATTACAGGAAAAAGCATCTTCCACTCTTGGTTTTCTCTACTGTGCAGATCACATGGAACCAAACCAAAACAGTCATGCAGGAACTGAGAGGAGTTTGCGAATAAGCCCGCTGACATTTATATGAGGCATCTGTTTGGATCTTCTTCACTGATTTAAAGACAAAAATATCACTCCTAAGTAGGTAAAAATAATAAAACAGTGTAATAACAGTATTTTTTGTGAAAAGCAAAGGCAATGATGTAAAAAGGGAAAGAGTTAATAGAATATCATTTGCTGGCCTTCTGTACTTGAGTGGCTACAGTAAATCTAACCAGACAGGGGAAATTTTATTAAAATGAAATTCATGTCACTTGGTGTTGAGTCACAAGGCACAAGAGATGAAAATAGCCTGTGACAAAAGATCCCAAACCTCATGATTTATCTCAGCATTTCATATCTGCGCAGTATTTTCTAGCAGACAGCTGATGAAATGAAAGATAAAAATACAAGCTTTCCATTGAGAGGGAACATGGCCGCATTGGAAATGCACTGTATATTGTATGAAGGAAGAGAGCAAAACGCACATCCAGCCACATCCGACCCTTCAGAGGCATTAACATAACACTTGAAGTGAGGGAGTATGGACTGAAGTGGGCATGATTATTTAAAATGAAAACTTTTTCACCCTGAAACTTGCTACTATTAGCTCAGGCAGTGTGTAGTGTTTCATTATTGAACTGAGGAATGCTCTGAGTGCTAAAAGTGGGCTGGAGGGGATGTAGAGATTATGCCAGTTTCAGATCTCAACCGGGGTCCCTGCCAGGTCTCTGCTGCCATTATTTTCATATCAAACTGAATGTGCAAGAAACCTGAAGTGACACATTCCTTTTCTCTCTCTTGGCTTTTACAACCTCTTTGTGATCTTCCACTACTGGGGAAAAGGAGGCAGGTCTTCTTGAGATGGTTGAGAGGATGCTTTCTCTTCAAGTGACTGGAGAAGTTTGGTAAAAAGAAAATCCGTCTTCTTCTTAAGTGTTACACAACAATACATTTAGACCAAGTAAACTGATGGGTTATGGTGCATACGTACATATATAAAATAGGACTAAGAACTGAAAGAATGTAAAGTAAATGTTGAATACTACGCCTCCAGTGTTCTGAAACTGTTAATTAACAGTACAACAGATGGCCTTTGTCTCGAGTGATCAGTCACACATGCAACTACAGCAACTGTCCACACACTTTGTTATTTCACCATTGTCAACAACTATTAGCAACATACAGAGAAATAAACACATTCCAAAGAAACAGGTTTGTAATGATGTGTAGATGTAAGATAAATCACAAGCTGTATAAAACATGGACATAGTCTCAATGACATTTTGTTTTGGTTTCTGAGGAGGTGTTATAAAGCTCACTCCAGAAACTTTAGGCTTTTAAACTTTAACTTTACCACAGCGGACTGATTATCTGCACAGCACTCCCTCTTGTGAAGTATTGCTTATTTCTTATTTTTATTATTGCAAAAAACTGAAATCCAAGCAAGTTATAATGTCTTATCTATTGTGAAAATTGCTTATAACTCTTGATATGAGCCACATTGAAATGACAAGTCCAGAAATGCCTTATTTCAAGCTATTTAAAGACAAAAATGAGATCTGAATTGCTTGTAACCATAGACTGTGTATAGAATGGACAGTGTGGCTCTGCCTTTTACCATTGCACAGTTTTGAAGCCAAAAAAACCCAAACATCATTGTGCAGCCAGAGTCTGCGCAGTAGAGAGAATCTGAGTGCAACCAGGTGACAAAGAAGCAAAACATTTATTTATTCCTTTTGCTTTCAAAAGTCTAATCTCTTTATGGCCCTCTTTCCTGAAGTATTTTATGATCCCTGAAAAAAAATACACAAAAAGACAGCTGTCAATTATTGTAGAAAGTGATGTGAAGCCCATTTTTTATCGTCTAATAACAAATGAGAAAACAACTTCTCACTAGTACCTTCATATCACAGTAGTGAAAGGATGTGAGCAACATTTTCTATAAGGTATAAGTTTTACCACCTCCTATCTGGAATTAATGACAGGAAGAAGTTTTTGGTGCATACTGTCACCAGGAGGGGCAGTTTTGTGACAACCTCAGTACAAGCTGCATGTCATGCCATCCATGATTTGTACCATCAGTGCTTGTAACAAGTCTAAAAAGATCTACCAATGGGGTAAGACAAAAGTTTCTTGTATTAAGACATTGTCCTAATTTCAAGAAACTTGACGAGCACATTTTTTTTGTCCCATTGGCAGATTATTTTGACTTGTTACAAGCAATTAAGCCCTCGAGTTTGTGTTTAAATAACTTGAAAAAAGACATTTTTCTAGACTTTTCAGTTAAATGTGGCTTATATCAATAATAACAAGACAACTTTTACTAAAAATGACATAATTACTAGCTTTTATCTCAGTTTAGGCAGTGTGTGAGAATAAGTGACCTTGGTTGTTGCTCTTTTAGCCTGACTGGAGATGTGAAAGTCTGTCTTGCATCTCTATTTTATCTGTGACATACAAAAACTCCAACACACTTTCAAGCAGTCAACCTGATCTCCTGTGAGCATTCATCTCCTATGAGCAGCTTCTCTCCCTGGAGGTCTTGGACTAATTGTGTAGACTTCCTGGCTGAGGCAGTACAGAGCCGTACTCTGACGAAGTGGGAGGTACGTGTACACTTCATCTTCTTGCACTGACAGTTCCCCACTTCTCCACAAGTCAGCATCTTTGAGGCACAGTGTGGTAAACAGAGACACGGAGAGAGGGGAGGATGCGCTTAGCAGAGGGAAAAAAAAAACTCTCGAGTTCAGCGTGTCCTTGAAACTTTATTGACTGACAGAGCAGTGTCAAGGGGTACATTCAGCGACTGGAGACAGCTGCTTTCACCTATTATTATTGTCATCATGCTTATGTGAAGGGTGGGCCACATCCAGTGCTTTCCCCCAGTTTGGATGTATTATATTGATTGCCTGGTACAATGAAATGCTGCTGTGCACGATGTGTACAACAAAGTGCTGATTAGAGCTCATCCAAGTCACCCAGAGGGGTAATTTAGTCTGTGGAGTGTTTGTCAGGCACCCACTCTCATTCACGCTAAGTAAATGTTTATATGACTGTCAATCACTAATGAATCTGTTCACACTATAGCAAACAGTTGTAATTGTTTGACTATAATACCTCTGCCGGATCTGAAATGTGCCTCTAACTGAGAGGCTTCAATAAAATGTTGAGTCTTTGTATTAGGTGGCTGTGCGTGCTTTACACCAAGCTTAGCCCACTATCTTCTCCTCTGAAGTGCAAATGAGTCTATAATTAGATTCCACACGTGAGATGCAGAAAAGTCTATTATTGAACCGTCTACAGAGGCTGGAATGAATGGCCACAGAAACTGCAAATAAGGTGATTTGCATATTGTGGAGAACATATAAAACCATACCAATTTGTTGGATTAAAAGGAAAAGAAATTATAATGCTGTAACTGGGCCTTTACTGTACGGGAAAGGCTTTTACCTTTGTAATTGTGTGCAATGCAGTGTTGGTTTTATTAGCATGCATGATGTTTAACAGTCACTGAACAGTGATAAGCTGCTATGAAATTGATCTTTAATGACTACACTTTGTTTTAATTAGCGCCTGTGCGCCGAGGAATGTGAAGTATTTGGAAAGACGATTACAATAATGAATTTACCAGATATTGGCTGTAATAAAGGCACAATATCTGGCAACCTCAGGAAAATAGCCTCCCCTCTTTTCTCGTTTCCCCTCACACTAACATAGTAAATGCAGCATGACAAACTCCTGCAACAGACTTGGCATGCAGGCAGCATAATCCCTCTGTAATGTATTCTTTTTTTTTCTGCTTCCTTCCTGCAGCCACTCAAAGTGGCACACAGTGGAGATACGACTCACCCCTCTGAAATGTGTGATGTCAACTATTGTTGGCACTGTTGGACCCATTCTGCAACGTGCCCTGTGCCAGCTCACCCTTCTTCACTTTTCATAAGTCGCCAGTACTACACTGCACTGCAGCTTGGTGCTTATCCAGATAACATTATTGTGTATATTAGTCCTCACTGCGGGAGTCTGGCATCAACTAGGATGCTTAAAAGCCCCAGTTAGCAGCATAATGGCAGAAAATAGATCAGATGTTCATAACCAAAAAAACATGACCCACTGCTTGGAGCATTTTTCTTTCTCTTGAATGCCCCCAAAGCGGCACTCTCCTTTTAGACCTGTTTTTTTTTTCAAGTGCTAGTGCCAGCTGAATTTTGCTCTCTGTGTAAAAACTAAATAAGCCTTTCTATAAATTTTATTCCAGCAAAAATTTAGAGGCTTTCTTAAATTAGCACTCTTGAGTGCTGGAGAGTTCTCAGACACCAAGGAAACCAAGCTGCTGGCAATTCTGCTCACTGTGCCACCCTGCAAGAGGAACTTTTGAATGTTCAGCTCTGTAACATGGAGCCACACTTGCCTTGTGGACAATACGTCTCAGGGGTGGGGAAAAAAACAGCACACAACCTGCTGCAGCCCTAAATTGAAATTCTGGATTTGTGGGATGATAGTAGGAACTTTTTCTATCTAACTTTGAGTCAATAAGAGGTGGATGCCTTATGCAGAAACTACAGACTATGGATGAAGTATTTCTTCAATGAGGCTTAGTTTTCTTTAATGGCTCCTCAGAGTTCTCTTTCTCCTTTAAGTTATATTTAAGACGCACTCAAAAAGACTGTATGGCTTGTGTCAAGAGCTGTAGAACACCAGCTAATGCAAGCCTCTGTTTGATATGATGGTTCATTACATGCTGATAAGGAGCATTCTGAGAGCATTATTGTTTCAGGCTGAGTATGTTCCTTCAAAGGCTTTTGAGATATAATAGAGCAGAATGACAGTAACGTGCATAATGGCCTCTAAACACATTCCTCTTTCACACTATGCTTCCTTTACTTGAAATTCTGTCATCCATCGCATTACCACATCAAGGCGTGTCTTGCAGATGTTAATTGAGTGCTGTTAAATTGTGATGTACTTTACAGGGCTGCTGTGATTATTCAAGAGTGATAATCAAGGATGTCATGTTTATATGTTGATCCTTGCTCCAAGCCTTTTCTCTGCCCTTGAGTTGCTTAAAAAGGGCATCCTATCCTAAGCACCCAAAGAATACAGTGCACCTATGAAATGCTGGCTCCCACTTGTTGACCCCATTTAATGTCTGATAACTTTATCACCATCTAGCAAGAGCGACGCGACCTGAATAATCTCCCATCCAGAAAACCCAGGGGCAACACAAACAGTGTTACATCATTGTGTATGCAAGGGAACAGACAACCACCTGACAGGTTTACAAGATGCAGAGAGTTGTGTAGTGTGAAAATCAAGGGAAGGTGAACAAAAGGTTTAGTCAAGTTATTTCTGAGGCTCACAGCCCGTCTCTGCATATGTCTTTGGGCTAAACCAAGTACTTCTTCTCCACACAGAATAGGAAAAATGAAAACCTAACCTTAGCTGATTTCTGAAAATGACTCCGGGCCTGGGGTAGAGGCGCACTGAAAACCTCTCAACTTTTACATTTTCTCTTCCCCTCTAACTGAGCAGCCACACTTTTCCCTTTTAATACATTGTCCTTGGATAATTATAGCCAGAAGCAGAGGGTTAACTCGACTGAAATGGGTTATTCAGGAGAGTTCAGCTGGAGAGCTCAGCTATAGAGAAGGGGACAATACATATCAGAAGGGCTTAAGGGGCAGGAGGAACGGATATTTTAACACAAGTCCTCTCAGGCCCATTTTCAATTTTTGGCCGTATTCATTCGCTTAAAGTTTTTGTAGCCCTGGAAACTAAACTTGGGAAATGTTTTAGGTATACTCGGTTGGTTGTATTCAAACAACAGGTATTGCTAATCTGATCTCAAGTCAAATGTTAAGGGTTATGAGGCTGCAATGACTATTTTCAGGCTGGCAAATACATTAGTAATTGAGAACAAAGACATTCTTTGGGATTCATAGAGTGCACATTGAAATCCTATTTTGAAAAGCATTCAATCTAAACATCTGCATGTTGAAAGACTTGATACCAGAAAGGTGTTCAGCTGTTATTTCCCCCTCTAGATTTAATTAGATTCTTTATCTGTTTGAGCAATAATGAGTCAGTGGGAAGATAAAATTAGCTTAGTGCCAGCTGAATTACAAAACGAACAAAAATCATCACCTCAGGTGTCAAAAAGTGTTACTGTGACTTCAGTTTATAATGTGAACCTAATATTCAAAAAGTGTTTATGAGAAATAACAGAGATTTTCATATTTGAGGAAACTTTATTTACATCAAAAATTAAGAGATTCCCATTTCTCTGCACAGATAGAACTCTGGTGGATAAATATGCTCCAGCCGGCGACCTGCAGGGAGAACAAGAAGACAGAAGAATGGATGATAAGATGACTTGCACAAATCAAATGACAGAAAAGCAATATCCGAGTAAACACCGAAGAGATAAATATGACTACAACTTTGACCTGCTCCCACCCAAGACACATCAAAGTCTGCAACAGACTGTCAAACATACACATAAACTTGCTTAAGTGTCAGCTTATCTGAACAACAGAAGCCTCGATATAAACCCAACATGACATTTGTGCTCATCACTATCAGACATCCAGGTAATTTATTTGCACATGGAGGGCCAGACACTATCTGAGGACAGTATTTCAACCAAGACTGCAGTAAATACCTGAAATCATCTTGAAATTAGAGATATTTCAGAAACACAGGCACAGTTACCTTGGGGGTCGCGTTGTAGCATCAGGGCATTTCACTTCTTCAGGATCTGATGTCTGACGACAATGAAGGGGAATGCAAAGCCACTGCCGAAGAACACCACCATCATGCCCAGCAAACGCCACTTGTTGTCCACAGAGAATGGCAGATTCTGCATAAAGAAAATAAAGATCATGAAGTAGACACACCATGATGTTTCGATGTCATTATTCCCCAGTTAGCGTTGCACACACTTCATTGTGCATTGTTCTTGGAAAGCTCTGAACTTCCACATTTCATTCTTATTTTGATAAAATTTTTATCCAGGTAATGATCAAGTGACTTCACTGTGACTTCAGATTTATATTTGCAAAAGCTCCATTAATAGATCCTAAATACAGGGTGAGCCATAAGTTTCCATACATAGGAAAATGTATATTGTATGTGTTGTCATGTTTCAGATACCCAGACACATCCCCTTTCAATTTATATCTTTAGGGGCACTTGAAGGCCATGGTGTATCAGGTGAAGATACGAGACATAAATCATCCCAAGGAACGAAACATCATTACAAGCATAACTTCAACCGAGCTGCTACATAAATCCAGAGTGAAAAACATGAATTAATACGTGTTTTGGGAACAATGGTAATCATATAGAGCACATTATATTGATAAAAATTGTTGTCCAACATAAAATGTTTATTTCTCCTGTGTGAACTTTTCAAATATGAAAATGATTTTTCAAGAAATCAATTGTGGAATGGGAGAAGGGGAAATACTGAATCTCATTGACAGGTGTAAAACTTTTACATTTTCTTTCAACAAGTTTGTTTTGATCTCTGTCTTTTTGAAATACTGCCAATGTCATCATAAAAAAAAGAAAAAAAAAGAAACAAATGTAGGAAAAATACTTCTTTGACCTTAAATGTAAGGTCCCCCCCTGACAAATGTACACTGCAATATTTGCCCAGATTATTATTATTATTATATCTATTTATTACAAAGGCTAGTTGATTGTGTTCTTCTTTTATTCTCTTTTTTCATTCATATATTTGTATATATTTATTTATTCTCATTTCTTAACATTGGGCTTGCTCCAAGACCAGGGTAACCAAATTTCATTCCATCCATGTTTTACATGTGTTGAATGACAATAAAACTCCTTGAATCCTTGAAGTAAATAAAGATGCAGACATAGCTGTGCATTTGGCATTTTATAGTACTTGTCCTTCCCAATCTCTGAACCACAGCTGTCACAGTTGTGTGTGCCTCCCCATTAAACATATCCTGTGTCAAGGTGAGCTGGTAAACACCAAAACCCTGAACGTTACTTTTTGTCAAATGACTAACAAAACAACTCACTGACATAACGATAACCTTTGATAATAACATGACTGGGAATCATTACAGATGAATGGCAGCTCGTAAACGCAAAACTAATAATAATAATAAAATCACATGACATTCAGTTATCATTTTATTATGACCACGCAGTAAATCTGTAATAAAACAATGAGTATGTAGCTCACTTTAACGTTGGACGAAAATAAGTTGTGACCTTAAGTGACAGCAACAAGCAGGAATAAGTAAATTGGCGGAAAGAAATGAAATCGCACATTTATACCAGATTTTTTTGGAATATATTATGAAAGTATCTACAGTACATGACATGAAATCTGCACGTTACTAAACTCTGACTTAGTAAATTAATCTGAATTGTTTGCTAACATACTAGCATTGAAGAGATGGCTAATGATTAGCTAACCTCTTTTAGCCACAAAGCTAAACAACCTGCCGTCAATGTGGATTATTGACGTCTCAAAAACCGCTTTTAGAAGCATTTTTAATCAGTATAAGGTTGGTTGACTTGTAAATAGCAGAACATGTGTTCCTCACTGTACCTTTACCTTTGGTACCATTAAATCTAGACTCTCAGTGAATGACAGAGATGACCTCCATGTAGCATTAGTTAGCCTCTAGTCGTAGACACAGAGAAGGCCAGACACAAAATATATCAGCTTTATAACAATAATCCCACTTTGAGGAGATATTCTCACCTTCCCTGGACCTTCAGCATAGTGTGAAGAACGGACAGCAGATGTGGTAAATCGTCTCACAGCTTGTCCAAGCATGATTTCTGTCTGTTGTCTTCGCTCTGCCTCGTTATCTGCTGCTGTCTACGACCTTCTTGTTTTCCGTGAGTGGAGAGACGCAAAGGATTGTGGGAAATATACAGGACTGTAAAGTGTGGGAAATGTAGTCCATAATCTAGAGGGGTTGTTTCTGCTTAAAAAAAGACAGCTAAATTGATTATTATGCTTTGAATCATAATGAATAAGAGGCAGGAATTGATATTTTTTAATTCATTCGACCTTTTAGAATACCAACTGGTTTTTTTTCTTTCATTTCTTCCAGTATTAATGTGAAGTTTTCTCAGTTGACTCCCCATGGTCAGTCTTCTCTTAAAATGATGTGGCTTATCTGTATGCCATATCAAAGAGAAAGGCACAATGCAATTCCTGCCTGTTTTAAATCTTGATTGATGTACGTCTTGACCTGGACCACAGTGTCAGCTCTTGTAGGCTGAAATAAAAACAAACACAGTATTATAATTTTTTTTTATCACAAGAAAATGATTTTTGTTATTTCGTGATAACAAGATAATAAGTTGTTGTCAAGAATGTGAATAACAACAAAAAAAGAGAAATCAAATTAGGTTTTAAATGATGAGCTGGCTGGTGGTACACCACAAGTTCACAACGAATAGTGAGTAGCTTATTATGAGGTGTGGTCCCATTGATTTAACACTCTTGGGTGCGAAGCAGGGCAGGAAGCATCATCTTCATATTTCCATATTTTATAAGAAGCATGACTTTAGCATAAGAATTTTAGCAGTCTGTTTAGTCATTCCTGGTTCACAGATTACATGATGAAGCCTCTTCACCACTGCATGATTAATTTAGTTAAGCTACAAGTCAGCTATTTGACTTGGAGTAACAAATAATGGATCATTTAAAATGGAAAAAAATGCAAAATAACTACCAGGTAGCATGAATAGTAGTGTGTCACTCGGTGATGCATCACTCACAGTGTTAAAATGTATGTGCTGAACTATCTTGGATAATTATGTGTGTGTTTTTGTCTCGTCAGGTATGTATGTGTCTTTGAGTGTCTCTCTTTGTATAGAAGCATGCATTCTTGAGAGTTTCAAGAGGAAAAAACATTTCTAGCCTGTTTTTGCAGCCTTCTTTATCAGCATACACAAATGCTGATATAGTGAAAACTACAGAGCAAACAAAGTGACTGATGCATTGACCCTCTAAGTACTATGACTGTTAAATTAATTTATTATGGTCATGTGTCGAAATACAGCTTTAAATTATGCTCCCTGGAGAATATTTCTTCATTCATTTATATTATTAAGTACTGTTGAAGAGAAAATACACATAAATGCACATTTTCAATGCAAAAGTCAAACATTTTTATGCAAACTGTCATTTTAATTGTTTTTGATTTTAGTGCACACTGAAGCACTATTAAAGTTCCCTTGTTTCATATTTGTCTTATGAAAAATGCATTTTGCCATTGGTCTGTCATGTATTGTTCACTTGTGTTTTTCTAGGTAATAGGAAGCGTTAACTCAGTCTGTATATTCTCTGTACATTATATTAACTTGTATATTGTTTTGAGCCATCACTCACTCATCAGCTCCTGAGCATGGACATCAGTCTGACATGTTGAGTTGTCAAATTAATATGTTCCATGTTTTCATAAATGAGTTCACAAATGCCTAATGACACATTCGTGCCATGTCATCACGATATGAGTGGTGCATGGATTTTGTTTAATGGATTTCACAGGTAGAGCGGTACTGTTCACACATTAAGGTATAGAGAGAAACAAAACATTTTTAGAAAAGATAATTTGTTTGTTGAAGAAATTAAGTAAAGCTAGTTGATAGGTTGGTTATTTACTTTGCCACAGCCATTGAACCTTAGCATAGCATAAGATATGAAAGCAGAGGGAAATCATTTTTTGCCTTTATTGATCAAATAAAATCTCCCTTACAGCCAAAAGGCAACCTTCAGTCTGAAAATATGAGATAGTGCAGGAGAGCTAAAATCTGCACATTTACAGCCTGGTATGAAAAATGTCTCCAGTCTGGATGGATAGTTTCATTAACAAAACATACTGTGCCAGGGTGATTTTTTTTTTCCAACTTGGCAGTTTAGGATATATTCAGAATGTGTTTTTGCCCAATCAAAGGCACAACTCAGCTCAAGAGACGGATGGGCGCCTTATGGCTATTAGCGTGGGGACCCAAAGCCTGCCGTATTTCCAATTCTGTTTTCTTATTGCAGGTGAAATTTCGAGAAAGATGCTTGTAATGGATTCTGAATTATGTAGCTTATAATGTGTATTTGATGTAAAAATCATGGAAATGACTCAGTAAATCACAACCCTCATGGTCATCTTCAGAAATCTGTCCTTTGCATGATGTACAGGGGAAACAGTTTCAGTAATTCAACCAAACATTTCCATTCTGAATGTTCCAGATTGATCCAGACAGAATATCTCTTTTAAAATGTTGCAGTTTCATTGTAACACATTGTTGTTTCACAATACTGGCTGTATTTCACTGGAGACATGGGTAATTTGGAAAGCATCAAATTATGGAAACTTAATTCCGATGCTTGAAAGCATCAGGGGCCAATGTGCATGTAAAAAGAAAAACCAAGCAAAACAAAAGAAAACAGTGTCTTTGTTTTCCTCATACACTTGCCAATAAATAGCCACTTCTTGATCTGTATGCATGACCTCTTGATATTTCCTCATCTGATGACCTGAAAACATTTTCCGAATGCAAACTGCACCTTAATGCAGAAAAAAGAGTGAATTGCTCTGTTATGAATGAGCTGGGAAATACATGATTCATGGTGGAGCCACTTACAAAAGTTGTTCTCTAAATTAAATCCTTTGAGTTCCTGCATGTCTTTGAAGTCTACCTTGGGAGTTCTCTCAAAAATTCTATTTTGAGGGTGAAGTCTCTGATGCTTATACTTTTCCCAAAACTTAAGAAACTGCTCAGAGTTTTGAGTGGATAAAAAGTTTGACGCTCTTTATTTAAACATAAACTCCAGTTCTGATACTTAATGTATTAAGCTGCACACTACAGAGAGGGTATATTTCTGCAAAATTGGCTTTGAAATGATGTGAAATCATATCATATGTATACTATGCTTGTGTGTGGTGCCAGTGCAGGTTCATGTTCCTGAACATGGTGCAGTTTTAGGGCTGCCAGAGGCTGTTCTCCTGATAAATCAGACAAGCACTGATATGGCTAGCTGAGATGCTGATAGCTGTGGCAAGTTGGTTACCCCTCGTCATGGTTGCCACATCCATCAGCTCAGAGTCAACACCTGGCCAGCTGCCATGTGCCTGTACTCTTATTGCCAGCACAACCTGTTAAAGGGGAATGATGGGGTGGGATATTCTATTGCCTGTGTCCACCGCTGAGATCGTGACTGAACTCTACCATAAATATTAATGTCACTGCTTGTTATACACGGTTGGAAGCACAATCCTAAAATCCATCATGTCTGTCCAGTGTTTATTTCTGTTGACAATCTTAATTTCTCATTATTGACTATCCTGACTCATGAGCAAAGCTGTTCTTTTTTTTACCCAGAGTGCTTTGTCAATAACCATGTGAGATCCTTCAGTGGAACAGAGGAGTGCAAACATACTGTGCACACAAACACACAGCGCTGTCATCTTATATAATAGCCCACATTCCCATTTAAGTCTGCCAATTAGCATTCAGTGGCACCCCAGCCCAGCCTGTAAACAAACCTTTAATCAAACATGAACATGACTGTGCAGAATAATAATGCAGGCTGTGCGCATAATTAAAATATAAGGTAACACTATCAGTGGCTTTATTCACAAAGACATCTAAACAAAATATTGATACTTGTGATAAATATTTAATTGCAATGTAACAGCAGGGTTTTTTTGTGTCAACGCGACTTGGAGCTGCAAACCTTTCTGCTACTATTGACAATATGTACAGTAAAATAATGCTACACTTAAAGGAAATGTTGATGTTATTCTGTTAAAAAGAATAAACAGGGGGAAAAAATCATTAAACGAATACCCTTGAAGCAGATTCTTTTAAAAGTTGATGTCAATCTTACTGGTTACACAGCTGCTTTGAGTTAATCTTTGTTGAAAATTGGAGAGCTTATGGATACTTCATCTTTTGGTGATATCACAACATTACACCCATTCAAATGAAAAGCAAAACAAAAAAAACTAGTATATTTATTTACAGTAACACTAAAAACTAATAGTGGACTCACAATGCTGATAACAAGATTTCCTGAACAAAGACCAAGTTTAGTTATTTAACTCATTAGGTCTTACTTATCCCAAATAGCAAAGAGAAATAAAAAAATGCACCCGAGACAAAAGCTCAGGATTCAGGAGGTTAATGTTCTCAGTATCAACTGTATCAGTCTGGTAACTTTTGCTGCCACACTATTTACTTTCTAGATACAATTGTTTTTAGAGTACTGTAGATAATGAAAAGTAGACTAGACCAGCAAAGTAAACAGCATCTTTTTACCTGTCTACATTTGCAATAAAATGCCACAAAGAATGGTAATGGGTAATGTTAATCAATAAGGACAGTTCATTTGGGCAGTGCTACTCGAGATTTTACGGGCATAATTTACACTGACAACATTTTTTCTTTTACAATTGTGGTGTTTTGTGGAATGTGAAAAGAGAAATAGAGATGATCTCATTTTAGGTGAGTTTCTTTACATTGACCTCATATTTTCACTTTAAATCCCTGTATTTTCTGCTCACTAAATGGACTAAATGCACAGGCATGCAGGCATCACAGCTGCCTATAGCAAAGTCCTCTGGGAGCCTGTAGCATGCACATACTGGCATGATTTGACATTAATCTTTAAAGTGAATTAAGGAGAAATGGCATGGCCTTGCTGCTGACCCAGCCCTCCAGGGAAGGCTAACCAACAACATTGTTCATTCAGTGTAATGCCTCTTAAATAACAAGCATCCTTTAACTCACTTAGATTTGAGCACATGCAACCTTGCTGTTCTGTTACTAAAAACACACTGTGAGACTGCACTCCAGAGTCAGGAATCGGCTCTTTTCCCACTCAATTCAGCAATTGCTGTACCTCTAAAATAATAAAAAGACACCAATGATTGGACTCTATATTAAACCTGCTGGGCTGTAGAGCTAGACAGAGAATTATCCCATAGACCTGAGGTAAACATGACAAATTTGGCTTGTACCCTTGTTTATCCCCTGGCGCTGAGCATGCAGCAGCAGGGTCATGGCAAGCTTTTTAGGAGGTCCTTTCCATGGGGTTGTGTGAGGTGTGACTAAATCTGTCATTAACTTGGCACTATTTACAATGCACCACAATTTTTTTTATTTGTTCAATGTTTAATGTTTGATGTGAAAGAAAAAGGATTTTTTTCTGGATTTTGTTCAACAATGTGTAAGAACATCAATCAATTGATGATTTTTTGGAAAAACATCAGCAACATTCTCAGAGTGTGTCAAACGTTACATTTTCCATGCCTGAGAGTTATAGTCAACACAAGAGGGTAATATTTTTGGAACAAACTTTATGTAATTTATTGTCCAATAATTTTTTTTTTTTCAGATAGAAGAAATGCTCCAGTTTTATTTCAAATATTGCTGCGTTACAACCAAGCAGCAACCTCCAGTCTGGAAATATGAAACAATGCAGAAGAGCTAAAAGGTGCTGTTCACTGAGTGTCCGTTTGAGACTGGCTCCAAAAAGTAATGGAAGTCAAGCAGACACCAAGCAAAAAAAAACAAAGGCAGTTTTCAGAGCAGAAATTAACACGTTTACAGCCAGTCTCCCCTCTGGATGGTGCACACTGTACTGTGATGAATTTTTTTTTCTAACTTGGCAGTTTAGAAGATATTAAGATCGCAAGCTTGCCCAATCAGAGGTACAGCTCAGATCACATGAGTGACGTGAGTTTGGGCACTTATCATTGGTCCCATTTCCAACATGGCTGCACCAACTGTTTTGCTTCAAGACTCGAAACAGACGGTTGACATCACAGAGACCACGCCAATCTATTATACAGTCTATGGTTAAAGCTGTATATGCACATTTTTATTATCAATATTACTGCCTGGACGTTTGTACTCTGACCCAGAAAGTGTTGTTTAACGTGCTGATGCAGGCATGACTCATCATGGGTTATGTGTTTCAGTTTTAGCAATGCTGTGTCCTCCTTTGCCTTGCATGCTTTGCAGTGTTTTTATTTAGTTTCCAGTAGCCTAATGTTTAATTGGAGGGTCTTATGGTAGCCTGTTTTTTTCTCATTTCTTCTACTCCAACATAGCTTGGTTGGGGTAGAAGTTGTTGTTGTTTGCATTATTTATTTATTCTCTTAAGAACCCTTTTGAATATCGGGGACAACAGATGGAAACTACACTGACATCTTTTGAGAAATGTTTATTAATATGCATTGTTCCTGGAAAAGAGATAAAGAAACAAACTTTCAATTAATGTAATCAAAGACCTCCCTCATGCTAATTCCTTTGACTTAAAAGTACTTCATTTGAGCACATGATTAACAGTTATAGGTCTTAAACAACCCTTGAAGCAGCCCCATTTATTCCATCTGAAAAAAAAAGAAATTGTTTTAAAGCAGCTGATGGCCCACCTGATATCTCAGGTTGATAAGCTTTTGGTCTGGAATCAACTGTTCTACGACACATTTAAGTTTTATGAATTTGGGCACTTTTAACATACACTTTCAGCATTAAACAATTGGGTCAGTAACATTGACAAGCACACTATATCACTCATTTTATCCACAAAACATTTAGAAAAAATCTTGAATACTTCTCTTCTAGGTATCCCCCAAACAAGTTGTTGACTTGTTGCAAAACCTCACTCTTCAGACTTCCTCAGGTTAACAACATTAGACACTGGTTCCTGTCAGATTACACGCAGCAGATTTTCTGTCAGGATAACATCATGGAATAAGCTCTTATACTCAGAGGAAAGCAGTAGATATTTCTGTTATACATAAACTTCAAGCACAGGTAAGAGTTAAAAAAGACAGAAACTTTCCGTACAAGGTCAGTCTTTCTTACTGTTTGGCTGCATTAAATCTTTTTTCCAACACTTTGCTTGTGAAGGCTTCTCATTGGCGGTATAACTTGTAAGCCCCATTCTATTCTACCTTTGAGGCATTGCACAAACTTCAAAAGGTGTGTTGGAAAATCATTTAACTTTCATACTCTTCAACAGAACTTTAGTGCCTCTGGCATTGATTTTTTTAGCTGGTGAGGAGTGGGTAGTGAGAACCCAACTTTTGAGCTTTGTGCTGTAACAAATGACAATAGCTACTGTTAGAAAAAAAGGAGCTAAATTTGACTTTGAGAATGCTTTGGCTATTTGTGTGTTTTTGTGTGTTTCTGAAGTTGTGAGGGTGAGAATGGGGAGCATGTGCTTCACAGAGAAATTAGTGTGTGCTTTATTATTCTCTGACATTACTTCATACACATTGTTGGCTGTAGCACTAAGCTGCTCTGCTAAGACGACACACACCATGTTCCTATGAATGTGCACTATTCCTCTTTTCTCAAATTTAGTATTGTAAAGATTAACAGGATGATAAAAAAAAAAAATTCTTCTAGTGTCCATGTTTGATAAATATCCACTGTCCTTGGTAATCCCTGTAGTCTTTTGAAGATGAACTTCTGCTTTGCCACCCCGTCAACCACGAGACAGAGTGCCACAAAGCCACCTGTCAGAGGGCTGTTCAGCGCAGCTCCAGGCTGACCAAAGACTGACCGGGAGCATCTGTGCCACTGTTTGTGTCTAATACGCTAATGAGAGCTGTCAAGCTGTCGTATTCACTCCCGGTGCCCTCCGGCACTAACAATGGCACCTTCAATTTGGCTGTCTTGAGTGACATTAACAAACAAAGCCACAAAGGGAACAGACATGTGCCTGTGACGCCGCGCACCGACATGTTCACAAACAAATAAAAGAGGCTGACACTCATACAGATACAAGCTTTAACACACATAGAGAGGCCGACAGGAGGAGATTTGTTTGGTGTAAAAATGGAGCAGGGTTTTTTCTCCCTCCCTGCAGTGTTAACTTCTGTTTTTCTGTCTGCCCATAGAGGCCAGCATTGGGTCCCTCTACCTCCACGGTTAAACAAGCTCTGACAAAAGTAAAATAAAAACATTTCTCTTCCAGAAAAAAAAACACGCTTGCTGGATCACTAAACCCACATGAGTATTCTTGATTGATGCCATGTGCAGCCCTCCACCAGCTCATGAAAAGAGTAGCACACAGTAGTGCACAGTCTGTGTGTGTGTCTTTAGGCGCTGCACTCAAAAAACATGAAGCATAAATCAAACATCCTCTCTTACTTCAACGCTCACTTAATATGTTTCCCCTCGCTGGATCCCAGGGTTTGACCTTTGTTCACAGCCACAGAATCATCCTGTGTGAAAAAGGAAGCGCAATCTGAGAAATTGAAATATTTTACGGCAAGGTTTGAATGAAGAGGCACCAAGATCATTGGCACTCTCGGCGCACACAGGAAAAAGACATGCTTTTACAACAAGAGTGTTACAGCAGTATAATTACATGCAAATGTTTCAGTCAACTAATTGTTTCAACACCTACAGTTTAGAGTCAATTTGCACAGAAAGTATTTGCATACAAAAAAAGCATAATAATTGAGCCGGGGGTGCAAACTGGACTACTGGTTTGAGAATGTGGCCAAACAGAGGCTATGCTCATTCGACAAAGATTCAACAAAGTATACGAGGTGACAATCACAGGAAAGCTTTATAAGTGTTCACCATGGGGCGAGGGGGATCTAATCATCATCAACTTCAAAAGTGAGATAGGTATAGAGAGTTTCTCTGTGTTTGAGGAGTCCTGAATAACTAAGGGCAGATTATGTTCCTCCTTATATTATATGATATACAGCATGTTCTCTTTATCAACAATTATATGCATAAGAAAACACGCTCACCTACAGAATTCGACTGAGAGGATGAGTTGAAGGTCAGACCATTGTGTACCTATACTGAGCAGCACTGGCAGAATACTTATTAGAGCAGCAGTGCTTCGAAACTTTCAGTCCCATGATGCCATAAGGTTCAAGCTGTATGTGCTGAGACTTTACACTGTGAGTCTTGTGTTCATCAGCATAAATGTTCCAGCACGTCAGGCGCTGACCGGGAGTTATAATGTATGTGTAGATGTGATGTGCACCTATGGTGCAGATAAGGAATAATTAATGAGTATAAATTCTACAGAATTCCGCACATGTCATTAGGCACTGGGAGTCTGATGCAGGTGTCTGTTATGCATTTTCAGAGAGAGTGCGACTGATTAATTTTTCATCATTAGGTGTCACTGCCTAAGACTCTGGTCAAAACATCACATTGCAATATTCAGCATGGGTATTTTTACATATGCGCAAAACAACTTTTTGTCCCAATATTGTTGAAAAAGACAATTTTAGTTTCTTTAAGTTTTCTTTATGTTCTCTTTGTATTTTGTCTATCTCAAAGATAAAGGAATAATGTTCTTCAGAAAAAAAGGTACATAGAAACAGAAAAATCAACCACTTTTATTCATTTTTGAAATTCTGATTTTTTATTCTGCAAAATTCTAAAATTAAGTCAAGATTCTGACTTTTCTCCAAGACTTACGAGTCTGCATTCAAAACAATGTAATTTTCCTTAATTGTTACTTAAACATCAGAGTTCTGTCTTTTTTTCCAGAATACTGAGATTTATGCATACATTCTTTTTTTTCTTTTTCAATTAACATCGATTTTGTCTTGAACATCAGAGTTCTGACTTTTTCTTCAGCAATGGCTAACTGATTCCAGAAATTTTGATTTATTTTACTCAGATTTTGCAACTCATGTTTGATTTAAAAGACTGTTAGTTGTTTGTTTTTTTCTGAAAAAAAAAAAATGCTGACCTTTCATCTCGGTTTGCTCTTACAGCAGTTCTAATCTGCTTCAGGACTTTCACCTGTTTTCTTTCAAGAGAAAAAAATATATACAGCTCTGAAAACTTAGAAGACATCTGTTAACAGAAATTTGTGACTTTTTTTTAAATGTCAAGGCTCTGTCTCTGAGATACATTGACAGACTCTTCCTTTTGGTTTGTGATGATAATATAAGAGAGCTAAAAGAAAAAAAACTAAATCAGCCTCTGTTCTCACAACTCTACACTTCTGTAAAACTACACACTTGCGTTGAGAGTGCATTTAGACATTTTTCTGCGTAGTCTGTATTAAATTGTACCTTAAACTACTCGAGGCACTCTCTGCTGGTAGCTAGTACTCATGCTCTCTTAATTGAAAGCAAAATTTGCTGTCATATATGCAAGAGGCCACAAATCTGATGATAAATCACAATGTTTGGTAAACATAACTCTCAGACTGTAAATGCTCCTTCTCTGTCTACAGAGTGAATCTCATTCATGATCTGATTTATGAGTTGTTCAGTTCAACGTTTACCAAAAAGTGAGAGTGATCAATGAACCTGCTCATTCTGGTGCATTCACACAAAACTCTGACCTGTATCCTGCAGTATGTTTAAAAGAGAATATTTTCATGATCAGTGGTATGAATTGAACCTGTGATGTTAACTGCAATTTTTGTATAACAGTGGAAAAATAACAGGAGCATGACATCATATTTTTCCAGACACATTTTTTTGCCCTGACCACATTTCATGATAGAAAGTGCACCATGTAAGTCAAAAGTGGAAATGAAGAACTCTAGGTAATTTAAAACAACTTTCATCAAAAGGTGTACTTTCAGTCCACTGTTCTACCAGTATCATCTAGGAAAGCATGTGAATAATGTGCAGGTGAGTCCCCTGACAAGCCCAAGCCTCCCAGGAGCTGATGGATCCTTTTCATTGTGCCAGAAATCCAGCTCTTTATTATCATATGAAGAGGAGAGGAGAAACACAGGTGGAACTGTCACACACCTGCTCTGGCACTGATTTGATCTGTTTGCCTTGTTTAGCGCGCTTTGGAACGGTCTGATACCTCACATACGGCCGGGACAGGTGCATCACAGACAACATGGGTGACAAGCATCTGTGCACGGCTCATCTTTGCCCCTCTAACGATGCTTGGGTGACATTCAAAAAATTCTTTCATGAAGCGCATTTGCATAATCTGCGCTTAGGACTCATGAGCTGCTAATGTATCTCACAGACCTGCTTAAGCTCCTGCTTCAGTTTTGATGCCAGTAATCAGAAATGAAAGTGAAACTGAGACGTCTCTTTAACACACATGTAAGCAAAGCTGGCAATTAAGTGTGTTTTGCTGCAATTTGTTAGGCACAGGACTGACAAATTGGAGGTAATAATTTAAAAACTCTCCCCAAAATGCAAATGTAAGACTTGATGCGTGTTTATCTATTTAGTGTAAAGCACCAAGACACAAGGCAAAGGATTTCCAGCTGCAACAGCGTACTTCAAAGAGGCCAGGACTGTTGTAATTAAAGCAGGCATAGGATTCATTATTATGCTCATAAATCTCCCCTTGATTTCCCCCTGCTCAACATAAACTGGCACAGTTGTTGCTCGGCTTCCTCTCTGGCACCGTGTTACTGACTCACATTTAAACATTGAACCATGGAGCAGGAACAATGTAGTTTCATTCTTTTAGAGCTGTGATGGTGGAAACTGAAACAACATGCATACAGATTTGTAGTTTTGGCTTTTTTTCCCCTCTTATCAGATTCAGAAACTAGAGAAAGCTTCATGGCCTGACAGAAAATGTTCGAGACCTTAAAAATCAAATTCAAAGAGCAGAAGCAATTCTGTGATTTTCTCCTCAGCTCAAAAGAACTGTTTTCAAATTCTGCAATGTCCTTACAAATAAGTGAACTGCTATTCAAACAGAGGTTTTGAAGCCATAGCTCATGCTTTATGATGTGAGGCAGACAGTACTGATGTTACAAAGGAAACATTTGGTCAGCATTTATTCTGAGATTTATGTTCATCTGCTGTGTACGTTCATCATTTTGAACTCAGTGGCTTTGACTCCTCTCATCCTCCGGGCCTGATGGATTGTTGACCTTCATCAGTGACTTTCTATCACTGCAGATGTCCTCAGCTTCCACCCAGTGCTAGACAACTTCCTTTAAGGCGCACCGTATGCTGTCTTTCAGCAAGTGTAAGCTCTGTGTAGCTTGACCGGGAAAGGCACAAATATTTGATGAGTCCCGCAGCTAGCACTGCATTAAAGATGCAGCATGGTGTCTGACACAAAGTTTGCAGCGACTTACAGAGCAGTCTACTCAGAGATGACTGTAATCATGGATGTCAAAATCAAAATGCAAAACTGGAAACAAAAAGTTACACAAACAATTCAAAGTCAACTCAGAGGACTCGAGAGGTTTAAGTGACGGGTCGTGTGCTGAGAAAGGCCTATGAAATTAAAACTATCGGCACATCCTTACATGCTCAATGGACTTACTGTACACAGATAAGTGAGCACAAGCAGCTTCTTACTTGCTGTCAAAGGACATAAAGCAACCGGCTTGAGGCTGTCTTCAATTTCCTACACCATGAAATACAGGTCCCACTATCCCAAGCCCTAACTGTGCTTAGAGCATGTTCAGTAAAGGTTGATTAGTGAGGCATAAAATTGCAGCAGTCATGCAGTAAATCTAGCTGTCTTTTTTGGCTTCCTGGTAGATATGTAACTCAGGGTCTTTAAAATCAAGCCACAGGTTCCAATCAAGCTCTACTTGTCTCCATAGGTGACACATTCAATCTCATAAAGCGTGTTTTAAACCCTGTGTGTAAATTTTGGCAGCTGCTATGTGTCAAGTATTAATAAAAAGGAAACATAGATCCAAAAAAATAATTAGAAAAAGAGGATATGAGGTTAAAATCTCCCAGTGTGTGTCTAAAAGTGTATGAACAGTGGTTTTCTTGGTCAGTAGTTTTAGGTTATTTCTAGCATTTACATCCGGGTCTTTCCTGCCCACTGAGTCAGATATATCTTAATTAAGTCTTAAATAATTTAAACAAAGCACTCTTAAAGCATTTTAAGTGTTACAACTTACTTTACAGGAGAAAAGCGGCCAAGAAGTGAAGATGGCATGATGAGGATGAGGCAAGTCCTTAACATAAAGAGCGGGGGAGGAAAAATGTAGAAATCCATAACCTTATTTTCAACCTGTGCTGTATTTCATTTTACAAAATTATACCCAACCATTTGCCTGCAGTTACATTCATTGAAAATCTATCCCTACCTTAATGGAATTATAAGATGTAGTGTATGCCATGGCACCTAATCAAATAGAATTGATTTAAGTTTCTCTCAGGCCTGGGGCACTCACAGCTAAAGGCATGTCTCTTCTGTTTCCCTGATGGCTTTAGGGAACAGATTTGATAGACAAAGGATACGTGCAGACGTGTGTTTGTGTGTATGTGTGTGTGTATCCAAGAGGACAAACGACAGAAGTTTGTCAGTAGTTTCTTTTCAGTGATATATGGTGCTCTTAGATTTGTCTCTGGGTTTATCATGAAGTGTATGTGTGGATGCTTGGAGGTATTTAGAAAGAGTGAGCAAAGATGTGCAGCTGTCAGGGAAAGCATGGCTGAGAAATGACTCCATGAGAAAACCTCTTGGTGCAGTTTGAATGTTATGTGAGTGTTTCGTTTTGGCTCTTCTTTCCAAAGCTTCTTGGATAATGAGATGACAAAGAAGATGGAGAATTGAGATGCATGTTGGCTGAGTAGTATTTCAATAGAGAAGAATTTTGAAAGACTTCATCTGATGGGCAGGGAGAATAGGAGGGGTTTTGACCAGGGGACATAAGATGATGAGGACCGAAAATGGTTAAATAGAAACACCAGAGAAACCATCTTACAATGGGCCTTGTACTTACATACTCCATCATGGCTGGTTTCATTTTCAATCAGACAAGGTCACAAGGTCACAAGGTCAGATGCCACTACAATCAGATTCTAATGAAATCGCGTCAGTGTGTCTGGAGACTTAATCATCAATGCAGTTACACCTCTGTGAGTCTTGAGAGTCTTGAGTTCCAAAAGATTACCTGCAACCTAATCAACATTAATCAGAAATTTAGCGACCAAACATTCTAATCAACACTTTGGTCACATCAGTTACTGACACCACTGTTAGCACATTAACACTCTAACATGACCAAAGTCTGAAGTCTCTCTTACTTTTTGTGTTTATCCTGGACAGATGTGTTCAATTTGAGCTTGTCTTTCTCCTTTTATTGCTTAAAGAAATCTGTAAGTTCAAGGCCAACAGATGATGTGTGAGTTCAAATTCATGTATATTTGCTTGATTTATCTAAAAAATATAAAATAAAAACATGTGGAGTTCAGACAGGAGCAGGGAGGCTCAGGTAGACCAGCAGTAGTTGTTAATCCTTGGCTCTTGTGATGTTAAGTATGGGTCAGAGAGAAAAACTGACAGACTTGATTGCTAAGTGAGCAACAGGAAACTTTTAAAAGGAAAACACCACCTACTCAAAGTTAGGAAAGCAAAAGAAACGTCTGAATACTGATTCAGCTCCACCAGAATCTGTTTCATCCTTTACTTCATTGGAGCTGAAAGGACAACAAACTTGATGAACCCAGTATGGACAAACAAAAGTGATGACTGAGGTTCTTTCTGCAAAGGTCAGGGCCACGAAGTACTGCTCGCTTTGCATTTTCACCCGCAGAACTGCAGCAGGGATCAGTGCAGCACAGTCGCACCGTCAAGCAGTGAACTTCAGCTGACCACTGTCCACCTCCCTTCCCACACAGACCAATTTTTGCATGGAGTGGTTGCAGGTTTTATTCACATCATAAGGAGACACTCTGGAACAGTTGAAAACTCTCTCACTGGCTGTTAGAAAACATGTTGCAGAAATTGCACCTCAAACTTGATTGAATCAGCAAAGTCTGTGGAGTCAAACTACGTGAATATGTTGGTGTTGAAGGTGGAGTTGAGCTGAAAGAAAAAGGCATTCACAGACAAAATGATCTGTGGGTGAAGGGAGAGTTTCGTGCATTTGTAAAAAAAAAAAAAAAAAAAAAAAAAGGAGAGCTCATTCTCGCATCTCTGCAATCAGATTCTTCAGTGACGAAGTGGCATCAGATAAAGCACAGGCCCTACGTAAAATACACAACCTTTTCCCTCTGCTTGCTGAAAGCTTGCAGCCAAATTGTGTATGACAAATTGAGAGCATTTTGCTGTGCCCTTTGCCAGCCTTGTGCAGAATTAGTTTCCCTGCCTCTTTCTCCTGTCTGCGTGGACACCCAAGTCTCCCATTTCCTGCATGCCTTGCAAACACAAAAGCGAAAGTAGTGACATTCATTGGGGCCCAGGTTTATTTGTATTCCATCTCTTCCTTCACCGCATGTCGGCTTTTATGAGCTCACTCAGGCGAAACATTAAAGAAGCTCATTCTTTATTAATCCTCACAATGACAATTCAAAGCTTCCGACACACCGACTTTACTGTGTGCTTGCACTTTCTACTTTAAGAAATCAGGTTACCGTCATTATTTTTTAAACGCCTCTTGGTTGTTGGCTTATGTAAAGTTTTACACCAGGGTTTTTATGTTGTTAAATGGGACAAATAAGTCGAATTACTGTGCCAAAAAAAAAAAAAAAGGCTGAAGGAAGTAGCTTCCACTTGTTATCTCTGATAACCTTGTTGATTATCATGTATCAAGGTCTGCTGGTGAATGGCTTGACCTTGTTATGTTTGCACTTTTAGTTATCTTGTTTTCTTCCTGTTTATACAAATTCATTAGCATGGAATTAATAAACAGACAGCAGACTCTGTTCATTAAGGCTGGAAAGTTTTCAGGGAAGCAATAGGACTGTAACGAAAAACGGCTGACCCAGTGTTCAATCAGTTACTTTGTATTCTCAGTTTTACAGTTTAACGTGTGCTAGCCTCCAGCAGAGACGACCAGTATGGTGGATTTGACAGTGCTCCCTCGCTGTGCTGTAATTAATCTGGAGTGAAATTATATTTAGATGTTGGTATTCAGGTGGCATAATATCATCTCTGGATCATCGGATGTGTTATATATATGTGAATTTAGTGAGTTTAATATCAATGGCTCATGATAAAGGCCTCCTCTTGAGCAATATCTGAAATAAATTGTGTAATTTCACGCTTTGGGCTGCACAACAGTGCAATGGTCACCACTGCTCCCTCATCGCAAGAAGGTCTCAGATGGGCAGGAGCTTTTCTGTGCGGAGTCTCTCAGGTCCTCTGTGGTTTCTCAGGCTTCCTTCGATAGTTCAGAAACATGCTCATCAGCCTGTTTGATCGCTCTAAATTACTGGTAGGTGTGAGTGAGTGAGTGTGTAACTGATTGTTTGTCTCTACATGTTAGACCTGTGATAGGCTGGCAACCTGCCCTCTAGAGATGGATGGATGAACAGATGGATGGATGTATATTTTCTACTTCAATCAAAATTCAGTTTCACTTTTTTTGGACAAACAGACATTTGACTGCATATTTTGACTCATGATTGGGTCAAAGAAAACTAACCTAAACTGGCTTGCGTGTTATAGTTCAAACTGGAGGTTTCAATTAAAGGTTGATGATTTGAATGTGTCTTCTGCAAGATTTTTTGTTCAGATGACTCAACTCCACTGAGCCTTCCCTTTTCTCAGGTCTTTACAGTTTTGCACCTTTAGAGATAAATGAGTCAAAAACATTTGGGCATTTTTACCATTGTCACTTCCCCTCATTGATCAAGTTACTTTGTAGTAATATGCATAGTCATGCACCTAATAGCTCTACTGTTCCTTAGATTACCGGACAGGATTGAACTTGAAGACATGCCTTTTATCGTTTATCCTGTCAATTGAGAATGCTAATGGCAACTGTGTTTTTGCCACAGAGTCAACAGGCAGAGGTGATATTGCACCAATTTGTTCGATATTGTGCATATAATTAGGTTTTCCCTGACCCTCTTAAGATTTTATTATGGTTTTAATTTTGATTAAAGAGTCAAGCTTTTACTTTCTAACCCATCACTGGGTAATAAAAAAAAATCCCTCTTAGTCTCAAAAGTGTGGACAATGTCTTTGAAGGGCCTAAAAAGAGAGCTGGACCCTCTTTATTGAACTACAAGAAACAGTCAAAGGGTTTATGTGAAACAAATGTGCTTTATTTTGCAGTTGTCACAAATCTGTGATGGAGCTGAGAGTTGAGCTGGGATCATGTCTGCAGTATCATACTGACTGTTTTTGTGTCATAGTTCAAATGTATCAATGCTTCATCAACATAGAACTGAAGGAACATAAAACTGGGTCTGTACTTTGAGAGAATTTGTGCTGCTGGGACATTAGGTTTGAATAAAAACACACAAAGGTTTCTGTATTATTGAGAAATCAATACTGCTTTTAATCCTGACGCACGTTGTGGGAGTTGACTTCTCCCAAAAGGCTGTTTTGTATTTCCTCAAAATGTGCATTCACTGTGCTCTCAGAAAAAACTCTGTGTGATGACTGCTTCAGAAATGTCGATTTACTTTTATTTTCAGTCTGATCAGGTAATAGCACAATTTAATGCTCAACACTGTAGCTGGTGACAGTTTGTGGTGGAGAAGTGTAATTTTACTTTTCAGATGCTTGCAAATGTCAGTGAAAGGTTGTTCTTACAGGAAAATATCAACCAATAATGAACAAACTTCACTGCTTTGAATACAACATTAAAAGAGTGTTTCTTTTTTTAAGTAGAATTGTATCATTCACTCATTCATTCATTCATCCATCAGTCCATACATCCAGTTCCTACTGCTTGTCCTTTTCCAGCTGTTTTAAGGTGAGAGGCAGGATACGCCCTGGACTAGATTGCAGGTCATCCTATGAATTTCATGTTGCTTGTTATTGTACCAGTTCAACCTTATTTTCCAGCACCTGACACACTGTCTTGATAAGATTAACAATGTATGGACCATGAGTTGTGTCACTGTACCATTAAAATGTCTGTTTTCAGATTTATGTTGGATATTAAAGAAAGTCAGCAGAATACTTTTTGTTCAGTAAAGCAGTGTCTCTGGCTGGCAGGTGCCAAAGGCCAAAGTCATTGGTGAAGCACTGGTGTGTTTCGTTTTTCAGTGTTTTTCTTTGGTGTATTGAATCGCCTTCACTGCCATTACCTCGAAGCTCATTAAGGTGTTTTTGTCTCTTTGAAGCCTGAAGACCTAAAAAGCTGTCTTGTCCTGCATGCAAAGGAGAACATCTGTGTGGCATCAACAAATAGAGCAGAAAGGAATAGAATTTGTGGGGGTGTCAAGTGCTGTAAAAACTATAAGATTAGCTTAATTGTGGCAAACTTAGCCTCTCTAAACTATAACTAAGCTTGTGTGCTGTTTCTCCCTGCAGTTTCTGGTTAAGGCCAAACTGACCTTTATTGTTATTATCGCTTCCATAGTAACTAGGATTGAAAAGGGGTGGAAAATTTGGCCTGTAAATATTTGAAAAATTCCCTCCTTTTTTCCTCTTTCTTTGTTATCAACTTGTATTGTTATTTTAAAAAACTGATTTTGGTTGAAACAACACATTTGAATGCAAATTCAATGGTATATACCATGAATCACATACACAAACAATTCTAACCATTTTTATTCGTCATCCATCATTACATTAGCCTACAACATTTCCACCAAGACCACGTCAGGATTTGTAGTTTAGAAGTCTTGTCAGATTATGTTTGATGGTGTTATTGAGTTAAATACATTTGATGTTAATGTGTAACTTTAAATTTTGGATACATTTAATCTAAACTGGATGAATGCTCATCAAAATGTATATAATATTCAGAAGTTAGCTGGGCAGTTTTCTGTTAGTGCTGCCAGAACTGACAAACAGAGAAAATTTACATTGCAGTGAAGCAACATTGGTTATCAACGGATTGTAATGTTACATGGTGAACATAACTTTGTGAAACTTGCAATAAACTATGCTGGTTTCACTTATACAGCTAGCTAGAAGAAAAAAAAACATTTTTTTCAGTTCCCGGTCATTAGCTAAGAAGTCTATGTTGCTTGCAATCTGGCTCAGTTTTTGAATACCAGCTTTCATCTACACACCTGTTTGCTTGTCCTAAGAAATTAATGATTTAAAAAAATAATTAATTAAATTCTGAAAATTCAGATGGAAAATTTCCAACTGTGAAAATTCCTGAAATTTTGCAACCGTCACAGTGAGACATAACTCATACCACCAACTCTTCATAGACACTAAAATCTCTCTTAAACATGACAAACAAAACGCTTGCTAAAAGTCAGGAAGTTCAGTAGATAGATTTGAGTTTTTGAAATGAAAGAAATACTTGAAACAGACAGGATTACATGCAAAATAGTGCAATATATAAATCACTCTGTCTTCATGTACGAAGGAGCATAAGGGGAGGACACTTTAAGTACGTTGTGCAGATGCCAAAAGTGCAAATGCTCTTTGATAGCACTGGTTTAAAAATATTTTATAATATTTATTTTTTTCCCTATACACCACAAGCATTCAGAGAAGTTTCTCTGTCAAAGTCATGCAAAAAATGACTCTTGATAATTCAATTAAGTTCAGTGATGATTCAATTCATCCAGACCCAGATGTGGTGGGGGTTGGCCACTATTTGAAGACACAATGATGGATTATGACCGGAGCTGACTGCATGTGGAAGTGCACAATCAGCTAAGTGTAAGCCAGAGGCTGAGATTTTCATAAATATGGATGGCAACTAGCATATTGTTAAGGACCTTCACTGAGTTACAGAACAGCATTATCAATTCAGAAATACATAATTGTGCCGAACAACATTTCAAAAGCTTAAGGTCTCATGAGATGCAAATGAGACAAAATAGTCTCAAAGAGCAGAGGAACTCTGAATGCCTCTTTTGACTCTCAGGAGCATGCAGAATGAGTTCAGGTGACATTTTGTCCCAGGAGTTTCCTCCTATCAGAGCACAATTTAAAGAAATCCCCTCTGAGGAGACTTCATTATACGGGGGTGAGAAACTTTTACAAGAAAGTTTCTTAAGTCCGGTCTTGATGGGGGGCAAGAAGTACGTAGCAGTATCTGCAGCAGTCCCTCTCACAATCTCGTTTCAGTTTCTGAAGCAATCACGGGCCAGCAGAGCACAACTGCACCGCAATTAAGCTGTCTGTGATTTTTAATTAAAACTAAGAGGCGTGATCCGTCTAAAACTTTGTTTGCCTTTCAGGCTACACAAGTTATCATCTTCATAATGGATACGTTTATAATGTATGAAAAATGATCACATTACTATTCTTGTTTTTGGATGAGGAAGGGCACACAGAGAGTAAGAGGGAGAAAGTGAGAGACGAAATAAGATCCCTCTCCTCCCTTCTAGTTTGCCGTCCAAACATTGTTACAATTAGGACAATAATTGTGATATGGCCATGAATAATTCAGAGGTGTGAAGCAGTTTCAGCTGTACCCAGTAGGCACAATCAATACGCAGTCTGACGCCTTCACCGAGAGCAAAGTCCATTACAACTTCTAATGCATCGCAGGGGCTTCTGAACCAAAAAGCAATTTAATGTCCATATCTCCGGGGACTGCACACAAGAAGTTTAGAGAGACAAACAAACAAAAAGCAGCGCAGCAGCGGCAGCAGCGAGCACACACCCGAGGGATACAAGCCTTTACTGTACAAAACTGTTGACTCTGACTTCTTATTGACAACCTGAACATCAAAACAGGAGCTGTTCCGAGGTCTAGTCACAAAATAAAAGACTGAGTGCAACAGAAGACAAAACGAGCACGGAGCGACAAAAGTCAACTGGGTTTCTCGCCTTTTCCTCACGCTGGTAGAGGAAGAGACATTAACATTTCGCCCTATGTTTCAAAGCAGCTTTATTTGGGCACTTAGCAGGCAAAGTGACAATTTTTGGGTCTTTAGTCCATTGTATTGTTGTGAAAAACAATAGTTGGAGAATTACAAGGAGGGAAGAAAAGCAGAGGAACATTTTGGACCGGTTTAATAAAAATCTCTGCAACAGGCTCTTGGTCTCAGACTCAAGAACTTACTGCATTGTGACCCATAAACTGGAGACCAGGGATTAAATGTATATTTTGTTTACCTGATTTTTACTTAATAAATAAAGCAAAAAAGTAAGGCAGATTACATTTGATAGATTATTTCTTCGCTGTCACAAGCTTTTTAGCATAAATCTTAAACTGCTGGAAAGACATGTTTGTTTCTCTTTTAAACTGTGCCATATAAGAACATGCATTTGTGGGATGAGCAGTAGAGCTGTGTATGTGGGTTGCACCCATAAAAATAATGCCAAATTTTCTATGCCAATGTCACAGCTTTTCCTGCCAAATGCTCACAAAATGAAACAGGATTTCTACTTGGATATGGTTTTATACCAAGAAGTATTTTCACAAAAAGCAACACAATTGAACACGAACTGTGAAACATTTAGTACTTATTTTTAGTTTACCTTTTTGTTTGTTTTTGTAAGGAAGTGCTGGCATGTGTTTGCATGTTCATGCTCTGCGTTGTTCAAAACAGGTCCTGGCAGGACATCTGAAGAGACGGAACAAATAGTGAGTATTATTTTCAAAATATTATCAGCAAATGCAAACAAAGACCTGGAAACATTATTGATATTTAAAAGATACTAAAGAGGAAGACAGAAAACTTTTAACTTGAAGAGAAATCTGTGCAGGAGAGAAGCTAAAGTTTAAAGGGACTGTTTTTATTTATTAGCTGAAGTTAACCTCTGAAGTGACTAAAACATTAACAACTGAGGACGCCAAGATTTGGTGACTCCTCCACACACAGCTCACATACACAGCTCAAGCCCTGTACAGTGGAATAGGCTTTTCCCAGTATACTAATACTAAGTTCTGCCCTGGAGTTGAAACAATCACAGATATATCAGCTTCTGCTCTTCTCCTCCTGCTTGTTGAAGAATACCTCACTCTTTTAACATTTTATGCCCTTTTAATTCTTTAGGACTTTTGGGTCTTTGGTTGAAGCCAGCTGCAGGCATTAGAAACATGTTAACTGAGAGATGAAATGGCATTCATCACAGCCGACACCAAATCTCCAAAATGACAAGGCAGCGGCAGAGCCGAGACTTTATTGGCGCAGAGATGAATGGACCATGAGAGTAATTCATAGTGAAAAATCAGTCCCCTGAGAGATAGATCCCCTTATACCAGGCGCTGAGAAGAATTCCTATTAGAAAATCAAGCAGTTTTTCTTCACCAGACTAATTTACAGTTGGCAGTCAGGCAACGCAATATACCTTAACTGTGCAATCCAATCACTTTGAACCAGATTGATTTTGAAGGAAGAAAATAACAGTGATTATTCCTTTCCTGATGAGGAAAGTGTTGGGTTTAGTTAACAAATATAGTGAAAGACGTTAACCCTCATCCATATTGTGTCCTGCTGAGTCCTTCCGGGGATCTTTTTCCCTTTTCTTTTTGTAGCATTAAGTTAAAACTTTTTATCTTGTGTACTATTTTTTTTATAAAAATCCAAGTTGAAAAAAGAAAAATCCAACAACAATGAAAGAAATTCACAAATTGAATTCAGAACAAGAAAAAAAAAGAGAACAATGTGTTCATCTTAACATTTTTCAGACCTAAGACCCTAACCCGAGAGATGAAGCAGGGACCCCCTGCTGTGTAGCTACTGTATATGAAATTGCTTTTTATATGAAACTTGACCTAGGACTTTGCGTAAATGTACCTTGTTAATATACATTCAATACGAAATCATTCAAATAGTACACAGGGTCATCTATTCATGTTCTTATTTGACACATATGCAAGGTATAGTGAGCAGGGTGGCCTTGCTAAATCCATTCATAAACATACCTTGTCAACTGATACCAGTGCCCATATCAATGCTGAGTTGTATGCTTGCATGACAGTCAAGCACACAGGCTATTCAGATGGATATTTTTATTCTAAACATAAATGCAGAACCAAAAGTGATTGCTTGTTAGTGCTGCTGCCATGCATGAACATACTAGTTATCTTGCATGAAATACTAAGCTATTAAATAATGAACAGATTCATGTTTTTAAGCACAAATGTATGCGGTAAATCCTCTTAACCATCCTTTATTCCCACATAATTAATAGCACACAGCTTACCTGTCCTCGGATCGATGAAGGTTGTCTGGCAAAGGGTCATATCAGCTTCAGGTCTTGACCTGTATTTTTTTATCAGGTAAAGGAAATTCTCAAAGATATTTTGTTGCAAAGTGCAGGAAGCTTATTTTAGCTTTTGCCGTTGATTGTGGAAAATCTATGTGACAAGAGATCCAGAATAAGGGGGTGCTTTAGTTTCATAAATATTTTTGCACTGTCAGAAGAAAGTTCGCTGTCACTGTCAGGTGTGCACCTTCTGCTGCGTTATCTCTGAATGGAAACTGTATCCATTTCTTGTCCCTGTGCCAGGACTCAGCTTCAGAAATGTAGTTCCTAAATTGACCCTCAAGTGCCTCCAATTGCTCAGGAATTGCTGGTGTTAGGAAAAGGGAGAGTCCAGCTTATCCACTGATGGAAATATGGAAAATATTGCCTCCCAACAAGCTATGTCACTTAGCATTCACTTAGGGGTTTGCACAGCCCTGACCTGGCCTGATGTGCACCTCTAAAATGTTTCGGTCAAAACAACACGCAGTAAAAGCCATGTGGTTTCTTTTTTAAACTCATTTTACAGATGCAAGCTTGAGTAAAGTCTCCATGTTGTGAGCATCCTTGAAACAAACCACTTTAATTTCTGAAAAGTTGTCTTCTATTTCCAGAACTATACGTTGCAAAGCTGCATCAGATAATGAGAGGTGAGGGTTGCCTGTGGGTCCTATGATTGGTACCAAGATAATGAAGCACAGAACTCATACATTAAAGAATAGCAATAAGAAACTGCTTGTAGCTTTGTTCTTAACAGCATGATATCATGACTCCAGTTACTCCATTATGCAAGAATACTGGTGTCAGGACTTAATCAGTTTGATCACTGCTTCCCCAAAACTCTTCTACTACAACTATTGAGTAAATTTCAAAGTCATTGCCCTGTGACATACTTTCAAACTTGATGGCGTTTGATAAAGCTTCCGGGAATGAGGACTATTGTTTAAACAGAGGACTCTACAACTTGATGGGCATGTGCAGAAATTATGCAAGGGGAAAATTAAGATGTTGCATATCCAAATGGATGATCATTAATCTGAGCATTTCAGTGTTTTAAAACTGGTTCTTTCCTTATTTTGTAATGGGTTGCTGTATTGGTTGCCTACGATGGCCTTAAAAACAAAATCAGACAAAGATCAGGTACATTTTCTTTATTGTACAAAACTCACCACATCTTAAAAAAATCTCACATTTAAGAAAACCCAAACCAAACCAAATCAAAACAATAACCTCATCCAAATGCACTTCTTTTAAGACATTTGTCCCTTTTCTAAAAGAGTGTATGGAACAATAATGTAGTTAAGTTTCTCCTGCCATCATGACATTATCCAAACTTTGCCAGCATTTATTATGGTTATTATATATTTTTTTGTGGTTATAAATCAAACAACCATAAAAGATCACATTACCAGGGGAGTCACACTGAAAAAAAAATACATTTGCTGTGTCTCTTGGCACTTCATTAACATGTGAGCAGCCATTTTTATTTTATTTTTTGCCGCATAGAATGTGAGAAATGGATTTTCGACACCGCTTATTACCCTGTGGCATTTGGGAAACAGGAGGACATCATCTTCATATGCTGTGTCTCCTTGTAATCACCGTCTCCCCGAGATTAATGACAGGAAATGGCTCTTTAGGCGGAGATGAGTCACCCAGGAAGGCCAGCCAAGTGGTAGAACAGGAAAATGGCATTTTCGAAGACTGGGAATCATCGCCTCTATCTGTGTTTCTATTTTCAAAGAGCCATTAAGCACAGAGGGCAGGGAGACGGTTGGACTTTAAACACCCTGTGTCCTCCAATACCCCAGTTAAATAGCAGGTATATGTTACCTGCTGTGGGGATACAGTGGAGCTTGTAATAGGAACTCGGCTCTCCTGCTAAAGTGACCTGTGTGTCCTCTCAGGTGCCACCATTTTCTTAATGGTTTTCACTCTTCTAGTCATCATTCCAGTACCTGTGGTCTCCCCAGGCCACCATGAAGGTGGATAAAACCTTTTTGCAACTGTAGAGAAAAACATGCGGTCAGCAGGGCTTGTTAAATAACAACCACTGTTTTTCCATCCGAGCTCAAGAAAAGAAAATGTTTTCATTGGATTTAGATTTTGTGCTGCACTGTTATTGTACAGAGTCCGATCAAAATGGACGGACAAAAAGTTTTTCATAAACGTGTTGACTTTCTGTCTCCTTTTCTCAGTTGGACAGGTGCTTAACACAACATGCATGAAAAGTTTACAGTCAATCTCCCGTTGCACACAACAATGTAAAGTCAAAGTGAGAGCATGGTTTCAAACAAAGGAACAAATTGAGCCCTCAGGGAGAAGAGTGTGATAGGTCTCAATGTGTTTGCTCAGTTGTGACAGTATTAGAAATCAGCAGAGCACTGTAAGCATTGGGGAGATGCCTGGGGGAAAATCCTCCCCTTTCACCTGTCGCTTGTAAAAATATTTCCTGTATTTATATCAGACCTGAGTTCATGTGAAGTTCAGCTACTTTCTGAGTAAACATTAGTCTTCTTGTTTTTTAGTCACTAATTCAGGAGACAACCTTAATACAGCGTCTGGGTGACTCATTATAATCACCTTTGCTTCTTGCACTGGTTTGTCCCGCAGAGGTGATGACAAAGAACTGGTGACACACGCCCCATGACACTTGAGGTCACAATGACTCCGCCCCCTGTTTGATTTAGGATTTCTGTACTTTCCTTCAACATTTTAAGATTAATTTACGTTGGTCTCTGAGGCTTTGAAAACAATTACCTAAGCAAAGAACAACACAAGACTGCTTACAGATCCTGGTTATATTATTTTTAACAGTATGCTTTGATAAGTGCTTGATCTTAATGTTTGGACAAACCTCAATGCTATGTTATAAAAGCACGATGACTTAATGTAACCCACATGTTGTAAAAGTGTTGGGAAATAAAGTCAGAGTGACTTTTTTCTTGACCATTCCTGCATAGACTCATACACATCCGCACACATTGATGTCAGTTGGTACTGAATCAGGAGACTGCAGTCAAACAGATTGACCACTTGCACATTGATGCCACGCTCACTGCCATCTTTGGGGGCAGTACCCCAAAAACTAAAATTCAAGCGAGAGTTAATGTCTTATTTTAGTAGAAAAAAATGTCTTACTAGACTTAATTTACACCATATTCATCTGTCAAGTCAGAAAATGTGTTATTTCAAGATATTAAAAGACAAAAACAATGCTTGAGTTGCTTGAAGTGAATAAAATATCTGCAAATGGGGGAGGAAAAATATAATTGTCAAGTGTCCTGTATTGAGACATTGTTCAAAGCAAAATTGTTCTACCTCATTAGCAGATTTTTTTTACTCTGAACGTGCATTTCAGGCTTCATTTCTTCTCTCCCTTCTTCTTCTACTTCCTTTTTAGGATTTTTCCTTCAGGGGTTGCCACAGCAGAACACTTCGTTCTGCATTTTGATTTGGCAAAGTCTTACATTGGATGCCTGACACAACCTTCCCCATTTACCCAGACCTGGGACCGGCACAAGTCACAACACTTGTGCCTCCGTAGTGGCTAGGTTATTATTTTTTCTTTTAATTTCTTGAATTAAGACATTTTTCTCATCTTGTTGGGTAAATGTGGCTCAAAATGGTTTAAATAAGACATAAACATTTTCTGAGATTTCAGTCGGTAAAAAGTCTTGTCTGCAGTCTATAATCTTCTGACAATGACACAGAAACAGAGCTCCTCACTTTTATTATTGAAAGGTGACTTTATGAATGAGTCCAAAATTTTATTATGAGACTTAAGTTTTATATATATATATAAAACATGTTTGAAAACGAATAAGCCATGATTTTGTCTATATGATTAAGAATTGTTGCACTATTTATAGTGGGCTTGTTGCATCCTTCTGTTTGCTGTGAAAAGTACTTTAAAACAGATGAATACTAACTATGCATAAAATATTTATTTCAGTGCAAAAGGGCAGATATAAGGAATATTTCTGACTTCCTTTTTAAACCCACAGGCTTTTTCTGTGAAAGGGCAACATGATGTAGGGATGGTAAATTTGATTCTTTTTACTGAATCAAATTTAAATGAGTCATTCACCAAAGTGAATGGGGTTTCTTGGGTCACTGAGTCATTTACCCAGAGAAAGCATGGAGATCAACATGTGCCACGAGCTTAATGCCTTTTGACAACTCTTTGCCCCATTCTCATAAAAGTCAAGTATGGGCAAATAAAGAAAAAACAAAAAATCATTAAACAGTTTTTTTTTCATTTCGTACAATTCAGATTTTCCCTCAATCGTGGCAAACATCTATTTTCCAATCTTAATTCATAATTGCAGCATAAAAAAATAGTCAGACACAAAAATTATAATTAACTTTCAAAATAAATAGCGACTAAAATGGTAACTAAAATATTTTTTTTCGTCTGTCTTTTATCTTTGTGAAACAAATTCAAAATGTAGATGTAATTCCTTCCTATGTTGCCCAGACTTACAGAGCAGAGCAGTAGACCTTCAGCTCAGGTGAGGAGAGTTTCCCTGCAGTAATGGAGCGGCTGCAGCTGGGAGTGGGGGGAGTGAGTGAGTTAAACCATGCTTTGTACTTGAGCTAGCAAGTGATTCGGAGCTCACAAGAAGGTTTGGGGTGAGTCGGTGACTTGTATTGTTCTGTGTGTCAAGCCATGCTGTGTTCTGTGAGCTGTTGAGTGATTCTTTTGAGTTGTGAGAGAGGCTGGACCGCTGGGTGACTGCGAGCTTGGTACTGAGTCAGTGAATGAGTCCTTAGGGACAAAGATCAGGACTCAAAAGTCAGTTAAGTGATCCTAGAGTATTAAATGATTTGTTCAGGACACGCACAACTCTAAGGCCCTGTTTACATGACAATGTTTCAACCAAAACCCCAAAAAATGCAGTAAAAAAAAGACTCTGTTTAAATAGAAATGCTGAAGAACTGAAAACGCTGTGTATTCATACCAGGCATGTAGATGGTGATATGTCTTTAAAACTGTATACACAGCAATGGTCCAGAAACTGAAGTAGAGGTGGGCTGATTATCTGGAAAACATGATGAATGCCTCTTCTCTGATTACAGAAATGGTGCAATAGATATACGTTTAGTTGAAAAGCAGTCAGTAGATTCAGCAGCACAAGCTAGAAACACAAAAGTCAAGATGATAGTCCTGCTACCACTGTTGTTGTTGTCCCAGTTAGTGCATAGCTATGCCACAATGAAAGAGTAATCCATACATGTGAAGCGGTGAATGATGTCAGCGAGTTTTGTTACCACTGAAAACTCCAGCACGCTGTTTACACGGCAACAGTGAAACCTCCTCACTCTGTATCCTGCTTTATGCTTTATGCAGGATACAGAGTGAGGAGATGTTGTTATGGTTTTAAATGATGTAAAAATTGTTGTTACTGTGTGCTAACACAAACTAAAATTAAGATTTTATTTATTACTTTTGATGAGTTTATGAGAGATGACCAAACATAGAGTTAACCATGATGAATCACAGCCCTGATGTCTTGATGTGTTCTCTCTTTTTTTGTTTATTAATATTGCGACTGAGCTTTGTGAAAGTACCACATGCAGCTTCTTACATTATGTGAGATTTCAGTTACATACTTATCAATATCCTCACATAGCCTTATGTGACTGCTTTACTTTACTCAACCAAATGTTTTCATTCAATTTGTCAAAACCTACCATCTGAAGAATCTCTTTTGCCCTCCCTGGGGGATTAAACCACATTCACCTCCTCTTTGGCTGTATTCATGTTTTTGTAGTTGTAAATGCTCATACATGTAGCTTACCAGTTTCCTCTCCTCCTCACCTGGAAACACAAGCCCCTACTTTGTAATTGTGTGGCTACAAGCATGGTAATAGGCTAATCAGCCAGTTATTCAGTTGATATTTGACACTTTAAAGGCATCAGAGTCATGCAGCTCTTGTGTGGAGGTGGAGGAGTGACAACTCTAACAAAGCCTCTCAGTCAGAGCTCCAGTGAATAGTCAATCACCACCATACTGGGAGCAATGTGTGTGTGTGTGTGAGTGGGAGAGAAAGGGCTGGAAATTAAGGGAAATGATACACCCAACAAATATGAGCAACACTACTACCTTTGACAGCGTTATGACTTGATTATACTGATTTAGCCAAGAAAATTTTAGAAAATTAAAGTGTTCAAAGCAAAATCTTTGAACAAAAATCACAATTCTTGATTCATGTGCATCTGTTTGTGCTTGTAAGTGCAAACTAGATTTGCTTGTGCTCCTACATTTCCTGTTTTTAACGAACCCACAAAGAAGCTGCTGATGTGGATTTTTTCACCTCATTTTAAAATGTTCAGATGTGTATCTGAAAAGGAGCCCATGCTGAGACAAGATGATGACAGTGTTCTCTTTTCACCCCACTAGCTATAATGAGTTTGTGCCAGGCGAGCTCACACACGTTCAGATAGTGATACATATCTCTACACACACAGGCACGCACACACACACGCACACACTCACTTGAATTTAAATAAAGTTTGCTGGTGTTGTGACACTTTTTGACAGCAGAGCCCTCCAACGCAGCCATGAGAAGAGAGCAAACAGTGGGAATGGCCTTTTTCCAGGTATCGTCATGCACACATGTCCACGAATCGAGCCACACGTCTGCACGCTTTGCGGTGGGATGTGGATCATTAGTCCTGTTGCCCTGACATGTTGAGTGGAGGGGTGTTGAGTCACTTGGCAGTTGTAGTGAATCTGGCTTATTCAGGGACAGCGCGGGCTGTGGAGGTTTTTGACTAAAAGTGCCAAAAGTCCTAATGTGCTGCTGTAACCCTGATGCCATTCTGTTCATAAAGACATTTTTTTTACAGTCAAGTGGGGTGTAACAGGAATGCTTTGAGAACAGATGAGAAATTATATCACAGATTAGTGACATATTGTGTCGGGACATTAATAATGATCATAACTTTAGCTTGTATTTCCTGGAAAACAATACTGTGTGGCATTAACCCTTCCAGGGTTAAGGAAAAACATCACTATATTGCAATATGTTGGGTACTGTACATTGTAATAATTGAGTGCTGCGGAGTATTTCCATTACCTTAATTGCAAATATGAATTGAGTCCTTGGGAAGAAATAAAGTTAATTGCTTTTTGGCATAATTTTAAAAGGGATTTTATCAAATGCAAGAGAACTGGAGCCGTAGTGTTTTACTCATCATTACTTTGTTGGGCTGAACATCCTCAATTTAGTTTTACAAAGAGGAGGAGTTCAAAAATAAACAGAATTAGATCACAGCAGGAAGAGTGACACACGGAGATCTTCAGGAGCTCAGTATGTGATAATTGATTGGCAGCTGCCATGTCATGTTCAGGAAACAGGGCAGGAAACTGAAACGGTGTGCTGGTCCATACACGTTTGTATTCACTGTCATTGGACAACACGATCAATAACTGTAGTAATAATAGTAACAAATAGAGTGTATACAAAGTAATGACTGAGAAAGAAGATGAAGAGTAAAATAGCGATATGGTGAGCACACACATTCAGTGTCTAATCTTGTAATATATCTACTTGTAACAATATCTTTTTTTTGTAGTGAAAATAACAAAAACAAACTGTAGAAGCCCTTAATGGCCACTATTTTCTACAATTATTTAGCTCCATTTTTTCGAGATAACGAGTTAGTTTCAGTTGTTTTCTTGCAATAACAGCCTATTTTTATTGTTATCTCAAGAAAACAAAGCTTGTTTTTCTCAAGGTCTCTCATTGACTTATCTTTTCAATAATTTTTCATGTCACCTATCCTTCAATTCAACTGCAGTCATGCCATACGTGTTTCAGATGGATGCAATCACCGCTTCAAACTCTGTGGCTTGTGTGGACCAAATGTTACAGGGCGTGTTATTCATGTGTTCATAGGCAGTGCAGAAAACGTAGCGTTCTCTTGGCAAATAACTGATGCCACAAATCTGTGAATGGAAATCAAATCTTTTATGTCTTGACAGTCCCTGTAAAATTTGAAGTACATCAAAATGCATTGGAAAGTTTATGTTTACTTGAATTTCAGCCAAATTTACTGTAGCATTATTCATTTAGAGCACACCAGCAGAAAACAGACAATTGCAGCCTTTAGGGCTCCGTAACAAACAGACAAACAGACAAACAAAATATATTCATTATACTTTAGAGCAATTATATAAACTGTTAAAGCAAGATTATAAACCACCACACTAGTTATTTTAGTGTTCAGCATGACTCAAAATGTTCACTATCTCTGAATAACATAAGGATTCTTGAGGAACAATAAACCAAACATGTCAGAGGCACGTCAAACAAAAATAAAAGTCAAACTGCACTATCTCAATGCCATCTCTAAAGCTGTGAACAGGCAGATGACAGGGATTATTGACGAGGCTCTTATGGCGCAGTAAAACATTTTATGAATTTTTATTGAGCATTGGCTCACAAAAGAGGAGCTGCCCTTTATTAAACTTGGCTTGCTCCTCACTCTATAAAAAGAGCTGTATGTCAAGCCAATGTGACTAAAAGGCCGTCACCTCAGATCACCACAGGAGAGATCATTTAGTTCGATGCCTTATTTACCATCACAGAGTTGAGATGATATACGTTATGTTAAGGTAATGTAGCTTGTTTGATGTGCTCTGAAAACAAGCATGCAAACATAATTTCAATGCCTCAGACAGTTAAGAACATCGAACAAAGTTTTCCGGTGTACGTGTCGTATCAAAAATCACACACATTCAGGGAATGGCTTCTGGCGCTGCAGTAAGTGAATTAAAATCTCTCTCAGAGTTCTGACTTTGTTTGTCAAGCAGTTAAGGTGAAAGCAATCATGCTGGGAATAAGTGGAGTTCATTAACTTCCGCGATTTTTCTGATTGTTTTGAAAAGAGACACCCCCACAGTAACACAGATACACACATTAAAGCATTTTAAACACGGTGGGGTAATTACAGATTGTGCATTATCCACAGGCAGAGTGTTTATCCGTCATCTTTATCTTCTGGATTTTTACCGCAAAAGGTGTTTGTCTTCTGCAACGGCAAATGTGTTTGTTTTTACACCTCCGCTTGACAGTTTTCTCTCTCTCACTTCCCTCTTTTCCTACATCTTTAAACATGATGGCAGTTTGCTCTCACATGTATGTTTGTGCTGCACGGTCAGTTCAGACTGAGCAAAAGACAGAGAACAAGGTTCCATGAGGCTCTCACATCACATCACTCAACTCACAGCATGACTGCTTTTTAAACCGGTTGATTTTCAAAGTAATTAGCTCCCGCATAGCATCATCTTTTCGTTAAAGGATGTCAAATGCTTGTTCCCATGGAGACAATATTGACTTGATAAAATGCTGACAATTCCTCTCTTTCTTCTAATAGGTTCCAGATAAGATGTGAGTATTATCTGTCAGATAACACAACCTTGAACAAGTACAAACACATTTTGTGTACATGGTTAAAGCAAATCTCTATTCTCTCAGTAATTACTGGAAATTTTAACATCTTTTTATCATCTGGGAAAAAAAACACAGACATTTGTATACTCTAATTATGATGGTATAAAGAACCAATTACTTTGAATTTAATGCACAAAGGCTGTTCTTTATTCACTCCAAAAGATATTTTACACTTTAGAAAATGGTGCCCTTGAAAATGCTCAAAACACACTCAAAGTGTACACTAGTGAGAGCATTTATGTGTTATTTTGATACAGACTCCCTATCCCTTCCCTTTTAAACTAATGTTTATTTTTGCTTTTATGATCCCCAAGTTCCATTTCCTTTGTCAGTCACACACCACTGGAGACTGAAATCATCCTATTATTCATTAAAACATTCTCTTGTGCTCTTAAGTACATGGCAAAATGGATATTTGTTGGATGCAACAGGGGTAATGACATCTTCAAACTTACATTATTAAGCAGAATAGAGAATTAATGGAAAAGTTGCCATGGTGGATGGTCCTCAAGCTTATTTCTTGTTTTGAATGATTTACGTATGAAAATGACATTATCGACTGAAGTGATTTAAATTAAAAAAAGCCTAATTTATATTTTGAAAATTGACTTTGAATCACCTCCAGTAAATCAAGAGCACTCACAATATGGTTAAATCCATATTTGAGCCTTAACATAATGGATGTTCAAATGAATATTTTTACAGCATGCACTCATTTGTTTCAAGAGGAAATATTCATGTCAGCTTCTCCCATAAAACTGGCTGCTCTGTGCCTGAAATCCAGTCCTATAACGCCATTTAATCAGCAGATCCATCTGCGCTGGCATTAATTACAGTCCTAATGAAAGAGGAGAGAAAAGTAGCCACCACCGTCTCTCCATCAACCCTATCCAGAATTTTTATATTCAGATTTTGCACCATTAGCAGAATGAATTCCAGAGAAATCTACATCCCCACATGATGGATTTAGATGTTTTATGTTGTTTTCTGGAGCAGTGGAGCATAAATGAGAAAAATCCATGTAGGCAAACTCCCATTTTCTAAACACTTTGCAACCTGCAAGTTACAGTAAAACTTATTCTATTACATCACACCTTTCTACGCCTAATTTAACCATCAATTACTCAAATTATGAGCAAAGGACACGTCAAGAAAAAACACTTTTCAAGTATTTATCATCCTTTTCTAAGCTATTTTTTGGGACTTCACTGCCTTTAATCAGACAGGACAGTGGATTGAGTCAGAAACAGGGTGAAAGTGGGGAATGATGTGGGAAACAGGCTGCGGGCTGGACTCGAACCCTGGCCAAGGGTTCATATTAACCTTAGGGTGAATGTATAAAACAAGGATGTAGTCTCCGCTAGGGATGAGTATTGATAAGCTTTTACTCATAGTCATGCACCCATGAATTCTGCTTATTGATCTGATTCTCTATCTATCCCCCTTTAAATTCCTAGAGTGATATTCAAAGGTTTTCTTTGTTAACAACATAATAAACACATAAATATGAAATTGTTCACTGGATCTGGATATGTCTGGACATTGATAAATAAAAATATGTAAAAATCATACATCATGTAATGTTGATTGATGATTTGTTTTATATTATGAACTGATGTAAGCCTTCAGGTGTCTTGAAGTGGTATTCCCTATTGTGGGGAACCTGGAGCTTCCCGTAATTGTGCTGAAGTCAGCCATGAGCTAGCTTGTTACTTTTCTTTTATCATGCAGTTTAGAAAACACTGCAAGGTCATCTGCATCAATGAAATATATTTGAATTCCACTTATCGTGACCACTTACAGCTGGTTCATTTGGGTCCACCTTAAAAATACATCTGAAGCTTTGCAAGTTAACTTTTAATTGTGTCAATGATTAGTTATTCATGTTATGTTAATTCACTCTGGCTTACTGTACTTTGAGATTTTTGTTTTCATTTACTCTTCTATAGATTCAAGAAAAAGTTTTTCATTATTACACTCTCTGACAAAGTCCAAAAAGTGAAAAATTGATTGTTTTACACTGAAACTTTACAGCAGCATCCATTCAGCCTTCTATTTTATTATGGGCACAGTCAAACAATCGGCACACAGGCATTAAATCTTGTGTGCATGCCTTTATTGATTTTGGATACTCTATTACCTTTCCCCCAGTGTTACCTGAGGACAGAATTTCACTTTTTTTTTCTAGCTTATCTCAAATCCCCACAGAAAGTTGAGAAAAGGTTGTTTTTTGGTGACATTTGCCCCCTTGAAAAGACTCTAGCCTCGACGTGCAGTGCTAACAGAAAATGGTGAAGATGTTTTTTTATTAGGGATGTGAAAAATAGACTGCTCTATGGGAAGAGATAAAAGGTCATAAAAGTATGATATATGTGACCATTAATTTTTGTATGGTGACCTAGTGAGACCAGAGACAAAGCAGGATTTTGTGAAAGCAAGGTGGCTTAAGGTTTAATCTTGGGCTTAGGGATCTACAATTGTTTCCCTGCTTCTGCTCTACCTAAGTTGTTCTTGTAGTGATCCAATATCTGTGTAGGAACAAGTCATTTGAGAGAATTAGATTCCTTAATCCTAGAAACCTGTAACACGATCATGACAGGGCATAGCGGACAGACGAGTTGAGTGATAAATGGACTGGAGTAATGCACTGTGATCCCTCAATGAGGGGATAAGGACATAAGACTGATAAGCAACGTATCATCATCCTTGCTTCTGTGATAAGGATATTGAAATGCTGGTTGAAAATCCTGAAATTTAATTGAAAAATAAGGCAATCTAACCAGACCTGATGAATGGCTCACCTCAACACTATTTTATAACCTCTCATGATGGCGCTGATTACGTGAATGAGAGTAACATAAACGGCCACTAACTTCCTGAGAAGATGGCAGCTGCCTGGTCAAAACAGTATGAGACAAAGTAAACAAGTGAGCAGCAGAGATGTAGCTTATCACATATCAGTTGATAACATTGACCATGGAAAATTAATTGCTGTTTAAGGAATCAACTGATATAATGTGCTGCATTGATCTGTCATGCCTGTTCTGGGTTATTTATTTATTTATTTTTACTAAACAGCCAAGTCTCTTTTTTGGGGCTTGCTTCCATTGACCCTTTAGCTTGTTTCTCTTTCAAGACCTGGCAACACCGCTGCAAAATATCTAATCAGACAGTGGACAGTGAAAATAAATCTAGAGTTTACGTGCTCATCATGCTAAAAACCCAATTGATTGGTGGAGTTCATAAATCACAGAGTTATACATGACTATCACTGCTCATATTATTCACAATCTACGAGAGAGGCATTCCTACCTCAATAAACAAGATTCATAACTGGGCACATATGAAATAGTAACTGAAGAGACCAGTGAGAGCCCAGTCTTAAATCACACAACACCCATTACAAACACCATCCAACAACAGAGACCAATTTAAGTCCTTTGGCATTAAAGTGTTGTACTTGTACGATTTAAAAGAAGTTCAGCATTCTGCTTTGAGTTATTTGATCTTTATCTTATTTGTATTTTAATGCTCCCAAGCCTTTTTGACATCACCCTGGTCACAGCTGAAAGCCAATTAAATCGGAAGTGTGTACAACACACAGCTGTGCTAACAGGAAATTTATTCATGTTTGGGATTGGTCCGTGCAACTAAAAATATCCCTTCACAAAAGAGGACCAGACCCAGTGTTGGTAACCATGGCTCAATTTCTTTAATAGAGTTTAAAAAAAGTTTCCTTTTCTTTTTATTTCATTCGTACAAAGAAAAAGATCAAAACAAGACAAAGAATCGACATCCCACGAACAAATTGCACTGGTGGGATGAAAAGAAATCCCTTAGGCTTTCTGGAGAGAGCCCACCTAACGTAAAAAATGAAAGCATCAGTGAAGTCCTGTCATAAAAAAGGCAATCTTGGTGTTCATGACAGTCAAAAAGCAGGGGGATGATCTTAGTTTTCCAAATTGTGAAAAAGTCAAATGATGCATAGTGAGCTGGAAAAAGTGACTGAACTACAGTGTGTGATTGGCAAGCGATGTTGTACATAATCAACAGGTCAAATGGGACAACAGTGACTCTGAGGGATGAATAACCCCAGAGACAACCTGAAGTTTATTTATTTCCAAGATATTTACAAATGCAGGCTTGGAAAAAAAACAGCTAATTGTAAATTGAGAAGTAAGGAGCAGAAGTTCAGGCTCATTGTGCAAAATAAAAAATGTTTTAGGAAAAGAGCAGAGGAACATGAAATATGATCTGCCTGTAGGTTTGATGTAAGCGCAGAGGTTCATTAAGGTATAAGCTGAAATAGCTAATATACAGAATAAAAAGCCATTTTGCAGTCTGTATTTCTAACCGTGCACAGAGCTGAGCCCCAAACCATTCCTGCCTTCTTTTCATGTGAAATTACTGTCATCCTCTCCACTCAGAAAGGAGGAGTTTAAGACTTGAGGTGTATCTTTCCTCTGTCAATCACAGCAAAGCAATTACACAGGAAGCTGGGGCTATTAGGAGAGAGGAGCTGTACCACTCCATGTGTCAGTTTGACTTCTCCAGATCTGATCGCTTTCCTTCCAAACTCACCCACAGCTGGTCGAGGAAGTGGAGAACAGGCCTGTACTTTGGGAATGGGTTTGGAGATATTGACTCAGGCATTGATTTCTCTTTTCTTCTTTTTTTGGCGCGAAGGGTGGAAGAGGAGAAGGAAATAAATATTAATTCTTGTCCAGACACTCGGGGGTTTATTTTCAAGAACAACTGGTTTGCCTTTCGCTCCTTCTATTTGCTCATGCACACACACACTGACAGGACTGTGTGAGATGACAGTCATTAATGCCGTGCTCGCTTGAGTGTACAATTTGAATGACCTATTTCAAAATAACACTGAGTCCCCAGAAACAAATGGGAATTTTTTAAAGAAAACTGCTCATGCATAAAACACAACTGTTGCTTGGCATGTCATGTGTGGTGAATCTTTGATGTTGTTTGAGCAAACAACAAGAAAAATATTCCAGTTATTCTGTGCTCCGAAACATCCCTCAACTGCGTAATTACTTCTTTAACATTCTCTGCTGCTCTTTGTCTCTTGTTAAGCCCTGGTCAAGTTCACAGCAGGTCAGCAAAGCACTTAGCAGGCCAAAACAAAACAGTTTCAGAGAATAAGAAAATAATGCTTCTTTGCCGTGCTGAAAATCTGGCCCCATATCATGTTAAATACGGACCCCTTATACGTAAGTTTGTGAAAGAATCTATATCCCACTTCTGAGATGGAGTGGTATATAAAATGCCATTTGATGTGCGATGGCTTGCTTGTGATGCTCTGTGATCTTTTTATCTCGTGTGTTTGTGAGGCCCAACATGTTTCTGTAAGTAGCCCCACAAGTGCTCCCATGGAGTAAAAAACGCTCTGAAGAGAAGGCAGAAACAGTCTCACACAAGGCTGTGTTTTTTATGATGTTGATGGCTTATGAAACTCTCTTGAGCATGTATTTTTCTCATAACTTGATGTGTAAATTAAAAATGAGTAAACATGCCACCCAGAATGTTTTGGGATTTGTAAAGAACCAGAAAAAAGAGACATCTCAGACTTAAGGAGAGAAACAAAACAGAACTTGCATTATCTTACACAATTTGTGCAACAAGCCTCAAACAATCTACATCCTCACCTTGTTAAGTCAGTACGTCCTGTCATCTTCAAAAACATATTGAGCAGAAGTAACGCACAATTAGCTTGCATTTGGAGTCATCTTTTAGACCACATGACAAATTTCAGACCAATATTCCTCCGTTAGTTCTGCTTCACTCTTCAGTAACTCCTGAGAGGAAAACAAAGCTCTTGAGATGCTAATTGCTCCACTTTGTTCACCAACAGGTCACTATTTGTATTTCTTTGCCTGACTGTGGCTCCAGCAGCCATGGCTAAAAGCAGCTCTAACAAGGGCTGTGGAAGTGACTCAAAACTGTAAAGTTAAGGCTGCAAAAACAATGAGTTTGAGAAAGCTTAAAAAAAGGCTGCATTGACTTAAAGGGGGATGAACTGCCAGGAGATCTGTTTTTTTATGTTCCTAAGGGCTCGACTCTCCTAAAACTCACATACACATAAAGGTCGGGAGAATTTTTCTAAGAAATAAAATGTTGATTTTTACAGTTATAATCCTGCTAAATTATTATTGCCCCTGTACATGTCTGTCAGTGTCTGTGTCTGCTTCAACCCCCTCCTCTGCCTGGTATATTGATGTTTTGGTTGTCTCAACGTTTCTGAGTGGAGAGCACCCAAAGTGCGTCCGGTGTGCAAGTGACTTTGCGTGTTGATGATCGCAGGTGGGGGAAACTATCCCAAGCAACTAGGATAGCAGCTGTACCACAGAGACAGAATAATACAATATTTGCAGGTTACCTAATTTACCTGTAAGAAGTCAGGTGTATGGCTCTTGAGTCTCTTCCATGAAGCAAAACAATGCTGCGGGTGCTCATTGGGCTGGTGAGTGTGTTCATGTAGAGCTACAGTTGGAGGCAGTGGGTGTATGCTGCCGCTGGTCCTGAGTCATGGAGGAGGAGCCCAGTTTGGGTGTTGTGTTTACAAACAGTAGTGAAAATTCCTGCAGACCCCACCTTTAATCATCTGTTATCAGTTACAAATATTAATTAGATAAAACTTTAGGTTAGTAGCTATGTAGGATACAGGACTTGATTTATTATCAGCTTGCTTTATGTTAGTTTTAATCCAAGATCCAAAGGCATGTATTTAAGTTGTGTGAATTATTGAACTCAATTGTGGTCAAACCCTTTCAGCAGTTTTATGGTTGATATGTTTGATGCTTTAATAACACTAGATGTTCCATTAAGAGCTGTGAGCCAGGATCAAGATGGTTTGTTATGTGTTTCAAGCTTAGAATGAATGAGTGTGTGATATCTTCCAGGCACTGTAGTGGGTGAGAAATGGTTGTATGTTATCTCCAAACAACTTCCTGGGTTCTTGGCTTTGTGCACACTCCCTCCGAGGGAGGCCTGGAGAGCCAAGAGCTCAGAGAAAGAGGGATGAGAGGAACAGAGAGATAAGAGGTTAATTAATCATTCTTTCCCCATGCATTGAGTGCTTTATCCATTCCTACAAAGAGAAACAAATAGAGGCAGTAGGATATTAAAGAATATGAAAATTGATCTCGACAATGAAACACCGATGGATGAAACACAGATGGATGAAAGATGTCTAGAGTGAAACAACTGGGATGATGTGTTATTCTGTTATCAGCCAAAGTGCAACTGCTACTCACAGGAGGCTCTTGGACAGAATGTCTCTTGCCTTCAGCACCAGGTGGCTGAGGTCAGGAGAAAACATGGTGGGTGGTAAAAATATATGGCAGAGGATCCCAAGGAGGTCTTCCAATACAGAAAATACGATAAAGGCCCCTTCAGGGTACTTCTCTGTTACAAGAAATATTGATGCAGAGCCCTCCAGGGACTCCTTTGTAGGAGAAAATTATTTTGTTTTGTTTATAGGCTGCCATTTATTCAGGAATTACACAACAATTTCAAAATCTTATGAAATGAAGTGCTTCATTTTTTGGGAAGAGGGGGCCATTTAATAAGAGGTCAAAGGTCAGAGTTGTACCCCTGTGAAAACAGCTGCACGTCATCTACCAAGTTACACCAGAAATCATTTCAATCGTCACCATTATTTCACAGTATTTCATCATAAAAGCATCACATATTTCTGCAACAACACTGTCTTTCAGGTGCCCCGCAACATGCAGCTGGTGCCCTTGAGCGTAATGATGATAAAAACATGGGCATCACAGAGACATCAGTGTCTGAGACTTATGAGACCGAACAGGTAAACAAACAGTGTATGGACATTCCAAGGAGGATAAAAATAAGAGTCAAGGAAAGTGACACCAAGAGCAAAGTGGGGTCAACCAGGAAAGAGTCAGGTTCACTTTGAGGTCTCATCCTCTTACATGGACTAGTTAACAAAATGTGTCAGAACATGTCGACATCAGTGTGGTCGGAGCAGCAGCTCACAAATACAACTCTAAAGCTCTTTGAGAGGCAGGAAATAAAAGTGTTGGCTTCAAGAGTTGCACCATGCAACACAATGTTATTTCCATTGATCAAGCCAGCATGATAAAGAAAACAGAATCCATCTAGACCTCTATAGCTCTAAACACTTCCTCCTTGAAAATATAAAAAAATACAGAAATGAAATCCTAAAATGTTTTCAGTTTTAACATCCCTAGCATGCAAAGTTGGCAGCAGTTCACAAACCAAGACTTCTTATTCTAAACTGAATGGACAAGCACACCATGAGCTGAGTTACAATTCTTGATCTTTCATTTGTATGACTTTACAAAGTCCAGGGTTTACTCTGAGCTTCCGATACAGTTTAAGAGATAAGGTTGTTTTCCGTCCATAACGTGAAAGGTTCTAAATTTATAATCTTGCTGAGGGTAAATTGGCACAAACAAGAATTCACCATTCTTTTATTCCTTTTCCTTTTTCCGGAGGTCATGTGGTACACATTATTTTCACCCTGTGATACTTTATATAAATCATTTGAGCTGCAGCTGGCTCTTTGCGCACCATACAATCAGTCCCATTATATCAACATCTGCAATCAGCTGCACAGCTGGAGATCCTCAGTTTATCAGGATAAAAATATAATAACAGCCCTCGTTCATGGTTATAGATGATTGTGGCACCCAGTGTATCCTGGCCTTGATTGAATTTGATTGCACTCACTATTTTTTCCTCTGCGTGGCAGAGTGACCTACAATTACTGCCACAATTAAGAAAATAAATGTTCCTCAAGCATCAGTGGGATGGGGAAATTGAACCATAACATTAGCATGGAAATCTTAATGAATAATCCTTATCACAATCTGTACCAAATAAAATCTAAGAAAATCCCTATTTTACATTTTCTGCTCTAAATTTGCCAGGTTGTTTTCAGTTTGATAACTTTCTATGGAAACTTTACTTGAAGCTTGAGCTTTTACTTTGCTGTTTGATGCAGGTAACACTCTGCTAAACACAGCGAGGTTCATAAACACAATGCAAGAGTTAAAAGTTCAACACTCACAGCAAACTGTCTAGTCCTATTATCATCAATATCTGACGCAAGCAGCTGTGAGACCCAAGACAGAACATGCATCTGTTCTATTTTCAATCTTCAACACTCTTGATTCTCAAGAAGAAGAAGAAGAGCAGCTCTTTCTTTTCATCCGATCCCTTGACTGTCAAATCCAGGCTACTGTACCAGAACTTTTTCTCTTGTGGTAACACAATTCCTCGGGAGTGAGGAAAATTTTGTCTTGCTGTCGCACAGAAAACAATTCCTGTTTTCTGAAAAAGCTATAAGTGAGATTTTTTATCCCAGAAGTAAAGTACAGGTTGATAAATGACATTTAAATGTAAGAAAGTATGACAAGTCCTTCTATGGTATTTATGGCATATTGTGTTTCCTTTTTGTCATTTAAGAATATATTTACCTATTCTTGGGTTGAATACCTGCACCATGAATGCAGAATTATAACATTTGTGTTTTTGTTCATTTGCCAAGAAGCACATTGTCATCGATACTCAGGAAAAACAAGTACTAATTTATACAACCATACAAAGTGTTTTCCAGTTCAAATTACTCTGTCACATTTTATTGGTGGAGAGTGTTCAGTGCGACCCTGAAAATGGGGCTTCTATGATGCAGACCAAAGCACAGCTACAGACTGTCATGTGAAATATCCTCAATCAAACCAAAATTACAAAAGTGTGTCCCCCAGGTCCAAGAGGAATTTCTACCACTGACTAATCAAAATAGCAGGCATTTTAACATTACTTCTCCCAGACATTTCCTCACTAAGTAATGAAATTACTTTCCATTTTTATTAAAATGCAATGTGATCAACCTCCCCAAAGGCAACACGAGCAGAAACTACACTTACAAGCTTACCCTGTAGGAAGTGTTAGTAACTGATGCAATATTATTTGCAAATCTCTTCAGGGAAATAAAACAGGCAAGGAGTAAAGAGTAGGAATACAGACAGGCATTTGCAGGCTGAAATTTATCTGCAGATAAAATAAAATTACGTATCATATCAGGTGGCCATTATGGGTTACTCTGTGACGTCTTTGTATGCAAACACGTAACTACTGTTATTATCATTCCTCATAAAGTATATACAAGAGCTGTGGTCCAAAGGCAGTGAGACATTTTAAAACTCCACTTACTCACTTTGATAGTGTTACTCATTTTATGTACTGAGCTCATTATAAGAAGGTATCCAATGTAAGGGCAATGTAAGGACAGCCCCCCTCCTCTTCATGCATGATTTAACACACAAATTACAAAGCTGAGGAGGCCCATAGACAGCACACATACACCCTGGAGCTCATGTACAATTGGGCCAGAGAGTCTTTGTGATCTTTTATCCCCTTTACATGGACTGTCCTACATGAAGACTTGGAAACTCTTGAACTAGCTCTTCTGTCTGTGAGACTTTCAAGTCTTGGTTAAGGTACTGGCTGATGAAACCACTGGGAGTTGTTATTACTTCAAATAAGCTGGTTTCTACTTTTTGTGCTCCACTGTGGCTTCTAAACCTACATTCACTTATTTTGTCCGTGTGTGTGTGTGTGTGTGTGTGTGTGTGTGTGTGTGTGTGTGTGTGTGTGTGTGTGTGCGCTCTCACTTCACAGCTGGATTGCAGAAAGTGGAGTTGTTTTTGGTTTCTTTTTAATAAATGTCCCACTTCCAGAGTTCGGTGTGTCATTTCCATAATTAATTTTAGTTTCATTGGGCTTTAGTTCTGCAAATGTTGATTTCTGGATACACCAGGAGACAGGACTGACTACCTCTAAAATAGCCTTTTCTCTTTTCTAAAATTTCTGACTTTACAGCTTTCATTATAGATGCTTTCAAATCGTTAAAAGTAGGCAATTGATGAGCATTCAGTCACCAAATAGTTTTACAGGGAAATCTAAGTACAAGATAAAAAAAAGAAAACCTCCAATCAAACTATGCTAACATTACAACTTTCCATTGTTCTTCGATAGATTTATTTGTAGCTTAAAGTAAACTTCATTGATCTGATGGCATGGCTGATAACATCCATGCATCCATATGGCAAATAAAAAATGGGCATTTTCCACGTAAACCACTTTAGCCTGACAGCTGAAGACATGACATGGTGCAGGTTCATCTGTTCCTGCTACTTCTGCCTGAAACTGACTCGGACCCAGTTCATCTCACTCCTCAATCAGTGACGCGTTCAGGCTGCAGCTTCTCCCAGAGCTGACAAACATATTAATAGCGATCTTTCTGCATTTTGAGACCTGAACGGAAATAACTAATGATACTGGGCCTACTACAAGTAAGATACCATGGATCGATTACTTCATTAATTAAAGTACAATGGCTGTGTTAATGAAATGATTACACTCCGCTGTAGTTTGGTTCATCACGTCCACGCTGCTGACGTCTGCAGTGATTACAGCACAGACCTAGATTTTCTGACTCGGTTCATGCCACTTTTCCTGTTGCAAAACAACACAGCTTCATTCCCCTTTACCTCTGTAACTATGGCGTCAATCTCTAGCACAGAGAAGTCTCCTTTTTCCTGTAATGCGTCCGTCCATGTCGTAAATTCAATGGGCTAGACGGGCTGATCCTTGTTAGGGGCGTGTTATTTAGATTACGTTGGTCTTCAGCCGCTGGATTTATCAATCCTTGATCTGGCATACGCTTTGATTAACCCTGGTATGCACACCACATAAATCACACACAAACGTTGCTGTAAGCACATTTTTACACCCAAATCTGTGCCAATTAAATGATTCCTTCTGTTGGTCATTAGTGTGTGGATGGAAATAAATGCAAAACTGATGGTTCCGTACAATACAAGTGCCATCTCAGTGTGTGACTGTGGTGTAGATGGTTGACAGAGATCAGAGGTGTAAAATGTTTTAAGTAGTCAGGAAAGACTAGAACAAGTGTTATGCAAGTCCATTTACAACCAATGTTTATACCAATATAAATAAATTAATACTCTAATTTTAAAAAACAACATGATACTCAGAATGACTTCAGAAATCAAAATTTAATGTAATAACAACCGGTTTTTAATTACAGCAAGTTGTTCAAATGTTGCTGAGTGAGATTACATTGCTCCTGGCACAAAAATCCAATCAGCTCATTTTTTTTTCAGTGGGTGATAGTTCATCAGCTAAAGTGAGGTGTACCTGTGTTTGGCTGACAGATGAATAGATTTAATTTTTTAATATTTTATAACACTCTTAATGAAACATGATCCAAAGTGTGTTAACAACAGCTAACACAAATCAGAGCACCACAGCTAGTCAATGGGCTAGCTAGTTGTCCTGACACCATTTTTTTCTCCTTGCTTTACTTTTGAACTATATCAAATATGGTTGCAGCGCTGCACAGTGAAATGACAACAGATGGTCAGCCGAGGTAAAAGGAGCAGAAAGCATTTTATCTTTATTATGTCTCTTATCACAGGAGTGAAGAAGTTTTTATATGAAAATGCAGAAATTCATGCTGAGATACGGCCTCTGTCCCTCCTGTCCAGTCCTGGTTATTTGTCTGTCTGTATGACCCTGAAAAGTTTTCTTTCTTTTTTTTTCAGTAAGAATTCTGTGATGATTCTGTCTTTTGTCTGTTTCATCGTCAAGATTTCTCTCTGGTTCCTCTTTTGATTTTGTTACATTCTTGTGTTTTGTGTATCTCTTTATTTTGGTTTTGTGTTTCTTTGTTTCTTTAGTTCTCTGTGTTTCTCATAGGTGTTTTTTGTGTATTCTCCTTTGTGTTTTATGTTCACTTTATACAGGTTCCCAGTGTTTTTGGTTTAGTTTTCCTGATGTTCTAGAGCTTTCCTCCACTGGGATTGGCTCCATGTGTTTCACCTGTGTCTTTAGTCACACCTGTGTTTGATGACTCCTTTGTCATTCTGTGCCATTTGGTCCTTCCCCCTACCCTGTTGCTCCTCTCTTTCATGTCCCCTGGTTTCCAACTGTATGTGTGTCCTGCAACTTACACTTTCTAGAGCCCTGGTTTTGGATTATTGGAATTCCATTGCGTGTTTGGATTTTGTTTAATAAATACTCTGCACCTGTGTCCTCCACTTGTGTTTCCTGATGGTCACTCCTAACAAATTCAAAGCAACATGGTCATGTGGACACTACTGTGATTTCAACAACGGACGACTGTGCCTAAACTAACTGAGAGATTAAGGTGATAGTTTCTCCATCAGAGGCCAGAAAGTTGGATATTACGCCTGAAATGGGGAGAGAGGACATTTTGAAGCAGGACCAGGATGAGCCCAACTTTAAAGTACAAGCATGGATATTTAACTCCTCTGAGGGATGGTAGGCCTCAAACACCATGTGGTGAGTAAATACACCTTAGATTGCCTCTGCTGAGTGTGTTGCTTTTCTCAAGTGGCCCGCAGTGGCTTTAAGCTTGTTTAAAGTTATTGTGCAATTCCGTTTATTGTTGTATTGACTAAACCGTTTTTGTGGCTGTGTCTCAAGGCAGTTAAGGATTTTCAAGTTTGTGATTGCGTGCTGTGACAATCAGCACGGTGGACAGAGTATAGAGAATGCCACCCCTCTTCATTAGTTGTCCGGCATGTCACATTGTCAGTGTGATGAACTGCAGATTGTTGCACAGTTGGTTTGGTGACTTTGTTTAAAGTTTTATACATTTCTACCTGCTTTTACTTGGTCTGTGCATTGATACACTTTGGGAAAATAAACAATAAGAGACAGCCATGTTCTGTGAGTCATGTTAGTTATGCATGCATGTTATGAAAGAGGAATATGAACTTTTACATTGAGCAAATGCCTTCTTTGTGGATTGCTTCTGGTCTTTTTCAAGGTATCTCTTGATAATTTTTCACTGCCTCTGATTTTCATGTTGCCAGAACAGATAGATAAATACACAGGGTGATGAATCAGTAGCCCTTTTCCTGAATACTCATTTTCAGATACAGATAAGTACCAAATAATTTGTGTTTCTTTAAACCAGTTAAAACATTTCATTGAAAGCATTGTTTTTTGTAATTCTTGTATAGTCTTAAGGAATGTAGAACCAAACCAAATTTAAAGGGTGCTTAGATCTCTTTTAATCCTGTGATAAGTCTATATAATCCTTGATAATAATAGCTGATGTGCGGTGGGATGACTCAAGAGTTCATATCTGATTAAGGCTTTGTTTGTGCTTCAGTTTCAAATTTTATACCAACAGCTGGACATAGTTTGGGAATGCATGCTATTTTTTGTGCATCATTGCCATTTGAGTCTTATCATTCTTCTACATTTATTGCAAAAGAAATAAGATGACTTCTTACAGGTGCTTTAAGACTGTCAAATGTGAGATATACTTCAAACCTCAGAGAAGCAATGACATTTTCTAGGTTTTTATTTTTTTGTATGTACAAGTTGTCTTCAGGTTGCTGTGATATACACAATTCAATATCATCAGGGTAGATTTACCATATGGAGGGAATCAGCGTTGGATTTTCTCAATTCTCAGAGCACCTGCAACAAACAAGTCAAACACTGTAAATAAAATTAATGTATTTATGTAAATTCACCCGCAGAACATTTACAGCAGGCATGCTTCACTGAAACAGGTAGAGCTTAGAATGAAAGACAGAAGAGCACTATATGCACAGATACTCATGTTCATGAATGCGCACACTAAGGATTTGTCGGTTTGTTGCTCTCGCAGTTGCCTTGTCCACTGAGAGACAGGAGGACAGATATGAGAGATGTCCCCTGAGGATGTGTGCTCTGATTTATGTGATGCTGTGGCTTGATTGCTCGGATACAAATTGCAATTCAGCATCTGACAACCCCATTCCAGTTTGAGCACTTTGACAGAATCACAGTCTGTTTGTTCCAACGCATGTGTGTGAGCATGTGAGATAGAGTGAGAGAGAGAGAGAGAGAGAGAGAAGGCTTGTGTGTTGTATCTCACAGGAATACAGATAATTAAGGTAGCAGTAATCAATGGAACTTCATTTCACCATTTAAAATTCAGCTTTATTTCACTCAAGATGACTTTAACTCCAACACCCTGGACTAGCCTGGGGTTACATGTAGTTCAATAGAAAAAAAGAGTCTCTGTTCATCACAGTGAGAGAGCTCTGGATGCGCCAATGGTTTCAATGTAGTGAAGGAGATACAGTTTTCCCCCTCAGTGTGTTCCTCACTCTAGGTTCTCTATACCAAAGGAAAATTATGTATCAATTAAAACAGTCACAGAGCTCCAGTTGAGCAGTTGAAAGTTAGTGCAATGCTTTAAAAACAATGCTGTATAATGACTTCACATATTTATCAAAAAGCCTGTTTAGAATACAGTATTAACTTAAACTTTAAATTTGACAGTTTTTTTAAAATAAGTAAATAGTTTTGCCCAATGATACGTCAAACACTGCTTTGGAAATGAAAACTATGTACTCTTACCAGCAAGGAGAAAACAAGCTCAAACATTATCGACAAAACAGTGTTGCTAAGCAATAAATTCACCTTTCATTTTTCTCTTTTGGAATGACTTTGTAAATAAAAATCTCTAAAAGCACAAAAAACAAAAGAGAAAAAAAAAATCATCCTCATCTTACAGCTGCACCAAAAAAAAAGGAAATCGTGGGTTTGAATGACGTTTGCTCTCTGTTGATTTCCGAAGTCCTGCTCTTAAGTGTAATTAGGCTAACGTGAAATACATAATGTTGTAACCCAAGACTGAAATCATTGTGTACACCACACTCACTTAACGCAAGAGCAGTGCAATGAAGAAAGTACTATGAGGTATTTTTGGACCTAACTTTCGTCTGTTTAACTCCTGCAGATGGAGATAATTTTGATCATGGAGTTGACATTAATCATGACCATGTCAGTAAATCCACGGCATAATTTACAGCTTGCTCCCAATGCGCTCTGCTAGCCTTAAAGAGTTTTCTACAAGCCTTCACAGGGCACTTTTGTAAAATAAATGACCTGTCATAGAGACTCAAAAAAAAAGGGAAAAAAAGGAAATTAGGGCTGTACTCTGGAAACATTGTGCTAATATTACATTAAATTTTCATATTACATTATTAAATTGTATCCTGGAGGAAGTGGATCTTTGAAATAAGAGCAAGAATAGGTAGAAATCAGTTGTATTTTTCCTTGATGAGGAAATGCTGAACACAGAACATTACTGAGCCAAAATTGCGATTTAGATTGCACCGCATCAGAGAAAGTGTATTCAATTACCAGTTGAGTTGTCACCAATTTTTCAGCTCAGTAGCTGTGATGACAACTTCTGAAATGGCTTGGAACATCTTATATACCCAAGATGTTCAGAGAATACTCCAAAAAGAAAACAAAATGCCTGTATATCTGTGGGTCAGCTGTCACTGCATCAAAAGAGTCACATCTAACACAGATATAATCCTGTGCAGGAAGTCCTTATCAGTCCACACAAAGAGTTAAAGCTTACTCATTGACAACCTTTGAAGCAAACTTCCTGTAGATTGGCACCAAGAGCATTTTCCATTCATTCACTGATTCGATGTCTGTTTTGATTAAGCTGTCAAGACTAAATAGCATTCCCACATATCTGTATGCAGGGGACAGGTAACACAAGTAATTTGTCATTTTCCAAAACTGACAATGTCTTTTTCTTCCTGCCATGGATGACTACAAAACGCTACATTACCATTAAGGTTATTGTCTCTGCATGCAGCAAAAAACTCAATCGGCTGAATAGATGCAGGACGTAGCCAGGGGGATTCGGCAATTTATCTGTCTCTCTGTTAATGTGAAATATAAAAGTCTCTAAAAGCAAACCTGCTGTAACTTGGAATTCAACTTGTCTCAAAAATCAAAATTTTCAAAACACAACTGAAGTGCAGAACACTTACAAAAGGCTTGATAGGAGGACCGCAGCTGTGTCAAAGGCACCAAGCTGATCATCTGGCAACAGTGGAGTAAGAATGAGTCTTAACTTGAAGATGGGGAATTGCAAACACCAGCTGGGATTGATGAATGTCTCAGCTGATTGTGGTAAAGTGGGGTTTTTGGTCAAGGAAATGGAGGGTTCTGACCTTCGAACAGATTGAGAAGTCACGGTAAATGAAATGATAGTAGTGAAAAAAGGATTTCCTCATTAAAACAAAAAGATGCCCTGAGAAGTGACTGTAAATCAAAGGTGTGACATTTGCCAGATGGTTCAATGCTGGCCGGCTCTCATCACAGATTGCCAAGTCTGTGTGAGAGGGTACGATTAGGCGTCTCGGGTGTATTACAGAAAGTAGGACGATGGATCCAAAGAGAGTTTCATGGTGTGTCACTGGAAATGACACCCCCTATGCCAAAGTTGTACTTTGTTTTTGAAGCTCACAAAGAGTTTGAAATGGTTTCAAGGTAAAATAAAATTAAAAATAAGTAAGGAATCCCTTGAGGTCCACTATGGTCAAAACAAATTACAAACCGACAGTTAATGAAGGATAACAAAAAAAGACAAGACAAAAACAGAGAAGTCTTAATTCTTTAGATGACAAATTACCAAAAATATCAGAAGTACAATGTTCAATCCGGTTATTTAACATCACGCATTACAATCCTGTTTGATGACAACCATAAACCAAACCTAAGAAATATTATTTGATGCCACAAGCTTTAAGGCACATTACTGCCACCTACTGTGTGGGAGTATAAATAGTCAGAGATAGGCCACGTCTTTTGAATATTTGGACACTCATTAATTTATGGGAAATTCAAAAATATAAACAAATATGGTCACCTCTTAAAATACCAGTTCTCACTTTTAAAAGGTTTTGAGAATTTTGACTCTAGTTTGTGACGCAAATCATGAAAGACTGTCTACATAGAGAGGAGTTGTGCTGATTTTCTCAATCATGTTATCAAGTGGTAAACACTGGGAACATTCAGGCTGTCCAAGCTGGAGATGCAGAGCCTTGATCAGCGCAAACTGCTGTTGGAGCACTGTGAAGTGTTGTGTGAGTCAGTTGTTTCTCTTTCTTACTAGAGCTCAGAAAAAAAATGAGTAAAACACCAATAACTTTGACTGCATTTTTGTAAGATGCATTTAGACTAAAACTCCATTTATTCAGTAAATAATTCTTTTTATTTGATATTGTTCTGCCCTCCTTTGTGGTCATGTGTGTGTGGTTGTGGGGTCATGATTCAAACAAATATAATTAGGTATTTGTTCACTATAATGAAATAACCCATAACTCATAATTTTGTGAATTTATTACATACCTGTGATTTCCTGTCACTGTCATTTGGATGTCCTAGAAGTGAATGTGGAGGTGATATAGAAAGCATTTCAGGAAATTTGCTGTTAGACAATGTGAGTAACCCCAATAAAAACCATTTAGAGTTTGGTTAGGTGTTCTGCCCTCTGAAACCTGACAACAATTCCTGCTGACTTTTCGAATCTCCGCTCCTCGTTCTCCCCTTTTACCATCACTGATTTCTCTATACAGCTACATGCTTTCATGACATCTGCATGCCTGGCAGGAGAAGGTTGTGCAGAATAAACATCAGACTAAAGCTTCAGATACAGACTCTTTATTTCACACATCTCAACTCAACTTGATTTCTGTTTGATTTATGCATGAATGAGCTCCACTGTTAATGCGTCTGACTGTTGTGAAGGGCAATTGTTGAGTGACGATCAGCATGCACTTACAAAGTCCCTCAGCAGGCTGCAGGCTTATAATATATTTCAATGGGCTGAATGAAAAAGAGAACTACTTTAACTCGAGAAGGAGGGAATAAAAAGTACAATAGCCCAAGATTCCCAAGAGGCTTTCCAAGAGCTCATCAAAACTCCTTTTTTAGTCTCTCAGCTCTCTAATTGGGCAATGCTGAGATGGATTATTAAAATAAGACTCAATGCACAGGTTCATAACAGAAGTAATAGGTAGAAAATCCGGCTGCTTTCCCCATCCCTTTCAATGTGTCTGGCTGAGCCTGTTCCAGGAAATGATTGCTCAGCACATAATAGATAGTCCCTGCATTGTGCTGTTTTATTGTGAGAGTAATCCTCTACTCTGCCTTTGGGGTTGTGCTGTGAACTCTATCTGATATTGGGAAAATATTAAGTATGGTAATTACCTACTCTGGTTGAGATAGGCCCCTGCACCTATTTTTTCACCCGCCTTAATTGCTTCCTTTGGGATAATTAGTAATCGTTAGGAGATAGTCAACTGGGCGTTTATGCGCTGTCACGACGCACTGTACCAGGCATCTAAACATTCAATGGGGCATCATTAACTGAGAGGTCAGTTGAGTGCTGCTGTCTGAAATACACTCACTTTAAGAGGCTGATACATAAACTGTTACCCTGTTATGACCTAACTGGCTGCCAATTTGAAACTGCCCAAAAAAGCTTTGACTGATATCGTATTAGCAAGGGCTTCACCATCATTTTTTTCAGTCCTTCTTCACTGGTCTGAACAAGCAGGGGCAGCTACAACACCTCAATAGTAGCTGTGCAGTGCAGCTTGCTATCTTGTTTTTGAGAAGCAAAGTCCAAACTATTGTTGCTGAAACTAACTGATTTATTGGTTTCATTATCCTGAGCCCAGGTTCTTGGATGCATGAAAGTATTGGAGCAACTCTGATTTATAACAATGAGTTGATGAGTTGATTTAAGTTTGAAAATCGAGGCAATATACTGTTGTATTGTTAAACTGACATGCGCCACCAGTGCAGTCATGAGGACATAAACCTGAAAAGCTGGAGGTGCTAATCATTCCTCTGAGTTGCTCAGTTTCTCTGCTGATGACTGTCTGATTGAAGCTAGTAGCTTTGAAAGCACGCCTAGTTGAAAGAAAACACATTTTTCTTTGTTTATGTTGTAGGACACAGTTGCAGACACTGCTCTTCTTAATCCAGAATACGTTTTGCAACCATGTATATGAATAATTTTTCATAGTTGTTCCTGCCTGTTCCCAATGGGTGTCTTAGAGAAATTAGTCATGATCATTTTCTTCTAGTTTTCCTTGGATCTGTCTGATCAATTTGGGTCAGCAGCTGGAAGAATTTTTTTTTTATTGATTTGTTTGCTTCCCTTTTTGTGGAAACGGTATTTTAGCCAATTTAGTGTTTTAACTTCTGTTAATTACTGTATGTGCAATGCTGTAATCAACTCACTGCACAGCTAAATTGCTGGAGACATTTGAAGTGTGGCAGTTAATCAGTACATGGTGTATAGGTGTCTGCACATGTTGTAAGGTAAAAAGGGGTAGTTCACTAACATTAAATCCATTATTACCAATGTACATGACTGGAAACAGTTTTTAATGCATGGTGACTGCAGTAGAAGTTCTGTGCTTTGGTATGTAACTCTTAAATGTCTTTACTTTATTCCACCATTAACATTATAATGTACAGAGGAAGGTTGAGGCTAATGTAAAGTTAAGTGTCTGCATCAATATCTAGTAGGAGGAAATGTCTATGGAGCAAAGTAACTCACCTTGTGCACTGGATCATATCCTGTCTGATTATATAACAATTTAGTCAAGAACCTGACTACAGAGGGAGGGAGAGGATGAGGAAGCGTTTCAGATGTAATAAAATATTCAGAGGATCCAATCATGTGAGGCTATTAAGGGGCTTAATTGCTTAGTCCTTCAGGTTAAGAGCAGTAACAGGCACATGTATGCAACACTTCCAAGCACATTCAAAATATGTAGCTGAAAACAATCTGTTCATGTTTACAAAGTTTTTAGTTGGAAAAGTTTTGCATTTCTCACATAACCAAGACTAAGATTGAGTGCCCGCAACAACTTGCATGTAATAGCTTTGCAGATGGAGGGCAATTGCAGTAGGGAGATTGTGTGAGACCAGAGGGAGTCAGCCTTAGGATCTGTGAAGCTGCTGTAATGTTATGATCCAAACTTCTGCCTGCAGCAATTCAACATCTCACCGCTGCCCCTTCCCCTTGTCCTTGCTGTCAGTCACAAGACCAGAGGGCCTGTGGTGAAGCTGTGTGTGTGTGTGCGTGTGCTTCCTGCAGCTATGTTTTTATATGTTCACCAGCAAGTGTGAAAAAGGGTTCTGCATGTCATCCCTTCCACAGTAAGGGATCTTACATGTTCATTCAGTCAGCATTAAAATCCAACCAAACACCAGCGAGTGGGCAAGCCCCCTGGAGCGTGGGGGGATGAAGAAAACCTGAATCCACTCAATGAAAATGAAATTGATAAGACACCAAAGCTAAATACAAGCAAAGCAAGAGCTGTCTGATCCTGCCTGCTCTCCAGAGGTCATCAAGACCTTGGTGGTTAAAGCTTTAATCTAGAATGAAGGAAAGAAGATGGGGGGTTCAGATGCCTCAGGGGGGGATGTGGTGGTGTGCAGAGGAAGAGGACTGTTTTGTTTAATCAAGATTAGGTCTTAAAAATGGCCACCCTAATGTAGCGCCAATATCACTGAAATGTTACTTTTTTTTTCGTTGGGTCGTCTTTCTGAAGGAGGAGAGAAGAAAAATCATACAACAGCGTTTCATGTTCAAAACTTTCACTGCAAGTGAAGAAACATGAACAGCTGATTTGAGGGCCAATGTATGCAATAACAGCTCAAACAACTGCCTTCTTGCAATAGCATTACCAAAAATTGCTAGCTTTACTTTAAGATGAAAGGGAGAGAATATTTATCAATTCTGTGTACACTTTAAATTGGAGGGCTCTTTTTAAGTGGATCAACAGCAGGCAATGTGGGAACTGAGTATTTTTAATTGAAACAATCAAGAATATGCAAAAAACTGTGTGACTACTATGGCTCTTGTTTATTTGTAGGCTGAGGAAATGTGAAAGTTCTCTTAGTTAAATTTCTGTCTCAGAGGTATGAATCTGTTCCTCGGGTTTGCAGCTGATGACAGCCATCACCGAGGTAGCTGTGTTAATTACCCAACTACCTGTAAAAGACAGACCAGGGGAAAACAAGCAATGCTGGGAAAATAAAGGTTAGAAAAAATAAGCGCAGTGGGAGTTTGAGGCAGGGAAAAAGAAATGAAAAGTAGATCTATCCAAGTGTAAGTTGACTCTGTGGAACAGACAGAAACACACCAGAGAGGGATGAATGAGAATCAAGTGTGATATTTATTTTCAGCATCGCAATTCTTTTGTGACATTCTTTCCTTTGGCACACTTTTCTTTGTGTTAACTCTGATTCTTATGCTGCGAGGGAGAAAGAACACTGAATTAGTTGTATACCATAAAAGAGGGCCAAAAACCTGCACCAAACCCGACTTTTTGATTGACCTGAAAGTGTACGTTGTTCAATGAATACATTTCTTAACCAACATATGCACAAAACAGGACCACACAGAGGAAATAATTAAAAATCAGCTGTGAAAACATAAATGAACACTTGCCCTTTAATTCTGCGTTTGCTGTTAGAAGCCAGACAGTATCATTAATGCAATGGAGAGAAATCTCAGCTCTTTGATGGTTATGTGTTGTGGATCAGAAGACAGCAAAGGTAGAGGAATTAACCTCACAGGATCGGTCTGACTCAATGCGTGGCTGCCACCAGTTCCTGTTTTTCATCATGCCTGCAAGAACAGGACATCACCTCGAGGAACACTTCTCACTTAATAGAAACACTTGTAAACAGAACGGTAAAGAAAATAGCAGAACTCTCCCCCTAAATGTCATTTCAGCGGCTTAAGTCCAGCACCATGAGTTTGTCAAACCAAGAAAATCGATTTTGTCTTCTTTCTCTCTCTCTGCCACACACACATTCCCTCACTAAAGCTTAGCTTGCTGCTTCCCAGTCTAGGTTTGCCTTTGTCACTGCGGGGCATCTTTGAAAATGGGTAATCTGAACCATTAAATCATTATTGACGGAGCAAGGGGGAGGCAGATGCACTCAGAATGTTACAGGACACTGAAGGCACATTTTAGTCATATCATGCATCTCAAAGCTCTGCAGACCACTCAGACAATCGATAACTAGAGTTGAAACCACAGAGTGGAACCTTTTTTTCAAGTTTGGAATAACAGATCACTAAACTTACTGTAGTTTAAATATGCAACATTACAGAAATGTTTTAAAACATAGATTCCATATTAAGAGGTCGAACTTTATTTTGAGAAACTGATTTGTTTTTGTTGTTGTTGCTGAATGGCAGCCCTAACTAATGTGAGGAAAATCTGCAACACAGACATCTGTCCGTCTTTGGTTGCCAAAATAACTTTTAATAATAATTATATAATAACTTTTTGGGGTGTTTTGTTTGGGTCTGAAGCAGGATTGAAATAGTTTAACAAGGTTGTTGGAGGAGAGATGGGTTTTGAGTTTACAGCCAGTGGCACATTCCAGTATTTTAGACAGAAAGGGGAGGTTGGAGATGGGATGGAAATTTCTTGTGTTGTCTTGGTTGAGTCCTGTTTTTTTCTTAAATCATGGGGCTAACTGCAACCAGCTTGAGGGGTCTAGGACAGAACTGGAGCTGAGGGAGGAGTTGACAGTGGTAGTGGGGCTGATAATTGCAGATATTGGCATTTTGACACATATTGGCATCAGTCATTTTTTTCCATCAATAATCAGCTGATAGGAGATCATTTTGAAACTGGGTTATTTTGGATCTCATGCAGCCACTTCCTGCAGTCACTACCCTTTCTTCAGCATTATTCCACCCAAAGCACCATCTTATTGGTGACACACAGAGACATGGCACAGGTAACAGCCAATCAGCAGTGAACGCTGTGCATGCACAGAGCTCTCACACATGGCAGAGAGGAGGGAAAAAAAGCCCAATGGAGAAGCTGAGAAACTTTATTTATAATCACTGTAAATATGCATGTGTGTTTGCTTTATTTTAGAACCAATTCATCATAATTTATGAGCACATAAGATTTAAGACTGCATATCTCCTGAATTGGACTTCCACAGAAAAGTGCATATCAATAAACTTGCATGATGTGCTAAGTTATCAAGGGTGATGGGAAATCGTCAATAAGTAGGAACCCTGAAAAGACTCAAGTACTCATGGGAGCATGTCTATAAGGTCATGTCCTGTAACTTTTATTTAGCCAGTATGTGCTTTTATGTATGTTCACCAGTGCAGCAAAGCATTGCATGGCCATGTGTATGTACTGTTGGCAGGAGGATCACCTGCAACCTCTGATGGAACGCCCCTGAGGCAGGAGGTGGCTGGTGTGACAGGAGAGGCAAAAGAGGAGGAGGAAAGAGGAGGGTTATAAAGGTAGTCGGATCAGTGACAGGCAGGGGCTCCCTCTCTAGAGAGAGGCCATTATAGAGGGATGGAAGGGGAACACGGTGGCGGGGCCTGCCACCGAGCTTATTGGCAATCTGTTAGCAGGGCTGCTGGTGGGAGGGGGAAGAACAGGTCCAGGGACACAAGAGTGTAGATGAGGAAAGAAAAATCTACTCTCCCTGGGATTCCCAGCCATGGGAAAGGGAGATATGTGGAGTGGGGCGGCGTTGAGGAGGTCAACAGTGGACGGCGGAGAAGAGAGTGGGCTGAATATATAGTGGCATTTTGTTACCTTGAAGACCAGTAGGAATGTCCCAACACAAGGATTGGCATTTGAATTTAGTGCTACAGGGAAAAGGTGGGAGAGGTGATTTTGCATGTGGAGACAGAGCATGAAGCTGCATTAGAAAGGAGGGCATTCAAAAAGAATGAAATATATTTTTGCAGTAAGCTGCTGAGCTGATATGCAGAGGTATTTAAATACTTTTATGGTGTAGAGATGCAGTTTTTGTACAATGAATAGAAGATATACATGTTTTGTGTTAAATATTAACATTATGATTTAGCATACGCAAAGTATGTAATACCTTGATGTAAATCAAAATGAGAAAATATTGGAAAAGTGAGGTTTTATGGTCTATCAGACTTGAACTCTTTTGTTTTGGGGTTTCTGTTCTTGCCTACAGAGCAGCAGAGCAGTTTGACACAAGCCTCAGGGTTGATGGTAAACTGAGATTTCCAGCAGCATAGAGAAATATGTACTAATGAAAAAATTACTTTGCATAAATCTCATGAGCCCTGCAGTTGAAGTGTGGTGACTTCCTCGGGAACCTCTGCTTGGTTCTACTTGACGTGTTGTAATGGTGTATGTCTGAATGAGCCCTTCAATGAGCATCTTGTCTCCTAAAGAGGAGTGAGGGGAACCAGTAGGTGACTAGGTTTTGACAGCCAAACCTTGCAATAAAACTGTCACTGTCTTGTCATCATAAATACAGTATGAGAATGTGGAAATAAGAAAACTTAGCTGGTAATGTGATGGAATATAGATAGAGACAGGAAATTGGAAGAGTAGAGTTGGAAAATGTGATAACATCTCTCATAACCATTCAAAACAGAGCCATTATTTCTTCCAATTTCTCTCTGTTTGATATACAGTCAGATACTGAGCTGCTTTGTGCAGCTTTTCATTTTTGCTACTTTAGCAGTGTCCAAAAGAAACGACTAATGTCCAGGAGGGAGATGAGAAACATCAATCAGTAGAAGAGGTGGCAGACAACCTCAGAGGTGGATAACCAACGCTCACTCCAGGTTGTGTCATATTACAGTGTCTTTCCTGCCTTAGAATAACCTGCTCCAGCCTCATGAGCCATCTGAGAAACCAAGGTTTCCTGGAGAATTATTGATTCTGTCACATAACCCAATTTCTCAAAGACCATGCTTCATGGAGGAAACAAAGCAAGTGGGAGGGGGAAAAAAAAAGAAACTTTACCCCAAACCGCCAACAAGGAGTAATTTTTCTCTGTAATGAATGGGGAGGGAACACATTTTCATTCCAAATGGGCTTAGAGTTATTAGTGTGCTTGGTAGGTATTTTGTCAGTGTCAGAAGCACAGTGAGAATTAATTGTTGAAATGATACCCCATGTGCCACCTTGTGGGGTATAAATGACATTTTCTTAACCTACAGACCTTAATCAAAAGCAATGAGGTGAAGCCACTACCCTACCAAGGGTGTTTGAATGGAGACAACAGGTGTATAGTAACACCAATTTGGAAAGTGAACCGGATTGGCTACTTAAATGGGTTTAGAGCCAGTCTTAAGTGGTCATTATTTATTGTTTGTGTCCTCTGGCTAACAACTAACTATTCCTTTGCCTTAAAGCTTTTTTGAAAACTGGTTTGCATTCAGAATGACAGTTTCAGCTTGTGTGCTTTCTGCTGCATAGATACATATCAATGTTTTCAGGGTTGACTGCAAACACATCAGTGAAATGTAACAGGATCACTCTGAAACACAGCAGGTGTTGACTTTAAGAGGGCTGCAGGAACATTTTATATTGCCCTTCCATTCACAGCAAGTGACTCGAAATGTAATCAAGTGCTTAATTAACAATTGTAAACACCTAATTGCCAATATTGGTTGAGAGCGTGTGCCTGAATGACTTTCACACTTGATGAATAGTTGTGTGAAATACGATAAGTTGGGCGAAGTGGAATACAAATAATAATAATAATAAAAAAAAAATCACTAAGTTGATTCCTGTGACTACAATCCAATTAACCTCCTTGAGGCCTTTTGTATTTACAGCAGAGAAGAAATAACAAGATTCAAGACCTCAGAAAAAATAAACACCGCAGAGGCTGAAGGCTAATTTTCTTCTTTACAATGTGATCATGAAATTTATTAGATGGGATTTTTTTTTTAATTCTGATGATTTAACTCACTGATGACCCATTTATGTTTTTATAAAGGAAAAGGATGAGGGGGATATGACAAAGTATAAGTGTCTAAGTGTTGTCTCACTAATATCACAGCTTGGACTTCACAGCTTCTTCAGTGAATGTTTCCACTTAATATTAGTATCGACCGCTTTTGATTCTGTACCTATTTTTTTCTCTCTCTCACCTTCCCTTTCTACCACTTTCCCTCCTCCTTCCGTCTCTGGCCTTGTCCAGTCGGGTAAATAATTTACGTCCTTCTCCTTGCATTGTGAGAAATATATGAATAGACGGAGCGGAGGGATGGTTGTATATTTTCCTCTAAGAAACTTCTCAGCAGAACCTCTCTGACTTATCTGTGTATCCACACCAAGGTCAAAACAAGTGTATATTTTATAAAGATGGATTACTGTGGCCAAACTCTCATATTCAGACCTGGCCAGCCGTCTCCATGCCAAGATGCTCACTGGCCTTACCTCGCCCCGGGACACCCATTTCTCACAGAGCACACTTATGCGTCAGTGTGTGTGCAGACGTTTCTTTGACTAGAAAATATAGAGCTTCAATGCCTGATTTATTTTCCAAGCCAACCAAATCAACATCTATTCCAAGGTACTAAGAGGGCATAATGGTATAAATAGAAATATGAATAAAACATATGTTTTACCAAAAGCATTCAAACTTTCTCACCCCAAACAATGGCCCAGAGAAACTGAGCTGTCTTAAAAGACATGCGCTTAAGTTTCTGCAATGTGCACTGTTTGGGTGCTCCAAGTTTTATCCAATTATTTTGAAGTAAAGCAAAACAAGAGTAAAGTAAGTTCTCCCAGTATCTTCCAAACTATATTTTCAAAGAAGCCCTCCATTGAGCCTGTGGCACGCTCTTCAATCCCACTTAGCACCAGACAGGGAATTATAGATATCCCCCTCCGCTATCTGCCAACATCTGTCAGCTCATGGGTGTATTTTAGGCTAGCTGTACAAAGTCAAGTCAACTCCAGCAGAGAGGGTAAAAAAAAGTCTGCAGCACAAATATCCCCAGTGAGAGACCCCGAGCAACTTTTAATCCCAATGCTTCATGGATCGTTTCTGTTGTTCAGAAATTATTTTTAGAGTGTGAAATTTACTTTGTAGTTGCTGAAGAGCTGTGGACTGTAGAAGAGAGTGGGCAATGAGCAAAACTCTGGGTTAGGATGATGCTGATAAAACCCCAGAGATTGTGCTCTTTCATTGTTTTGCTTAAGTTCAAGAGTGGACTGCTGCTAGATGGTTTTAAGTCAGGTTGATTTGAAAAAACACAATCTTCAATAAATTAACTCTTGGTGTTTCTAGACAGTTCTAGACAGAATCAGAGAAATTATGCCATTCTTGTACAGACTATTAACTGCAGCAGTCAGGTGAAAGCTTACTCTGACTTTGTACAGGCGGATAAATGCACACAAATATGTGTTGAGCACATTTAAAAGGTGAAAGATATAGAAAGATAAGAGGTCCATGTTTTTACTCATTTTCAATATCTCCCTGGGTGAATTTTCTATGATGCACCAAGGTTTCTTATCTGCTGAGGAAACCAAAGTCTGAAAGGTGGGATTGAGTATGATTTGCTTGCTGTTTGTAACGTTGAAAGATTGACCACTCCTCCCAGGCCAAAGACAGGGCACCAAGGGTCAGATAAGATAGAAAGTGAATAAGGAGGTAGTCGGTGTTCACGAGACCAAAGCTGTAGACAACCTACACTGTAACTTTCTTTTTTCGTTTTTCTTTTTTAATGCTGTTTCCCACAGGGATTACTTTTCAAAGCACAAATAAGGTCCCCATCACCTTTTCATAACTCTACTGGTTCCTGATATTGTGTGAGATCAGCCAAAACCACACATCATGCTGCTTGCAGTGGCCTCACAGAAAAGTGAGAATTTGAAACAGCAGTGTAACTATTTATTTATCTATTTTAAAGTCCTAACCTGCTGGCAGTGTGCTAAACCATCAAAAAAATACCAGTAAAACGCAGGGCAACATACACGGAGGAGGCAGTGTGGGGAAAATTGGTACACACATAGCAAGTCATGAGTGATTATCAGGATTTATTTATTTTGTGTGTATGTGTGTGTGTGTGTGTGTGTGTGTGTGTGTGTGTGTGTGATTCTGTGTACTATACATGTTTGCTATGGAAAAATCCCAAATATCAAATACACAAAGCACAGAACCAGGTAAAACCTGTTCAGTGCTTACCTTACAACACAAATGTGAACAAGCTTTCCATACAAAGTTTCAGGAGCTGGTGATACCTTTAATTTACTTGTTTCCATGAGAAAAAACAAACAATAACAATTTGTCTTCTATGTTATGGTTAGAGGCCTTGAACGCATATAAACTCTAACTTCAGACAAGAAGTTACAGCATGCTGCGTCAACACGAAGATAAAGTAATATAACTGAGTGAATGAAATGTGTGGTTGTTCAAAAAAATGAAGACTCCCCTCACAATTTTCCCTTCACTCTTATCCCCTCTTTTCTTTTGCTTCTGCTGAAGATTAGGTTCTGACAGTACTCAAATTCAATAACTATTTAAATAGGGAAATGTTCTCTTTTTTTACATTGCAGCACAAAACAGTATTAAATTACTTTGTTGTCAACAGAAGTTAATTAAAGAGGCACATCCTCTCCATGTGTTCTTCACTCAGTGTTTCCTCCTAGTGTCATCCAAGACTAATTCACCTGGCAGCCAGTGTCAGGGGCCATAACTTGTATATTGGTTAATGAAGCATGTAACCTGCATTTCTCCTGTCTCCTCTCCCTGCCCTGGGTGACATGTGCTGCTCCTTTGTGCTCTTCACTCCACACGGCATCAAGGGCAGCAGCCATGGGAGGCAGCTTAGTGCTGCCACCTGTCTCAACCGTTCTTTTCAAGCCATGCCAGACGACTCCCAGGATACTGTATGCAATGCTGCTAGCTGCCCAAAACACACATTATGAGGGGCGCAGCTACAGTAAGCTGTCTGTCAGCATGGCTCAGCTTTGTCATTCAGGCACAGTCATTCTGAAGGGTACAGCACATTTAGCATTTAAACATATACTTTGAAAACAGACCTCATGTTTCCACCTCTTGTCAAAATAATTTTGAACACACAAAAAAATCAGATATACAGGTATTACTCTATCAAATTCTAGGTAAAAGTCAAAAGTTATCAAAATTTTCTGCAAGGCCCCTTTGGTAAATGAAATATTCTCAAGCCTGACCTCTTCGTAAATATTCATTCACACTCACTGAAACCTGGTTTGCAGTGCTCCATAGAGTCTACCTGTGCCAGAGGGAAATGATGCAGACTATTGTCTTCTTTAACCCTTGAAGACTTTCCAGTGTGCAAATCTGCCACAACATAATCTTGCATTTTTATATTCTGTAGTGCAGTATATTTATTTACATCAGCCAAGTCCTTATATCCCAAGTTTTAATAATGAATCTTCAAAAGTGCTATGAACCTAAAAAGAATGAAGATCATTTTTATTTTTTTTCTCCTCATATATTTGCTTTTTGAGATTAAGTCAATTTTGTAACCTGTAAAACAATCGAAAATGGAAAAATAGCGCAAAAATCATACATCAAAACAAACTATCCACATTAGAGTAATTGAATTTCTAGATGTACCAAATATTTATGAAAATACATATTTTATGTAAAAAAAACCCTATAATCATACATAGAGGGTGTATTTGGAAATTAAATTAAACACAAACAGCTACATGATGGCATTTATTTCAACAAAGGAAGTGCTGAAAATATTTGTGGTTACGTTTGTAAATATTTATTATGTGCACTTTCTTACGCTTTTTCATCCAAATCCATCACCACAAAAATAATGAATGAATAAAAAGAAAAATAACACTCTAAGAATGGTGAATGTGTAAAATGCTAGTGTTACTCCCTAGGTCTTATATGCCAAAAGAATGATTGATACTTTATCTGGTTTCAAATCTACTGCCATCAAACAAGAAGATGTAAAAGCTCGGTGCTATGCTGGGCATATACAAACAAGTACTTCAAAAGACGATTATAAATGCTGCTGTTTTAGTCTAAGTGCTTCATTCTCTGTGCTATTTCTTGAAACTGTGCCAACATTATTATAACAGTTTTACACTCATGTGTTCAACTTGTCACCCTCAATCCTATCATAAATCCCTGTAGACTTACTTGTCTAAAAAAATTAATCACACAATTTGAGCAGTAAATGCACACTTGCACCCATACAAACATTTGTGAATTCATGTTGAGCACACTCAGACATGAAGCAGAAGCTCAAACAGAAACAGCTAGGACTATGCAAACATCCCAAGCATTGAGGCCCCAAGAAAGATGTCTGAGACGTACCCTGCTTGAATTTATCCCCTAAACTGAGGCACTGAGTATCAGCTGCACTGAGAGAAATCTGACTGTCTCAAAGTGATTCAAAATAATGTGCAAAACTTTTATTAACGTTTCAGTTAAACTCTGCTCAGTTCGTTTTGGTCCAGCAGTCACATTTATTGACTTGTTTTCTGTGCTGAAGTCTGTGCTCATTAGCCTAAAGGTCAGTGCACCTCAGTGCAACGTTCTGCCTGAACGAAATCCTGTTTCAACATGAGTGGCAACATTGCTCATCATTCAAGCATAATTATAATTTCTGGTCAGATTGCAGAATTTCCTCATTCTACTCAACCCATTGTTTCTATTATTCTGCTGTGTCCTTTGTCTGTTTGCATGTACACAACTTCAATTTAAAACTGCTCTAACTTCGGTGTTAGCCTACAGCCACAGCTGAGATCAATGTACCACGTCTCAGACACATCCAAATAACAGTAAAAGGATTTGTTATGCATTCTTTTTGTTCTTTTTTCACTTCTTCTCAAGTGGCTCTGTGTGTTAAATGTAAGCTTAAAACACAAGCTAATACTTGAGGAAAGGCTCTGCCGGCTTGAGTGAATGTTTCCTCAAAAGCTCACCCACTTGATCTGGTTCTGGAGCTGAAAGTTGAATTCAATTACTGATTTATGTTTTCTCCATTAGAAGTCATAGTCAGTCCCAGTCCTTTCAATTAAACTCTGGCTTATTGAACTATGACTGTATCTTATTAACTTTATCTTAATTACTTCTCGGTGTCCGCTCCAACCTTGTTGGTTGCATTTTCGGTCCTGTGGTTTTTAAGAGTTAAAGGTACAGATTTACATCAAACCACTGTCTAAATACATTTGAACCACCCTTAGAACTCCAAGTGTGACTAACATTTTTGGGAGTGCAACTAGGTCACTTTGGTGCACCTGACACAGGTTCGGGGAAAACAAAACAAGGATTTCCTTTGAAGGCGCATCATCTGTATGTGTTCTCCTGTGACCAAACTCACACTCATGGTTGGATCATATCGTGGTCTAATCCAATAAGAGACAGAGCTCAGGCAGGTCTTTGCCTCAGATTGGCTGTGGTCCTGTTTGCTGCTCTCAGTTGTATGCATGTTTACAATCCTCAGCTCTCTGCATCAAATTTGTGCAATTTTCCAACTGGTCCTGACATTTTGATCAGGGATGTATTTTGACATGTTATCTTAAAGAGTTACTCAATGGTGTTCATCATTGTTTTGTTTGGTTCAATAGAAAAAAAGACGTGCAGTTGCATTCTGCCTTCTCCTGTGTTAAAAAGGGTGTAAAAACTCTAATTGATAAATTTAAGGTACTCTCTGAAGCATAAATGTGGGATTAATTGCACAATAACCCTGAGTTGATTTCTGACAACCCTCTTAATAAATGCTTTTTTAAAAATAATTGTTTGACAGCCCTAGTGACAATACAAAATTTCTACAAACATAAATACAATATTGAAAAAAAAATACAATATTTGTGGAAGAGTGGTTTGTTTTTCTAGCATTGGGTGCAATTTGTGGGAAGCACTTTAGAAGACACATTTTAGAAGATTTGCTATCTGCATCAATCGGCCTTTGAACATAGTACAAGTGATTGGGAATAATGAGAAGTAGGCAATATAGTTAATTATGTCTGAACGAATGGATTCAGTAGATTTGCTGAATAATCTAAGTCAATGTAACTAAAAAACTTGGTAAACTATGGAGAAAACACATTGAGAAAGTATAAAAAAAAATTAGCACACAATTTAAATGAACTTAATTCCTTACCATACCGTGTAACTATGAGTGAGGAGGGCACACAGTGGACATGAGAGACTGCTATTCATGGATGAACCTTGGCTGTGTGCACTCTGTGGAGTAGACAGGCTGTTGGTGCTCCACAGTGTAAACCGGCAGTATTTCCTCACAAATTGCAGTCATTTACAGTTATCCGATGTACTGTTTAAACAATACATTCAGAGGACTTTTCACTTAGAGTTCTACAGAAGAAGATACCATTATTTACTGACATCCTTGACATCCAGCCTATGCAAGGGCAAAGACAGCCTGTGAGACCTACGGCTGATACACCTATGTACAGCAGGGTCTCATGTCCACTGTATGCCCTCCTCACTCTTGGTCACAAGGTCTGATGACCAGTAAAATACAGTAAATTTCTGTTACGGTAACAAAGAAAGAATTTAATTTTACAGTAACATTATGGCAACCCTACTGCCAGTTGTTTACCGTTTTTTTTTTTTTTTTTAATGCAAACATTTGTTACAGTGCAGCTAGCTCCTCAATCAGACTGAGCAAGACGACTGGGAAACACCACAAACCTTGTTTTGCAGTGTTGTTGTGATGTGTTTCCCTACTACTGGTCAACTGCGTACAATGTGCAATTTTCTCTGTCCATTTTCAGTTATCTGTGCACCTTACTAAGAGTCTCTAATTCGTTACTTAAGATTAATTTTGTATCCAATTTTAGAAGTCCTTGTGCTTCTTTGGCCATTGAGATTGTTTTGGATCAAAGAAATGTTCAAAGAAATTAAGATGTGTGAGCAGGTGGTCTTAGAATCAGATTTTGGCAGCTGTTACGCACAATGTGAGTGACCATGAAAGGCATGAAACACAAATAATGTCCCTCAGTCTTTACTTTATGCTTGATTTGCTTGGATGACTAAAGCCTTTTTGTTCTCTACTTCAAGTTATTTTTTGTGCTTATCTCTCTGTTTACCAAAATCTTTGACTTTTCATTATTACATCAGTATCACATCAAAATATAATATTTAAAACAAATCTCTTTGAGCACATACACTAAATATCAAAACTAGTATGAAAATGGTTTAAATGTTTCCACCTGTGTAGGTGTGTATTCTTAAGCCCAATTGGATGAATTTTGATTACTCTTTTGAAGAAGTTTGTGCCATCAATTATTCATACCACCACTCTTCTTCCATCTCTTCCACTTTTGCTGTCTGCTTCTGTCTCTCTCTCTCTCTCTCCATCCCTCTCATGCGTGAATATCCTTCCACCTGAGTAAGCACACTGTCATTCAGAACACAGCCAGTCTGAGCCCAGATAAATAAATAAACCAGGCACATATATGCCTCATTTCATATGCCATTTCTATATTCTTACCCATCGCTTCCCTGACTCTTTGGTGGACTATCATTCAATTAAACTCCATTATCTGCCAGCATGCTTTGGGAGTTTTGCACACCTCAGCTGCCTTGTACGTTGCAACCTTTAATCTCAATCAAAATGCAATTAATTAACAGAAATCAGTACTATGGAAAACAAACCAGGAGGGGACGGACTTTATCAAATTTCCCCCAATAAAGCAAATTACTTCAAGGGAATGTGATCTGATTTGCAATTTATAAATACAGTGTTGAGTTAGAGAGTGGTGCGGCTTTGCAACATCACTGTGAGGTGTGAGGCAGCAGGGTTTAGCCCTGAGTGTTTGGATGAGGCTTTCATTTAAAAGGGATCAGATGACATGTTTGCTTAACTGCTTTTTATCCCACAGGGCTTGTATTGAAATGAAAGCAACCCTGCGTTTTAAATAATCCCCGGGCTTGTTTCATATTTAACATTCATTTTACCGACAGCAATAATAAATAAAAGCATACGATGGCCTGTCTCTGATAATGTATTCATCAATGGAGGTGAGAATCTGAAGTAGCTTCTTCATTATAGAACTCTCATGTGTGCGATCTGAGTTTACATCTCATTTTGTTCTCCCAATGCTACTTTTGGATGCACAGAGCAGTCATACAGCAATATAAAAAGAAAAACCCTCACGAGGGGAAAATGGAAATAATATACAGACATGGAAACGGACAGGCATCACTTCAGTCCAAAATAGTAGATTCAGGACTTCTAGTGTGACTGCTGCTATAAATACTCTCAATGTAAGGGGGTGCCTGTGTGAGATACACTTGTTTTTCTCAGATCTGAGAAACCCAGTTTCATGTTAACCTGTAGGTAATGATTACGATACTCTTAATTTGCCCCTTGAATTACCTCAAGCTCAAGTTAATTTATTTCCTGTTGTGAAATAAAAAGCTTGTATGATATTACACAACTTCTGCTCTTGTAGTTCCCTGAAAGGCCTTATGAAAATAGCTAGAGAGAACGGCCAACTATTTAACATGAACCACAAGTATCATTGTATGCATGGTGAACACTGATGGTGTATTCTCAATTGTAAAAATCTCACCTGCTGCCATCATGATGAACACATCATTTCAGGCCCAGATTTAAAAGATGAAAGATAAAAGAGCAGTGACAGTATTTTGAGTTTGATTTCAGGAAGGTTATTCTACTTTGATATTATGCCAACTTTTTAAAAAAGGATTCATTTGGAAAGTTTATCTTCATTTAGAAACCCTCGGAGAATTATATATATATAAACTATATTGAGGAGGGTTCATGATTTTGACGTATACCTGAGGTTTTAATCAAAGAATAAAGAAAAATAAAGAAGTAGCTATAATTGACTCAATAAATCTGAGAACATTAAGTCTGACGGATCTACATTACATTTATTTTGCAGCACAAACCTGTCAGGAGCATACTAAGACATACTTTATCAATGTGTTATTTATTAGCAACATGTTGTTTCTTAACTGGGACTGGGAGATTAAAAAATAATTGAAACCAACATTGTAACCATTGTAAAACTGTCATATCAGTTATTTCAGTTTCCCTGCTTGTAATTCTCTTTGTACTGATACACCTTCACCTTAAAACACACCACTGGTTGTGTAGCAGCAGCAGCAGAAGAGGAAGTCATTACAGCAACGTGTCACGGTCCCATCAAGCCCACTATATAGAAGAAGAACATTCAAACACCGAGCCAACAGTACAATGCAAGCAGCTTTTACCCAGAAGGAATTCAATGTCCATTGTTCGGACACACTTTGTCTACAATAAGGATGGCTTTGACCAAAAAGTAGAGGAGTGCAAACACTGTGGAGGAAAAAAAAAAAAAAACGGCTTCTGCGTCCAAAGGGTGTCACATCTAATCTTTTTCTACACTCGAAGCACCATCTTTCACACAAAAAGAGAGACACTACACTCATAAGCCCTGTTGAGAGCAAGATGACAAACTGTGCATTAACCATAATGTCAACTAAAGGTTGAATCAATCATGATTTTGTTGTTGTCATAATTGCCCAGCCCTGCTCTAAACACATTTCATCATTTTTCAAATTGTGCTGCATTCACTATTTCTTCTTCGTGGCTTCATCAGTGCTTTCAAATCCTGCTCAAAGCACTTTGTGGAAACAGTGTGTTGGTTCTCAAACACTTGGCTGTGATCAGTTCTGCAAAGAGGATTCACTTGTTATTCCTGTGCCACTTTGAAAAACAAGAATTTAATTTCATTAGTTGAACTATTTTCAAATTTGTCTCTGAAAAGGTATGAGCAAATAACAAAAAAACAACAACCCCACAATTAGCAGTTTGACTTTTTGAAAATAGCACAATAACTGTTGGAGCATAATTTTCAAAGCAAGAATAGTGGTGAGAATTAACTGTAAATAAAGGCAATTCTAGCACTGCTGCTTCAATACAAACTTACACAAGATTGCAGTCAGCCATATTTTTTTTATAGATTATAGCTAATGCAGAGCTAGCACCTTCAACCTTGCAAATGAATGCCCACATTGCTGCTTGCTTTGCATTAAAGAGGTTACTTAATCAGATACATTCGTTATAAACCTCGATGTCCTTTTCATTCATCAGAATATAAGCATTATCTCGAGCTACAGAGCTAAATTGGTGACAAAAGCTTTTCTGTGTCTCGGCAATGCAGCAATTTACTGAAATGTGGTCTAAAAAGGCACAACGTAAATGTGTCCTTCAATTTATAGGCTAACATGAATATAACTAATAAAAAGGGTCAATTTAGTCATTTTTAGATCTGAAGCAAATATGAAGCCAGACAAGGGTGCAATCTGTAGAAAAAGAGCAACATCTAATGGACCTTAAATCTTGTTGTTTACCAAAATGAGATGCAAACAACAGAACCTCTTCTTGGTTAATCTGATTATCCAGAGGGAGTCCGACAAGATGCTGAATCATAAGACTACAGTCCAAGGGCATAAAGCCCAGTCAGCTTGGCAGCAGTATCCACTGGTGCCCAATCAAGTTCTTTCTTCAACATTCAATATTTGTTTGATTTAATGATTGCTTTCTGTTAATTTAACAAGGGAGCTCTGGGTGCCAGGTTTTGTTGGGCATGCATCATGATGAGTTTGAGTTCCCCTTGTCCAGGACAGATAGGAGTAGATGTCATACATTGCTGCAGTGATCTGGAAATTTCAGACACTCTAACTTATGCACCCAGATAAAAATGGAAGTTCTGAGGATAACCTTTGGTTATATAACGTTTAACCTTACTTCAAGGGCACTGCAATCTGTTTTAATTAGTGATTTTATTATAAAGAGTTATCTGACATTGTACCTGACATTATACCTCATTTAAAGTAAAAGGAAGAGGGATTAAATATTTAACTTGATCTTGTGACACACAAAAGGTCGTCTGCACTGCACCATGCATGTGCTATCATTAGAGCAGCCTCCATCAATCACTTAATGTTACTTCTGAAATAAAACTTTGGGATTTCACTTTCAGAAAGTCCTGTCGGGATGGCTTTCTTTGTCCTCTGGCAAGCTCGTAACAATCTATAGGGAAAGGATAACACATTTATTCATCGTTAAGGTAATTTACCTTAAGCTGAAAAAACAACTCAAAAAAGCAAAAAAAAAAAAAGATAATTAAAAAAAAAAAAACAGATTGAGCCCAGTGACCTGATAAGTTAAAATGAAGCACATACTAAAATACATAGGTAAGATCTAATGCTTGAACTGTGGCTTGAACAAAGAGGAAATAGGGCCTTCATGCTTGCAGAAAAAAGCATAAAGATAGTGATGAGACAAAAAGTGCATCATATTGACATTGCTGATCATACGTTTGTGTGTTTGCTAAAAGACAACACTGATTTTTCTATTTCATCTGAAGACTGAGGGCTTCTTAAGTTACATCCCAGCACCACATCAGACCTTTTAAGTGTCAATTTAGTGATCAGTAATTCAGAGAATAGGAAACCCTGTGTTCAGGAGTCAAAGGGAATGGTTTTTATGAAGGGTCATTGCAAAGAGAACATACATTTTATAGCTCAGGACTGAGTTATCGAACCATTGGACACAGACTCCTGCTGCTACAGTAATCCAACACATCGCTCTCTACACACTGGGAAGCATTGTGTGCCTCCCACTCTGGCTGCTTACTCATATTTCTTATCTATTCCTTGACCTTGCTGTCGTCTACCTTCCTTGTGAATTGCTAAAAAGACAAGCAGTTGAGAGCCAGCAGCGAAGAAGTTTACTACCATCTGGAATTGGACAACCAAGAAAAAAACACAGTAGTGAGTGCAGAGTTCAAAGGGATGAAATTTTTTTTATCTTAAATCAAACCAATACTTTTATTCCATGTGTAAGTTTGCTGGAGTTCTACGAAGGGTTAGTACTTCACCAGATATAAATGCCAACCAACACAGACACAAACACTGGTCAGAACAACACCCCCTCACCAAACATCATTTATCTCATTAACAGGCGACTGACTTGAAACATGGACAAGTTGACGCCAAGTGATGATTCAAAGTAGGTCGCCTGGTAATAAGAAGAATTTATGATTTTGTTACGATTGGAAAACTGATGCTTAAACCGACAGAAAGTAATCCCTCAGATTTGATATTGTAATAAGTCTCACTTACATTGTAACAATATTCTCACAAGCTGCACATTGTATTGAATACACTTTCTGGAGGGTGTCCTCAACTGATAGAGAAAATCAAAGCAGCAATGTATAATGTGAAACACTGGAAATGCGGAACTAAATCTTGCTTTGTTTTAGTTTGGATGAGCCTTTTACTGTGTGCTACTTATCATTTAAATCAGCCACACCTTCCTATGGGCAAAACGTTGACTCCACGAAGAAATAATTCTTATTTTTTTAAAAGATCTCTCTCCGTAAAGTGTCCAAAAAAAGTGATGAGCATTTTCGTACCCAAGTTGTTTTTGAACTGGGCTGTGAACATGTTCATTTTTGCCGTCCAAATCTTTAAAAAAAAACTTTTTTGTTTTTAGCACCTCTAGATAAGTTTTATGCAACCCCAGTTTCAATGAAATTTGGAGGTTGTGTGAAACATTGATTACAAACAGAATTCAGTGATTTACAAATCCTGTTTAACCCCTATTTGATTGAATACTCAACAAAGACAAGACATTTATTGTTCACACTGATAAACTTTGTTTCACCATCTTCAGCCATAACTTCATAAATGTAGGGAGGAAATAACAACCTATATTTGTATTCAGTTTGATAAAAAGTGATATTGGTGGTATCCCTAGTTTTAGGGCACAGGTTTCTGCTTGGTTTTCACATCACTCACAAATTTCTACATGGGTTTCCTTTCCATTTTTAGTTCTATATACAGTTGAATAGTTGGCTATCAACCACCAATCTTAAGTTTAGTGCTTTACAGATTATGAGAAAGTAATGATGAAAATGGCCTGTTTTTTTTCACTAAAGGGCTGTTGAGCTACTATTTCATTAAAAGGCTTCCTGTGAACATTTGGTTGGACCTCTTGTAGTGTGTTTGGAAAAACTATGAGTTTACTCAAAAAGTGCGGGGTCAGTCACATGGCAGGTGAGAAACCTCAAAAGAGGAAACAAGACCTTATACTACAAGAATATGTGACTATGAATAATCTAATGTTAGAAGATACCTCTGTAACATTACATAAAAAGTAGTAAAATCAAAGCAGAGAAAAGTAAAATTTCTTCTCATCTGGCTCCTTTTTTATGCTTTTTTCCTCCCCATAGCGCCCCTCTCTCTTGTAACACAGTATTGCCTTTTGTGGCATCACCCATAGCTGCAAACCAAGTTTAAATAAATAATTGAAAACACCTCAGGAAAAAAAATGGTTGACTGATAAGTGCAATAAAAACACAGGAATGAAACCCAGCATCTTTGTGAAGACAGAAAAATAACTGATTTAAGAGAAGACACTGAAGCCGAAATATGCCAGACAGGGTCGACACTATTAATTTTGAAAACACTGAGATGGTAACAATTTTTGTTTCCGTGCTCAAGTTGCTCTGACAAGAACTCAGCTTCTGGGGGATTTTTTTCATTAGATGAGAGAAAAAAGGGGAAAAAGTAGTAGAGTGCTTGAGGATATCAATGCACCAGAGTAGAAAGTGCAGTGCAAAACAAAATGTGGCAATTAGTGAAAAATCTGAGATTATGCGCACTCTTTTTATGTAGTTGTCACGAAGAAAAACTGGATGTTTTCATCATTTACTTATGTCTGTGATCCCTCTGTTCTTCCAGCACCTCTGATATTTGTACCTGTTATTTCTCTTGTATCTCTTTTGAAGATCATTAGAAGAGAATCAATAAAAATTAATTGAATCTTGTAATTAAACTTTTGCTTGAGTGTGGATCTCAGCATAACTCAACCAGAAAGTATGAATCAAATGTAATGTTTGGATCTTTGGAGATAAAATGAAATGTTTTCAGCCTCAGACAGTGGTGACATCATCAGCATTTACAGATAAAGCTGTACAGGATCTAAACTTTACTTTTTCCGACACAGTTATAATTATGCTTAGCTGTAATTAGAGCTTAGCATAACCTTAATTATACAGGATTTCTTTGTAACTATATGCCCTGGTACTGATGCATTGATGATGAGCTGTCAGAAATTGTAAACTCAGTGGTCCGCTTGATGTGTTTCACTTTGTAAGATTGTTTCTTTTGTTGGTACTTTTTCTTTTTTTTTTTTTTCAATATTATTGTCAGACAAGGAATCAGAGCTGCTTTTGGCACTAGATGATGGATCTAAAGCCCTCAGGGTTTATCATCTAAGGACTAAAATCAGCACATTTCACCCACTTTTAAAGACAACAAATATTGGATCAGTTGCCTAACCAACTGACACTGCCATCTGCACCTCTGATTGAAGAAAAGCTGGGCACAGAAGTAAAAAAAGATTAGAAATAAGTTTGCCAGGTTCTGTTCAGGTTACAGAATGCCAAAGCTTCTTTTGTCTCCTCTCTCAAAGAGAATCCAAACCACACCGGCAGCAGTTTCACTTTATCACAGGGTTTGAAAAATGAAACTTAAATGTGTGGTTTTATCTTCAAATAGTGACTCACAGGCTTGTGTTTATGGGATTTGAAAGTCAGAGGCATACATTTCAAGTATCTTAGATAATTACTGTTTTATCTTTTTTTTCTGAACCATTGCTTTGGATTTCATGCACCTCCGAATGCTGTACTGTGAAAAGAGACTGTGTTATCGCGTACACAAAGGATTTGAAACCTGTGGAGTTATCAGTTTACTGCACAAAGTGTTTTGGAGGGAACTGCCCCTTCTAAGCTCCTCTGATCACATTTAAATTGCTAAGTGGGTTTCCATACTGTTTCCAGGGACCGATTCAAGCTGGTGTGCTGCTGTGCAGGTGTCCTCGTTCATTTTCTCAGGTAGAAATGTTTGAACATAAAACCGATGAACAGCTTTAAAACGCTGCTCTGATATGCATGTATAATACTGTCTTGTTGCTACACACTGATTCCATTTGAATTGTTCAATCGTGTTTGGATAAGAGGGGATGTAGATATGTGGATTTCATCACAATCACTCACCAGTTTGGTGGAGAAAATGTTCATTAAAATGAATCATGAAAAGATGAGGAAAAAGTGAACAGACTGCTGACGAGAGAAAAATGCAATGGAAAGAAACGACTCAGCAACTTTAAGAAAGAGATGATTGCTCATGTCTCGAGCTGATGAATGGTTTGATTGATTTGAAATGAAATAAAGCGACAAGCAGGGGAAAAAGAGACAACAAAGTGCTGAGAAGTGGTAAGCGTACATGCAGAGAGAGTGACAAGGAGCTGTGTGGATTTTAAGCCCTTGCATGGAATTCAGCCTTGGTTAAGAAACTAATACCTCAATTCAGCACCTGCAGCTCAGTATAACACTCCCTTTTCACATATTCATCTCTGACACACACACAAAACCCTGAAAGAGTGAGTGTGAGGGAGAGAGTGAGAGGCGTAATGCTCGCCAGCACAGTTTTATTTTAGCCCCCATGAGGCACTGCAGAATTTATCATATGTAGGAGCTGAATTTCTGACAGCTTCCAGAAAAGTGTGCGGTTGCATTTGACTCTGTTGTAATGAAGCCTTTTAACCCTTTGGTTGACTGTTTTTTGTTTCTCTTGCGAGACAACATCAGATTGGAATAAGAGCCATGGTTTAAAGTTGAACAGTGCTGTGGAGTTACAAAATATTTGCAACTGTAAAGGGAAAATCGTTCTTGGGCATTCTCACTTTTCAGCATTGCAGCATAGTAAGACAAACTTTAAGCCATCCCCAAACCACCGACCTTTAACCTTTTTACTTCAGGGTCTGAAGTATGGATACAATTAATTATTGAACAATTTAGTCTGCTCTGCACCTTTATGGATTGTAGGTTTTTTTTGGTGTCACAATCCATTTTACACTGATTCTGTGTGTGTGTGTGTGTGTGTGTGTGTGTGTGTGTGTGTGTGTGTGTGTGTGTGTGTGTGTGTGTGTGTGTGTGTGTGTGTGTGTGTAAACCTGTCCAGGCCTGTTAAAGACTCTCCTCGGTGAAGAAACGTCCAACCACTTTTGTGCCTGCACCCACTCACCCCCTCTCACACACTGAATCCGAGGTGTGGACTGTATGGTGGGTCACCTACCCTGTTGCACACCCACAGACTTCACAGCTTCACCAGCTGTAAATTACATCTGCAGCAGTCTCACCATCACTGCCCAGTCTTAGCAGGTTTGATCAGCTCTATTATATCGTTAGCCTCAGATGACACCACCGCTACATGGGGGAATAGATTTTGTTACTGCTCAGGACAGACACCCTTCAATCCCCCATCTCCTTGAAGAGTTTGGACTCTAATTCAGTACCCAGTAATTTTTTTTAAAATTACATTTTCTGTAATCCATTAACTTCAGTGCACTTCACTCAGGTCTACATACCAGTGTGTGGAGTGAAGGAGATGCCAATGAAAGTACGATGCACAAAGCCAAAGTCCTTTCAAAATTGTCTAAACACCAAAAATGTTACCATCTCTTGACTTGCAGTTTGACAAACAAACCCACCATCTACATAGTGCAGTGATTTTCAGTTAAGTTTATGTATCCTGTCAACACCTATTTACATTAGTGATGGATAGATCTGAATAAGCATCTTTTTATACATTTTCCTCCATCATATGCAGCAACTCCCAAAGTTAGAGCACCTTCTCTGCCCTCTTCTATTTTCTTCCTTTCTTGTCTTGTCTTGTTATAATTTATTCTTGTTTATTCGAACCGTTTTCTTTCTTCTATATGAATATGAACTGTTCTTCTCCATCCACCATATTTTTTATCACCTCTCTTGTCCAGGCTGGAGCCTATCCCACCTATCTTCAGGCGATTGGTCGCCAGTCAGGTTAAAGATGCAAACTCCAGATAGAAAGGCACCCCTTGCAAAACCAGGATAGGAACAGGTGACCTGCTGTGAAGCAGCAGTGTTAACCACTGTACCACTGTGCGACCCAACTTTTCATTTGTCTTTCAATTTTCTTACTGTTTTCTTTCTTTATTCTTTTTCTGTCTTTCATTCATTTAACTTATTTTTCCCTTTCTTTCTTTGTTCCCACTTTGAAACCTAAATTTTCTGTTTTTACCATCTGGAACTCACGATGGATAGAAGTTACAGAGAGGAGTCACTTTGCTTCATACTCACCAGGATTGTGTATTAAGAAGCCTTGAAACTATCTGACCCCCCCTCTGCTACAGCAACTGAGTATTGACCTTTTTTTTTTTTTCCTCAGAAATGCATTTAAATGAAGTCTTGTATGTGAGTTCAGTTAAAGTGTTTCACCTCTCTTAGATCCAGCAACAAACCAGAGTGAGGAGACAAACATCTCAGAGTAATAGATCTATCGTGGCCTTGTGGACTTCCAATATTTTTATTAAACACACAGTAAATATTCTGACATTCCCGAACTTCACACACCAACACACACAGGGGAACACATTGTCACTCAAACTCTCACTGAACACAATCTCTACCTCACACCACGTACATCACACACTAAATGTGACATGAGGCTCTCAGAGGAGACTCTGTGGATGTGCGCTATATAAATGCAAATGATGCAGGACACACAGCATCTCACCTTCATCCTCAAAGAGGGGGGGACTAACCTCGCTTGGCGCAGTCATCATTCTCGATTGTTGAACTTTTTGTGTGTATTTTGAGTCTAAACATGTCCAAGGTTTCTGCTAAAAAGAAGAGAAGAAGGACGGAGAAAATCCAATATACTCACAGGTTGTTACAGCAGTCAAGCACCAACATGTGAGATGATGTGTCATTCCTAAAAGGTCAGTATAAGATGGAAGTGCTGCTGAGACTTACACATTCAAGATGTGTGCACACAATATAGATTCAAGGAGAGATACTTCTATTCTTATACCAGAAGCCCAGGAGCACATAAAGATGGATTAAGTGTTGTTGGATTACACTGAGTTAAACATTGAATGCTTAAAAGAAAAAAAAAAACAATTCATTGGCAATAATACTGTAGTACATATTGTCAGTGTTGTGAAGGCAACACTGACACGTGAAGCTGGGTGTCCGTTAGTCCAGTGAGTGATCAAAAGCACATTAACATACAAACAAAAAGATTTTTAAAAATGTAACAACAATACCACACTATCTTTTGTCCAACCTCAGAGCATGTGAGCAAGTGGGGAATGGGGCAGGCCAATTTTAAATAAAGTGGAGAGCAGGATTTTCTTTTATTTATTTATTTTTTTTGGCCTGAAACAGAATCTAACTTTGTTTTTGAGTGTGCATGGAGCCATTGAGCGCTGAGCGGTAATAGGTGGAGCGGCATGAGGGACTTTGAGCAGTGATGGAAGCAGACACCTTTAGGAGGGAGGAGCCACTTCACTCCGCTTCGATGTTTTGGTGGTATTGGGGAGTTGGAGGTCAGGCATGGCATTAGCTCCCTAACAAACAGCCTTTCCTGTTAGTCAGATTAGTGATGCCTCTGATTACACTGTATTTACACAATTTACAAAAAAAAAAGAACAAAACGAAAAAAGACACTCAATCAGATTTCAGACCCGACTTTTTTTTGTGCCTGACTTGCAAACATGTTTCTTCTCTAAAAGTAGACATTTTATGATGTGTTTTAGCATAACCTCCTCAGTATTTGTGCCTGAGGTGGACACTCAAGGCATTAAAAATTACCTGAATATGTAAAAAGTTCAGTGAATCACAGTGACTTTTCAAAGTACTTCTTGTCTCCCTACATGTTGAATTGACAGTCTTTGTCGAGAGGTTTTACGTCTGTCAAAGCCCAAGAATAATCTTGCAAAGAACTTCTATGGTTTTATATAAATGATTGCCATAGTGAAGTCAGTGCAGCAAAATTATAAGGTTCTTGTTCTTGCTGAAGATTGTGTTGGGTGAGAGCGTTTTAGGCAGGATGATTGAAAGTCTTGATTGAAGTGATTTGAGTAATACTGCTCCCTTTGATACAGGCACACTTTTATCTTGTGCCACTTGTGCTGAGCGTTTCTGGAGTCTAAACACAGGGTGACCATTTCTAAAAAAGAAATCAGTGGACATATATGAATCTGTTGCAAAAAAATTGATCTAAACATTGTTCTTGTGATTTTTTTTTTTGCCATCATCTTTATACTCCATTAATGATCCCATAATTTGATCTACAAACTGAGGTAATTGTTTTCCAAATCAAATACAATGCTAAAACAGCACATTGCTGATACAGCAGGCCACTTGCTACCTTGATATGACTTGTTTCTTTGACATTCTTCCAGCCTTTAAAGAAAATGAGAGCCTGGGGAGCAATAAACTGCTCTTAGCATGACCAAAAGGGAAATTAATGATCCGTTGAGGGAAATGGAAAGAACGTTGAGCGTCTCCTGCTTTGTATGCTTGATGGAGCGCCACAAATGAGATTTATTCCCATCAAGCCATTTGCTTCACTGCCTTAACTATTCACGGAAACCTATATTTGACAAACTACGTATCCTACATTCACTGCTTCATCAGTTAGCTTATACCTTTTTCAGCCGGGCGGATCATGATGGATATTCTTTGGTCAGCTGCCCATGAATTTAACCCGACTAGTAATAATAACTGTTCTATATGAAGTTGATACCAGGGACAGGTGCAGTAGCAGGTCTGAGTTCAATTTGTTCCAGCTTGTGGTCTTGACTGGGGTGATAACACAGGCCAAGAGCTAGATTGGTGTGTGTATTTAAGAGAAAACCTGATAGAAAATATTGAGAACTTATGAAATCGAAGGAACTGAACTCTATTCAGATCATGAAGTCGCTTCAAATCAATTTGTTAGTTTGGTTTTGTAAGTATATAATTTCTACCACACATTGTGACAGCCTCAGATCATTGATGAAATATTTGAGATGCTGGGTTGAGGTCTTAGGACTGAGTATAATTAAATAACAACAATACTATAGCTAAGCTAAAAAAAAAAAAGTGAAGCTTTCACAAGTTATGTCTGCTTTATTTGCATTAGACCTTGCATCAGAAACTCTTTAGATATTTTGTCTTGGAAGCACATAACACATTTTGAGTTGAAGAAATAAAGGATGCATTGATCCAATCCTTGTAGTCGGTATTGATCAGATACATATCAGCAGATCCATCAATAGCCAATTGCTGTTCTTGGTTGATAACAACAAAAATGACATCGCAATATACACAATAGGTCAGCAAGCCAGAGCTTCGATTGCATACAACAGACCAGTTTTTGAGATTTGGGCTCTACATGTTATAATGTAATTTTTGTGGATTTAGTCCCCAAACATTTACATATTTATAGTCCCCCTAAAAATGGTAAAGGTGGTTTGATCACATTTTCATTTCATTTATTTTGGTCCTCAAAATAAGAATAGCCTCTGGATTTCCCAATATCAATGCTCATGCACTAGAAAAAGATTCAAAAAGTTGGATTTCTGAGAGAAATTTTCAGGTTTAATAGTATTTTAAAAATGTAACCAAACCATCCATCCATTTTCCTAACAGTCTATCCTGCTATTCAGGGTCGTGGGTGGCTGGAGCCTATCCCAGCTGTCATTGGGCGAGAGGCGGGGTACACCCTGGATTGGTCGCCAGTCAATCGCAGGGCTGACATATAGACAAACAACCATTCATGCACACACTCACACGTACGGGCAATTTAGAGTAATCAATTAACCTAACATGGGCATGTTTTTGGACTGTGGGAGAGAGCCGGAGTACCCGGAGAGAACCCACGCATGCATGGGGTGAACATGCAAACTCCACACAGAAAGGCTAACCATGCCCGAACGGGGAATCGAACCAGTGACCTTCTTGCCGTGAGGCTGCTGCACTACCTGCTGCACCACTGTGCAGCTGTACTCATATCATAGAAAACCAAATTCAAATTTTAAAAGAAAGAAAAAAAAATTAAAAACAGTCTTCGATGTTCAAAACATATTAAGCAAGAACTTGTACAAATTCTGATATGTTATAGTTTTTGGAGCCATGGAGCAGCCTTTGATAAGAAGTACTCCAAAAAGTTTAAATATAACCTTAGGATGTGAGCTATTCCATGACTGCAGCATAAAATTACATAAATGAAGGAATAAAGTTGGGGATATATCCGCCCTTCTTTTTTTTTCTACTGGTGCTGATGTTCTTGTGTATTCTGTTCTTGTTATGGATTGTTCAGGATACTGTCAGTGGGAGAAATCCTTGAGATTCAGCTTATAACATTATTAACCAAAGATTGTTTGACTTTTATTGTGTGAAGTTAACCAATGTAAAATCATTTAATTTTGTATTTTGTGAGTCAGAGGTTTTGACCAAGTAATGGCTCATTATTTGAAAAACACTTTCAGCTGAGTAAACTGTTCTTTGTTAACGGGCACAAAGCTGCATTGCTGTAACATGTTAGTGCTGGAGTCCCACTGCTGGGTTTGTAATGAGGCTCCTGGTGAGGCTAAGGCGAAACCTTGAATTGTGGAACAGAAGACATGCTGTCTTCATCTACAATGGAGTAATTCAGTTACTCATTCCTGCTTCTAATCACACAGTGCTTTTAAAGTCCTTGAAATCACTGCTTTCTTTAGCTCAGTCAAAGGAATGCAGCTGATTGCATAACCAGTTATTATGATTTGAGCAGTCGCTTTCTTACAACCTAATGAACAACTTGCTCTGTCTCAAAGTCCCTTTTGTTTGTGTAGATGAAAATGTCTAAAAAGACAGATTAACTTGTCAGAGTCATCTGTTGGTTTTTCTATTAAACTACAAAGATGGTGCTTTCTTTCATTTGCTACCTGCTATTTGCAGCACAGTCAGCTAGGTCTTGGTTACTGTACTGGCTTGTATATAACCAATGAGCTGATATGTCTAGTTTTGTGTGAATAAGTCTTTGCTTGTTGCTCTGGCTTTAAAGTGTCATGATACTGGAATTTCAATTAAAAAATAAGAAAATAATTTCCCAGCCATTCAATCTGGAGTAAAATGAGTAAATCCCAGTATTCTGACACTGGACTTGCCCTTGTTTTTCTCGACAGGTATGCAGTATGCCTATTTTATTTATGAGTTACATTGTGAGAGGTTGCTGTGTACAGTCTATTAAGGTCATGGCTGACATAATGGTAAAACGACTGGCATGTCATACAACATTGATGTTAACATTGTACCTCGGGAATGTAAGTAATGTAGTTTCATCAGTTTATTACTGTACAAACAAATCTGATAGTAGTATGGTTCAGAAGCTGTATTAATGGTTCGCATAACGATATTTCACGCTCACCGTAACGACTGTATCAATAGTGAATGTAAATGATCACAGGAGGAAATCCTAAAATGTCTTAACCTGCCCGACACTGGCTATCAAAGCTGCCTTTGTCAGTGCCTCACAAATACATTTAAAGTGATGACTGACACACAACAATGTTTCTGTAATCGTACTATTCAGTTACATCTATTGAAGTAGTTTTAGCATTAAAATGTCTTCGTTTGGTCACTTTGTGGTCTTGTCTATCACAGACCTTCACACCAGTCTCTTTTCACTGATATGCTTGCGTATATGATAGAAAACCTACGCCTTGTTTTACTCTGAGCTCTGCCTGGCTTGTAGCTGCTGTTTCTATTATTTATCCACGACTTGGACTTCTGTACCCTGCATTATACTGCTGTTCTCTTTCTGAGAAGTTCACTGTTCATCATAAGTTGGTATCTAACAACTTAGCTACCAGCTATCTTCCATTCAGTTAATTGAAATGTATTGAAATATGAAATCTAATCCTAAAACGTTTGGATTTTTATTTTATTTTATTTTTTATTTAGAACAGTGTACATGTTGACTGTAAACAGCCCTGTATCCGTTGGGATGGCAACACATCAACTGTCACCTCTCTGTGTCTCTGTCTTACATCCACATGCTAGATTCTTGTCCTCATTTACACATCAGTAACTGTTTGATCTCCATCAGCCGTGCAATTTAAAAGTGGCAGCCTTGCATTTAGGCCAGCAACGAGGAGTCGTGAATGTTTTAAGCACAAGCAGACATACATCGTTATCCTTTCCCCTTCCTTCTAATTAGTTAATTGATAGGACATCTGTGGAACATCTACAACACATTAGTGACTCCCTGTGGATTAGCTCGGCTTCTGGTGCTATGTCAGTTCATTGTGACTTCTTTTGAACAATTACTGCACATTCTGTTTCATCTTGGCTTTTAGTTTCACGGCACAAGTTCATCATGTACAACCATGGTCCTTCCCCGTCTGTGACTGCAAAGTAAAAGATATTCTCATTAGTTTTCTCACACTTAATTGATGGAAATGCACAATATTATGCACATGCAGACAACCACTACAGCTACTGGATCCCTACGCTTCTTTTACTCTCTCATCCCACATTGTTTCATTGAATTCCTTTACTTCTGCTCTTCTTTTAATACCTGCAATGTATTTCATATAGATTTTGTCATAAGTCCCAATCAATACCTTCATGTGAGATTTGTGTTTACTGCTCCAGCTTAGCAATGAGCTAAGCAAGTGAACAAAGCAGAGCTGCAGAACAGCTGTGGTTATTGAATGAAATAGAACTTTAAGACATGAAAGTATCTAACATATCTCTTGCAAACGTCAAGCTAAAAACCTGAACATCTGGTTACTAAAATACCGTTCTCTTACTTTTCTGTCTTGTTAGTCCACCTTGCACTCCCCTCTTTCTCTCTATGCTGCCAGGACAGTACTGCACGAACCAAAGCCAAAATGTGATAGCAGGAAATGCATTCTGGGACACTCTGACACCCCAATTACCTGCTGGCACTGGCAGGGTTAGCTCCTTGTAGTGTCCTTGGGTTGTGACATTTTCCCTCTCAGCTCCCCCTCAGATTTACTGGAATGAGCGGGGTTGCTGAGCAGGGCACTTTATAAATACATCTCCTCTCGATTACTGCGACCAGCGGCCCTGGGCAGCTGAGTGTTGCTGGGATGGCTTCATCCCTTGAGATCCCATGCTGTAGATCAAGGTCCCAAATGGCTGTCCTAACTCTGCTATCAATCCCTGTTATTGCCTACCACTGACGCTTGTGTTCAGGACACACACAGTGTGCTGCCATCTAATCAGTCTGCAGGACATCATTGTATGGCAAACACTAAACAATAGCTCTTGTGACACTGGCTACAAGTTGTGCACTGACAGGAGAATGTCATAATTAACCCTTGTTAGATGTACTGTTTACATCTATTTAGGACTGCTCAATGTTGGGGAAAAAGTCATATCACAACATTTTTTGTTGCCTGCGATATACATTGCGATGTTTCTTTTGAAGTTTACTGCTTTTCTTTACTCTCCCTGAAATGATAATAACAGATGTGCACCTAATTGCTCCTGTCTTTCTCCGCCTCTGTGAAAGCCATTTGAGATGGCCAAGATGCTCAATCATGTTGATATCCATCAATTATTGATCTATTTTATGTCCTGCAAGTGACTCTTTTCACATCAGATCAGGCCTTTTAAACAAACGCACTCCTGCAGAGGTCCTATCATTTAAGTTTGTCTCCACATTCAAATAATATTAGAGATCCACAGCTGGAGCATACACCTATATGCTGACCAGCTGTGCAGTGGCGCCACAGAGTTTTTCCTCCTCCTGCATTTTAGATTTTGATAATCTTTTTCCAGATGTATGAATCAATGAAAAGTAATGTTTAGAAGCATTTTTAGAGCTAGCACAATGCATTTTATGAAGATGGTCTGCCTTGGAAATAGAAAAAGGGAGATTTCTGCAGGAAGCAAAACAAACTTTCAGCCATCATTTTGACACTTAACTACAACTTTTTCAAGTTTTTTGTAGCTCATAAAATCATAAGGCATGTGAAGAGGACATGAAATAAGCAATAAAAAGAGTTATCAGATCACCATGCAACAAACCTAGAACCTGTTCTGATTCAAGCCAAAGTTGAATTCACAGATCTGGAAGCTGCTGCCTTTAACCCTGCAAGTGTTAAATAAAGCACCTTTTGTGATATGAACAATAAGCAAACCGTCAGACAGCAGCTCGCGGCTGTTTTGCTGCCACTCTATTTTTGCTGGAGTGCACTGCAGAAACGTGTCAATCTTTGCAAAGCAGGTTGTCCCAAACAAGAAAACAGACACAAAAAACAAACTGTGCATTCGATTATTTCAAAATAAAACACTGTGCTTTCGCTCCCAATCTTAAATTATCTCCTTGTGAATCAAAATATCGTCACTTTCGATGGCACAGGGCTAGAAGTCATCAGCAGGTCAGTGAGACACAGAAGTAATCTGACACCATGGACGAGGAAAAGTTTATTTTGAAGGTGGAAAATTTCATAGGATTCAATATGAGGTACGAGGACTCCAGCAGAAAAGAGGAGGTATGGAATTGAATTTCTGAAGTTCGGGGAGTGCCAATATGTTATTATTCCCGTGGGAACGTGCATTTCTCCTGTGATTTTATGATCTGGTATACGGCTGCTACAAAGTGCGCTGCATGGCGCTCCAGAGACGCTTCCAGTGTAAGTTGGTGCGCACCAAATGTCATGGTGCTATCGTTCCACAGTGCGCACACTCTATGTAAATTGGGAGTGACCCTGATAACAGCAGGTGAGATGACAGTGCAGAGAAGATGCTCTGACTGTGCTAGTTGTTGTTTATGTGCTAACATAAACAACTGGATACTCATTTAGATTTATCAGTAATGTGACTGGGTGTAGACAGCCTACAAAAATTCAACTGACAGTCTCAAATGTACTATATAACCTTGCAATATGAATGTTGTGCAGGTGTGATGACAATACTGAAATGATATATTGTGCAGCCCTACAATGAATCTATATAAAAGCAGATGTAAGAACACACTATTGAATTCTTCTATTCTTCTTAAGTTTGAAGGATCTATAATTGTAAACATTTCAAATGCAATACAATACAACAGAATTTAAAGAGCCGAGCTCCAATTAGTCAGTGCGCGAATCCTGTGTGGATGCACAAAGGCCTAAGTCTGGGAGGATTTTAAGGGCAGAATCCAAAGTCGACCTTGCACCTCATTCAGTTTACTTCCAGACTTTTTTTTTTTTTTATATTTGTGTTGAAATTTGTTCAAGCTCCAGGGACACTGGGAGTTTCTCTGCTGATAATTGCTCTTGTAAACACAAGTTTTGCTGCTACTGCACCTATGCATTATTTACTCTGCTAACTCCCAGCAATAGAATGTTAAACACTGGTTTAGTCTGCTCTGGCCTCCAGGCTTTTCACATTCGCAACGGGAAAAGGTGCAATCTGTCAGCATTACTGGGCTGCTTTCAAACTACAGACATGAAAGGAAAGAGGCTGAAAAATGCAAAGCAAATGAAAAAAATCCTGTCTGTGAAAGGTTACTTAAATGTCAGATGAATTTGTTAAGAATTTCACACAGTCACATAAATACTTCTCACACCATAAGCAAATAAATAAGAAAATATTACGGCAGATAGTTTTCTATTTTCATACATTTCTTTTTGCTGAAATAGTGTCAGGTATCAGTGGCACAAGCATCAAAGAAAACTATTTTTCTTTGACTGTTGCTTGACTTGTTTATCAGGGAACTCATCACAGCACTCTTGAATTTGCCCATGATGCGACCTAAATAAGGAAGAAAGTACCAAGAATTTTCAGTTTAGAAGGTTTATAATCTAAGGCCAAAAGAAGGCGTTGCAGTGCTGTAAGACAACAGGCTCAAGGAACCTTTTGCTTGTGAACCTCAGTACTCTTTGGAACCAGGGTACAATTTTAGTTCCAGGGTAGCTAATCTCTTTTTTGAAAAGCCCCTCCTCAGAGGGCTGTATTTTCTTAATTTTTGGAAGGAATGCTGAATGTTTCTGATTGGTGGAGACCCACATCATTTCTGTGTCATCTGCCTTTCACAATAACATGACACTGACTTGATTTAATAACTTCAAGATAGTTGTCTTTGTTGAGCCTGTTGATGAGAACCTATTTTTGGAAGCCCCTGGTGTTGTGGTTCAAGGACTGACCCAACAAATTGTCTCATCTGGTGGATACTTACTTTTTAACTGCTGTAGAAATATGGAAGGATTCCATGGGAATATCTCCCAGGTTGCTTTTTTATTTATATTTTTGTCAAAATACCAAGTACTTAATGATAATCTAAATATGCTCGTGAGGGAAGTGACCAATAAATTCTGGTGAGAGGGGTTGTTCTTTCAACTGTACCACCTATTGGTCTGTGCCATGACTTTTAAAATCTATTCTCCTCTTGCTTAAAGTTGAGCTTTGAGGCATTTTGAATATGCTGTGCTGCTGGAGCTAGTCTCTATCCAAGTGCTAATTCATCAAATCCATCTGAATTAAATGAAGAACACTCAAGGACAGTACAAGCTGAATGTCCTCAAGGTCAACAGGCAGGCTTACTGTAGTGTCCCATATGACAAAGCTGCAAAGTGTTCCTGGAACTTTTGGTTGGAAAGTACCATAAAACGGGTATTGTTAGTTATGTCCTGTATGTCCTTGATCATTTAACAATTCAAATATTGTCTTTTTTAAGGTATTATGCACATATATTTTTGGTGGTGGGCCAATATGTTAAAAAAATGTAAAAGCCTTTGGTAAGTTCTCATTTGGCTGTCATTCTTTGACCACTTATAGCTCTCCTTCTTATTTCTTCTGTAAAATTGTATGCTTGGGGTGGAGTGCTTTCCCAGCCTTAGCACAGCTCGTAATAATAGTTCATCATATTTATTTTGCTGTGTATTTATGCTTTGCTGAGCATTCAGTGTTTTGATGAAGTCATCAGGTTTCTGTTTGTGTTGTTTTTCAGAATCTGAGACTCAAATAGAAAATAGCTTTCACATTTCAAAATCAGCCCAAATGAGCTCATTAAGTTAAATGAGTCATGTTGAATATCAAGGAGGGAAAAAACAAAGCTGGAAAAGGTTGGTATCCATCATTAGTTTTGAATGTTCATAACTCTGAATGCTTTCATTTCCCTCACAATAACCCAAAATAACTCTGATCTATAAAAACCATGGTGGCAGATGGCAACATATTTTCTTTGTTAGAAGAAACTGTACAAGCACAAAGGACATATTATTACCATACAATGCGACTCAAATCCCTAATGACTGTGCTAGCCCCAGTATGAATTTATCTCCCACCTTCATGTGCTGTAACCTGAATTTGATCCCAAGTTGGCTCCACCTTAAAAGGGAGACATGTTGTTGACATGTTGACTGTAAAATTAGGTCAGCTTTCAGTTGTGCTCATATTTACATACCCTGGCAGAATTTATGATTTCTTAGCTTTCTTTTGCTTGGTCCTATTTTAGTAAAAGAGACCAGAAGAATGCCGTGTGCAACGCTGTCACCTCATGTAAAGGTGCAAGTACCTCAGACATGCTGAAGCACTTGTCGACTCAGCATGGAATAAAAGCTCCAGGAATGTGGTGTTTATGAATAATAGGGCAGTACAAATATTTACTTTTTTCATGCATTGTAGATAATGGTGATGATAACACAGATATTGCTCAGGCAGCAGTCGCCTCAACTTCATCTTCAAGGAAAGTTACTCCTGTCATGCTTGTTGCTCAGAAGCAAAGTGGAATGAGGGCAATGAATCTCATCGAGAAATGTCCCAAGTTAGAGGTGAAAGGGTTACATCCCTTCTCTAGATTTTCAAAAGGTGGTTTAGACGTTGATGTAAGTCAGTCTATAAGACTACGGGTCAAAGGAAAACAACATGGCTGCTGGAAAACAACATGGCTGCTTAAATGGCATGTTGTTCATCTGTACGTAATAAAAAGTCTGTTTTTGTTCTCTTAAAGTGGTCTGTGTTGTAAGTCGAGGCTTCATTTGACCTCGACAGCATATTCCCCTCACATTATCTAATAAAAAGTGTGTGATAAAACCTGAAAATGAAGTCGGACGTGGAAGAATTAATGCCAAGGCAGCTGCCTGTTGAGTTTGAAGGCAGCACAGATCAGCTGGACCTGAACGGACCACCCAGAAACCCCAGAGAATACCTACGACAAGTTCAGCTGGAGGCATCACTGTGTCCAGAGGTGGTGGTTGCACAGATCGACCCCAAGAAACTGAAGAAGAAACAAACAGTCAATGCCTCTGTGGCAGGTTGCCATGCAGCCCCAGCAGGTTTCTCCCCCAGTCTCAACTGGCAGCAGCAACAAGTTGGTAACTTCTCAGACGTCAGACAGAGCATTGCAAAGAACAGGAAACACTGGAGCAGCCAGAGTCTGGATGACAACGTGATGATGCCAAAGCTCACTGATGACGAGGGTTGGAAGAGATTTTGTTTAGGAGAGAAGATTTATCTGAGTACTCCACCGGGTGACACAGATGCTGAACCAGAACTAGGACTGGACTACAGCAAGATTGGCTTTCCCCCCTTCCTCACCATCGTCAGCAGACTGAATCAGTCCACAGTGCTGATGGTGTTGGAAATCCTCATCAGTTGGTTTGAAGAACATGAGTTTACTACTCAGCTGGGTCGCTGGCTCTATGCTCTGTTGGCCTGCCTGGAGAAGCCTCTGCTGCCTGAAGCTCACTCCTGCATCAGACAGCTGGCCAGGAGATGTGCTCAGCTCCGCAGTGCTCTGGAGAGTGAGGATGATGAGAAACTGCCTCCCCTCAATCTACTCATCTGTCTTGTTGCCAGATACTTTGAGCAGAACGACCTCGCAGACCAGCCAGAGTAAACACTGTGTCCAGTGTTGTGACCTTACAAACAAAATATGAGGAATTTTTTCTTCTTACTGACTGGATCATCTGCAGTCAAAGGACAACAAGCTTTGGGGAGTGTTTACCCACCAAGTGGAGAGGAATGAACATTTTCTAAGAAGCAGAAACAGCAGCTTAAAGGACCTAAAGGGTTTTCTGCATGTGCAGTAACTATGATGGAGATGTGTTTATGGGGACTGGATTGTGACCTTTTATTTCTAAGAACTGGGTTGAACTTTGGTGTTCAGCTGATAAAACAAGGAAGCAGTGTGATCTTGTTATTTTGTCTATTAAACTGTTGTGATTTCTAGAAAAAAAAAAAAAAAAAAAAAAAAGACTACGGGTCAAAGCAGATGTACGTCAGTACGAAGCAAAATATTTCAAGTTTGTTTATGGTTCATTTAAGCCCATACTGTATTTATATGAAGAGCTATAAAAAGTAACATCACAAGGTTTTTTTCTGGCTGTTGATATTATTTGTTTTTGAACTTGCACTAACCATTGTAGTGTTTTGACAAGGGCAAAAAATCCCCAATATAAATCTCTATTTAGAGAAACTCGAACAAACCGCTTGATCCCTGCCTGATACCTGGTGAAAAGACAGACCTTGTTCCTGGATCTGAAAGATGTTTGCTTTATCCAGCTAGTAGCAGTTGCACAAATTGAACCCAGTCCTACTGTGGTCCTGAACCAGGACCCAGGTCAGGAAATTCAGCAAATGGCTTTTCATTTTTGACTACATAGTATAAATAATAAGATTTTATTTTATAAATAAAACAATGAAGAAAAAAGTTGTAGAAAAATAAAACATGTCCTCCATTTGCTTCTAAAACCTGTGTCTATCTCACTATTGACATGTCTCTCATCTAAAACAGCTATGGGTTGCTCTGTTGCCTTCTGCCTCTTCATACAAAACTTATTACGAGACACTTCTCTCATGGGGATGTGTCATTGCCTGCTCTCTGACCCACAAAGAGTAGAGAATCTCTACAATAAACCGAGAAGAAACAATATCAGTCTATTCCATATCATGTTTAAATAAGTTAGTTATCAGCACCAACCCAGTAAAAGGACTTTNCTGAATTTGATCCCAAGTTGGCTCCACCTTAAAAGGGAGACATGTTGTTGACATGTTGACTGTAAAATTAGGTCAGCTTTCAGTTGTGCTCATATTTACATACCCTGGCAGAATTTATGATTTCTTAGCTTTCTTTTGCTTGGTCCTATTTTAGTAAAAGAGACCAGAAGAATGCCGTGTGCAACGCTGTCACCTCATGTAAAGGTGCAAGTACCTCAGACATGCTGAAGCACTTGTCGACTCAGCATGGAATAAAAGCTCCAGGAATGTGGTGTTTATGAATAATAGGGCAGAGCTGCGTACAAATATTTACTTTTTTCATGCATTGTAGATAATGGTGATGATAACACAGATATTGCTCAGGCAGCAGTCGCCTCAACTTCATCTTCAAGGAAAGTTACTCCTGTCATGCTTGTTGCTCAGAAGCAAAGTGGAATGAGGGCAATGAATCTCATCGAGAAATGTCCCAAGTTAGAGGTGAAAGGGTTACATCCCTTCTCTAGATTTTCGAAAGGTGGTTTAGACGTTGATGTAAGTCAGTCTATAAGACTACGGGTCAAAGCAGATGTACGTCAGTACGAAGCAAAATATTTCAAGTTTGTTTATGGTTCATTTAAGCCCATACTGTATTTATATGAGGAGCTATAAAAAGTAACATCACAAGGTTTTTTTCTGGCTGTTGATATTATTTGTTTTTGAACTTGCACTAACCATTGTAGTGTTTTGACAAGGGCAAAAAATCCCCAATATAAATCTCTATTTAGAGAAACTCGAACAAACCGCTTGATCCCTGCCTGATACCTGGTGAAAAGACAGACCTTGTTCCTGGATCTGAAAGATGTTTGCTTCATCCAGCTAGTAGCAGTTGCACAAATTGAACCCAGTCCTACTGTGGTCCTGAACCAGGACCCAGGTCAGGAAATTCAGCAAATGGCTTTTCATTTTTGACTACATAGTATAAATAATAAGATTTTATTTTATAAATAAAACAATGAAAAAAAAAGTTGTAGAAAAATAAAACATGTCCTCCATTTGCTTCTAAAACCTGTGTCTATCTCACTATTGACATGTCTCTCATCTAAAACAGCTATGGGTTGCTCTGTTGCCTTCTGCCTCTTCATACAAAACTTATTACGAGACACTTCTCTCATGGGGATGTGTCATTGCCTGCTCTCTGACCCACAAAGAGTAGAGAATCTCTACAATAAACCGAGAAGAAACAATATCAGTCTATTCCATATCATGTTTAAATAAGTTAGTTATCAGCACCAACCCAGTAAAAGGACTTTAATGTATTCCAACCAACTCCAGCAGTCACTCAACTCACCAGTGCTTCAGAAAATTCCTTGCCCTCTTGTTTTCATCTTTTCTGTCATTCTCCCTCAACTGTTCAGCTGATTTTCTATTGTTTACATTTTCAGGGACCTTGCTCAGCTTTTGACTGGCAACATTTCTTTGGTCACTGGCACACACAGGAAACTGAACGGGGAAAAGCCTTCACCGCGATTCATGTTCAGTATATAATCTGACTTTTTTAGGGCACTGGCAGGAAAGGGAAGAGACAGCAATGTCGTTCATCCATTCACATTTAACACCTGAAACACACCAGATATGTCTGCAGTCTAGCTCTGCTCCATTGCATGTCAACTCACACCGCTGCGTGTTCAGTCCAGCAAGCAGGGTAACTGACAGACAGCTGGTGTCACAAGCCAGTGAGTTCTCATGCTTCCCACTCCATTGATAAGTCTCTCTTCATTCATGTCGTGATGTAAAACCTTCAACTTTAAAATTTCAATTAGTTCATCATGATAATTTATCAAAGGACCATATCCATGTATTCACTTTCATAAATGTACGCCATCTACCTGGAGTCTACTAATTCATATCCCCTATGCAGACTCTTTACACTCAGATCCACAAAAGTTCATTGTGTAATCGAACTGCAGCTTCTGGATCTGGTTGGCGGCAATGCTTTTCTTCCTAATCATATCAAAATCATTTGCTTTGAGAAAATGTTTGCAAGTTTTAAAGTGGATAAGCCTTAAGGGATGTTTGTTGAAAAAAAAAAAATCCTCATTTCAAGAGAAGAAGTGAAACAACTGAAGTTGATGGTGAGTCTCTGGATGTTTAGTGAGCATGCACTGTGCTGCACCATCAGGGTGATGGATAGGTTGGATGATGGACTCTTCACAACTTTCACAAAGTTAAAGCACACAGTACAGAGAAACTTTACACTCATAAAAACTAACGGATATGTTGAGGTCCTAACTTAAGGTCATTAAACTGTGGGCGGATATTTTAGCTAGAAGAGCATCATCCTCATAGAAAGGCCAACACAGACTGAGCTGATGCAGGATATTAGCAAACTTTAGTTGAGCATGGAGGGAGCAGAGCATGTACCCTCTTTACAAATAAAGCCTCTGTGTTGTGGTAAAGTTCCTCCTGGATTCATAAGTTATACTGAGAAGACTCAATGATTAATATTCTTTGCAATATGCAGCAAAAACACTGTGTGCTGGTCTTTGCAGGTCAGGTCATATGGTATGCTGTTTTTATTTTCTTATTTACAAAAGGTCAGATATTATGTCTGATGTGAATATACTTCAACTGTTAATGTTATGTTACCGGTTTATGTCAGACTGAAAATACTAATAAGACATGAGATGCAGCAGTGTTACCACAGCTCATAGTTTTAGGTAGAAAGTAACCTTGCTTCCCTTCAAGGGAGCACTTAGTCTGTCACCTAATGTGCTTGTAATATCTTTAAGCAACAAAGTGCCAGTATGTTAAACAGCCCTCCTTACACCAGAGAAGTGTCCAAAGTTTTTCCATTACCCTTTACGAAGAAAAACTACTATTCAGAGGGGATGAGAAAGGAGCCATTACTGCAATTTCAACGAGCCCGGCAGTGATACACTGTTTTTTGTCTTTGGACCTGCGCTTTGGCAGTTTAGGTTGTCAAATAGTCTCTCTATTTGTAAATGGAGCAGTAATCGAGTTTCTTTTGTTCTCTTGCTCACAAAGAAACCACCTTAACTGTTACATGCATTTTGAAAGTTAAATGAACTTTGCTGACCTGTTATTAATTAGACATAAGCCCGTATGTGAAATACACAAGAAGATAGAAAAACAACTCTTTTTAAAGCAGGATCAGTGCAGCTACTTTTTTAATTAAAGCTAAAGGTCAACCCATTTTACTGCTATAAACTGGGCTCAGGAAATGGAAAAGGGCCTAAGCACTGACGTCAGGGAGAGAAAATAAGGTGAAAAGTCAATATTTTTCTAAAACATAAAACTTACTTTTCAGTGGTAGGAAAGAAAATACACAGTAATCTTATCGAAACTGAGAAGTTAGCACAGTGGTAACAGCACCTGTGAGCAATAATTCACCACTGTCTTATCTGTTCATCTGACAACAAACACATTAAGAAAAGCTCTTAATCACAGTTATCCACATGTGTGACTTCATGAATCTTTCTAAAAGCCTCCTTTGTACACAAAAGTAATCAAGGTGGACACATTGTTTTCCTTTGCCACAGTGCACTCACTCAACCCTGACTTATGGACATCACCATGTGTGCTGTTGGACAGTATGTGGGATGAGCTTCCTAAACTATGTCTTCGTCTTCACGGCAGGATAAAAGAAAAACAGAGGAACAGTGTTGTAAATAACAGACATTGAGACAGTGTAAGGTCTTCATATGGAGCCCATGTGAAATTAAGAGGAAAAGAAATAGAAAAGAGAAAACGACTGGCTAATGCATTGATGCTGTCCATGGAGGTTTACTTTCTGCCTCTATAGGCTTCTCACAAACAGCACCTCTGCAGGCAAACAGCAAATGGAGAGATGAGCCAGAGCATGAGACGCTTACTGACCGACACACAGGGAGAGTAAGCTGCATGTGTGATTTTTCCAGCTGCAGAAATACACACAGTAACCCAGGGTGCATCAATACAGTGATCCCATGGTTAATGCATACCTTAATTCTTTGGTCACAGTTTGACTTTGGTTCACTTCTGACAGAGAGTCTCTTTTGGTATTCCAAGCTCAGCTTTTTGACTGAATTTGAATCGAGTTTGAGATCTAAACCCACATAAGGCACCATCAGATCAAGCTTACTGAAAGGATGACTCTTTTCAGCTCTTAACACCACCTGAGACTATATAATGGTTCTCACCAGTTCACCTCTTTGAGCAAGTTAGCATGTTGGTCTTGTCAAGTTGGATGCTGACACATGACAATTGTGAAATTTATCTCATTGTTTATGGCATTGGTCATGGGAGTGGTCAGCTATTTCATTAACATAAAAAAATGTGACGTTTTAATATGTGCGTTGATTTTTTTTTTTTTTTTTTTTTGCTTTTGTGCCTTTAATTGGATATGGGAGAGGGGACAGTGGATAGTGTAGGAAACGGGTAAGAGTGGGGAGTGACGTGGGAAGGTGGCCACAGGCTGGATTCCACAGCTGCCCATGCAAGGGCGAACCTCATGGAGCGAGACCCTAAAACAGAAAAACAGATGTTTTTTCTCATTGACAAACTTTGCTGGCTGGCACGGTGTTGTCATGGGGACATCTGCATACTGTAAATCAATCCAATCCCGTCCAATAAGACTGAGAAATTGCATTAAGAAGAAACAATTTTTTTTTTTTTTTGGCGCTGATAATCTCATTTGAAATCGTGGATCACCGTCAGGCATATATTGAGAAGTGAGACTTTTTCAGGTTGCTTTGAAGGTCCTGAAAGGGACTTGGCAATATTAGATTGAATGTTATTTTAGAACAATTTAAATTCCAGTATAATACCTTGATCATTGACTGTATATAGAATGGACAGCCTGGCTCCGCCTGTCAACGTTCTACGATTTTGAAGCCAAAAATCCCTGTTTCTCTAGCCGCCATTGTGCAGCCAGAGTCTGCGCAGTAGAGAATCCCGGTGGAGCCAAGTAAAAAAGAGAAATAAAAATATCTATTTCTTCTTCTTTAGAAGGTTTAGTCTCCTTTTGGCTCTCTTTCCCAAAGTTTCTTAAATCCCAGATAAAAACTACTCACGAACGGCAGCTGTCTACTATCGTAAAACGAAACTTATAACACGGTTTTTAACATCCAGTAAGTAATGTAAAACCAACTTCTCAGTAAAAAAAACACCTGAACACAATGCAGCCAAATGACATCGTCACACCACCTTAGCGTATGGAGGAGAGAAACGTTTCGAGGTATCGTAATTTTTTTTAAGTTTTCCCGGCTCATATTTGGAATGCATGGGGGGCGCGGGGGCTATGACCTATTCTGCAGCCAGACACCAGGGGTCGGGGCATCTGCTGAAAGCTTCAGTTTGAGCCGAATGTTGTTACGTCCACTCATTATACAGTCTATTAATTATTCAGTCTATTTTTTTAAGCCTTAACCAATAAGTTTTAAGCAATATTTTGGCATTGGTGTCTGCTGAAATCAACACTGATCTGACTTGATACCATTAATTTTACAATCTCTGTTCCCCACTTAGAGGATGAGACAGAATGATAATTTGACAACTTTGGGATTTTCTATCTTGAGTGTGTATCGCGCAGATACCTGATGCCAGGATTAGAGCATTCCTTCTTCCTTCCTTCTCATATTCTTTCTTTTAAGTCTCAATAGTTGGACAGAGATGATTGAATCATAGAACAAGTTTCTGGGTCTAGACACAGCACCAGCTGGTGTTGAATTAGAGTATTCAAGACACAGATGAATGTATTTGTAGAATTATCAGATATTTAAGCAGGTTCGTTACTTGCATGGCTTGTAATGTAAATGCCAAATGCTAAAATTTATTTCCTGCTGTATGTAAAGGAAATTGACAAAAACAGGCTGTGGTATTCAGGTAAAATATCAGGTTGGAAAGATTCTCTGTTCATCTAAATTACCAAAAATAACTGGCAGATGATAAGAGGTTGTTGAATGTCTATTTTCTGCAAAGCAGATGTGGCATCAGCAATGTGTTTCTGGCCATTTTCACTGCTTTGAAAAATAAACCTGCTCTGTAGAAAACTGGATGTCACCAACAAACACAGCAAAACAGTTCATGTTTGATTAAATTGAGCTGTCACAGGAACCCGATGGCTGCTCTCATTTTGTCCCAAGTTATTTATTCATCTTCTTATTCATCTACTTATTTACTTATTTATTTATGGTAGTCAAAAAGTGTTCTTCGTCCAATTCATAAAGCATAAAAATTGGCAAACCCTTAAATATGGTTTATCCAATTTGATCTGAATAAGTGGAAGGAGGAAAATGCAGCAGTGAGTGAGCTGCACCTACAACTCAAGAAAAAGGACAAAATATGAAGCTAATTAGAAGATGAATGGTGAACGATGTGTTAATATGTAAAATACTGGCAAAGTTAAGTATTTCAAAAATCTCATATGAACTCATTCCACCAGAAACTAACGCCAATGACTCATTTCCCTATTTTAAGAACTGTTCTGGAAGTCAAGTTAACATTTTTCCTCCGCAATGTCTTTATTTTTTCTATTCTTTGATCATGGGACTGGTCTCAGCATGTTTTTCTTTTTCCAAACCTGCCAGTCTGTGATTATCTTCTCCTTTCAGAACATCTCTTGGACCATCCACATGATTTATTGCTCTGTACTGTTGCAGCAGCAGAGCTTTATTTTCATTCTTAGAGGAATACTCGTGTGGCGTGTGCTGTAGAAAGTCATTTTTAACAGATTTTTTTCCACTGTTGATCTTTTTTTCTCCAGGGATAAGTGATGAAAAGTCTGGTAGTAACAGCTATGTGTATTTTTTCCAAAGAGAAGCAAGTCAAGAAGATTACAAGTCAGCCTATACAGACTCCAAAAAGCAGTGGAAAAATAGCTGCTGTTGGTTTAATGGGTTGTATCAAATGAATTCAAAAAAAGGAGACAAAAACTGAAACATTAAGTCAAAAAGTTATGATATAAAAATTGAGAATTCCAGGCACATGACATAAAAAGCCAAATCAGTAAATTGGTGGCGGAGCTACAGTTTTTTTTTTCTTTATCCTAACCCCTCCAAATTGGTATAAATGAGAATATAGTGGGTCAGCAGTCAAGTCCATGTTTGAGGAAAGTGTAACCTTCTTTGAAATGGGACATTTTTCATTAATTTCATTTCACATCTATCACAAATGGAGTGTTATTGATTTTCCTGGGCTCTGCTGAGGCCGCTTTATACTGACTACTGTTGCTCACTCTGTGCCAGCACATTGAGATTGACAGAAGCTTTATGTAGCCAGGCAACCAACTAGGGACCAGAATAAATCTGACAGTAGGATATTAGTCATTTTATTGCCCAAAAAGAGAGGCAGAAAATAGAGAAAATGGAACTGAAAGATCCCAGTAAAGTGCTGTAAACCACTAAGCTTGTTAAAGTTGTGACAGCTCACCTGGCGAGTGCCAGAGGCCCCAAATCTATTCAACGAGATGAACAGGAACACTTCAAGTTGTTTGTCTTTTACAGAGAATCCATTAAAAAGTTCCCTCTCCTCTGGTTTACAGTGCATTCAACTTGTACCCAATAAATCATGCTCCTGTCTTGGATTTCTTCCTGCTGTGTCTCACATACATTCTGCATGGTGTGTCTAGTACAGAGCAATCTTATATTGCTCAGGATGCTGATAGTAACATCAATCCAAAAACAACTTAAAAAGTCCCTGATTAGTGCTGTCAGACATCCTGAGTGACGAGGACATCTGAGGATCCACACTCCTCCTGCAAGGACAAACAGTACAAAGGTGTAGAGAAATGAAAGAGAGTTAAACTTAGGCAGGAAGAGAGGGACTCTTCTTTGACTCAGACACCAGTCACAACTGTTTGTTTTTGTAATATCAAAATTATTTATCTTTATTTGGATACATCTACGTTCATCAGTGGGGTATAAATAATGCTTAAAAGCTTTATGTTTAATTATTCAAAGTTATTCACAATCCTAATAACAAGAAAGGGTTCAACAAAGTTAAGACAAATCAACTTAACTAAGTGAAGCTAGAGCCACTCGCAAGATATGTATGATTTTGAAAATATCTTACGGTAAAAATTAAAGCAAGGTATATGGGAAGAATGAGTGCGATTGGCAGGTTAAGGATGCTGGCAGTCAAGTCTTCCAGTAATTTTATAAGCTTGGTGTGAAATTTTTGGACTGACTTCTTACAGGCCTGCGACAGCCAAAAGAAATCATTTCCTGTCTTATTTATTAGACTCATTTCTTGCTGTTGAGATTTGTAAAAAAAAATCAAAAATCATAGCCAAAATGGTTGTTTGATCAATATCCTGACTAAATTTTAAGAGCTTCCCAGTTCATCTGAAGCAAACCCGGAGAGAGCAGTTACACAGAGCAGTGACTTAGAAAGCAGCAGAAAGGAAGAGCTGCGTCCTCTGTCTCGCCCTTGAGAACAAAACCCACACAATCTTCAAGAGCAGGTGTGACGTGGCCCTTTTTGCATAATCCCAAAACATCCCTGCCTCACAAAGTAGCATGACCTGCAGAGAGCTGGGCCAGAGCAGTGGTTATCAGCCAAACTGTGCAGGTAAAGTAAACACCCAGAAACTCCTGTAACCCCTAAAGCTATGTATGTCCTTTTCAAGAAATCAGGATAAATATATCTCAAGAGAACAGTGTTGCTCTATATTGCTGCTAGTGCAAAAGGTAAAAAAAAATATATCACATTAAAGTTATTCTTTTTATAAAGTGTCATGAACAACCTTGGAAATCTTGAGAAAAGTAGATGAAATTTTGACAATATTAAACTTCACTTATCATGTACTTTTTACATTACAGATTACATTCAAAAAGACAAACAACAGTCACAGGTATCTGAGACTGTGTAATGAAATGTTTATATACATTGCCTGGTCAAAATAAATAAGTAAATGAAAATCACCACCAAAAAGAAGGTTGCATACTCTAATATTTTGTTGGACAGATTTAAGCTTCTATTACAGCACAAATTCACTGTGGCATTGTTTTGAAAAGCTCCTCCAATGTCACAAGATTTATTTCCTGTCAGTGTTTTATGAATTTTTCAACAAAAATTTGTTTTGCTGATGGGAGAGTCTGACCACTGCACAAAGCCTTCTCCAGCACATCCCAAAGATTCTCAATGGGGTTAAGGTCTGGACTCTGTGGTGGCCAAAGATGCTTCATGCTCCCTGAACCACTCTTTCACAATTTGAGCCCAATGAATCCTGGCATTGTCATGATGGAATAATCTGGTCATTCAGTATATTCAGGTAGTAAGCTGACCTCATTCTTTGAGCACATAATGTTGCTGAACCTAGACCTGAGCAACTTCAGCAACCCCAGATCATAGCACTGCCCTGGCTTGTGCAGTAGGCACTAGGCATAATGGGTGCATCACTTCACCTGCCTCTCTTCTTACCCTGATGCACCCAAGACGATGGTTCCTCACCATACTTCCAGTTTTTAATTATGTGTTTTTACGGTTCTTAACCCAAAATTGCTAGTTTCTGCAATCTCCTCAGATGTTTTTTCTGCCTGATGCATGCCAACGTTTTGACCTTAAACAGACTAGCATCTTTTTCACAGGATGCGTCTTTTGCTGCGGTTGTTTAAGAAAATGATAAGTTAGTCGTTGCATCAGCTGGGGTTAAATAACATGTTGCCACCTGAAAGATAATCACTCATGCAGTAATTAAAAAATAGAAATTGTAGTGAATGACAAAATATGTGAAGCAATTAATTGAAAACAACAATTATACTGAAACAGTTTTATCATTAGGTGAAAAATATTAGACCTTCTTTTTAAAATCTTTTTTTCCCATTTTGAAACCCCCTCTAGGACATATTTAATATCAAGCAGAGTGAAAAATAAGTTGGTGCAATTTTTCAACTTGTATTGAAATTTTGATCAGGAGTCTTTATCTAAATGTGTGTGTGTCAGTGCATACATAACAGGGTTAGAGCAAAGTAAACTCTATTGCACTGAGGCTTCTCTACTCTGTAATTTTATATTTATAAGAAAAGTCACCCTGCGGACTGTATTGAACCCTCTGGCAGGTCAGTTTTGGTCCTGTTGGCCGTATGTTTGACACCTGTGCTTGGGCAGCTTTAGCCTTAGGGACAGTTCATGAGTGGACTACAGAGGGTCTGATAAGTTTACTTTTTAACTCCACACTCACAGGCATTGGATTATATCTTTTAAAGATAGCTCCCGAGGATGGTTGAGAGTTGAGGAAAAAATGGCAGAAATTTTAATGGTGAGTTTTATTCCCCCATCACCAAAAGAAAACAAATCCTTCTGTGTTTCTTCACTAAGGGGCATCAATGGGATAACTGTCCTGACTTATGTGATGCTATTATTACTTTACTGATTTGCCAAATAAAACTTTAACTGAAGTTTCTTTAAAAAGATAAACTGCAAATTTTATCCAATGTGTCACTTCTTCATAACCCTTCGCACTGACACTCGTGACACACTAAGCATCATGAGTTTGGAAGTTAACTAGCAGAAAAGCCCACAGCAACAAAATAGCCACAGAAGAAAAAACAGAATAAAAGAACAATAAAAGGAAGTTAAGAGATACACTGGCCTCTTTAAAAAGCAAATGAAGGAAATAAAAAGCTTATACAGCTCTTAATGTTGAGGTGAAAAAAAGTAGAGGATTACATACCCAAGTACATGAGAACCACGGGGGCTTACATGACAACAAATTTCCATTTTTAGATTTTAATTTTTAAGAATTGTGATGGCAAATATAATTGCAGCTGTTACAGATACAGCAGGCTAACACTTAAACAAGGTTATGTTTTAAAATCTGGGCAAAATTTATGAACAGGTTTATTATCATTCATGTTCATTCATTTATAGCAGCATAACTGCATAACTTGTTTCAAAACCTGCTTTGAGGCTCTCAGAGAAACTATCTTACAAATTGGCTTCTTTAGCCTTTTACATGCTAGAGCTGTGTTTTTCTGCATTTTCAGTTGATGCTTAATGCTTAAATTTATGCTCAAAATATGTACTGAGCACATTTTGTGGTCATTGTTTTGTGTCATGAGTCATTTAGACAGGTTATATGCTAGAAGCTGTTTCTGGGAGTTTGAAGGTGGAGAAATTACTGCAATGAGATATTAGTGTTCAAAGGTGGCTCCCAAAGCAACATGGCTTTAATTGGAGCAACATGACAATAATTTCATCCTGAATTGTTTGTGTAGTGAGAATAAAATTCTTGTGCTTCCTCTTTTCCTGGCTGTAAATAAGTATTGAATGAGAGCATAGAATGGGGAATTCATAAACCAAATATTAAAAAAAGAAACTGTATTCAAGATGTAGCATAAAAAAGTTGCAGCTCATCAATTACATTATAGCAGAAAAATAAAAACATCTTTTCACCGCCCCTCAAATCTTGCAGTCTCAGGTGCATTGTTTCCTATTCTCCTCTCAAGAAAGACATGAGTTGAAAAAGAAAGATGTAGCCCAACTCCATCCTGACATTCTAATGAGGACAGTGAATTTGGATGAGTAGGTATCCAATTTCAGAATCACCAGCAATCCTCCTGCTCGCTGATTACAGTGTCATCAGTTTGCTGCCTCACATACTTTGAGCCCGCGGGGCAGAGATTAAATGTGAAATTATTGGACATCTGTCATATTAAAGAAAGTTGAAATGTCCCTGGGCCTTTTTAGACTGTGGGAAATGAAATTACAATGACATGACAAAATGAAAGCAGGTGAGGCAGCCGTGGATTCTGACTGTGCTGCAATATGAGAGGTATTAAATCAAATGTTCCACGGCAAATTCACTTTTTTTTTTCCCTCTCTCTCTTTTTGTCCATGCACCTCTCTTTTTCTATCAAGCTCTCTCACTCAAACACAAAATAAACTTCCTCTTTTGTCCTCTGCCTTGTTAATTCTGTCATAAATCATCCTGTGACAGTGACAGAATTGCTTTTGATTGTGATCTTGCTGTTTCCTTGTTTGATAGTGTTTGTTCCTTGATTTAGCCCTTTCACTGAACATACATCAAGGCTTCGGCCGCAAAAAAAGCTGAACAAGGACTTTTCAATGGCTCCTTCTCTGACTGAAGAATGAACTGACTGAAATTTACTTCTGTTACCAAACCTTGTGATTTTTTTGCTGCTTTTCCTCAAGTTTATACAGATTCACTCTGAAGTGTGGGTACATGGAGAATCTAGGAGCTGATTAATTACATCTCTGGCAGGCTTTACCCCAGGGGGCTCTGGCGTAGTCTGCTCAGGATGGGCTTGATTTAAGCTCTAGCAGCATTTTACCCAAGATGCCAAGAGGAAGGTCAATGCAAGGGAGTACATGAAGGAGAGGGGAGCAGGAGAGCAAGAGACGTAAAACCAGATGATGGATGCAGGAGGTAATTCAACAACATCCCCTTAAGGACAAGAAACTTGGCCTTAGAGCAAAAGGAAATAAAGAAAACAAGCCTCAGCCAATTAGACAGACACATCAAGTCATCAACTTTGAACGTAGCTGGTAGTAAAGCTTTAAAGAGTGTGATGAATTACCCTAAAGTGCAGGTAAGAATAGCTCAGAATGGTGTTCTGAAAACCCACCTGACAACTGATAAAAAAATCTGTAGACCATCTGAAAATAACCAAAGAGGGGGAAAACACATTAGAAAAACACTTAGGATGGTTAGAGTAGCATCAGTCAGTGACATCATGTGCAGGTTTTAGAGATCTATCGAGTGATTCTTGGCCTTATTTAAAGGTTAATGGGTTAATAGGTTTAAATGCAGCATGTGTTCATGGGGTCTCCAGGGCTGCCAGCTGTATGCAGACATGATTCACACTCACTGCTGAATTAATTAAAGGTGGAATAGGAAATTCAGTTTCGAGGAGCATTGAATATATTGGCAAGGCATCTTTGGTGGTTTCACAATTTAGCTGTTTGATGAGATGAAAAGATGTAGAAATTTATACATGGTTTTGACGTTCATGGCAATGATCCAACTAGAGTGCTTCGATTATCTTTGGGGGCACTTAGAGGCCATGGTGTATCAGGTAGAATACGACGGATAAATGATCTTAAGGGATGCATGATAAACACCATTACAAATATAACTTCAACTGTGCTAATACAACAGGGATGTCCAAACTATGGCCCGGGGGCCAATTGTGGCCCGCTGTCTATTTTCAAGCATCCCCCAGCTTTCATCTTACCATGTGTTAGTTTTGTCACTTAAATTAATCATGTTCTAACTGTCTAACATTTACTGTTAAGTGCTAGAAATAAATCTTAATACAGTATATCTGGTAACGTTTCACATAGATTTGGACGGTGCATAGGCAACTTTATAAAGTTAAAGCTGTGTAAAATCTGCAAAAATTCAACAACTTTTACAGTAGGTATTAAATTACATTTAACATGATGCAAACTGTGTTTTGTGAGTTGTTTAAATTTTAAAAATAAATAAATAAATAAGTAAATAAAAAAAGAGAGGACCAAAAAGCTGAATTGACAAAATGAAATGGTCAAAGAAAGACAAAAGTTGAAGTATAAAAAGGTTCAGAATGCAGGGTCAGAGATATTTGGGGTTTAAAATGTTTTAAAGTTGTTGTATAAACAAACGTGATAAAGTCCAGATCTTGATCCTGCCATAAAATTGTTACATACTTTTCCCAGGTTTGGTTTTACTTCAAAGGTCTGCAATAACAGCACAAGCATGTTTGACTTAACCTTTTTTTGTTTGTTTGTTTTTTCCAGAAACCACTAAAAAGAAATAGTTTTTTAATAGAGCACTTATTTGTAACTTTCACTATTAGTAAACATGTTCATAAAAGCCACCGGCCCTTGGTCATTTTTACAGTTTCCAATACGGCCCTTCAGGGAAAAAGTTTGGACACCCCTGCAATACAAGCTCATCAACGGTGGAAAAACATGTTAATCTGTGTTTTCAAAACATGGTTAAAGCAGGTTATATAAGTACAAACAATTGTCCAACATATAATGATTATTTTCCCTATTTATGGAAACTTACGACCCACCCTGTAGATTAAAATAAGTCATGATGCCACAGTTGTCCTTTCAGCTGATGGTATCTGCTCTGGTCTTTCTTTTACAATAAGTTTTGGTTGTACGTCCATTTGTGTTCCCTGCCTGTTCTTTGGTTTTCTAGTTTTATCTGACCTCTGCGAGCACAAGTCCACAAAGTCCTCGATTAGTTCTCTGTTGCTCCACTTATATCGTGAAGACCGACAGTAACCGAGTCATCAGTGCATTTCTGTGGGGTTTTGTTTAAGTATCAAGGTTGAAGAGAAGTAGAAGATTCATTTCTGAGCAGGAATCAGTGCAGGAAGGAAGTGGATGACAGCATCATCAACCCTGATACCTGGCTGAATTGGAGTGGATCCATTGATGAGCTCACTTGGGGGCACAGATGGCAAAGGACCAACCTCTCCAGGGTCTTCATCAGGTGTAGTGTCAGTGCCAGTGCCAATGCCCTGCAGTGGTTGAATTCCTTAGGGTGTGAGATCTTTGGCATGCAGGATGTTTTCCACAGCTGTTGAACTCACCTCAGCTTCAGGCTCATGTTACTGAGGCTCTCCCTGATCCCATACAGCTGATCTACTCTGGACTTGAGGAGCCTGGAGTTGATGCCAGCTGGATCTGCTGCCATAATAATATTAGTCCCTCCACTCTGGCAAGGAGTTTATAGATTATTATGACCAGAAAATCCAACAGACAAAAGTGCCATCAAACAAAGGGCAGCTTGGAGCTGAATTTCATACCACTTTTAAATTTAACCCAATGTATTTTATGGCATATCAGGTAATTGATTGAAGGAAAATGAATAATCATTTGCTTGATCAAAATAATTTCATTCTTGCTGTAGCAATGTTGTGAAACAAATGAACAGCATGAATATTTGTTTGCTCTTCTCACAACTTTGCAGATTCCTGTATTTCAATGTTTACTTTTCATGTAACAGTTTGGTGATTATTGCTTTCTAGCAAAACTAATCTGTTGTTGCAAATTGCAGAACACAAATATAATTATGAGCCAACAGGTCTGTAATGGGAGAGTTGGCAGCATCAGTTGTGTGGTATGATCCAAATCACTAAATATTTCTAAATTTGCTTGCCAAATACACTCACTAGATTTTAAGTACATGTGCGAATGGATCTTTCTAACACATTCATAAATAACCATTTTACATTACCATCGTCACTGTGCTCTCAGTCATGACTGGAAGCCACAAACACAGTCCACACAGAACATTTCCTCCTTGTTAAAAGCTTATTAAAAAGCTGTGGAAAGCCAAGCAATCACAGTGTGATTACTGTTTCAAAAGGCACCCAAGCTTTTAGTATTATAAATGGATTATAAATAGAATCTATGGAAAAAGTTAAGTGTTCTGAGTAGAAATAAGAGAATATTAAGACAGAACTGAAGTCTCCCAGCACTTCCAGAGCCAGCCTCAAGTGGACACACAACAAACAGCAGCCTTTAGCATTTCCACATTGTCTCGTTTTCAGAGCAGAGGTTGCTCCTTGAGTCATATTCAGGAAGTTTTCAAGCTCAAGACTCTTTTCACCACTGTTCATGGAGTTCATCTGTTCTGTCTCATGAACATGTTTTTTTTCTGTACATCGTCTTTGTCACTTTGTCACTAACCTTGATGCAAACATCAGTTATGAATCATAAGACATAAAAATTGTTTACCCTACTATTATGCAAGCAAATAATGTATTTCTCATTTTCATCCTCATTGCAGAAAAAAAAGAAATTATGAGTGACTACTTGCCAGGAAACAGGTTGTGTCTGCCTGAGCAAACAGCTGTCTTGATAGATTATATCCTGAACCCAAGAGCCGTTCAAAAAATTACCAGGTATGAGGTTTTTTTTTAATTTACTGTCACTTTGATTGGGATTAATACTATCTTTTGAATCAGAATAAAACATTTTTAAAAATCTGCAGACTAATCGGTTATCAGATGAATTGTCATTTGCAGCTCGAACAGCATCTAAAACACTTGATTCTGGCCAAAGTCAACTGCTTTGCTAAACTCTTTGCCACCCTGCTAGCAACTTGTGCAGCAAAGAAGAAATTAGTATTTGAATGACACATCTCTTTCGCGTGGTATGGCTGCTCGCTCCCTGTCTCCTTCAGTGCCTCCCACAGATCAAGCTCTCCATGACAACAGCTATAAAACAAAGCTGGATCATTTCATAGGCTTGACATTCAAAGTAAACACATGCTTTTGGAAGTTTGTCTGATGTGTGTGTGTGTGTGTGTGTGTATGACTTTAAAGAGAAGTTTGTTGCAGAAAACGACATTGGAACGCACAACTTCACACTGACCCTGGTATGACATCATCCTCTTTGGAGGGACATTGTGATTCTGCTTTTCCAATCTGTTTCTCTTCCCTTTGCACAGAGCTGATAGGTGAGGCTGTTCTGAAAGCCCCCTTTAAACCTAGATCACAAGGCCCCATTGTGCAACACACCTTGATAAGAAATGATTTATATGGATGCATGCGTAACCTACACGTTGGAAATAGGCTTGGAACACACGAGATAAGTGAGTTTACACCTGCTAAAGGGATGCAGCACGCAGATAATTCATCATTATCCTGACATGGAGAGAAAGGAATAGAGAGCAAAGAGGTAAAAAACTGATGAATAGACCCAATCTACAATAAACATTTTAGTACGATGTAATGAAACCACATGTGTTAGAGCATACATTCAGGTTTTATTTCCTTCCCTTACCTAGATTCAAGTTATTGTCGGTAAAGCTTTTTTTGAAATAGAACTATTTGATTTTTTTTGTACCTGAAAAGACCTTGGTATATTTCAATGACTTAATGAGGGATCTCCTCCCCCATCAGCCTCCCTCCTCTCACCTCTCTTAGTGTGTTCAAGAGAAATCAGGTTAAAAATAATATTAAAATAAAATGTTTGATAGCTCAACAAAAACACCATCCTCTTCATTGACTTGCTCCAGTTTGTTGTACATTAAAAAAGCATTCAAGTGATGCCATTGATGGTGTCCCATTTACAGCTTGTGCACCTTAAAAGTTGAACATTTGAATATTCAGGCTTTATTTAGGTCTTAAAGATACAGTGGGCCTCAAATGAGAGCAATGTGAGAAAAATACCCATTGAGGGTTAAACAATCTAAACTGCAGCACTCCAAAAACATGACTTATTCATCTGCAGAATTCCTGCCTCTGAATGAAAAATTACCCTGTGTATTACCTGCTGATTGCATCAAGTGCTGCTGTTTCTTTATTTTTCTACCCACGCTTAATAGGAAATACAAAGGAAAGGTTGCACTGGCAAATTGAATGATTTTTCTACTGTAAATAAATCAGAAAAAAACCCCTCATAATGAAGTGTTGGGCATTGCTAATGTAAAAGACAATGGGTAAATCCCCCCACTGTGGTATATCACACAATCTTTAATTCAGAGGTTCTGCAGTGTTTTTTGTGTGAGAGTCAGATGTGCAACTGTGGAAAAAGTGTGAATATTCTCACAGTTCAGCCCTGAAATTCAAATAGCCGCTGTAAATTGCTCATTGATAAAATTCATCATCACCACAATGCCCCAGAAAGATCATAACCGCACATAAGGCAATGCATTTAAACGTCATGCTTGTTTTTTATTTGCACATTAAAAACAAAAGCACTGAGTTGTTATTTCACCAGAACAAAGATCATTAGCTGGATGATTAGCTCTTGTGTACAGTATTTGGGGTCACAAGAGACAAACTATCTCTGCAGAACAATGTCATTAAGATCTTATCAAGGGATAAGCTTCTGCCTCCTGCTCACAGTGAGTTTAATCCCTCTTTTTCTTTTCTTTATTCCCCCTCGCACTGCTGTCACTGACGATTTCAAGAGCGAGCCACTGACACTTTAAGTTGCTTTATTGTGCTGTTGAAAAGTTCACCTCACACCATGGCAGAGTCAGAAGAGAAATTATGAAACAATCATAAACAATCTGCAGCAAGGTAACTGCAACCCTTCAATCTGTCAGTTTGCACGTTGCACATTTGTGATTTACAACCTCTCACAGACCTCAAAATCTCACAAAAAAAGTGTTTTCCACTAAAGTCAGAGAGCAAAAGTTGGAAGCAGCTTGAGATCACACACCTACACAAACATACCAGAGTTTACTTTTTTTTTTTTCCCTCCTCCAGGCCCCACACAGTTCAGGCTGAGATAATTTACCTTACAGTGTCCTCTCCGTTGGGGCTTTAGCTGATTTTGTGAAACACCTCAGGAGGATAAAAAAGCCAGCCTGCAGATTCTCCAGCAAGCAGAGTGAACGGTAGAGCTTCCCTGCTGGCTTCATAAAACTAAAGCTGGCCTGAGATGTCCCTTGGCTCCTTTCAGCTATCCGGGGTGACCTGAGGGGCGGAGTGGGCTCACAGGGTGAAGCAGAGGGAGTGATGGGAGTTTGAAGAGGCTTTGTAAAAAAAAAAAAAAAGAGGAAAAAAAAACACCAACAGAGGGACCAACATCTTTTGTTTGTATAGTGTCTTACTACAGGGCAGCCACACTATGGTTTGCAGAGAAAACACAAAGAAGAGAGGGGGAAAAAATCAGACATCTGACAGCCACAGGTCTGCTCAAGTGCTGGTCAGTGTGTACAATAACATAATACAGACAAGAAGCATAATGCTGTGATCAATTCAACAAGACAGATTGATTTTAGCTGGGACGATCCTACAGGCTGAAACCAAATAACAAAACTTTTTAAACTTTTTTTTTTTTAAATTTCTAATCTGTAATTTATGCAAACCTGAAAAATGTGAAAAGAAGTACTTATCAAACATTTGAACACAACTTGCATGTTACACATTTGAAATCAATAAAGAGGCAGCACAGACGTGTGAAAATACGAAGTCATGTGTCTGATGCTTTTGTTTGATTTTGTAGCTCATATGCAGGCGCTTCTCACTTTTAGAATAACCAACTGAAACACTAAACCTCACAGACACTCCTGTCCACACCAGAGACTGATTGCCAGTTTTCACAGCAGCCAAATGGGACTTCACTAACCAACTATGCACTGAGTTTGTTGTACCCAAACCAGGGAGGTCAGGTATAAAAGTTTTAGGAGTAAGGAGAAATACACAGCTCAGAGCCATTCCTCCATGAGCTACAAACAATTCACGTATTTTGTTGTTTGTGAGTTGAAAATCAATGTTTATCCTCCCTGCGGGCAAACAAGAGTAACATTTTTTCCTCTGTCTTTTCATGACTTTCTTTATCTTTATTGTTTTCTCTTTTTAATTTTCCTTTCTATAAGAGTTTGTGTTGTGCAATTACCATTAAACACTTAACAGGGTGTATAGGCTGAGGAAATACAAGGGCTGGAGTCTCCTTTGAAGCCCCCCTCACTTCCTGGCTTTAATATCCACTTTAATTTTGCCTGTATGCTGTGCAGCAGCAAATAAACTGATAAACACAGGAGCCGAAGAATAAGAGCGGCAGAATATGCATACAGTTATTATATGAAGCTGTGTTGGAGTCAATAATTTACCAGCAGTGATGGTGTGTAAATGAAGTTCTTTGTTTGATCTTTTCACAGTGTATTAATGCAATATTGTATTTCTGCATAGCACTCTTAAAGAAACATAACTCACATGTTTAAATTAAGAGTGCTGCCATTATTCAACACAACTAAGAATACTGCAATTAAATAAACATCTTGACTTTTTTTTTCAGAAATCATTTAATTGAAAATGATTGATAATATTGAGCAAATTATTTCAAAAGAAAGGAAATGTCATTCTTCTCACTTGTTTGTATCAAGTTTTGGGGCAGTGAATATAAAGTAAAGTCTTTCATGTTTGTCTGCTGTTATTTTTTTTTTCCTTCTCAGAAAAGACTGAATAATTCAAAACCTTTGCAAAGTGTTTTTTTGTAAAGGTTATGCTTGTAGAGAACAGATTGTACACAAATGCCGCAGGGGAGTGGAATTTAAATGAACACTAAAAGAACAACATTGTCTGGGTTTAAAGTTTACCGGTATGGTCGTGACAGTTGTTGTATTCTTCAGTGTCCCAGTGTCACCGTTTCCTTAACACCCTTAGCTCAAACTCCACACAAACCTCTATCACACAGGAGGTCAATTATTGTAAGACTGTGAAATAGTAATGCAGGTTACAGTCATCTTTTGAATAGATTTTCTTAACAGGGATCTTTCCAAAGCTAATTGAACGAGCCTTGGTTGTCTCTTACCTGGAAAATCATTACTTTCAAAAGAACCAACAAGACAAAGGAGAGCCAGAAATAGACTCATCTGTCAGTCTCCTCTGGAAGCAGGCGTGATTTGCAGAGTTCTCCTCACAGTTGGTCTCATCCCTCTCACTCCCTGGGGGTGACCCAGCAACAATTTGTCAAGTCTTTGTGTTTTCTCTCCCACATCATAGCCTCCAAGAGCTGTAATTTTCCCCGGCGGTGGTGCAGCGAGTGATGGGCTAGTGTACCCACATGTTGAGTTTGCTGTTGGACTGAGTTAGAGCTGACATGCTTGCACACACAGTATGCTGGGCATTAGACCTGGAGATATTGGCTGGTAAATTCTACACAAAGCATCAACAGCAGGTTGGTAGAGTCAACTTTGACAGCTTCCCCACAGTTGATATGATCAGAAATATCACTGCACACACTCAAGCCTGTCGCCATGGGTTGTTTCGTTGAAATCTGTGACGCCATATCTGCAAATCTGATGTCAATAGCATCCTCTGTTTTATTTATGGCATTCATTCATCTTTTGCAAAGACCATCCAAGCGTTTTCCAGCCCAGTCTTCCATGTTGTAATTCTTAATGATCAAGACCAGTACTGTTAACATCAATTGTCTCCCTCCTGGGGCTCTCCAATTAATCCACATTAATAAAGCACCATTTTCAGTGTGATTGACGGTATGACTGAAATTCAGCCCAGGGGTGAGCAAGAGGTTTTGGCATGATGCAGCATTTTGAAATGGGAGAGGTAGCGATAAGACCAGTTGAAAGAAACCACAGTCAAACATGTCAAGAGTGAGGCAGAGGGCTAGATCCTCATATGGGGGCTAGGTGGTCAAATCACTTACATTTGAGTAATTTAAATATATATCAAAACTCCGACCAATTATCTCAACCAAAGTTATGAAAAAACCCTGAAACAAACATTTATCTTTTATTTTTAGTAGCTAAACACAGGACCCCCATCTGTTGGGATGTTAGAGTGGTCTTTCAAGAGTGGCTTCATTTCCATTTTCTTTCAAGGTATTGTCAAACAGTGCCGTGCTGTGAGAAGCCGTGCTGTAATTAAGACCCCTTAAGTCTTAATTACGATGACAACATTGTAATGGTTGAAGTAAAATGGTGCTACAGCCTTATATGGTGGTATGTTGCTGGACTGCCTCTCTTGAAAGGCATTTGAAGATTACAACAATGACAATTGTTTTTTTAACCTGATTATACTTAATGATTGTTATAATTGTGGATTTATCAATTTCTATACCATGAAATGTCTGGTTGATGTAATTTCGCTCGGAGATATTTAGGATTCACTTGCGCACCAAGATACACATCGATAATACAATTTTTCACTATGTTGTATCCTCGTAACTCCCAAAGATTAGATAAGATAAGATAAGACAGGACAAGACACCGCATTGACATGCTACGAGATGCAAACAGCTATAACGTAGTGTGTAAACAACGCAACCACGATTGCACGCACAGTGTCTGGACACACACAGGACAAAAGTAAAAACATCACTGTAGACACAACTCTAGATGCCAAATTCAAAGATAACTAAAAAAGTTAGTAAAATGAGAACAAATAAAGATCCGTCACTGAGTGGCGCTTACACAAAACTAACAAACTTTAAAAGAGCATCTGAATGCATCAATACCAATGCATTTCATTTACTGAGGGTTTGTGTCCTGCAACCTCTGTAGGCAACAAGCGCCTCGGGTAGAACACGTGAGATAAAAAGACTCTCTGTCAAGCAGTTCTTTCTCCAAAGTGACATTACCTGTGCTGAATACAAAATGTCAAGGAGAAACACGCAGGCATGTCACAGCTTGGGGGTCTTTTATCAGGACCACAGAGTTATGTTCAAGCAGAACAGTGGAGCTGTTTTAAAGCCTGGTGGGAAACACACAGAATCCAGGTGGAGAATGAAATGTAGTTACAAGTCATTTTACTTGATGCAGCATTTGTACTCTAGCACATGTGGTAATGTTGAACAACAGAAACAACAGCAGCTTGTCTACTTAATGTCTAAGTACTCAACAAAATGTCTCAATGTAGTACTGATGGTTGAAATACTGTTCCCTGTTATTACACAGCCACTCATGTGTTCTGAATTTTGTGTGCTGTACTCAAAGAAAAAAAGAAAAAAATGATATTGATGAAACTTGTTCTTAGATTTCTAGAGCTTGTATGTAGGTCTAAAATATTATTTCAAGCTCTGGACATTTCATGAAACGTTTCTATAACATTTATTTTTAGCTTGAATTTATAGACGAGTTCTTGATTCATAATTGATTTTCCAAAATCAACTAGATATTCCACTCCAGCTTCAGTTAAAGATAACATCTGGTGCATAATGCTGAATCTACACTATACAGAACATGAAACACTTGCTGTGAAACCTCCTAGGTCACGTAAAACATTCACAAACAGCTGACTTGCCAACACTTGAATAATTGATCATTGGAAGGGCTTATTTTTTTTGCAGGGAGCATGCATGAAAAAAAGAAACCACAATGAAAAACAAGGTATCCATAAACTATTGGTCCTTGGGCAAAAACAGTACATGTTAAGTGACCTGATCTATTGGACATGGGGGGAATTATTAAGGAGACATGTCTGAAATCATTAAATGTGAGGTACAGCTGTTCTAAATGTCTAAAGATTTCTATAACTGAAAAACTTCCTTTAGTAGTGCATACCGTGCTGCAACTATTTCTATAGTAATGAGCATCATTTTAAAAAAGTTGAAGGGAGGAACAATATTTTGTTGACAGCTTTCACAGTATTTCAGTTTCTAAATTAACTCAACAGGAAACAGAAACTTATGAATGACTCATGGAGTCACAAGTGCATGAGGAGCCAGAAAATGATGCAAAGTAACAGTAAGCACCCTGTTTTCTTCCTCCTCCTCAAATTACTATTCTTTGTTCGTGCTCGTCATTCTGTCAGTCTTCCCTTTCTCTCCTCTATGAATCAAAATAAGCTCCCTTTGTCTTGCAGCCTTTGTAGCTGAGCCGTTTAGCCGCACACAGATGATTGAATTCTGACAATTAAGACTCTCCGACCCAAAAGAAACGACAGTAATGAACCTTCAATTTATCTTGATTTAAGAAAGTCGTTTTGATTTTGATGTCTTGTATTTGCTTTTAAAAACACCTTTTGTTAAGAACAGTTTTCTCATCTCAAACTGAAGTATACTTTTTTGGTGAGGTATAGCTTTGCAGACTTCTTAAGTCTCCTTTTGTGTATCTAGAACAGAACATCGAGCCTCATCTTCGAGCTGTTGTTGTATCTCTGTGTCCCCTGAGGTACTTTTGAATTTCACATTGTGCTTCTCCAACTACTGCCAAAACTTCACTACATTGATTTTCCGCCTTTGTATAATTTCCCACTGTCAGCGAAGCTCATTCATGAGCTGATTGGTCAGGATGGACAGAAAAGAGAGGCTGAGGTCACGTGATGCTGAATGTACACCGAGGTTAAACTGAGATTATGTATTTGAGATGATGTATTTTTGTGTATTTCGATTCATTATGTAACTGGTTGTTCAATTCTGGATGCATGAGTGGTATGTGCTGAGTATGTCATCTGTGCAAGACAAATTTCTCCAAAGGGAGTCAAAAAAAGACACTTTGACTTTGAATTTGCAGTTCAACTGTGCTGGTTAACAAACTTGTGAATTTGGGCACTACATGTAGATATATAGATCGCATTCAACAGAATAGACCACCTATCAGTATATAAAAAAAAACCCTAACATATGCCCTGGATGTCATGATGCATGAAGGTTTAAATTACCAGTATGTTAAAAGCAGACATCAAAGGGACAGATATATGCATCAGTACACATTATATATCTCTCTCCCTACATCTGTCTATAAGGAAAGGGAAAAAAAGTGTAATTTGCCAAAGGCTGATCCCTGAATGCTAAACAGAACTATCAGCCCTGCAAGCTCCTTTATGGATTATGAGCTTTGCCTTATCAGTAGATTGGAGCACCTGGAGCGTCAGAATTATAAAGCAGCTGGGAGCGAGGGAGTAGAAAAATGCATCATAGCTCAGGGCTCACAGCAGATAGATCTATCAGGTTAAGAATGCACATAGACGAAAAAACAAACCATTAACTTTGAGGATATTAGCTAACATGGAAGTTTAGACTGATTTGTGGTTTCATGAATGTACACCTGCAGGGCTCTTTATCAGGTACACCTGGCATCAGGTTCTGTGTTCAGAACTGCCTTAATTCTTGGTGGCATAGATTCAACAAAGTGCTGAAAACATTCCTAATTGACATGAAAGCACCTGGAGATTTTAGCATGAGCATTGCATGTGTCACGAAGCAAAAGACCCTCTCAGCTCTAGACTGAAAACATGCTCTGACTACCTTTGCTGCACTCTTGGAGCACGGTCACACTGGCTGTTTGAGCCCGATTAAGTTGTTTTGGACCAACACAGCCCTGCAAGAGTGGTCGCGGCAATCATAGATTATGCATCATGTACGCGCTGTGACCGCGTGCCGGTGCATGAAGTGAACCTCACCAAAGCACAATTCTCCCAAACATGAGGAAGCAGAAAAGCCAGAGCACAGTTTACTTGTGGTAACACTGGTCAAAGGAGCTGAACTTAAGTGCTTGAAGCGTGCTTAAGCACAGCCCATTTGGCCGGTGTGACAGCTTTCTTAGACAGTAAATGCTAGAGTCTAAATTTACTTTTACAGACAAACTGCAGATGAAAGTACCCATATTTTTGTCGTGGTTAAGCTGGCATCTATGTATCAGTTTCAAATGGAGGTCTGATAGACGTGGGAAACCATCAATACAAGGAGGTCTGAAGGAAAATAATAACTTTTTTTTTTTTTTGAACCCTTATTTAAATTTTACATTAGTCCAAAAAAGTGAATGCTTGACCTATTGGTTTTTTTGGTCATAAACTAACATAGATAATTTTTCTTTTTGTTTAGCTAAGATTTTAGTTAGACTGGCATTGCTTACATTTTTGCAGAAAAAAAATATATTTTTGAACAATTGGCTTTTACTTTTTATGCAAGCATGTTGTGAGGCATTATTAATCTTTATATTATGTTATGTTACGTAAAAATGTTCACTTCAAACAGAAAAAGAATATTTTATATGAATATATGGTTTATAAATCTTTCTAGTCGTCTTTGAGTATCTCTATGTTTTTTTGCACAACCTCCAAGTGGCTGGGTAGGGTGTCCTCTTTTTGGGTTTTCAGAATATGGCCAATCTAGTCTAAACCATGTCTTATTGAAACTAAGGAGTCTAAAGTGTGCCAAGAGAATCTCTCCCATTTCATTGCACCAGCAGCAGCCTGAATTGTTGATGCAATGCAAAATGGATACATGCTTTAACGTTACTTATGACAAATTTTGACCCAAGCATCTGAGTGCGGTAGCTGAAATCCAGACTCATCAGACCAGGCAACCTTTTTCAAGTTTTCAAGTTTTGTTGAGCCTGTGTGATTTGCTGACAGAAGTGACACCCAACATCCTGTTTCAGATGGACCTATTGCCACAGAGGGTGTTCCCACCCAGCCTTAAAGTAAAGGTTGGTGGCCCAGGTCCATAATGCTCAGCTTGTATTTGACGTGAATAGAGGTGAAACCCTGACTCTGCTCTTTTCTTCTGCTCCTGCTTAATATTTCAAATGCTGCAGTCTCACGCTGTTGGACAGAGGGCAAGCCTCCCACCAGAGAGCAGGACCCTGAGCTGAGACTTAAGCCGTGACTGACGCCCCTGAGCTGCCTGCTGCAGCGAGCGCAGGCAGCACAGAGCAGATCGATCACAGCTTCAGCTACAGCACTGCTGTGGCACTTTTACAAATACCTCTGAAGACAGATGGATACTCTCCCAGTATTCACCATTTCTATGATAAATTGTTTCCTGGCAGCATTTTACTTCTCATTCTTTATTTTGGCTTTATAAAAACTATTATTCAGTTCAGCTGAACACCTCTGTGTATTGAGAAGACAATAAATAGGAGATCTATCCTGTAAGTTTTTTATAGCAGAAAATTAGATAAATGTTTCGGAAGACTTGTGAATTTTCACAGCCCCTGGTTTTCTGTTGTTGAATTGCACAATTTGACATAAACAAGTAAAAGGGAACGATTATGAGCCCCACAATAAAACTTGGAAGAATTATTTGCTCCATAAAGTCATTATCTGGGAAGCAGATTGATCTTTGCAAACCACAAAATACCCAGCTGAGGAGACTGTCTTCTCTGTTGAATCATATTTGGTAAAAAAGACAAGTATTGACTTATACTGTTGGATGTTTTTGAGCTGCTGAGCCTGCACAGAGGCACAGTGATTTGCATTGTTTGCTCTCAAGGCTAGGGGTTACTTTGGATCTTGGCCCTGAGCCCTTTGGTTTGAACTTTGTTTCTTTCTGTCTCTGCTTGAAACAGTTTCCTCTAAGTCATGGTCAGTTCTCACGGTATGAAATGTGAGGAGGAGGTAATAGTGAAGCATAAGGTTGCCCCACGGTATACATTTGTTTGGCCTAATTTTGGTGACCTGTCAGGAGCTTTTCTCTTCCTCTCACTTGTGCTTGCTCTACCTCATTTGTTATAGCAGCTGTGATGACTTTCTGGAAAAGATAGACTCCACTTCCCATAAACCCTTGCTCCCCACTGTTGTGCTGAATCAAAGCAAATCTTCTTTGTAACACTACTTTTCGTTGAGCAACTATTCACCAGTCACAATGCAATCGGGTATTGAATTTATCAACCTTACATAGAGCCACTGTTTCAAACATGACAACAAGTAAACTTTGTCAGTTTGTGGCACAGTTTAGTAGCTGGCTATGTCAAGTGCTATCCACAGCCCACTGACCTGAGGCGTGTCCAAAACGTGTAACATAAGTGATTCCTCATTTTGCCCTGCCAGTGCTCACCTACCAAGTGGAGCAAATGTAACCTGTCTCTGCATTTTATTGATAGACTGTCAAGTTTGTGACAAGCAATTTTTATATATTTGTGTTCACCGATCTAGAGACCAATTTCATATTTATGTATTTATTCACTCTTTAAAATGTTATTGACAAAACCCTGTAAAACCTTCTGTAGGAACAGATAAGGGAATCGATAAAGAATCAAATCATTAAGCAGTATCAATAAGGGCATCGATCTCAACAAAAACCTGTCAATACCCATCCTTAGAGCTGCATGTTGCACAGCTCTCCCAGAGAGGTTGCTTCTTCCAATGCCCTTGCCTCCAATATGCAATACCAGTGCTAATGTAAGGGTCCATCAGGGTGGCATTTTGGCCTCACTTTTGTTTTACCATGACAAATGATGGAGGCTTATTATCCATAATTATATAGTTGGAAAAAAGTGTCTCCTCTTAAAAGTTTAGAAACCTAGAAATGTATCATGACTTAAACCATTTAGTGAAAAATCAATTTGAATTAAACATGGGGTAAAATTTAAGCTAAGAAATATTTGTATTCTAATTTGCACTTCATTGATTCAAACTTTAAAATCCAACATACTGCGCTTATCTCTCATTTAAGGTTCAGTGATTCTGTATGAATTTGACAAGTTCATATCACTGTTGTCTGAGGTTGTCTCTCCTGGCAATAAGCTCTATCTATGTACCAGCTGTCTGTACAGGTTATAGTCACACATTTCCAGACTGATAAGCACAGGGCGGCACCAATGAGTGTTATAGCTGTATTTATTCAGCGCCACAGCTCTGCATTATTTTAGTCATCGTACAGAGTTTGCTCAAAGGATTAACAGTTGTTTCATTTCCATTGAATTGTATACTTGGCATCAGAATACTGATGCATCAGGCCACAAAGCACCTGACAGAAAACAAACCGTGGCTCTGTGCTCTCCAGGGAGCTGAAGTACATAATGCCTGACTGTCATCCTGGAGGAGGATAAATGGATTAAGTTCAGATCCTTTTTAAGTTTACCATTTAATGAGGATCACAAAGAGATGTGGCTCTATCATAATACCTGTAAAAGTAATATTTCTGACATACATATCAACTAAATTACTGTCAATTAACATCTGAATTACACTGCTTTTGTTGTCCACTGAGCTCATATTACAGTGTCAAGCTGCAACTCCTACAAACACTTGGCCTTGTACACAGTGGTATAGCAACCCATGTCCTAAAGCTCCTGACAGTTTGCACACTCATGCTGCTTGCAGTAATTCAGAGCTCTAGTTAGTGATGCAAAAGATAATAAGTGCTTTTTATGTCCTGCTTCCAGTCAATGACCTCGCTCTGGGAGTTTGCATAATCTCCCACTTCATGGGTGAGTGGTTGTTGCATCCACTTTGAAATAATATCACTCCAGTTTGACCAGAGCGGAGCTAAGAGGGAAAGATTCAACACACTTGTATAAGTTAAAAGATGGCATCATATGACAGTGTACTACTTAAAGGACCCCGAGCTCTGAATGAACTTTTTTAATGCTGCTCTTTGGATATTTTGTGGATTTTATGAACCTAGTTGCAAAGGGTGTGGCTGAAACACCTGAATAAATAATGAAAAATTGTGTTTTTACCAGGGTGTGTGTTTTAATTGCGGTGATTCTGTGTCTCTGATGTATAAGATACCTCATATCATTTGCCGTCTCACTGCCCAGTTTTCTACAAAGAACTTCAGCAAGACTTAAGAGCTCTACAGAACAAATGGCGTCTTTGTGCTGTTTGCATATATTGAAATGAGACATTGCGCATACGGAGCAAAAGAGGCCCTTTTCTATTCAAATGAGACTCATTTCAATAAATCACCTTCTTCACCCGTACTGGCACTATGCAGTTAAAGTGAAATATTTGCCGTCTGCTGGGAGCTGGTGATAACTGTGTCACAGTCTTTATGCTATGCTCAAATCTTAAGTGATAGAAACAATCTCCACTCCAGAATGACCTTAAAATAACACATCTGTATGTAAAGTCTGTCAACCGTGCATTACAAGTTCCATGAATACGATGATGAGAGTAAAATAACTGTGGAGGTGTCTTAGGCCCAACCCCTAATCGAACTTAGCCACAAAACATGATGATATGTTTAACTTTTATCTCCAAATTTCAACAAGCTACTTTTTCTAAAATAGCGGGAGCTCCCCCAGCTCATCATGTACATAGACAGAATTTAGCTCCATTAGGATGTCGTTGCCATCACAGTGCACATTGCATATGGTGGGGATGTGACAGCTCACCTCACTCACAAGTAAATACAAAAACAGAGCACACTCTACAGAGCTGCAGCACTTCGTGTGCATGTTTGATTGAATATCCTTGGCACAATTTGATCTTGAGAGGGGGCAGATGAAGGGAATAAATGATGCACAAGTATTGCTTCTGTAAGTGACTTCCTCCACCTGTGTATTTGTTCGGGTTATTACATCATTTCATCTCAGGCTGTGCCCTTAGGTAAGGTGTCAGTGTTGTTGTTCAATCCAACCAAGACTTTACCAGGTGGGGTATAACCACTCGCCAAGGTTATCATAGTTAATGAAAACTAGAATCATAACAAAAACAGGAGGTGAAAAACAAATTTGTGAACTGGAGTGAAAAAAAGAAAGGAAAAGGTGCAACGCTTTACAAAAATGAAAAACTAAATAGAAACATTATTGGGTTAATGGAAAACTTCACTTCCCCCTAAATCAAGAGAATAATTCCTCAACCTGTCTAGCAAAATGTGCTCATTTGGATATTATTAGTATGTATATGTAGATTAAATCTTATAAGCAGGTGTGCTTGCATCTTGTATACAACTTTATTTCATGTTGTTTTATTTCTGAAATAATTTTGAGGCAAGCCCATCAAGAAAAACTTTAGAGTTCAGTGCATTTTTTTGTTGCTCCCACTTACTTTTAGAAAGGCCACATAGTTATTATTGGCTCCAGTAGAGGCTGTACTTTACTGTACAGTAGCAACATTGGCACCTAATGCATGTGCTCACAGCTGAAAGCAAACCCCCCACAGTTCAAACTCACTCAGCTTTTGATTTATTGACAGACCGTCATGTTGTATTGTAAGTAAGATCATGGCCCTCCCAGCGGTGGAGTCCACACCTGCAGGGTGCAAGGTCAAAGGTCAGAACAGTGTAGTTCTGTCAGATCGATACCTGATTTCCCAGTGAGGGGTTGAGTTCGTGCTTTTGTATCTAATTCAGTGAGCCTCGTTGTGCAGAGATGATTGATTATGATCTCCTATGTGTCTTTGAGATTTAGATATAAAGGTCTTTGGTGCAGTTGGCTTTTTCCTTGTAAGCAGCAGTGCATTGACTCCTTCTAAAATCAGTATTCATAACAATTTAAACTGGATATTTAAATATATAACTGCATCAAATTTATTGTTTTTTCCCCACTGTTTTGGGTATTCCGAGCAGAGGAAGGTGAGACGAGACGACTCCTCCAGCAAACATGGGCGGACTGTAAACTCAAAGAAGCAGTATTGAACATTTTACAACAAAAGCCTCCAAACTACAGTAAGTCTCAAACTGTCACTGGAGGAGGGAATAAAAAAAAATACACCCTTGGGCATCAAGTCATGCATAAACAATTGTGTAATAAATTATGCACCATTCATGAATATTTAAAGAAAAACACGGAATTGAAGGTGAAAGAGAGCGAATACTTTTAATACAATAAAAGAGAAGCAAGAATATTTCTGTTTTAGCTGTAGGTAAACACTGCTACAACTAACCTTAATCAACCTGCGTGAGATCTCTTGTGTTCTTACACTCAGTGCACTTTGTGATGTGCTGAATGTCTTAATGCTTACACACACACGCACACACACACACACACACACACACACACACACACACACACACACACACACACTCACTCACTCATGCATTCAGAGACTCCCTTATTTGTGAAGAAAACAGCAAATAAAAACAAATGACCACAATCCCTGGGGCTATTAGAAAATTATGAAATTTGCTGTTAATTGAAGATATAAATCAAGCGGTTTAGCTGTGAATTGAAATACAATAAGAGTTTAAATGAAATAAGACACTAGTAATGAAAACAAAAGCCAAAGAAACTGTTTTTCTTTTAATCATCAGTCGAAACTTTTAGTTGTGCCACACAAACATAGATCTAACTTTATTTTTACAATTGCCAAAGAGGTACCTTAATCCATTAGACATGCGAAATTTTATTTTCAGAAAAACATTATTTTTTGCATGAATGAGGTTGATAATAATGCCACATTTCTGTCTATTTCACAGCACCTGAGTTTGACCATTCCTAAAATGTAACTGAATCTTTTCTAATGTTGTCAGTGCTATTTTCTATATTTACTGCATCAGTGAAATAAGACTGTAGGAATAGCAAAAAAAAAAAAAAAAGAAAATGGGGCCAAATTTGCGTATTACAGTAAATCTATTCATCTTAATGACACTTTCCTGTGTGTTGGTTGTCTACATGATGTTTTTCACAAACTCTCATACTTTTGAAAAGTTAAGTTTTAATGACTCCTTGAATTTTGACCAGCTGAATACAGATTCAGATTTGTTTACAGATCTGTACACATGATGTTCTGCCCTTACCTCGCACTCATGATGCAATGAGTTTCCTGGCCAGTTTTTGGCAGTCCTGCATGTGTTTCACGCTTTCAGATCAATATTCAGATCTGAATCTGTGAGGGAAAAGCTGCAAACATTGACACAAAAGTCACTCAACTTTTCAAAGTCCAATGTGATTGTTTTAATTTAATGACAAGCTGAAGAAAAGGTAAGCTGCAAGGGTGTGATGTCAGTCCTACAAATATACAAGCCATTTCTGTGGATTATTAGTTTAATGGCCCACTATAGGCCATCAATTAAAGCAACAGGTAGCTGTTGTAAAACTGCTCATGTGTAGTGCCTTGCATCAGAGTGAAGCTTGACAACCTTTGATTTCTGAACAGTGACAGATGTTAGATATTATTGTGTATACTAAATGACATGCTGTTAAATTCAGATCAGGAGAGGAATGTGTAATTTTCATGTAATGACTAATTTCAATCAGTAGTTTTCTTGATTGTACCAAAATAAGTCCTCCCTACTGCTGCTGCCTCTCGTTCCCAGCTGTTCGTCAAAGTGAGTAACTCAGAAAGCATATTGATTTGATCAGGGCCTGCCTACATGTCCAGTCATTACACAGACAGGAACAGTAATTATAGGGTACTTTTATGGAATGGTAGTTGCAGAAATGTGAATTGCAGATGAGTAACCTGTATTGACAACAATAAACATGTTAAGCTGTAGCAGGGTCACTAAGAAACAGGCAATAAAAATAATTTTCTCCTCATCATTATGCTTTTCCTAAGGATTCATTCTATTTCTGAGTATCTGATCTCTCCGCAGACTTCACCTTGTACAGTAATGAATTAGCGGCTAAACATCAGCCATCTTTAAGGTGTGGTAATGCCCCGAGTAGTGCCTGTAATGGTGAGCTCTACTACTATTTAATTTAAGCACAGTTAGGCTGTTAACCTCTTCCATTCATACCATATTTACTCTTCACCATTAGTACTTACAGTCTTCATTGCTAGTAACTGGACGTGCATATGAGCCCAACTGAACACATCTATTTAAGGTTTGCTACTACTCTGTACCTCACCAGATGTCTTGCAATCAGGGACACAGCTTGTGGCGAAGTAGATATGTGGAAAACAAATTAAACATTTTCTGTTCATCTGGATTTATACCGAAGTAACCCCTGCTTTTCTTTTTTCTATATTTAGAAAAATAATAGATGAAATAGATGAATCAGTCTCACAAATCCCCTCCAGGGGTCCCAGCCCCCAATTTTGGGAATAAACTCTCTAGTTCAACTACTCTGCCAAAATAAACCTGAAGCATTAAAATTGTATTAAGCTATATCTGGAAATAAAACCATTTTTGAAGACTTCTTAGATCAATGCATTAAGCATTTAAACCATCAGAACAGTTGAAGACATGAAATCATGTTGAATGAATACATTACATACATTACAATTCCCTCAGTATTGATTTCTTTAGCCTTGTAGTGTCATGGATTATATACATGTTTATGATGGAAGAACCCACTCAAGGTTGAGATGAGAACTGCTCACCCTGAAGGGGTCTCACATGAAATGATGAAATAATCTTTCATTAAATGTTCATATTGCCTGGTGTGTAATAGGGGTTTCAGCTAGTTGATGGATGTTTACTTCACTTAACAGAGGAAATATGAAAGAGCAGAGAGGAAAAAGAAAGTTGTGTAAGACTTTGTGAGAACAATGAGACTTGAATGAGAGTCACTGGTGGGGGCTGTGGAGGTTTGCTGGCCTGTGTTCAAATGCTTCTCCTCTATCTTCTCCCGACTGATTTGTCAGCACAGACAGAGTCCATCTTGATCCGACACATTGGTGCAGAAAGATTTAATCTCTCCAGAAAATACTTACCATGATAATTACAGGTTGTCACTATTCACCCCTCTCAGTCAAGTGACTGGTGTAATTGGTTGGAGGGAGTCCAGCCGTGTAACACCTACTCAATCACTGCAGACAGAATAAGACCCAGAAGTTTAGTGTCAAGATGGAGCTTTAAAAAGTGCTGAGTGACTTTAGCCCAAAATGCTCTTGTGAAACCTCTTGATTCACAAGAACAAAGGTGTTCAAGTTGGAAAGTGTTCAGGTCCACATGTAAATAATACTTGTGTGAGAACACAGCAGAATGAGATATTAAAATAACCTGCTGGATTACACTGAAGAAAGAGATCTTAATCGCTGTAAGATAACCTGATTGCAAAGGTTAATCCCCATTTTCCTGGAAAACAAAATCTGAGCAGAAAGACACGGATATAAGACAAAAAATATTGTTCTGGGTCAGATATGAACTCAGGGCATGGCCCTTGGGTGGGTTTTGCTTTATCTGCTTTGATCCTGATAGCGTGGAATTTATTCAAACAAGGCAAAGAAGTGGAACAAAACTGTGCCTCAGAGATGCAGCTTTCTTCTGATGTCCTGCAGCATCCTAGAGTAGCTCCAGCAATCAAAAGTGGTTGTGTTAAGGTCACTAATCGACAGCAGTACAATAGCATATTAAAGGACAGAGTTTGAAGATGTTGGAGAAGCTGTTTTTAATTGGATGCCTTTCCAAAGGTTGCCATCACTGCACCAAAGCCGAGGCTTCATTGAGATAACTAAGTGAGTGATTTGTAAGACGCCTTTTTTAAAGAAATATGGGCTGCCTGAAAGATTAATCTCAGGGCAAAGAAAATCATTCTGATCCAAGATTATGAGCTTTTAAACTTTAAGAATCAGTTAAGTCTTTGGGAACTAACAGTCTGTGAGTATCAGTGTTTATGTTTGTGTGTCAGTGCTGGTCAGTGGGCTGAAAAACTTTTTCCATTACAAGTTTTAAGGTGAACAGCAATGGAACAGAAGTTGAATTACCAGAGCAGTGCATTAACTGACATGTTGCCATTTTAAGGACATCAGACAAACTATATCATTTATCTGTCAAACCTAGACGAGTAAACACAGCTCCTAAGGTTTCTATATACCCTGACAGGCCCATAACAAAAACAGCTGTCAGCAGGGATGAGGCTGTGAGCACTTATGTGCACCGAGAACAAAAAAAAAGGAGGTTTGAAAGCACTGCCGCTCAATGTCAAGCTGTCCTCGTGTCCCCTGCGTGTCGGTGTCTAAATGATTTGGTCAAGTAGCTGCTCTGTTTTATATTGCTTCGTGAAAGGGTGCTGAGCAGGTGCTCGGTGAGTGATAGCTGTTTTCTCCCTCTCTGTTCCCCTTGTCTTTCAAAGTGCTGGGCCTCTTGTCTGACCTCTCTCAGAAGATGATGTGTGTGTCTGAGAAATTAGACCTGGGCTCTGATTGCGCGGCAGGGCTCTGGTGCATCCAGATGTGGCCTGGACTGATGGACAGGTGAGTCTCCTTCACCCTGTGATGGTTGGAATAAGCTGTGACAGCTGAGGTCCAAAATCCCACTCTGAGAAAAGATGGATTTGAGGGGTTGTGTAGGAGGTTTAATGATAATGCCCAGTGAAGCTGAGAAGACGGGCAGAAATGTCATGAGTCAATAGTCTTCAGTGTGATTTGCGCCTATCTGAACAGGAGATTATTGACTGAGGGAGTGTGCCATTTAGTGCGTGGAACCGCATAAAAGTGAGGAAAACCACTCAATAGATCAATTAATTATAGTTTATGGATGCCTGACTCGCATGCAGGTTTTTGCAGTTACTCCATAAGACTGTATGTTTTATTCTGTTTCAAATAAACATTTTTACAGCATGTATGAAGGCACAGAAATAGTAAATGATGCTATGTGCAAACAAGCTTTTTGCAGAGATATATATTGATTCCAGGCAGACACATTTATCATTGGTATTCATGCCTAAGATATTGATGATGTTTTCCCTCTGCTGCAGAGGTGATTTGCATTTAAAATCTCATTTTTATGAAGGTCAGGATAATTTATTTTTAGAGAGAGATGGACACTCTTTATGTATTTGTTTAATGGAATATGAATCACTTCACACCTGAGAAATGAATAGATGCTGCTGTGACATTTCCAAGATATCTCTCTCTCTCTCTCTCTCTCTCTCTCTCTCTCTCTCTCTCTCTCTAAAAAATTCTTCCTTTCTAACTATCTTTCTCTTCTTCTCCTTGGGTAATAGCATAATTTAGATTTGATAGATGGTCCGGACTTTTAATGGAGTAGAAATAGGCTCAAAAACAACTTGTGCATCATTAACTATTTTCACTGTTCAATTGTCACTTATGGTTTTCAAAATGATTAATGCTAATCGCTCACTTCTTTGCCCAGGCAGCTGCCTCAATGGAAAACATTGCGTCCCGCAGAATAACAAGTCACTAATTCATTGTGTATCGCACAACAAAATGGTGCATTAAGGACATTAAATTAGGGGTAATATTCAGGGCTAATTTAATGGCATGCTATCTTAATAACCCAGAGACACCATTAACATGGTGCCATTGTGTTAGGAAATACAGAAAATTAGATTATAAACAATACTCTTCCTCCTAAAAGCAGCAGCTAACATATGATGTAATTACAGCACAGAGTAAATCTGCTCTATTCTTCTTTCTCTCATATGTTTGATTTATGATTTTAATCAGATAGAAAACATATAGTCCATCACCTTGTGACTCAGGCGGAATTTGGTCTAACCAAGTGAAACAGAGTCTGTGCCATACATTGGCATGGTGATCTAGCCAGTTTAAAAGAAAGACACTTTCGTGACAAGGAAAACTGACTTCTTATTCGACATATGTGGCTTTGGGGTACGCCCCTCAGGTCTACCTAAATAGTGCCCTGATGTGTGCAGTGATGCATCTCTTGAGTTTATGGCTGCACATTTGCACAAGAAAACGACATATGGTAACAGGGAAGAGTAAAAAGTTAGGGGATGAGACGTCAACAGATATGTTACCTATTATAATAAATATCAGATATAGGCCTAATTAGACATCAGTTCCCAAATGTGGGCTCAATGCATATTGACAAGATCAGAATAGGAAAGGACTCACCTTTAGGACATTGAATAGGCTATTGCATTTTCTGGATAACATGTGCTTGATTTGCATACCCAGGAGTGAAATAACTATTATTACTTAGTACTTTATGCACACTTATTTTGTGGGCAAAAATTAGTATTCTTGGTCACAAATTATTTTTACATCCATGCCATGTCTGGGGGCTCTGCACAAAGTGAAACAAGTTTTTTTTTTTTTTTTTTCCTTCTAACCAGAATGAGACAGTCACAGCTTCAAGATAATCCAGGGTTACTCCCTGCCCATAAATAATATGAACCACTGAGGATGAACTTGTCTGTAGTTCATCCTGGTTGAAGATTGTACTCTGACATACCAAACTAACACTTTTCTTTTCACACATCATGCCTGAAATTAAAATCCTCTGCAAAAAATGTGCCTACAGTATCCACAAATCCTTTCTATTGACAATAAATTCAGACAGTGTCATCTCTCTTGTCAAAAATAATAACAAAAAAGAATGAGATTTTTTTTATTTTTCATTTCTATGCCCTGCCTTCTGCAGCAATATAAAACAAAATATAAAAAGAATCAGATATTAGGAGTCTGCGGAAGTAGGAATAAAACAATAATGTCTTCAGTTTAACAAGAAAGAAGGCTGGCCGTCATCAAGGGAAGATGAAGTGATTAAGAATAAGTCTTTATTGTTATGCACTGAATATAAATGAAAGATCTGTCATGGTGAATGATCTTATCTGGCTGGGCGCATTATGAGTATATACAGTTTAATTTGTGCCAGTCTGACTGTCTTCAGTTACCTTTCTCCATAAAATGAGGTGAGCAACATAGAGCAAGTTTTCTGTCCCCTTCAAAATAACCTGGATTCTTCCAAAAAAGCAAAAAAGATGCAACATCAGTAATGCAGAAACATACATGTAGAGTATTCTACTACATGGGAGCCAGACAATTACATTTCTAAAGACAGAATAATCTGCAGGACAATGCAATTAAATGGGATTGTGGTGGATTATGCAAGCAATAAAGAGGGGAGTAAATGCATTATGTGCAGATTACAGTAAACCTCATAATCTGTTTGTCCTAAATGAGCTTTGTTCATAGGGAGCCTCAATTCATGTGTCTCTATGGAGCACTGTTTCACTGATGCCATCTGCAGCTGCTGGGGCTTTGGCAGACCAAGCATCATGTACATTTAGTATGCTGTGCACTGCTAAATTGTATACACTTGCCATCTATGGGTAGAACAGTGGCTCTATGCTGCAATAATGAGAGTAAGATCAGGCAGACCTGCAGCTGAAATAGAGGCTTTCATCTGGGATGTTGTAGTAGTTTTGAGTAATTGTAAATTCGAGAATGCATCAGAAAGACAGTGTGAGATTTTAGATGAAACACATTGAGAAAAATACATATTTGAAAGTGTAGGCCAAATATGGGATTCTTTATTCATATTTTTGACAAGAGTAAGAAATCCTCCAACATTTAGGGAATTAAAATTATAGGGAAATTGTGAGCATCAATAGAAAACCTAAAAAAACATTGCCTTAATCAGCTATTGATTGTATCTGACTCCTCTGTTGACATTCCCTTCTCTCCCCTCCAAACCTTGATTAATATATTCACAATTTGAAAAAAGGACTGTTAATGAGCTGATGCCATGAATGCAGATTTAACATAATGTAACCTCTATGCTTGCCTCACTAATTAACGAAAAATTTCCCTAAGCCATTTCATCTATCAGTACTTACTCCTCTTCTCGCAGCAGCCCCCTCACTTATGCTTACCTTCCCTGGAAAAATGCGGTGAATACAGTGATTTTCCAGTATGGCAGCTTGTGCAGAGCGTGGGTTGAGGAGTAAACAATGAAGTGTTAACTCAAAGACCTGACTTGGTATAGAGATCATTACATGCGCAGGTTTCTTGAAAGCAAAAACAAATGTGGAATTTATTCAGCAAGGTGGGAACTTGGAAATATGTAGGAATAACTCAATCTCAATTGTAAACACTCTTGATATTTGTGAAGAGATTTAAACAAAGGTTGCTCATGTTATAACTCAAATCTATTAACTCTAAAAACAGGGCAATACAACAGCAAATCAGATTGATATGCAGCTTGAGTAAAAGGGGTGTATGGGAAATAAAGGTTCAATTATTGGTTTTTGTTGTTATTGATAAGTACTTTGTGATTAGTTTAATGAGCATCAGCACAATGCACTCTGTACTACTGTCTTTAACTGTAGCAGATGTTTTAGAAGGCTTGAAGCTCTTTAGACAGGATGAATTTAATAAAACAAAAATGTCTGATTAACATCCCAGTGAAGCTCCCATCCCATATATTATTCTCTGAAAAAATCATTTACTAAGAACTGGATGATTAATGGTTAGAGTGTTGTGGTTGGTTTTAAAATGGGTCCTTCTAACTATATATTGACTGTAATTATATACATATTTGGAACATACATCCATGCTTCTTCTGGCATAAGGTATGATGCCAAGATACCACCTGTTTAGTAAAGGCATTGTGCCATTACAGCCAAAGCATACATAAGAGCATTCAGCTTCAGGTCAGTACAGAACAGAAACAGCAGAACAGATGACTTGTTTGCAATAAGCGTCAAATGTTTATAAAAACCATAGCTAACATTTGTTTAACTGTTTACTTTTCTTCCACTGTTCCTCCTCTGCCCTGCTAATCCATTGACATTGGCAACACGGCTATCAATTAGTCATGTTTCTAACACCAAATTATTAATTACACAAATGAAAAATGTGTGCTTGGCCATTAAAGAGGAAGTCTTATTCTTTCCCATATATACAACATGGATGTAAACTAACAAGGCTGGTTGTCCATACTCAACATGCAGGTTTTCAAACTCCATTGCATTCATATCTATAAGAAATCCCTAAATCTGTCTGTAAACTGCTCAAAAAGTTTGTTGCAAAATGAGAAAGAAAAATGTATCAAAATCTTTACAAGACGTGTTGAAATGATTATTGACATTGTCTCTGTTACTCTCGATTTTCTTTTGAGTCCAAACTTCTTGAATTGTTCCTCAGAAGTGCTGGGACTTATCTTGTTGTTTTTGTGACTTGTCTATCTGCTGATATACAGACGTACCTGAATGGCAGGACAATCATGTTTGTTTTTCAGACAACCAAGACAATAACTTTTCAGTTGTGACATAGTGTGTCAGATCAAATTAATACTTTTGGACTAACATTTGTCATACATTGTTTCTTCATAAACAGATAACAGATTTAACATGGGGTGTCTTATTTTAAATCAAATTTCCTTTATAATTAAAGGAAACCCCTAACCCTAACCCTAACCCCATTGTACCCCATTTATGAAATAACATTTTAAATACAGATTAAAAGAACAACAGGCAGCAAAAGTCAGTAAACTCTGCAACACATTGTACGGATCACAGTAAAGGACACAGGTAAACACACTTTGACAGCTAGAGCTTTAGGAAGGAGTGTGATACAACACTGCACTGTCTTCACACAACAGCTCTCAGTAGAAAAACACCATTAGCAGTTGGCTGCTCTTCAGCAGGGTTGTGGGTTCAAGGAGATACAGGGCAGTGCCAACAGGCTGATGGGTAATCTAACATGACAATATTATTGCGTAGGAGGGCACGGTTGGCACTTTCCCTTGCCATCTCTGCTCCACTCGACTATGCTCCATTAACGCACACAACAAAAGATTGTTCTTTGTGTGGATGTGTCCGTTGAGGAGGTTGGGATGCAGAGACATATAGTGAAGAGAGGGGCAGTGAAGAAAAGAGGAAGAGAGTAAGCAGGAAGAGAGGCTGGTCTAATGGACTTTCACTAATGCATTTGTTCTTTCCAAAAGTTAACTCAGTACAGTACACAATAAAAGTCATTTTAATTGGCTCTAACTTATTAACCACTTAAGTTCCAGATACATTTACTTAAAATTTTCTGATGCAAGGTGCAACACACAAGAGAAACAGGAGCTTTATCAGTACTGTATTACAGAATGCCCAAAGCATACAGTTGATTTAATCAATGGAATATACTCTGCACTGTTTGTGTCTATTTATTTTCCAGAGTTTATTCATGTCTTGCAGTATTTTCTCAGTCTGCTGGCTCTTGTTTTTCTGTTTGTCTTGACATGTGCAAAGACAATCCAAAAAGCTGATTCAAAATAGTTCTGATATCAAGAGGCAGGGGCCAAAGCTATCATGTTAATTAAAACTTTGGAAGAGACGTTTGGACTTCACCCAAAACCAACAAACAGTTTACTGCCATTTTAGCGCTGCTCTCTTTCCAATGGATGCTACCTAAAACCGAAAGTACAGAAATCTAAGAAGGAGTGGGACGTATGAATAAAGAAAAAAATGATCAGAAATAATCCAACATACGTGTCTTGCATTAAGATGAATGCAGTGATATAAGGAGAGTAAAATTACTCATTTAAACAACCTTGCTTAAAATAGTGGAGAGCTTCATTAATCTTTGTGTCATTCCTAAGGATGAATGGGAGAAGTAATTAGAGCTAATAGGAATTTCATTTTCCCCTCTCTTCTGTGGGGTTATTACTCACTATCTGTCTGTAATGGGAAAAGAATCACCAGATGTATAGAAATAGTACGTACTGCAGTGGAATATCAGGACGGATGAGCTTCTTGTTGATTTTCTACTCACTCTTTGAACTTCAAGTGAAATAAAAACAGACAACATGTACCACTACACTCAGCGATAAAACACACTGCAATTCAATCACCTCTTTAAATCTGTGGCACTGTGGTATGACATGAATTCCAAAGTATGTGATCTTTGAACAAGTAATCAATGACTGCTGCTTCGTGTTCTATATGATAGTTAACTCAATGAAAATGACACCATTTATTAATGCTGGAAACACATCTATTAGCTTCAACTAAAGAGTGTACAATTGATTACTGTGGCCAGCGAAAAGTAGTCTTCAATTATAAAGGACCTTTCTAGTCCTGTACTTCAACGGCATTGCATTAATATCACACTCACAGTAATCACACACATTTACCCTCTATTTCACATTCACACACTGAGGGATTCATCCTTAAATTCATTACGATGCCTGATTTTTCATGTGGATGGATAAAGCTGAAATCTTGATAGCTAGATCTGCTCAAGCCCAAGAGCAACATTGGTTCTACTATTTAATTTTCAAACATTTCCAAAAGAAAGCGCTTTTGGAAATCCTTAAAGACACCTAAAAAATCACAAGAGCATCCAATAAAAGAAACATTATAGTGACAACTCAGGTGCAGGTTGTCTTTGGTTGATGATCCATATTGAATAATGTTACAGCTGGTTAAAGTATTGTGTTGATTTACACCACAGGGATTGGTAGACTAACATGTTTAAAAACAGTACTGCTACTGGATTTCATGTTGCATTAGTTTTGTTGACTGAAATAAATAGTCCATTATTTAAAGGAACTGCTCTGAGGGAATAACAAAAAAAACTACAAACCCTCGTATATTAAGGGTAAACAACAACATACGTGACTGCGAGTTGGATAAGTAAGCTTTGAAAATCAAATTTTGAACAGTGAACAAGTCTCGCTCTCTCCTGGCTACCTCCAGGATGCCCTTGAGCAGCACACTTAACCTCCAGCTTCTGAAGTAGAGCTGCTCAGTGGCCGATTGCAAAAGGACCTGCAGTTATATTGGTGTGCTGCCAAAAGTCATTAACATCCCTGTGTGAATAGTAGAACAAGCTGTACCAAAAACAGTGTGCTTCCTCTGAGAATTTTTTTTTTTTTGAAGATGAGAAGTATTTTTCTTTTCAAGCCTGAATTTTGGAGGTTTTGTCTTTTGGAGGTGTTGTATGTTGTTGATACATATAAGAAAGAAAAAAATTATTAGCAAATAAGCAAAATAACATGCCACTCTTTATATTATAAAACATAGGAGGTTATCAAAGTTTTTCACCGACAACCCCCCCACCCCCATGCATTACTGGACTAACAACCCCCTGCTGAAGAAAATTAGACTATTTATGAGCAAATATTGCTGTTTCCTACATTAATCTACTGCCATTAATACAGTTGTTATCCCAGCTTTGTACTATCCAGGGTCTCTTGGCAGCAAAGAAATGTGGATAACAGATTAAACGTTTCCTGCTTTCATGGCTTGGGATGAAATGTAACCTCTATTTACGTTTAGATATTTTATTTATCCATTGCAATACTGGATGAAATATGTAATTTTTTTTGTTTGTTTCAGTGATAGACATTTTTTGACCCCCTACTGATGTTTCAAGACCACCCAGGGAGTCCAGATTCCTACTTTGGGGCTCACAGCTTGATAGTGAAGATGTGCCTATGTGGTAATTCAAGATCTCTCCAATAGATATGTGCCTGTTCCGATGGCATTCCTGAGATCTGCCAATCTGTTTCATCTTTTGATTCTTCACATGTAGAATACCTTGTGACTGGGACATTCTTGCCTGTACAGAGCATATTCTGTCTTTATAAGACAGGGAAGGTTTTCTAAGGCAAATGTTTTTCTTTTAAAAAACATTTTCAAATCCACCAAATGGACCAAGGATGGTTCACAGTGAGAGCTGAGGATGATTACTGAAACTGCTGCAAACCTCACACTTTAATTGCACTGAGAGAAGATTGCAATTTGCACATTTTTTGTGCAGTTAATTAGGTTTTTGTAATTAAAAAGAATCATTCACCTAAGAGCTTGAAAAAGAAGAATTTTCCAACAGAGTCCTGTCACGGTAATGAACACAGATAACAGAGATGGAGTGCACAGCCCTCAGAATAACTCAAAAGAAACAATATTTGGGTGCATCCCAGATTCTCCATACCCCTCTGTTTGTTGTTTAGATGCTTCTGAAAGATAATGTTATCTTCATGTTTATTGAGAGAGTACATGATCAGCAGGACATTTCCCACATGAATGGGTTAAAATCTTTTTCCCAACATACAACAAAGGCACCAGCATTGTGGTTCAAGTGTAGTCCCTGATGCCCATCCATCACCGGAACGGATAAGATGATTTAAAAGAGCACTGTGGGACCTCTAGAAATCCTGCCAGTGATAAATTAAGTGGGGAATATCCTTTACTCGCCCTCCTGGGATCACACAATAAATGCTCTTATACCTTAAGGTGTTGTGTTATTTCATTTTCAAGACTTTGCCAAATTGCCATTCTTTTAACCTTCACATCAAAATAGGTTACTGCCAATGTTAAAAGAAAAACAATGTGTGGGTGGTTGTCCCCTCTGAAAGAAAACAAAAAAGAGCTTATGGTGCAGAATGACAAGATGAAATGATAAAGACAGATACTATTAAGCACATTGAGTGGCTGTTGCCAATGTAGAAGTGCATGGATACAACAATTCATCACAAATCCGGGCTCTAAAAATAAGTCTTCCAGTGGTGGATCTTTGCTTCTTTTCTTCTGCCAGTGGTGAAAGATCATGAGCATTTTTGAGGCTGAGTAGCCCGGAACACACAAATTGCCTGAAGGGACTGAGTAATGGTTTAGTCGTACATCTATGGTAAGTAAGACCCCTTTAGAGAGGCTCATTTTTAGTGAGTGGGAAGAAATAAGACCCATCTAAAATTAAAATCACCAACTCATACATAACTTGGTGTCATTAATCTCTGTTTTATCATGCCATTTGTTTATTTTTGGGTTTTAATTGCTTTTCCAGTATTGGGTGTGTATGCTGTTCTTATTGCATGTTTTCCTGATCTGACTTTGTATTATAAAACAATATAAGGTATGAGGATAACATCAATGGTGAAAATTCCTTACACACATCCAAGATGACAAAGCATTAAAAATCAGGAAACCAAGCTGCAGTCAATAAATCAGAATTTTGATTGTGATAACTTTTAAATTCAGGGAGATCTAGCTAAGATAATGCTATGGCAAATGCTGGGAGTGAGGAAGAAGGTTTGGCGTCTAAAGTCCCACAGTCTCCTTTTGAAAAGAGCCATCAGTTCCCAGCAAATCACAAACCACGACACAACAGCACTTATCCAATTAGTGGCTGGTGCGCCAATTCTCTTGTCGTCCAATCAGGAAATACCACACCTGCAATATAGGATAAAGCACTGAGAGAGGGAAGGAGGGGGGGCAAGAGAACTCCACTTCACCGTGCGATTCATAAGCAATAAAAACAATGCAATAAATGTGACTCAACCATGACAGTATATGGAAACATTAAAAATAAGATATTTGACTTGCAGAACAAATGTTTCAGTGCTTGATACTGCTGAGGTATTTGTACTGATATCCCAAAATGTTCAGATCACAGATGTTCTGTCCCGAAAAGTATTTTTCACCAACCTTAAATGTGCATAAGCTTCTTTGAGCTGTCCGTGAATCTGAGGAATCATTCCCTGTCACCACATCTAAGCCACTTTGCTCACATCAGCAGAGACGAGAGGGAGAGAGAAAGAGGGTAAAACAGAAGGAGACACTCTGGGATGACAACTGCTTTTAAGAATTTAGTCAAAAAAGAGGTTAGGCCGAACTCAGCTTCTTTGGATTGAGGGCCATGGGGAAAGGGTTTCTGCAGAATCCTAAGTGTACCAAAAAAAATGAATGTGCTGTGAAAAGTATCAGCAGCATTTGTATGGCAACACTATTCGGTTTAGTACATTAACTGAACTAGAGGTGTCATCAAAATACAATTCTATAAACAACAAACAAACTGGTAACAAAATATACAAACAGAAATATACAAAAAAAAAATCCGTACAGTAACACATGGTACAATGTAGTCATATATTTAACTATATACTCAATTTATGATGTTTGAAACTCCCTTAACACAAACACACACACACACACACACACACACACACACACACACACACACACACACACACACACACAGATATATATGTATACATATATGATAAATATAAGATTTCAGTAACACTTTACTTGACGCGTACCGCATTATAAATACATTTATAATGTCTTATAAAAACATTATTGTACCGTAGAACTACAGTTAGTAACATTCATAAGTTACCATAATACTTTATAACAGGAATCATGACACACTATAAAGCATTTGCTCATCACTTAAAAGGTCAGGTATTATAATTTGTTATAACTATTAGAAGCTCACTGACAACGCCCACATAGGTAATGCTTTATACAGCTATTTATCATATTATTATAAACATGTTTAACTATTATTATAAACACTCATAAGTTACAATAACTCTTTATAACGATGAGCATAACATATTATATAGAATTTTATAATGGCTTACAAGATGATTGCTGGTCATGATTGTTGGACGATGTGTATTTTTCTGTTTTGTTTGTTTTTGAAGGACTTTTGTTTATCAGCGTAGCCACTCACTGTGAATGTGGTCATTAATAGTTTTTTGAAGGAGTGTGTAAATGTGTTATGCTCATTGTTACAAACAGTTATGGTAATTTGTGAGTATTTATAATGATAGTTATACATGTTTATAAGAGTATGATAAATATCTGTATAATGCATTATCTATGTGGGCATTTGTCAGTGAGTTGCTAACAGTTATAACATTATAATACCTGACCTTTTAAGTGATGAGTAAATGCTTTATAGTGCGTCATGATTATTGTTATAAAGTATTATCGTAACTTATGAATGTTTCTAACAGTAGTTAAACAGTACAATAATGTTATTATAAGACATTATGAATGTATTTATAATGCGGTATAAACACAGGCGTCAAGTAAAGTGTTACCAAGATTTCTATGTACATAGTTCACAAGATTTGGGGATGATGTACGCCGCTGAGGAATTAAAGATCGATTGAGTTGTTGATGATGTCATCATGTGTTTGTAGTGTGCGCACATATTAGTTCATGTTTTTAGCTGGATTCCTAACAATGGAGACTTCTTTCATCCAAACCGTGTTTTATGTTAATGGCAGGTTTGCCATAGTGACAAGGAAGCAACAGATAAACAAAACATTACAGGACAGATTTACTGAGTGACACGTTATACAGTGTATTCCTTTTCTCTCTACTGAGTGTGACTCTGCAAACAAGAGGCAACAGGTAAACAAACCATGCATCATAACCAGGATCGACACAGCGATGGCATGTAGTTGACTTTCTTGAGTCTTGGAGCATTTGACTCAAGGCTTTAAAAAGAATGAACTCTTCAGAGTGCTGTAAACGAAGACAAAGATTTTCATAGGAGTGTGTCAGAAAAGCACAAGCATTTGAGGAAAAGGCGTAGTGACATTCAAAAGTCATCTTTCTCTCTCCTTCTCGTCTCATTTTCTTCCTTCTCTCCAACCACAAAATTCTTTTTGTGTGCGTGTCTGGCCACTTTTGTTTTTCTTTTTTTTTTCGTGTAATTTTTTGTTATCCAGCAGCGCTGTTTTTCATGAAGCATGTTTTTTTGTCCCTGCAGAGATTTAAAATATTACTGAATTACTAATTTATGCCCAAGAGAGAAGCTCACAGTGATGACCAGTGTAATAGTGAGCTAGTCTTAGCAAGCATTTTCTTGTATCCTTGCCATCATCTATCTGAGATTTCAAGGTGTTCTTAGATGGAAACTTTGACAGCAGGAATGAAATGGGAATTTTTAAGCCCATCTGTCTTACAGATGGTGTTATAGTTGGGTAACATCACTTTTAATATACAATTGATTTTTTGATCTTGATGACAGTAGGTTGAATCATTTAACCATGCATACACACTATTTTATAATTGTTAGAAATGCAGTAAAAAGTCTATTGACACATCAAACCACTCAAGACCTTATATGAGTTCCCTAATCTCCTCATGTGACAGTGAGAGTCTTTCATTTTGCTGCAGGACTCTTACCAGCTATGCATTCAGATGACCCTGTTATATAACTGCCTTAATGAGTTGGTAGTGCATAACCTGATGTGTGTGTGTGTGTGTGTGTGTGGGTGGGTGGGTGCGTGCATGTGTGTGTGCGTGTGTGTGTGTGTGTGTGTGTGTGTGTATGTGCACACATCACTTCAGAGAGCTTCACATTGATGGCATTGGTTTTTAAGCACACTCAGCAATATGTTGATGCATTTTTTTCTCTCTCTGCTCCTGAATCTTTACATTGGCTTTGTATTATATAGCTGGCTTTTGGGCGCTTAAAATACATCATCCTGCAGCACTGTCCTCAACACAACCCCAGTTTAGACTATTGAGGAAATCGACATCTGGGTTTGCTCAAGGGCAGACAGTATGTGTCACTGAAGTGCTGTGTTGTAAGCTACGACCTGCTTACTGTCATTATGGGTCAAAACCCTCCTGACAGTGTTGTAAGTTGCTTTGACCATGGGGGATGGTGAAAACAATGACATCAACATGGTGGCTCTTTGTTGTCTGATGGTGAGGCACAAAGCAACCAAAACTGTTAGGGAAGAACATTATGAGACTCCAAATTGTTTCTGTCTGGCTGCTTGACCATTTGACTCTCATTTCTGTTGTGAGAATGTACCAGACAGTGCAGACAGGAAGGTTCTGCTGCATTTTTTTAATGTGGTTACTCTGTGTTTCACATTATTCTTCATATTACTGTGAGAACTGGAAATGCCATTACAAATGGACCTGCCAGAGAAGAACACATCTCTGTAGTAGGTTTTGTTTTGGATCCTGTTAATCTTACTACTACTTCATACAATAAAAAAATAATAAGAAAACAAATAATTAAGCTTTTTTTGTTTTCAAATGATGGGTGGTATTTTGCTCCGTGGATTGGGAAAGAAATTGACTATTCATTTGTCTCAGGATCTGTTTGAAAAGATTATTGCCTCATTTGTACATTTCCTTGCACCACCTAGTTTTCTTCATGACTGAATAAACAAAAAGAAATAGAAAATACACAATTGATCAAAGTTTACCGGAAAAATCTGAAAAGATATAATTTTACATAACCAGCCTAGTTCAGTCATAACTGTTCTCATCAAGAGTTTACTTGCAGTTAAGTGAAGTTATGTTTGGCAGTATGGTAATGTTCTGGGAGTTTTCCGCCCTTCCGCATGCCCACACAGAATGTCAGAGCCAAGGAACTGGATGTATTGACAAAGAGCTTCATTTTGGCGATCCACTGACAACCAACTAACTTTCTTTGCTGCTGTCGTCCAGTTTGTATGGCGTTAAACCAATTTGAAACTGTCGCTCCCATGTTAAATGCATTGTGTGGCTTTAGCATTGTAATGAGTCCTGTTCAGTCAGTATATATAAAGCCCAGTAAATCTCTCATTTATACGACTTTGTATTTTTCAGTCAGGTAAGATACTGAGCTGTAAGCAGATGTGTGATATCTGGATGCTTGGTCTAACAAATGAAGTGTATGCTTGGGAAAAAGCTGCAAGTAAAATAACTAAAGTCAGAATTAAAAATAAAGAAACAGTTTATGTTTTTAAAAAAAAGTGTTTGTTGAGTGTTGCAAAAGGCCTGTGTTAGATAACTGAGACGCTTCACTGAGTTTCTTGGGTCTGTAGCTCTCAAATTTTGTCTCCATGCTAACATGATGGTCTTCTTAATTCTACAGGTGTTCAGACTTGCTATGGTCATAATAGTCATGTGGCATGAATGATTGTTTTAAATGTGATATCTAAGCTGAAGTCCTCATGGTATTAAACAAAGTGAGATGAAAAATTGGAGGTCATTAAATGATTATCAACTGTAAAATGTTGAGAAAAGTAAAATTTAATGCAGTAAGAAATATCAAAATAAGGTTCCTGCCAAAAGTTCCCTTCAATCAATTAACTGATTCTTTTCACAGAAAAAATGCCAGCTATTTTCATATCTAATTTAATTATATTCATTCTCAATATTTCTCACACATTTTCTACAAATGTCTACACTATGAAGTAACAGGTCCATGTCCAAAGTGCCAGACTCCCTGCATTCAATTTGGGTCATGTTCACATATCTATGCTTACTTCTTGTATCTGCTGTTGGCAACAGCATGAAAGAAAAACATACTGGTACTGTAAGGTTGTTATTTTTAACAGAATTAATTAAGATCTCATTAAACATTGTGCTTGAACTCAGACATCAAGACAAAGCTGTTACACACAGTGGCTGTGAAAAGCATTATTCCTCTTTCTAATGAACTGTATCACTGCTTTGCCCAAAATAAATTGAGGACTGATTTGTTTCAGGCTCATGGAGATGAGGGGGGGGAAAGTAATCTGCAGATAGAACACCCAAGTCTGAGGGGAGAGAGCCCCTGAAAACCTGCATAAATTACTCCAGTATATTGTACACAGAGATCTCTCATTTCTCTGCATACATGACCTAATTTCTGGTACCTGGGGGACCCGGCAGCATCTCTGCTCCCTCCCCACCCCATACTCTAACACTCATGCAGAGGGAAAGCACTGCAGCATTGCACAGAACACAGAGAGCAGGGATTTTAACAACCTGGGGTAAAATGCAGGTCAACATGAGTCAAACTCTTCTTTCTGTGTGGCGAAAACGTGAAATCATTAGTGAGCTTTTAATACTCGATGTTCAACGCAATTTTCAAAGCCAATTGTGCTCCAATTTAATCTCGGTGGCTGGCCTGTGGGTTCTGCGTTTGTTGTGTGGGAAATAGTATTGATGTTTTTGACTGATGGAAAGAGATGTTTAATTGCAGGTCACACCCACAATTCTTTTTGCACTGCCTGATTGAAATCACTGAAATATGATGTAAATGACATGATCGAGAATAATTTTCTGATCTCTGAATGGTTTTAAGTGTTAGTTTATTGTAATTCAATTGAAGTTGACTGCCTTCCAAGAACTGCATTTATTCATTACATTATTTGCTTTTCTTCCTTGCAGTGACTTAAAGTTCTTAAAGAGGTGAAGCGCATCGGTCTGAACAATGCTCTAAAGCAGGGGTGTCCAAACTTTTTTTCCAAAAGGGCCGTATTGTGTACTGTGAAAATGACCAAGGGCCGACGGCTCTGATGGACATGTTTCTTAACAGTGAAAGTAACGAATGAGTGCTTATTTAGAAAACTATTTTGTTTTGGCAGTTTCTGTAAAAAACAAATAAACAAACAAAAAACTGTCTCTAAGTTTAGTCAATCATGCGAGTGTTATTATTGCAGACCTATGAGATAAAACCAAACCTTAGAAAAATATGTCGTTTGTGGCAGGATCAGATCTGGAATTTATCATGTTTGTTTGTAAGACAGTTATAACAACATTTTGCACCCCAAATATTTCCAATCCTGCATTCTGAACCATTTTGTGCATCAATGTTTGTCTTTTCTTCACCATTCTACAATTTTACTTCAGTCTTATGTCCTCTTGTGTTATTCATTTATTTATTTATTTATTTATTTATTTTATGAAGTGGCCAATACACAATCCAAATTTTTGTGAGACGTTACCAGACATATTCAGGTTTTTTTCAAGCATCTGACAGAAACTGTAACTGTACACACTTAGAGCATGATTAATTTGAGTTACGAAATTAATACATATCAAAATGAAAGCTGGGGGCCACATGAAAATTGACGGCGGGCCACAATTGGCCCCTGGACCTTAGTTTGGACATCTGCTCCAAAGCATGTTTAAGCAACTTTTTAGCTCTTTGTTTTGATTTTATTTCCATGCATGATAGTCTTTAACTTGTCCCACAAAGGATGAATTTACAGTCATACAGCAGCAAAATGCAAAATACAGCAAAATTTAAAAATACTAATAGGTTATACATTAGAATATTAAGAAAAAGTAACTTAGGTGGAATGTGTTGTGAACCAACAAGTTATATACAAGTCCAAAATAGTACAGGACAAATAAATGTATGGAACTGATAAGATGTGTATTCATCAAAGGAGGCAACACATTTCTGGGAAATAAATATGGATAGGCTTTCTTACTCATTACCGAGGCTGTAAGTAATACATGATTCTGATAGAGCAATACTTGTTGATGATTGTATTCAACTCTGACTAATATTAGTCATTTTATATAATTTAAGCACTTTATAGTTTTCATTTGGATTATATTGGTAAACTATATTGACTATTTTTTAAGCCGTGTACACCAATCATAGATCCTTTATTTAGTATTTTTTGTTTGTATCTTAAGTTTGTTGCAGGCTGGTAAGTAGGATAAGCAGGATTATGTATGGTTAGTAGTTGGTTTATGTCACGGTCATAATAATAATAATAATAATAACCTCTCACTAAGCACCCATTATCCCTTACAAGGTATTCATCAAGGATCAAACAAAAAAACAGCATGAGCAAGTCATTGTTGGGCAATGTGTAGCATTTTGCACTTCTAATACCTTAAAACTTTAAGTAGTGACTGTCAAACTAACTTGTGAATACCTTGTACAATGTCCCCTGTAACATCACTCTATACAAAAGCTGATGTTGCTTGCTGTCTGCATGACAATTACTTAGAGAGCTGTTTAAATCTTGATAATTGTCAGTGTCATGTTTACCACTCATTGTTTAGTAGAAAAGAGGCCAAAAAAATCTGTTAATGCAGATTTAAATTGGAGTGCACTTTGTGATTATAAAGTCAGACCCTGTTTTTGTAAAAGTCTTGTAATTGGGCCAAGAGAGAGCACAGGCAATATGCAAGAAGATCAATAGTGCATAATGAAAAGCTTAATGTTTCAACGGAACAATTGTTGCTCTAAAAGCGTGGGTAGTTCCATTTAAAATGTGCCACAACTTTAAAACCAAACAGTGGGAGGGTGTATGGACTAAGAGCTTGATATGCAAACAGGCATGGCAGAGACACAGCCAGCAATAAACATGCTAATTTAGGAGAGCGTAACAGTCACTTATCTGGAGCCAAAAAAAGTCACATCAAAAAAGAGCTTATAGGATTCTCATCACCTCCGCAACAAACAGAGGCAGAAGCAGGAGTTAGCAGTCACAGCATTATGGCATGAGGCTGCGTGATGTAGCTGCAGTTTGTTTTCTACCTTCCACCCACAACTTATAAAATATTAAAGGGCTATTTTGATTAGAATAACATAATCATCACTTCTGGCATTTACATATGCAGCGTGTTTTCAATGGAATAATGCCTCTGCTCAAGGACAGGATAATATTGTTTACGTAAAAAGTCTAGTGCCTTTTATTTCTCCAGGCCCTTTAGCTCTGTGTGTGTGTGTGTGTGTGTGTGTGTGTGTGTGTGTGTGTGTGTGTGTGTGTGTGTGTGTGTGTGTGTGTGTGTGTGTGTGTGTGTGTGTGTGTGTGTGTGTGTGTGTGTGTGTATTTGTGTAGGAGAGAGGGTTTGTGTTCTTAACTCATTATAATGCAGTCATTTTCAGGTTAAGAATAGTGAATCATAGGCAAAATACTTGAACTACGTACAAATAGTAAAGTCTCTCCATTTCGACTGTCCTTTCTTTAAAGACTATCACATTTTTTGTTGTGCATGACGAAAGAAATACTTGAAGACTTTGAATTAACCTTAAGTTAAATGAAAGAGTTGTGTCACTGTTGGTCTTTTTTTAAAATCTTTTGTTACTTACTGATTTTTAGTGCTTCATTTCATGTAAGGTGAAAAGAAATGGTTGAATCCAGTTTTGAACAAAATAAGTAGGAATACTGTTTTCTATCCTGGCAGTTTTGGAGTCTTACAAGATGCAATACTCTCATGCTATGATGAATTTATGTCTCGATGGGAGCAGAGTTTTCCAGGATGACAATGTCCCTTTTCACCTGGTGATTTGATAAGCATGACAGAGGTGCTAGAGAGAACCATCAACAAGCTGAAACGGTGTCAGATGAATGGGGGGCGACTCTGAAAAGGCATTAGAGATGATAGACTGCCAACGTGATTGTTTGCTATCATTTTGTATGTTGTTGCTATCTCCTGCATTGCCCTTGAAAATAAATGGACCTGTTGGAGACCAGAGGACATTAGAAATTACACTGTAGATGTCTTTTTTGACAGTTATGTCAATCTGTCCTTCTTGTATGTAACTCACAGTTTATTTCCCAAATAAATCTTCTCATTGAAAGAATAAAGTCTAATGTCCAATGGAAACTGCATGATCATCAACTTTCACATTTATTTTTTGTAGCTAGTTAGGCCTTTGAGCAACTGGAGTTGTGCCATAACATTGCACCCTTATGGAATCCACACATAAGCTGAATGTCACAAATAAAATTCCCTGAAATGTTTTTATTTCTTTGAATTTCTTGTTAAGTTTCTTCTTTTCTCTTTTTCCACAGTTTGTTTCAATATATAAACAGTACGCTTTGCCACTTACTTTTCTCCAAATATTAGCTTGATTTCCACTTCTATGTCACTGCAGCTTCTTGTTTCATTGCCCATCTACCCGTCTATCTTCATCTCTTCTTCCCAGCCAAGTGTTAAGCCATGGGAATCAATGAGGTTGTCTCAAATCTGACTTGTGCAGCAGCTGCCAGCTACACCGACTATTTGATAAACACTTAGGTCTCCAACTAAGATGCTTTCATCAAAAGCCTCGGGGGGAGTAAATTCAATTTCCATTTTTAAAGGAATTTCAGGTGGTTTGTTATAAACAGGCCCAGGTGCTGGTGTGGTGTTAGGGGCCTCACTGCATGGGACACATTAATGCTGATAGTTTGGTTTATGATCTGCCCATAAAATGTTATTATAGTTATGTGAACCCTGTGGCAAAGGTAGGATAGAGAGCAGGAGAAAAGCATATGCTTTACAATTTAGTTTCTTTACAGCTCAAACAAATGTCAGACTGTTAGAAGTACTCATTGGCCAAAATACACAGCAATAACGCATCTACATACAAACAGAAATATAGGTGCATTTCAGTTAATTCTAATATTGTTAAAAAGTCTTTCTTTAGGTCCACCTTGCCAGTGCTGGCTGGATCCTTTTTTGCTTTCAAAGCTGCCTTACTTCTTAATGGCATCTTTTCAACAGTGTGCTAGAAACATTCTTTGAAGGTTTTGCTACATACTGACATGATATTATCACTCAGTTACTGCACATTTATCGTCCCCACATCCATAATGAGAATCTCCTGTTCCACCACTTCTTAAAGGTGCTCTATTGGATTGAGATCTTGTGATTATGGAGGCCATTTGAGTACAGTGAACTAATTTCCATGCTGAAGAAACAAGTTTAAGATGATTTGGGCTTTGTGACATGGAGCATTATCCAGCTTGAAGTATCTATCAGAGGGTGGTTACACTGTGGTCATAAAAGGATGGACATGGTCAGCAACAATACTCAGTTGGACTCTGGGCTGTAAACGATGCTTCATAGGTACTAAAGGCCTAAAGTGCGCCAAGAACATGCTTTCATGTTACTTATGCCAAATCCTGGGCCTACCATCTGAACATGGCAGCAGATATCCAGACTGGCTATGCTGTCAGAATCTTCTAATGTCCAGTTTTGGGGAGTTCTTGTGAATTTCTGCCTCAATTTCCTGTTCGTACACTGCAAAAACGGAAATCTAGGCAGGTCATTTTGTCTTATTTGTAGTAAAAATTGTCTTATTGTTCTTAATTTGAGCCACATTCACCAGACCAGGTCATAAAAATGTCTTATTTCAAGTTTTTTTTATGACAAAGATGAAGTGTAAATTGCTTGTAACAGGTCAAAAAATTCCACCAATGGGATAAGATGAATTCGCCCTGGAAGTTTCTTGAAATAAGAAAGATGTCTTAGAACAAACTTCTTTTATCTTATCCCATTGGCAGATTTTTTTTTTACTTGCTACAAGCAATTGATGCCTCATTTTTGTCTTTAAAAAACTTGAAATGAGATGTTTTTATGACCTTGTCTAGTAAATGCGGCTCAAATCAAGAATAGTAAGACAAATTTTATTAAAAATATGACATAATGACTTGCGTAGATTTCAGTTTTTGCCGTGTAGCTGACAGGGGTGGCACCTGGTGTCATCTTCTGCTGCTGCAGCCTGTCTGCTTAAAGGTTGGATGTGTTGTTGGTTCAGAGATGATACTTCTGCATACTTTGGTTTTGATAAATGGTTATCTAATTTACTGCTGTCTATTGATCATGCCCAACTAGTCTGTCCATTCTCCTCTGACCTCTGGCATAAGCTAAGTATTTTACCCCAGGAAATACTCTAAAATACTAATTGATAACTAACAGCAAACTTTCTTTTTGGACCCTTTACTTTAATTTAAGCCCACAATTTTGCAATGTTTGAACACATTAAGGTGACTTGATTTTTTTCTTGAAAAATGTACAGAAATACTTGCAAGCTTTGTCAGTCAAAATGAAGAGCATATAGTCCAATTAACAAAAGTTCACATCTGGCAGAAGACAAGTGGTTGTGAATGTTAAACGGGGCTGATGTGAGAGTAGGGTCACTTGAATGGTGAAAACCCCTGCTTACAGAATTTCACATCGTCTGCTCTTCTGCAGGTGATTTTTAAATTATTTATAAAATTGTTCACATAGTATTCTTAATAGTACACTTTTAGAAGTTTCCAATTTTGGGGTACCTTTAACCTTCAATTGCAGTGAAACCTCTGCTCTAACAGTGATAAAAAATAAATCCATAGATAATATTTTGCTCACAATAAATCACATTTTAAATCCATGCCAACATCGCACGTGGTCAGAAAAGATTAATTTAAAATGATATTCAAAATTAAAACGTCTGCTAACCTATCCTATATTTAACACAGAATCACCCGCAGTTCACAGTGATATAAATTTGTGTGTAGGATGAGCGTACTGCTGAGCCTGTATGTGTGTGTAAACATTACTGTTATCTTTCTCACAGAGGTAGATAGTAGGCAAACAGTCTGTTTGGTACTTTAATTTGACATCCTCTGGTGCCTGTGGATAACCAGAGCTAAACGCTCTGCATGTCAAGCCAGAGGCAGAAAGTAAATAGATCATAAATAATCAAACATCCACACATCATAGACATCTGTGCCACAGAACTGATGTGTGGGATGTTTCTATAGTCAGCCTCTGCTGTATCTACACAACCATTTTTCTCTCTGTTTATGCACGATGGCTGTAAAACAAAGAGATAAAGTTTAACTTGATTTAATGGAGACACTTCTTTGAGAGGAGGTCATGATGAATCTGTTTAGATCTTGGTAAGAGATGGAGACAAGCACAGCACTTCATCTACAAAGGAAAGAAGCAGCTCTAAAAGTTTAGTGTTTTATGTCTTCTTGACTCCTCAAACTATTAAACAGCTCTTATATGGGGGGATAAATACACACTCTTTGACAAGATAACCCATTGAATATGATGTATGATTGTCTTACTGCCAGAGAGTACATATTCTATTGTTGCCAAAACCACAGTTATTCTACAAACCTAACTCTCGCTCACAACAGATAAACCAACACTCATATTGAGAATTTAACCAACTTGCACTGACAATAACAACCTCACCATACAAAATAATTACATCATATCTATTATAATTTCTGCTCACATCCATCCCATTGTTGAACTGTCAAAGAGAAGAGAGCTGCATGTTTCTTGACTGGCACTGTCTCACAGGAGCCGTGTTGGTCTTTGCTCTAATTGCCAACGCTGTGTCTTTGAATTTGATCAGGAACAGCCAAGTAATGATATTAATAGAAAGGATGTGCTTGTCTGTTATATTCAAAGTAACTGAACCACTGAGGGAAAAAAAATAATACCACACTGATATTGTGTGTTAACATAATATCAGATAAGTGGTTGCATTTAAGAAGCTTTCAAAGTGGCCTTGCTCAGTTTACTGCTGAATTGTTCTCGTATTTGAAAACCAACCACAACTCTAAAACATAACAGGCTTCCAGGAACAATATTTTGATGGTTATAATTTTTACAAACAATCATATGAACTTAAAAGAAAACAGAGCAAGCAAACTTAATCACAGGGGAAGGAGAGGAGAAGAACTGTATATACACATTGTGGTTAATCTTTGTGATGCAGAGAATTTTCCAACAAGTTTAAGCCACGATGTATTTCCTCTGTATTTATAAATCCACTGGTAGCTTCTTAGACTGAGACTTCCAAGCTTCTTGTGCTATAAATCTGAAGGAATCCTAAATTTATTCTTATAATCATCATCCTTTCAGCTTCACTGCAAGAATTAACCAATCTGCCCAAATGCCAGAGCCATTTAAAAAGAGATCCTAAAGTCTGTCCTTCCATACAAATAGTGAGTAACCACTTGAAATGTTGGGATGTAAATGATCTAGTCATGTCTTTGTAGAATATGTCGGGTTCATTTTGCAGTCCCCTTTGATAGAACATCAGCTTGCATGTGTTGGTGAGCTAATTCCCAATGAAACATGTGCATAAACCCCAAGAAGCCCTTTCATATCAGCCCCTCTCTCTTCTGCATCCAAGACATGCAGAATCCTCCCATGTGATAACTGACTGGGGACGGAGTAGCACACCAAAGACAGTCATTTACATATCCCACATCTCCTGTTTACACAGCTCCCATTTATCATCAAAGACAACTTTATGGATAGGTCTTCCAATGGGCAAGAAATATTCATCAAGTACAGGTGTAACACAAAACAGAAGAAACCTGATGCCGGAGGCCAGCATCGTCTTGTCTGTGTGGTGAAAGCCCATGTCTTTGGTAAATATTGCATGCAGATAAAAGTGTAGGAGTAAGCAGAAAAAGCCAAGAGAGGCAGCAAAGTTTGCAGAAAGCTGATTTCTTGGACTCAGCATTTTGTCTTTGCCTGATGTGCTGGATTATACAGCACAGTGCTGCTTTCAAGGGATAGAGTCCTATGTTTGCACAGACACTATTGGTTTTCATTTTTATTGTACAGGACACACTGAAGTCAAGAAACAACATAAAGCATGCTAGACATGTAGCAGCATAAACATAATCCATGAGTGTAGCTTAGAACAATCTTTCAATGTAAGCCTGGGGCTCCTTCTTTAATATTAAGAAAGGATAGGAAATAAACTTGTTACTATGACTTACAGTAAGAGACAATGTACTCACATAGCTGAGGTCTGGAAGAGAAAATTAAATGGACTGTGATAAAGTACTCAGCTGAAGGGGCCAACAGTGATCTGATCCATCCTTCCAGAGGTCTTAAGGTTCACTGTGGCAAGCGTGAAGGGTCTGAAAAAACAACAACTCTGCACTCCATCTGCTGCTGAGAAAACACTGCTCTACTGATCTCTGTGTGTCAAAGGGATCATCTTTGTTACAGCACATGTCACAGGTGGGTGTTTTCCATCAGGGTTTCTGTTTCATGCCACAGTATCACTTGACCCTCACTGATAGAGGAACCGGGACAAAAATAAAACAAGCTACAAATCAATTAAAGAAAAAAAAGAAGTAAAGAGAAAGAAGAAGACACCTGATCAAAATCGGGCTGGTTAATCTTGAGATGGTTCCAAGTGGAATTTCAAAAGAAAAAAGCAGAAATGAGAGTGATACAAAAAAAAAAAAGTAAGTAATTTATTGAAAACAACAATTAAATTGAAATAGTCTGTTCATCAGAAGTTTAGGTCCAAAGCCTTTGAAGGCCAAAATCTACACAAAAATATGGATTCAAATGTTTTTTTTGTCAGATAGTTTCACTGTCATGACCTACTGATAGCAAAAACAAAAAACTTTCTCTCTTTGAGAATATGGCCAGATTGTTGGGCTGCATAAGCAAGGCCTCTCGCACCGCAACACAGTCGCTGCTAAGGTTGGATGCAGTAAGACAGCCAATTTAAATTTCTGAAAACATCCTGAGGATTATGCTACAAAAAAAAAACCAACCAAGTGGTAGACCCTAAAATATTTCAAAAGCACTCAGGTGGAGGACCCAACTATCTATCTGTCTATCCTCAACCCAAATCAATGCAGTTACTGGAGCTGATTTCAGCCCAGTAACCACCAGACGGCACCTGCAAGAAAAAGGCTTTAACCCTGCTTGAGGGTTACTTCTTGAGAGGCTCTGTAGGCGTCCATGTATCAATTTTTTATTGACACTCCCCAGCCAAAATAACACAAAATGTTATCACACAAGCAAAAAAGATAATTTTCTTAATTCCTCTCAACGAATGCAAAACTTTTATAACTATCATTTACCTTAAAAAGATCATTTAAACATCTGTCGTCCCTTTTGAAAAAGAACATAGGGTGAATGTTAATAGTATCATATCTTATGAGAGGCTTTAATGATGACACACAACTCACTGGAGCAAATAGCATCCATGGTAACACGTCACAGTCATGTGTACACACACACACAATCGCACACATCCACAAACACACACCCTTTTCACGCTTTGTCTCCTTTTTTTATCACTGATGTAAACAGCATACGCACAACAACACCACACACCATTACACACACTCACACACTCAGGGGCACAGCCCACATCAGCAGCAACAGCTCTCCCGACACCCACCATCAGTTTGTTGCGTTGTGCTCATGCTGTCCCCGGAGTGAGCAGCTCTGATGGGGGAGTGAGAAACGAGAACAAAGACAAAACACAGCGTTTAGAGGTAGGAGAGTTACAGTAGAAAAGTGTTCAGATGCAACACCGCGGCACTGTTATGAAGGTCTATCACATGGAATAAGTTTGACATAGTCACTTTTTTATTTCCATACAGAGGGGTGTCATTTATCTGTCAACAGGTAAACAAAAACAGACCATTCTAAAGATTTAAAACATGAACTCTGAGAGAGTGCAGCAGTATTTTAGACCTAAAAAAAATACTGTGATAACAGGTACAGATGTTTTATCTTTTATTTTCACTGGTACATACTGTAGATAAATGTAGGTGAGACAATTACTGCAGATGCATAGGTGATCAAAACTTAACCTTGTTTGATTGGAATATGCTCTGAAAGGTCAATGATTGAAAAGGGGTGTTAGTAAAAAGCGTTACAGTTGTGGCCAGCTGTAAAGTCATCGAGTCTGGCATACCCACAGAATCAATGTAGGATGGTTTGTAGATGTCTCCCTTGCTGAAGGATAAATTTAGCTCAGATAGAAAAGCGATCCTGCTGTAATCATACACAAGCAGCCTAGCATGCACACGGCATCACGAATAATCCCCCAAACCCTAACCCAGAGCCAAACCATATGTGTTCGGCTTTCCTAATTGCAGCACAATCAGGATTAGCCAAGCTTCCAAAGTGAAGTGTGCTACTTGTGAGTGTTTAGTGTGTCTGCGGGTAGGAATGAGGTTACCTTTAGAGAAACACAGCATTGCCTCTCGTGTTCATCAACAACCCCCACGGATGGGTTGGAAGCCAGGATACAGGATACTGCAACAATATCCTGCAGCGTACAAAAGATTCTGCCTGTTGCGATAAAACCATGTATGAAGTGGGAGCTCCCACTGCTTCCTGAATATCACGGACCATCAGCGGCTGAAAATATCATCACACAAGAATACAATGTGGATCACCCATGATGATTCTCATTCCAATAAAGAGGGGATATAAAAAAAAAGTGCTACACTGAGGAAAACTTAACATGCACACAAAAGAAAAAAGAAAGAAAAAAAAACAAGTTCCCCCTGACGACAGACTATTTTTTTTTTTTTTTTAAATTAACGTGCAAATAGCAAGCCTGGCTCTCATGCCTTACCAATCAATATTGGGAACTGTCAAACATTTGAGTTTCAAAAGCCATCAAAGACACATCCACTCTTTCCATCCTTATGCAGGAGCATTGTTTAAACCCTTGTCAGGCTTTCAACGATTGTCTTTGCTAATCTGGCGTCTAGAACCAAAGAGAGCCCCGTGCCCTCAGCTAAGCCTCTCAGGCCACACTTCCTTTCAGGCTGTCTGGTTCCCCAGCAAGCTCACAGCATGAGACTAAGTGCAGTCTGAGAGTCTTACTTTAGGGTCAGAAACGTCCCTCAATGCATGTCACACTACAGAGACTCAGATGGCATAACTTGCACCTGGTAAGAACTTGTTTGCATAGTGCATCAACTCAGAAATGACTAAATACCTATACCCTGAGAAATATAACAGCTGGCAGCTGCTGTAATCCACTGATGACAGCTTTTTCTCATGAGAAGAAACGAATTCTGTTTCTGATTGAGAATATTGGCCAGTCCTTCTGTGTCTTGGACAAAAAACATGAGGTCAGCATCCAACGCCTTGGTGGCTGTATGACATTATGCATGCACCCCCCCTCCCGGAAATGAGCTGCCCATACTGAAGATGAAGTGGGCAGCAAAACTCTGCTTTGCCGGGTTTGAAGTGGCTCTCAGTCATGAGTGCCTCCCTCTTCATTTCTCTGACGAGCCTTCTTGAAGCCATATGCAGACTGTGCTGCCAGATCCATTGGTGGGTTTGGATTGAAGTAGATACATGAATGCATTATACAATGAATGAGGTACTCAAACATAGCTGCTCATTAAGTCCAACGATAACTGCTCATATGGTGGTGTTGCAGACACGTTTTTCTTGTTTCCTAATGTATGTGAAGAAGCCATGAACCCAAATTGAACTGTAAAAGTAAAGTTTCATACAGCTTTAAATGAATTAAATAGTTCAAATGAATAGTTACTGTTAGAGGCAACTCACATTTATTTTGTGGTGGTGGGGAGGTCATGGAAATAAATATGATGTATTTGGAGGAAGTCAAAGACAGCACAACCCATTCAGCTATTGTCTCCCTTTAATCCAGAAAAGCTCATCATCATGTAATAAAAAAACACTGGTGCTAGCCTTTTTTCCACAAGCTAATCTCGAAGTGAACATCCACATAACAGTGGATACAGCTCAACAGCTCACCTGTCAGTTCAGTCGACAGGTTGGCGTTTTGTTTCTCTCATTCAAATAGCGGCCAATATAGCCTGAAGCAGCTGGCCTCAAGCATAGATGAGGAGCAGGCGTCAGGGATCTGCAAGGATCATTTCATAATACCCAAGCTTCTTTTCCCAATTTTTTATACTCCGCTGCAGATGATATTATTCACCAGATTTCAACTAAGTTATTTCTTTTCCTTTTTTTTCTTTAATATGGTTTTGTACTTGAGTCTTATGATACCTGTAACATACTTTAATGTGTCAAATCAGTGGAGATTTCTGCATTTTTTCACCTCTGGTCTTAAAATCAACATCACACATGATGTTTCTGCCCACCCCAGAGTCTCTGCATGCATACAGACTTCCTTGACCTGTTCTAGCAAGCAGCAGAAACACAAAAAAGGATGTGTCATCTTTTTAATGGGTTTGATTTCCCTTTAATTTCTCTTCAATCTCTCTGACTGTCTGTTGTTGACTTTTAATGTGATTGGTTTGATTAATATGATTGATCATATTAGCTATCGCTTGATGTGTTTTCTAGCATGTTTTTCATCACAGTAATCAGAATCAGAACAATTTGATTAATTTCTCATTTCATATTATTTTGACCCACTTCTTGAAAACCAGATGACACTCCAGGTGGGAATAACCTAAACTGTGGCTAGATCCATTCATTATTCATACTTTCCTCCCAATGCCTTGGGGAAAACATCAGTCAAACAAAAGAGATCGAGTGAACTGTGGAAACTTTTTTCCAAGACATTGTTTCTGTTTCACCTCACATGAACTCCATCTTTTGCCCTGGGTGCTTTTATAGATTATATGCTCCAGCATGACCCGGTGGTCTGGTAGGTAGACTATTACAGACAGAACCCCGTCTTTTATTAAGAGCTCCATGTCCCCGTTCTGAGTGACCTACAACAGATGTAAGGAAATCTCTTCCTGGTGACAATTCTCAGGGGGAAGAAAGGGAGGGAGACACTTAAAAAGGAGACCATGACAGACACACTGACAGGAAACAAGAGAATAAAGCTTGTTTTTTTTTCAGTATTAGGCACATTGTGGGTCATGTGTCTGTGCAAGAGACATCAGAGACAGGAGATCAGTCAAGCAGAAAATGAGACAGGAGGATTCCATAAACAAGAATCAAACTTATTGGCTAAGCTTGAAAAATGTGCTTTATTTTAGACAAAACAGTGAGGATTTGAAGGAGAGGACAGGTAAACAGAACAGTTACTCATCACTCCTGTTGACAGTGAGATGTCGTGTCAACAGGAAACCCATTTTCACTCCCTCTCTAAAAAAGAAACCTCTGGAGATCTGGAGGGCTGTGGACTCATCCGTGTGTCTATGATGTACCAAAAGCTGTGTTTTCAGTCCTCCCGTTGAAAATGTATTTCTCTCATTAACAAATTAGATTTAGAGTGACTTTTCCAATTTCAAAGGGCGATTGTACTTGCGTGAAATACTCCTCAGAGGTTTTTCTATTCTTACAGAAAATGAAAAACTACTCCAGGATGTGAAACCATGTCTCTAACAGGAAATAAGAAACCTTTAATAATCTGCCCTATTGACCCTATAATGAGTTTCACGCTGCTATTTCAAGCCTGTAGCTCTCCTTATCTTACAAGTGTCATCATTGTGCACTGCAGCATAAACACACAACAGCAGCAAGTCTGTAAAAAAGCCTGCAAATTCCCCAAAGCAAAACAAAAATACTGTCAGAAGGCTGCAGCTGCAGTTCTTCTGATACTTCAAAAACATGTAGACCATTTGGAAGCTGAGCTCCCAAAGGTCTTGTTTTCCTGAGCCCAGCCAACTATTCATGGAAAAACAAGAGAGAGAGATCCAAACACTTAGAGTCTGCTGAGTTTGGTCCCATACAAACTATGGTTTGTCTCAGGTCAGTGCTTCCCTTTGTGCTGGCTACCCTACAGTGTCTCTTAATACTGTTTGTGTTTCCTTTGTTTTCATATTTTACTAGTTCAACTGAGCACGGCATAAATAGGTTGATTATTATTTCAGCCTGCCCTAAAAAAAGAAGAGAAAGCCATAAACTACACTAAGTGGAACTATGAATTTGTTTTATTCAACATTGATTACAGTTTTTGAAACTGGTTATTATTCTTGGGAATCCTAAAATCTGATTAGTATTAGGTTCAGAAGTTGAAAAAAATGGATTCAATCAAAAGAAAGCTCCTTTTTTTAAATGCATTCCCCCACCAAAACTTTATTTCTTTGGATGTCATTCCTGAGTTGGCCAGGACCTGAGGTGCCAGTGAATCTCTGACCTTAGAAATCCTCTAAACCCTCCTTTCCAGAAATTTATTTGATTGAACTGGTATTCAGGACAGTAAGATTTTTGTTACTTGGTGTATAAAATGCCTTCAGCAGAGAAAAGTGAAGAGTAATCCAATTTAACAAAAAATAAATGAAAGGCAGTGAAAGACACTTGGCAATAATGCATGTAGCTTCCTCTGTACCTATTCCACCAAATCTGGCACATGGAGCACCCCCTGATATTGAACTATTTGGGTATAACTGTGTTAATTACCCAGGCTGTGCTTTGATAGACACTCTCTTGCCAAAGTACAGACATCAGAATCTGATCAAAGCACCTTGTTTGTGCTCCCACTCAGTTGTTGACCTAGAAATGACATGTGAAAAGACTGACTGCTTGAGTAGTGTGTGTGTGTGTGTGTGTGTGTGTGTGTGTGTGTGTGTGTGTGTGTGCGTGTGTGTGTGAGTGTGTGTGTGCGTGTGCTTGTGCTAATGTCTTCACTGAATGAAGATTTTTTTTTCTCTTCACTTCAAATATGTAAATAAGTGAGAACGTAAACCACGTAGAGGAAAAGTGTTACCCACATGTGTGTTATTACCAGTGCTTAGGATGCAGACAAAACTCTTGTTGTGCTTATGTCTGTTTATCTTGTACATGCTTCATGTCTCCATGGAGACCTTTTGTATGTGGGTGGTGGTAGTGGGAATTCAGGAGAGACCATTTAGCCATTTATGTTCTGCTGTTCTTTGGTGCCTGCTTTGATCTGAAGTTAATATGTTTGGCCTTGCGAAATGATCCTTCAGAGATCTCCAGGATGTAGATGTGAAATACAACAGCTATGTTTGTGGGAAAACTCTAAGAACAGCTTTTTCTTCATTCTTCATTCTGAACTTGTAGTGTGGCTAACTCATTAGGCAAGGTTAAAGGTTATTCACAATCCATCAACACATAAATATGTAGATAATCCTTTCATACATCAGTATGCATCTGTTTTGCTAAATAACACTTGTTTAAATAACTGCATGAAATAAGTGTCTGATTTATCTGTAACTTAATGCTGCTTCGAAGGAAAAGAGCCATGGCAGTGGATACATACCCAGCTGTGTTAGATGCATGATTCGGATTGTTCACAAGCCTGTATTGTATGTATCAATGTTATTTTACATTATATCATCTAGATTCACCTCCTGCTTTTATTTTTTGTTTTTCTTTCAACATACTGCTACTGCTACTTCTTTTCTTCGGTGACTGCTGCTTATAATAACAATAATAATAACAATAATAATAATAATAATAATAATAATAATAATAATAATAATAATAATTATAATAATAATAATAATAATAATAATAATAATAATAATAATAATAATAATAATATACTGTATTCATAATATTGACTTATGAATTACTCTCACAGAAAAAAATATACATAGGAAAAGTGCAGGAACCTATAACATAAAAGAAAACCAACCCCAAAATGAAAAATAGTAAATAACAACAAAAGGACTAAAGAATTGACAATTTAAAGCCAGGTGACATTTTGACTCTCAGCAACCTGGGAAAGCAAGTAACAACAGATTTTTACAGCATTTGATGAGACCAAGAAGACAGAGTATGTTGTAAGTCAAAGAAGATACGGCAATATAAACAGTAATATGAGATAAAAAGGATATTATTGTATAAAAAAGAGATGAAAGATAAAAGAACAGTCAATACATACATAGATAAACGCATCAATAATAATAAAGAGATGATGGAGTTCAAAATAGAATTAAAATTGAGCATAAATAATTGAAAAATGCCTTTTGTTCTCGGGTTCATTGTACCAAAAGCCCTGACAAAAAAGACCCTTTTCCTTTTAGTTTTAAGCCTTGACTACGGCATGACCTTGAGGTTTCCACCAAGGACATCAGGTTACTGGTTGGCTTCAATAAGTCTAAAATGTAACTTGGAGCCAGATGTATATTTACCTTGAAGGCAATCAGCAAAATCTTGAAATCAATTACAGGAAGAATCAAGACTCAATGAAGGGAGGATAAAATCAGAGTAATGCAGAGGAATAATATCTATTTGCCAAGAACCAGTTACTACAGCTGTTTGTAACAGGCAGAAGTTAGACTATGTAATTTGCATTGCTCTTAATAAATAAAATGTATATACAATACATATAAACAACAGCAGTTCATACTCAACGGCAAAAGTGACACCAGGAGCAGCATATCAAACCAGTCTGAGGAAAGGAGAATGGCACATTTGAACTCTGCCTGTTGACAGTGTCAAAAATGGTGAGTGGAAGTGGTGGTTTGGAGCATTTTTCTCCCAGACTCAGAATATCAATCAATCTTTATTTACATAGTGTGGGTGGATACAGGATGTACACCCTTTTTTTTTTGGAGCAAAACAAGCAGCATGAGCTAAAAATGAGTGAAAAGGGGTAACTCAACTCACCACCTATATCTAATCATCAACAGATGAGCAATGTGTGGCAAGTTCACAGGACTCAAAGTCTATTTTGTTGGGTTTCTCTCTTTTTTTTGTTTTTTACAGTAGGATCAAACATTTGGCAAATATGCTCATCTGAGACCCTGATGAGGTATTGACCTCCTGCTTTACCAGGATCCAGGCTTATTGTCCTATGCATTGGGGAAAGGCCACTGTCACGTAATGATATAAGGACAGGAAGTGGTGGTGTGTGCTTTGGTGTGTGAACACACAAGCATCCAGGGCATGCAAAATGATACAATAGATCATTTTGTTCTCTGGTTCAGAACAAAGTGAACATGACATAGGTGTGAAGACGGTTTTTGTCTCATGCTGGTCATAAGAGTCAGAAATAATGGTAGTTACTGGGCACAGAGCCTGGGGAAGTTAGCAGGATAATGTGTTATACATAGTTAATCACTATACACCTTGCATAATTACATGATCCCTTTCTTATGATGAAATTATTTTTTGAAAGTTTTATGTCAGTTCTAAAATCAAAATGGATTAATCTGTATCCAAAGTCATACAAAATACTCACATTTAATTATAAATTGAGATTTTCAGTGTCCAACTTCTCTTTATTGATGAGGGAAAGTGGATTTCATATCACCAGCTTCACGTATACCAGCAGTGTGCTAATTACCCCGCAGCACTCTCTGTACTCACAGCTGTTTTTCACATCTCTAAGGACAAAAATAATTAAATAATAACACAGTACAAAAAAGACTCTTAAATTGGAATGCAAAAGTGTCAAGCATCCAGCCTTGTGAAGAGAGGTTCAGGGAAACTGAAAACCCTCCCTCTTCTTGCAAAGAGTTTCTAGCAGCCTGACTCAGGAGCAGCTGAGACAATCCCTTGCATAACCTCTAAATAATTTACATATCCCAGTGTGCGTGCATAAACATTATTGTTGTGTGGCTGGCTGGGTGAGAACGGACACAGACATGTACTGGCAGCGATTATCTTACAGTGTTCAGTCTCAGAGCATGTGACGAGTTGAGGATCAATGAGGATAAAGGGGACCGTATCTGCCTGATTAGTCGATATATTGATCCTGAACCAGATACTGATAGCGCTGTCATGTCAGTGTCCATGCTAGCCCTGCTTAACATATTGATCATTTAATAGTTTCGTTGCCAGGACCCATCCTCAACATCTACCTCAACACTGTCACTACAGGAGTAAATCTAACATCAGTGTTTTTTTATTCCAATTAAAGGAGCTTTGTGTTATTATTCTAGATGTGAAAAAGAAACATGAAATGCATCCCTGTAAGAATTGATTACATGTCAGAAAAGGGCAGCTTTGTCTCCCAAGGATGCTGGTCTCAGGAGCTCTTTCCCCATCAATACCAGTTGGAGAGATGTCTCTGAAGCATACTAATACAAGGACCCTGGATTGTTTCATATGATCATGCACTTATTTTGATTATAGAAAAGAGTCTTTTGCTAGGAACTAACATCAGATGACATGAAATGAGATCCTGCCTGTTGTTCTCTGTTCTTTTCTTTGTGTATTTCACTGATATGGCCTCTTTTCTTTACAGTTGCTCAGTAAAGTTATTGACCTTCATCCGATATGCCCTACTTGCATAGTCATTTGATTATGTATTTTTCAGTGTACATGAGTCGATAGTTTGCTGTAAAGTTTATCCAACCTCCCTTTTATAATTCAACAGTACATTTAGTGTAATAGCAGAGGTGACATTTCCTGAGCTGACATTTGTTGCTGTTGCCATTGCAAACTGACAACAGCTTTTTCAAGTAATCCAGTAATTCAAAAAAGTCACAAGAGTCACACATGGGTTAACACTTTTGTTTTGTTGTTTACTCTGCAAATGGAAGCTTGGTGTAAAGTGTCAGCTTGTGTTTTTTTTCTTTTATCATCTTCCTTTTCAACAACAGGCTGCATGTGCTTTGGAGTAAGATGCATCATCGTGTGCAGGGAGAAAAAAAAAGACATTTGTGATAATGCTTGGAGGTAATATTCATGCATAGTCAAAACACTAAGATAACATTTTGAGTGAGAAGTTCAAATTCAAGTCCATACAATCCAAACCAAAGTGTTCTCTATTTTTTCAGCTGGAAATAGCCACTGGTTGACCACAGCTCATCACCCTGAAATAGAGTGTGTTTTGAAACCAGAGTGTGACTCTGAAATCCCAAAGCAGCATTTGATAAAAGTGTGATAGGGTTTTTTTAACTGGAGTGATGGAGATCTGAACAGTTTAGAGCTTCGTTGTATTTTTGGGATATGGGGACAGATAAGCACTGTGAGGGTAAGTGACATCTCAACCACACTTTGCCTTCCTGCTAAATTTTAGGAGAGAATATTGATTCCACACTTATGTGTGCTCAGGATGTCCCAGAAGTCACCTAATGGGTTTCAAGCAACCATCTGAAACTATTACGCTCAGTGCTAGGGCCTATGTCCCCTAACTGAGTTAGCAGTACTAAGAGTTTGCAGTACTAATCTTTCTTATTTCAAATACACCCTTGGTGTCACTTATTTTGTACTGTGTTGAAAAGTTTAATATTTGAAACACTGCCACTTTGTTTAATGTCACTTCTCCATCACTGACCCATCAAAACCAAGAAGGGCAGGTATCTAATGCAAACTTTGTCAGTAACTGCGGTGGAGGTTTGTAAGGAAGGAGCTGACCATCAATGCATTTTCAAGGTGCCAATTCAGGTGCAACAAATTGATTTTGGTCAATTGTTATTAAATTGTGTTTGTGAAATTGCATCAAAAAAAGGGTAGTGTACTTTTCTTATTTATTGTTACACTTTCCCTCTGGTACCCCTGTAATAGCTGTACATGATTTACAGTTTAAAGTTAATTGTTTTTGACAAAGCCCTTATTTCAGCCTCTACCTACAACACTTCATTTTAGCTGCTGTCTCATTAAGGCTCCTGGCTCCAAACTTCTGTGGCCAGCAGACCTTAGTGTTTCTGAGCCAGCCCCCCACCCCAATAATGATAATAATAATGATAATAAAAAGAATAAGAATAAGGATTAAATAAAGATACAGTGAATGAAGATAAAGAAGGGAAGATGAAACTACCTGAGAGGAAAAGAAAAGTCACATATAGGCAAAACAGAGATTCATTTTTACCGGCAATTAAACACTTGAACAAAATCTTTTTGCTTTTTGTCAAGTTCATGACTTTCATTAAGATAAATTACCTAGACAGTTATGAAACAATTAGGAAATTGTTATGCAATGACCTCATAACTTCAGCAAATCTTGTGGCAATCTTGTGCTATTTTTAGGACACACCATCTTCTGCAGTTTACAGACAGAAAATGAATATGAAATGGTTTGAAAATTGGCACACATTTAGTTTGAACACCCAGTTCTGTTACTTTATATCAATATTTAAAATATGAGAATGCACATGCAAGAAAGTGATTGTGCTCTTTGCACCAAATCAGAATAACTCTTGTCTGTCTTTACGCTAAGCTAAGGTTATGGGTTGCAATTAATAGTCACACCTTTGAATATTCCGTCTGTTGAAAAGAAAGAAACAGCTAAAAAGTGTTGGAGAAACACAGATGAGATGCCCCTAATGTGTCCTAAATATAGATACTTGGAGTTTTCACTCAGCAGTTTAACAGGTTAACAATGTTGATAAAACGGATAGTTTAGATGTTATTTGCAATATTCAACAATCATTTAATTGCAGTAGAGTTGACAGACTGCCATTAAACTTAATGCTATCTTTTCTGTTTGGCCTTTTATGGCACATTAAATACTACTCAAACACATCCTCTTGCAACAAGCTATAAAGCATGAACACACATTGACGTGATTCCCAAATGCCTTCTGTGCTGTTGCCTTATCAGACAAGAGACCCTCTGGGTGTCAGTAAACACTTTCTATGGCTCCACTGGAACAAAGGCTTGGAGTAGCCCCAGTAAATGGTTTTATAAGCAGTCCACTGAGGCATGATGTTGCCTTACCTGATTCACTATTACTATTATCCCTCACACATTACCACTGATGCAATTATTTTCAGGCATTTGTACCTCAGACCAGATTTTTTTTTTCCGCTCCGATAGGTTCTTCTGCTCATGTGGAGAGTCATGCATGAGACCAAGACTTCACAGAAACCCTCTTGGAGCTCATAAATTAGGAAAATCCCTTTAAATCAAAACCCAGTTCTTTGTGACTCAAGTTTTCTCAAATATCTTTGGTTATGGCTGAACAGTTATTAGGTGGTTTGTCTAGACTGAGGTTAGTGTAGAGGGTAAATAAGGTCCATTTTTTCTCTTCATTACTGGAGGCTGAAGCTTCAAACAAGATTTATCATCATCCCTTTAATCACCATTGATTGAAAGCTTTCCATGTTTTTTTTTGTTTTTTTTTTTTTTTTGGGGGGGGGGGGGGGGGGGTGACGATTTAGGACTTGTTTAACTTGTTCTGAGCAGCCTTTTCAAATTAACAAATTACATATATGGTATCTGAAATCTTCTGCTTTTATTCTTATTAAGAGTTTAATTTGCAGCACCAAATACCTCACTGTGACATGACTGATGACCTGATCAGTTTGCAATGGAAGAGATTCACTGATTGATCAAATCAAACCAAACATGATTTGATTAGCTCTGTTCAATCAAGATATCAACAAAACAAGACTCCTGAGAGTGTGTACTCTCCTTTTGTAGTAGAAACTTTGCTACAATACACACTGTAGCAGACTGCTGTTTGGTTTGATAGCAAAGAGCCAAACAAGGTAGGGATAGGTTGGGGTTTTCTGACAGACATGTCAATTTTTATGTGTGATTGAAGAGGGGGACGGACTAACTTCCTCATAACTCACACTAACCCTATAAATCCTCTGTCCCATGCAAGTGAAGAGCATATTGATTTTTACACAAGAAATATAGTCCTTCCCACAGTCTGTCTTTGTTGGTGTGTAATATTGTGGTGTTGCAAAGGAGCTGTAGAGGTCTTTGGAAAGAAGTTGAATTTTGTGCTCGTAGAACCTCCCATAAGCATAACTCAAGTAATGTTTTCATCTGTTTGTGTTTCCATTTTTACCTTTGAAGTGCGCTTTATCAACCAGTCCAGATGCTCATGTATGCTCTGCCTTTTTAAAAGGTTGAGTGCAACCTCAATACACTGCTTGCAATACCAAAGCCTCTGCCAGTAAAGAAAGTAGCTGCCTCAACTGGGAAGAAAACTGTCAAGTCTGTAACTTGCAGGTAAAATCATGTCCCAGATCTCACAGTTATATAACATAAACAAAATCTGATTGTGTCAAGGCTTGAGGAGTATCTATAAACACACCACAATCATACTTGGGTCCAGAGGATCTGGATAAACTGAGCTGTCTGTAATTAAAAAGTGGCAAAAAGCCTGACAAGAAATTAGAGTGTGTTAAAGTAACACCCTGCTCAGCGCTGAGGATTTGAGGAATCTGTGGAATTCAGTCAGGAGGAGTCTTGCTGTGCTTGACAAAGAGGATTCAGTCTTTTGAAACATTTAGTTTTGCACTCAAAACTAGGTGATTATTGGTGTGGTAATGAGTTAAAATAAGTTTTTTTCAACACATTACTTACAGAGAAAATGCCGTTCAAGTGGGTGAATGTAGAAAGCCAGTTGTACCCTTGGACTCAAAAGCATTCTTGGCTAATTGACCACGAGGTGAACGAAAGTAGGTCTAAAATGCTGTGAGAGCTCATGTCATTCATTTAGGAGAACTTGCCATATATGACTCTATTATGCATTCAGCAGATACTGACAAAAACACCGTGGAGTAGAACGTCAGCCGAGCGTAGCTGACTAGTCAGCAAACCCAGCCAAATATTCTAATTCTCCCGCCGTGGTGTAAATAAGAAATGCAGGTCTGCGGATGTGTGAGAGGCTTAGGCCAGTGTTTCCTTGGCTGTATTTGAGCTGGAAACAGATGGGATGGGGAGCGCTGTGGCAGATCATGGTTATTATTATGGGCACAGAGTGGGGGCGAGTCATTGAAAATGTTCCTTGTGAGGCAGTGTATCATAGTTCATTCACTGAGGAGAGCTGAAAAGATAATAAAGGGTTGACATCGTAAAGCAGAAATAGGAAAACCTCTGAAGTGAAAAAGATATCTGAACAGCTCTGACTTAAATCAAATAGAGATTCGAGTATCCAGGTCTGTTGCAGGCTTGTGTAAGTTGTCTGATTCTTAATGACAAAAAGCACAAAGTATTGCCCCATTATGAACACAACAATCAGAATTAAATCAAAATCTCATTTGCTCTGCTTGTGTGATTTTTGCACCCTACTTGCGAGAGAAAGAGTGGAACACTAAGCAGAATGACAAAGAGAGAGAAAGCACAAGCTGTTGCCAGTGGTATCATCAGCCTGGGACTAACTGAGGAGAGAAAAGAGAAATAGAGGAGCCTGCTGGGGGAAACGCATAACTCGTCTCCACGTCCCAACGCTGGGAGAGGAGGAGAAAAAAAGGAGACACAATGCAATATTCTCTTTGGAATTAATTCTCTGTCTCTTCTCCAAGAGCGTCTAATTTAGTGTTGCTTGCCTTCCTTACTGTCTCAATCTGCCCCCTCGCTCCCTCTGTCTCTTCCGCTTTCTCCATCCATCTCCTTTACTGTCTCCTGCGACCCCCCCACCCACCCACCAATACCAACGCCACCTCATCATCACCAGCCTTCTAACCACCGCTGCAACCCCCTCCTCTTCTTTTACTCTCTTTCTCTGCCTCAGGCCTTTGTTAGGCTGTCTCTGTGGCAAGAGAAGAGAGAAAGAAGGGCCTTAAATGCGACTTGAGCAGTCTGATCGGGGAGGAGAGCAAAAACCTGGAGACATGGGAGATGAGAGAGGGAGCAAGTGGATATGAAAAAGCCTCTTCTCCCCCCCTGTGAGACAGAGGGGATGAAAAGGGAGAGACTTAGACAGGCAAGGGAGAAAAAATAGATATCCCCTTATCCTCTGTTTTAAAGAGGTTAACCTCATTAAAATTGTGGTTATGAAAACGCTGAGGGCATGGCGGGTAATAAAAGCCTCACACCAATGGTACTTTCTCTGTCCAAACTCATAGATTCTTCACCCATGAAGTTTCAATCCATGATTACTCCTGCGTCCTTAAGGTACCTTCGTCCCCTGTCCATTTGGATAAAGGCATATAATCCCCATGCCCTTCAAAGTGCTGATTATTTCTGGAGGAAAATAGTCCTCACTCCATCATCTACAACTCTTCAACTTCTGGAAATAAAAACAGTGGGATTGTTTTTTTTCAGTGGCTGAAACAAAACCAGCAGTTAAATGAGTCAAATATGAGAAGGTCACTGTGTTTTCCAGACCATTGCTCATCCTAAATGGGTCCCCATGGCCTAAATGAGGATGGATGTTCGCCGTGGAGGACTCACTGGTCTGAGCTGCAGCCTCTCGACAAGTGGAGGGGAAAAACAAGGGCAGAGGAAAGAGACGAGCAGAGTTGAGTTTTGAAGGAGGACTGGCTTTGGGGTGGTTGGTAGGAGTGTGACAGATTCAGAGAATACAGTTGTTGGAGCTGTTTCTGTGTGTAGGCTGGGCTGAGGTCAGGGGTCTATGCTTACTGTACGGATTTACCAACAAGCTGCAGAGCCAGTGACCAACCCTCTGATCAACACTCTGTCTGATTTTTCTTTTTCTTCCTATTTCTGGCAAGGATGAGATTTCTGCATGAAGAGGATTTTTTTTCCGTTTGATGCTTAGCAAATCAAAAGCAAGGGCTTTATGTTTATGTGGGGCTGATTTTTAATCCAACTCCAAACAAAGGAGTAATACCTATAATTGATGTCTTGATGTGCAGGATTAGCACAAGTTATCCTCACTGGATTCATGTTCTTTTTTCTCCCCTTACGAACACTGCCGTAGACATGTTTGTGTTGTTCTCTCATTATTAGTCTTGCTGATTTATTCTAAAGTGGTCACATATCCCACTAAGAATGATCTGCCATGGAGACAGAGTCAGGAGACACAATAGCACCAGGTGGTTAGAAGCGTCTCCTTATTAGAATGATAGCAGACTTAACGGTGAGACTTCAATGCTCATGAGTTATAGGCTCTGATCAAGAACATACAGTTAGAGGTCCTTATCAACATTAAACCATAAGACACTTGATATCTTCCATGATTCATGGTAAGGAGCTCAAAAGCACCTCAAGGTCACACTGATAACTGTGGGATGCTGGATGATGACATCGTCTCAGAGTATGAGACTTAGGTTGCTCTTTCTGCAGCTGTGGAGCATTCTGGCTGAAATATATCTGGACTTGAACTGGGTTTGGTATTAAAGTGGATGAAAGACGTCCTTTATAAATAATTTCATCTATGTAACGACTCATTTCTGACCTGCAGTAAATGTCACCTGAGAACATCTAATCGAGGACTGAGGGAGAGGACCATCATTCCTAGTGACATCTTAGCATTTACACATAGCCAGGAAAACAGTGCTTGATTTGTTCAGAAATAACAGCCCCTGCTGTGGGTTAATTACAGCGTAAATTTGAAATCGCCAAAGTGCAATTGTCACATTAATTTAGCCTCAAGTTTCATGAAAATCCAATCAGCGGTAGCAGAAATATCACACATGGCACATGAACAATCAATGTGATGCCACCTCAGTGGAAGTAATCTAATTTTCAAAATGCCACAGCTCAGTGAGGTACCTGCAGCACTTTGAATTTGAGTTTCATCAGAGCCTTGTTAGAGCTATCTGAAGGCAAAGGCAGTGAAAACCTCAAGGTATTCACTGAAATCAACCTTTTATGCTCATTACTTTTACTGACAGCGTTTGGGGGCTATATCAGCTGTGCTGCATTTACAGACTTTGCCTTTGAAAAACTTGAAACCAAAGTTGTTCTAGATGAAGAGCAGTAGATACAAAGTGTTGAAACAGTGTTTCATACAAGCTGAAAAACGATATATAAAAGATGTCCATGAAAGAGTTGTTGTCCTGGAAGAATGAATGACCCTCATGGCATTGCTCCCCTTGAAAGCATAACAGTTATAACACATCCCATTGACAATAAAGAATCGCGCATACTGGACATTCTGTGTGCGTGCTGAGTTCAAGTTTTCCCTTCTGAACCTGACAAAGTTTTTCAGAGAGGAAAAAATGACTTAACAATCCAACTTCCCCGGGCTCGAGAAGGAAGTCGTGTGGAGTGAAAAAGAGGTCAGGAAAAGGCTGAAGAGACGGATTTCAGACCCTCTACCCAGCAGGCCTTTGGAAGAGCTTTTCAGGGGAAGGAGAGGAAGGAGAGGAAGAAGAGAAGGAGGAGAGAAGAGATGTCTCCATCAGCGAGACAGCGCCCCAGACGGTTTAATATGACCGAACAACAAGAGGCGCTTATCCTGCGAGCCACACGGACCAGTCATTGAAGATGCGTCAACCACAATCGACTAAACCGGATGTTAGATTTACGCACCATCAAAACAATAGCTCGATCGTTTGAAAAATATGAACAAATCAAATAGTTTATGGGTTCTATATGATTATGTTTGTGTCTTCATTATGCATATCAGTGATCTGATGTGTTCTTTCGCTGAACAACGTGTTACAAGCAACTAGAGTCAAATTATTGTTAAAATTAGCAGCTGTTACATAAATGATCCATCACAGCACATATGTGGAATATATAATAATAGCCTTGTTTGGGACGTAAATTCAGTCTCTTTTTATCTGATTCCAAACTGTTTTCATGATCCCTTTTCGCTGCCTGGACCGGAAGTGGCTATTTCCTCACTTGATCGTGCTTGACGCAGGAGTTGTCCTGGAGCACCGAGCGCGCACGTCGCTCTCTCCACTACATCGCACCACTGCGGTAGGAGCGGGGAAGGCAGGCAGGCAGCAGCATCTGAGGGGCAGCCGGCAGGCACACTTCACTTGTTCTCTGCGCTCAGAGCAAGAAAATAAGAGACATTATCAAGGAAGCGTGTACGTCTCTGTGCCCACTTTATCCCGAAAGGAGGAGTTTACCTGGGAGGACATACAAAAGCATCTCTAGAAACCCAGCGAGAGCGAGGAAGAGGAAGAACTTTTGGCTTAACACTCCGTGATTTTTCCCTCATCTGCGTACCCTTGGAAGTCTGAGCTGTTTAATGGGAGAGAGGATGGGACCACTACTCCTTTTCCTCGCGCTGTGTCTGAGCGCTGCCGTCCCGCAGCACGCGAGAGGTGAGTGGAAAAGTAGACGAGCTGTCATTGTCGTTGCCCAAACATTTTACACCACAACCAAATTGACGTGGGAGCATTTCAAACTGATGACAGGCGGCTGGAGCATCTTTGCACGCTGACAGTGAATTGATGGTCATGAATGAGGAAGCCTCTATGTGTAGCTTAGCTAACTGAAACGGCGCTTCTATGGGGGGCTTGTTTTAGATGCGGAATATTTGCAGCCTTTTAGCGCAGTTTGGCATCAAGAAATTACCACTCGCAATCTGCGCACGGCTGCTTAGTTAATTGATTTGGTCTTTGCGTAACGACACTTGCCTCAGTCCGTCTGAAAAAGGATAATTGTAGTTTTTTTCCGTGCGTAATTTCATTACTATGGGCTACCAGACAAAACCAACCCGTGCATCATGCGCGCATATTTAAGACAGGAATGTGCACTGCCCCACTGGATTGTGCCCTCTCACAATGATCATCTTTAGCTGTTTGCTCTGCCCCACGGTGCAGGATAAAAAGACAGTGTATCCGCGTATTGTTCTGGCACATAAATACAGGAATGACCTCACCTCTTTCCATCGTTGGGAAATTGAATTAAGAAAAGTACGTTACTGTACAGATTTCCGGATTAGGCTTCAGATGCTATCACTTGGATGAGATATGCTAGAAAGCTTTCTGTTGGCTGTCAGTTGCAGCGCTGTACCATTGTTGACTGAGATGACACCAGGAAAAGGTCAATTGTGCATTTCAAGTCTGGCCAAAAAATGTCAGAGTGCTTCATGTGAGGAAGAGGTAATAAATTGATTCACCTGACCTCTGGATCAGCATCCAAATCATCACACATGCGCATACACACACACATCTTTTGCCCTTTCAGTTTCCTGGAGATGGGGATATTTCAGCTTATTCCCAGCTGTATATTTTCCATGAACAGTGCACAATGTTACCTGTGGGATTTGTGTAACAGAAAGCTGTGTAGCCCATATGGAAGTGGGTCGTACCATCCTGCCTGTCTTTCCTCATTAAGCTGCGCGCTCGCCTCAGGAGTCACACATGTCAGACAGACCTGGGTCTCTTCACCAGGAGAGTGCCTAGAGCTGAGTTTCTCTGGCTACCAAAGCCTGGCAGTGTCAACTCAGAGTCAGCTCTCATAAGACGTAATTCTCCCTGTTAAGGTGGCATAATAAATGCAAAGGAGCAGCAGAGAGTCGTAGTAGTGTTGCGGGTCGACTTGTTCAAGGCTCAGCAAGTTAAAAATGCCCCTTTAATTAATCATCTCCTAGTTAAATATGTGGCAATGTGGAGGTATTTCTTGCTCCATCTGTTTCCAAACTAAGCCCAGATGCAACTTCAGCTACTGTGAAGGGCTGATTCAAGAGAAAATAGAGGTTGTTGGCAGTGTTTGACCAGTTGCTGAGCTTCCTTTTAGTCACAAGGAGGCTATTTTAGGAGCAAAAATGCACAGGGATGAAAGTCTCCAAAGGTCCGCCAGCACTTAAACCTCCAACCATAAAGACAAAATCAAAAAGACCCCATTGTGATGGTCTGTTTTCTTGTTCGTTGCACACAAGCAACATTTGACTTACATACTATGTGGTCCTCAAAGGTAGCAGGTGTCTTGAGAGACAGCTGCTTGAAAAAACTCTATTGAGGGTGTCACAGGGTTCTTCTGTCTGCTGAAACAAATTGATGGGGTTGAAATGTTTGCCTTCAGGTAAAACAGGCTGCATTGTTCCAAGACAGTGTGCAATACATCACTTCCTCTGCTTGGTTACTGGTGCTGACTCGCACACATTGTTTGGGACTCTGCCTGTCCGCCTGCACAAAGCACATGACTGCACCAGTGAGGCCACTGTATGGAAGTATAGGATGCTTTTGTGCTTGTTTGGAGAGGCAGTCCTAATGAATTCTTTGCATCTTAATTTGAGTCTCAGGCTAGTTATAATGGTGCTGCAATTAGAGCCTTTTAGGCAAATGGACGGCCATCTGGAGAGGATATTTGAAAGTCTGCTGTTGGTGAATCACAATGAGTGTTAGCATTGTTGGTCACTGTTCAGTTCTTGCCAGGATGTCCCTGGCTTAACAGTTCAAGAAGCTTGTCAAACACATTGTCTTGGTGGAGAAAGGTTGTGACTTTTTGGTGTCTTTTTGTTAAGACTGGCTTGATCAGTTAGTCAACTTGCTCCCAGACTGTGGTTGTGTGGGTTTAAAACTTTAGGGAAACAGTGACAAAGGGCTGCCTGTTACTTGCTGCAGCTGCTTCATTTGGATAAACAATGGAGCTGACTGGGAATTAGATGGATGGAAATGATGGTATAATAACACTGTTTTGGACATTACGAGGATATGAACTCCTCAGACACCAAAAAGACCAATACTCCCACATTTTCCAAAGGATTTTGCTACAAACCATGCAACAATTATGTGAATTTTGCAAGCTTTAAACACTGCAAATACAATTTTTAATTTCTGAAACTGATTATTGCTGAAATACAAGTACAGTCTTCAGCAATTATTTCAATATTTTATGAGTTTAAGATTGAAAATAACTCCAGTGTTGTCAATTGTTTATCAAGACACATTTGTTCTCAAATTCATTTTTCCTGCTACATGTTTGGTGACAGACTTTTTCAGGTAAATACAGTAACCAGTTTGTCAAATGAAAGCAGCTACTATTGAAGTTTTTTGACACATTTTTGGCCAAACAATCAATCAAGAAATCAATCAGTAGAATGATCAATGATGAATATCATATTGAGTTGCAATCTCAGGTTATTTGTTGTATTCTCCCTGGTGAACCAGAATTTAGTTGTTTTAAGGTGAAACATGGCTCAAAAAGAAGCAACAAAAGACTAGTAATTGGAGATGTTATGATAATAGGTATCCTCCCTCCCAGGCACATGCAGATGAGATGGTGGAGAGCTAGCTAAAAGCTCATTACGTTTAGCTGCCACTGAAGGTTATGGCTGATGTACAGGTGACTTTTAATAATGATGACGTGTAGCCTCCCTCTACAGTGCCCTTCACTCTGTTTTTAAATGGCACAGTCTTCAATCAGGCGAGGGAGGTGTGCGACCTCTGTCAGATCAGCAGTCATGATAACCGAAGGATCCAAAGCCTCTTATTGGACGACAACCGACACATGAGGAAATGAAACACGGGATATCAGAACATGTAATCAGTCCTTCCCCTATGCCACCATCTCCTGCTGCTGTGGTCTTAATTCATTTTCTAAAGTTCGTGGAACCTTATTGGGCTTCTTATAGTGGCTATGGATGTTTTTAAGTCATTCATATCTGAAGGAGAGTTTATCCGTCTCATGTGCTGACAAGTTAATGGAGACAGAATTGTCTTGGCTGTAGTCTGGCCCCTGTTGTCCTGCCTACATTTCATGCTTGACTCATGGAAGGGCACCAGAGGGATGGTTAGAGAGGTTACAAGGACACAGTCTAAGGATATGCTTGTGGCCCAGGACGAAGATTGGCACCGTGAGAAAATAAGTTGTTTGAGTTGAGATACCCTCGTAAAATTTCATCCAGAACCACATGTAATGAAGAATGTTTGTTGTACCTGTCACTATTTCTCTAACTAGTTTTGAATTTTTTACTCAACCACAAAATTGATGTTTCTCTAGTTTCAACTCAGTGATACAATAAAAAGACAATTTCAAGCCAATTACTCTGCGTTTGAACACTGGAAATAAAAAAGGAACAGCATTTCAACACACAGACAAGAACAAAGACTCGAGCAGAAAAACATGCCTCTTTTCACAGAAGACTTTTCCTGGTCCTCCTTAATCCTTACATCAATGTCAATGTTCCCGTTTCTGTTCAGACCTCTGGAAGCGTTCCTTCAGAATATGCCTGACATGTTCAAGGTCTAAAGATGATTCTGAGCGTCTTGTAACATCATGACAGACGGCTCAAAGAGGCGATCTTCTTAGCATTCCATTACGGCCAGGGTCAAAATTCAGACCATGACTGCAAGCAAGTTGTTTGAATCAGTAAAGAGATTATATGAATGTTTCATTTCTGGTGTCATCTCACGTTTAGTGTGCTCGATTTTCTGAACCAAGAACATGCTCGTCCCTTCTCAGTGTGCGCAGTCAGGAGGCCACATGCTGGTTTTTAAAGTAATCCCACTGGGTCACGATTAATGACTCAACTCATGAAGGCACGAGTCAGCCCTCAGCGCCGGCCTCAAAGTGTATATGTGTGTATTTGAAGCAGAAATATAGCAAATAATGAAGTTTTACAATATTGTGCTTGGAATACACAAACTCCCTCAATTCTGCAAAGAGCAAAACACTACATAATGCATTTTTGACTCATTTTTGAAATGAAGCAAATGCATCCAAACCACCCACACTAAAAGATGGTGGGATTATATTTACCTTTGATTGCTGTTCATACAAATCATTCTAACTAACAACTGGCACATGAGGTTGATTTTCAATATAATGTAAATAATGGCTGCTAAATTTCACCTGATATGTGTGTGGTACATTTCTGCTTCATCAGGGCACTGTAGCTGATAGGTTTCATATCCTGGCAGTATGTTAACGTCCATTAGCTTGACTTTGTTGTGCTGTCATGCTATCTTATATTTCTTTAATAAGACCTATACGCACACAATTACAGGTTCTGCATCAACTTTTGAGGGTTATTATTCGTGATCTTTTGACAATTTTCATCAGCATTACGTTTTATTTTGATATCCAAAATATAAGATTGGTTTCAAAGTATTTCCCTTGATATTGTCCCCTTATAACTTCAGATCCATGTGTGGGTGAGGCTTGTTGGTGGTGTAACATTTGAAATACTCAATCTGATCATCAAGACCATTGGAAGGCCACATTGTCAGATCCTTTCCTTTAGAGCTGAGCAATATGGCCTAAAACTTGTGTCTTGATATTTTTAAGCTTTATTACAATACAAAATATACATTTTGTTATTCTGACTTCTCCTCTTGATCAATATATAAACGTTAAAAATTCAACAGTTTGATGAATAAATAATACCAATTTAATGATTCACCTCCTGAGACCTGAACTTTTGTCTGGAGTGCTTTTTTAAAAAAAAATCGCCTTGCTTTTTGAGATAACTAAGATCTTGGGTCTTAAAAGCTAAACTTGTTCTGTTTATAGAAAGTTACATTTTTAGTGATATTAGTTACCTATTAGTTTTTAGTCACAGGTGTTGATAGACATAACTAAACTCATGTTCTCTACTAAAAAAGGGTGTAGAGTTGTGACATCACCAAAAGATGACATGGCCAGTCATGTCATGACTTAACCTGATTTCCTAAAAGGGGAAAAATTAGGTTAAGTCTGGTATTTTATTTTATTTTAAATCAAGCTTTATACAGTTAAATGTGTAATGAAATGAAAAATAATCAGATTTATTCAACTGGCTGCATTGATTATGTGGCTGACTATAGTTTTCTAAAATTACAACCATAGAGACAATTACTCCTTGAAAATAACATGGACTCAAGTCAGAGATGATTCAATTGTCTTTTCATTTCCATAAATCAAGTACTTGGATATTGTTGGTCAGGAAAAATGGGCAGGATAGTTTTCTGGATGGATGGAGGAGCATCAGCAAAGAGTTAAGAAGCGAAACTCCAAAAAGAATTACATACTGACATCTTGCAACATTTACCTAACAAAGGGGCTGTACAATATATCATTACAGTATCATCATTGGGATATGGACATGTGCAATATTAATTTTTCAAGGTATATAATAAATTGCAGTATATTTGAGCCTTTAAAATGAGTTTTTGTTGCCTGTCTACGCCCAATTTACAGATTTTACCACGTAACATGCAACAGATTATCTAGTTCATGCAAAACTAATGCAAAAATGGTTATTAAATACAGTGATGACTGATTACAAAGATATTGAAATAGACAGTAGATGCTGAAGTATATCAACTGTATTTCATGTAATAATCCTCATGATTGAGTACTTTGTTTGGAGCATTGCTTGAAGTTTTGTCAAACCCTCCATTCAGTCGGGTAAGGCTGTTTACGTGATTGAATCAGGAAACATCAGACTCCTGAATACTGTCCACACAGGCGCCTGGTTTCATCAAACAGGATGTGGTTTCTCAAAGAAATCACTGCTCAAATAAGATTAGGGCTCTTCATCTTAAGTCCAAAGAATTTAAGATTGGCCTCGTTCCTAAAGCTGCATTCCTCATACTCAGTATGTATCCTCTGGTTGTGCATGAAAAGAGAGATCTCATATTTCATCATCCTCTCCTCTTGTTAAGTCGGAGTGTAAATATGTTACACTCCTCTGCCTGCCTGTGTTTGCAATCACTAGACAACATATAGGCTGTGAGTGCTTCCCGTGCCTCTCGTGCCTCATTTTTATTACCATATCACATGTAATGGGTCAGCTTTGAGAGCCTAACTAGCTGCGCTCTTGAAGCAGAAAGCACCTGCAGTAAAAAAAACCTGGATTCTGAGCCATGTAATATACGAATGAATCTCCTTCTGCCCTTTTGTTTTACACAGAGTAAGTGGGGTGCTCAGATTTTGCTTGGCGACTTGTTTGTGTGTGAGAGTGAGAAAAGTTGGGGGGCAGATATGAACAGCTCACTGACAAGCATCTGTGTGGCTTTTTATTGCATTCTTTATCAGAGGCAGACAGTTTGTTATATTGTGGATTGTGGAGTGGGTATTGAGTGGCCTTACCCACCCTGTTTCTGTCAGGGAGGTGTCAGAGCTGCATCAGACATTCATCCCCAGTGTTCGCCATGAGTGAAGAGTCCATCTTTCCACAGCAGATCAATAAACAGAATACATTATTTTGGATAAAGTGCTGAACATCCAAGGGAGTGTGAGACATTTGAGCTTTTTGAAAAGCTGCGTTGCGTGAACAAAGCTTAAAGACAGCAAGATTAAAATTGAAATGTCATCGTTCCTCTACGTTTGAAGCTTGTTCACGAAACAATGACGCATAGACCTTTGAGTGTTTGAGTGATTTATCTCCAACAAAAAGCCAGCTCCTGACATATTTTTAGCTGTAATATCAGCTGTGTGTGATCGTATTAATGTCTTTTCTGTTCAGGGTTTGAGCCTAAGCTTGTAATTTCTATAGTTTTATCGATTCCTCAAAGACTTTTCTTACAATGTGTGTAATACGCTCAGTTTTAAAGCACATCTTGGAGTGTGTGGTCCACCCAGGCCTGTAATAAGTTTGTAATGGGGGCCGATTTTGTGGGTAACTTTTCAAATAAACCCAAAGCTTGCAACATTTCAGCTTTTATTTATTGGACAAGCATGGCTCGGCTTGCTGCAGACTGAAGCTAAGCCTGCTTTAGTCATAATAAGATTGAGGAGTTAAAGCAATGAGCTTTGCTTTGGTCTGATAAAGTCTCTCCGTTGGGCTCTGAAATGCCACTGCATTTTCAATAAGCCCAATCTACTTATTTGAGATCAGATGGGTGCAGGTGGCTTAAGTTCTTACTTCCAACAAACCCTAAGGAGATGTGGGCTACTTATTCCTATTCTGGAGGCAAGCTCAAATCTTGAGCCCTGTAAAACAGTCAGCACACAGTTTGAAAAAGTGACTGGAATTATTAACCTCTTTCCTCAGTAACACACTCAAGAACTAAAAAGTTAATTTAAAACAGTCATTGACTGACAGTAAGCTGAAATGTCAGACTTTAGGTTGTCTGCTGCCATTAATCTTTCACTGTCTAATTTCATACGTCTCAGTCTCCCTTCTCTTGACCTCTCTGTGACTGCATTTGATGAAGGCCTCATTTGAGGATCTGTTTGCTGACTTTATCCCATTCCCAGGCTCATCAGCTTTTTTTTTTTTTTTTTGGTGATGTCAGCTCCTTGTCTGATGATGTTGTCTTCATGATGGCGCGTGTGTGTGCAGATCACTGAGAAGTAACCCAGAAATGTCATTGCACAAAATCTTTGCAGCCATTCTGCAGACTTTTGATTTACATCCATACTTCACACATTTGCCAAAACACCAAAACATCATTTTGTTTCTCATATCAGCCTGTCCACTTTTTCTCTTAACTAAGCTGAATGCCAGCGAGAGGGAGTCTGTTGAATGATTGAGAATAAGAAGAATATCTGCCAAAGGAAATCTTCAGAAAAGATGTCCTTGATATGTTCTTTGATATCAACAAACAGCATATAAGCCAAATTTCAACTGAGGGACTTTTTTTGTAATCTTGAATATGAACAAAATCTGCCCAGGACTACTTCAAGTTCCTTTTAAGAAGTTATTTTAGGTAAAGACACAGAGGAAATATTGTCCATTGTGAAGTTAAGCTTCAAAGGGGACTATCTTCAGCCCAGAAGTTCAAGATTACCCCTGGGGTGTGTTACCAGAGGAATGAAGAGCGAGTGGGAAATTCCTCTTCAAATTTCAGTTCAATGAACAGCGGCTGTTCACCTTCAATTGACAAGGTGAAGCTCATTTAAAAGGAGTCAAAACATCATTGTGTGATTGTCACTTACAAAGAGGACAAGGATTACAACAATTTGCTCCACTTTGGAAACTGCTAAGGAAAGGTATGTTGCTGACGATTGGATTACTTTTATCTTCAACTACTGTGTGGTAATTTACAGACTTTATGGGACAACTGGTTCCCAGTTAAGTCCAGGTTGCTGCTCTCCCAGAGGACTTATGTCCCCTAGATTAATGCAGGAAGGCTGTAACTTTATCCGGCAAGATTTTTCCTTAAATCATAGGACATTTGTTTCTTTAAAGAAAATCATGTCTCCTGGTAGAAATTATCAGCTGCAACAGTTAGTTTCACTCTTTAAGGAAAGGACATGTCAGAAACCACACCTCTCATTAGATATAACTGCTGTTAATGGTACACTCACTTCAGATACTACAAAACACGAGTCTGTCTCTATTCTAACGTTTCCCAACATGCATAGGCAATGAGTCACTTTACAATGTGCACACACTGTCTGTTTCAGGGCAAACATGAATAGACACACACTCATCTCCATCATCATCGAAAGATATGGAATTTAAGAATTAATGCTTACGTAATTTTCATGATTAAAATACTTAATGTCACATTTTTAATATGAATAAACGCATATATTTTGTTGTATTATAGAAAGGGTGTTAGGGTATAGAACATAGCTGCTTGGTATGTAGCTCGATTTAAAGTCCAGATTTGGTTCATTTTCAGTTAAGCAAAGGGATAAAAGGGAACATATAACTTTTATTTTCCTTTCGTGGTAACTGAAAGGATTTCCCTTATGTCAGTTCACGCTTGTTGGGCTTTGAAAGAAATTTGAAAGAGGGGATATGATGTTTTTCTTTCATCTGAAAATAATGTGGGATTTCAGTGATCTTATAAAAAGTCTTCTAAAATGTTTTTTTATGAAACCCCATCTCAACGTATGTTTAAATTATTTCATTTCTAAACTTGATGATATGACTTTTTATTGTACTGAGCAATGCACTATGTCATAGAAAACAATGTTTTGTCTCAATCTTTGGGACAGTTTTATTGAAGTCTCTTGAAATATCATTTTTACATAATGGTAGACTACCAAAATTATAATCAAAGTCATTTATTTTGCAATATCAGATTTTTATGAGAAACACTGGTTACACTGATTGACTTTCATCACACCAACTGGCTACATCTTCCACCAAGCTATGGCCTTGAAAGCATGATTTGTATAGACTTTACAGAGCACTTTATAAAAGAACAGCCGTTAATGGTCCGTCTCCCAGTCTGCTTTGTCTCCACAAGCCACGTTTACATTTCATAACGCTCCATTATTCAGTTTCTTGCTTTGTTTACCACTGTCTGGGCCTTATGGAGTATTAATTGATATGATCTTATGGACCTTATGTTTTATACCTCTGTAGAAACACATGCTGACATGTCTGTGAACACTTTTCTTGTAATCTTGTTGAGCACTGTCTGCTGTTTAAGTTGCAGAGAATGCTTTGCAAAATTAGCAGCAGTAGAAGTTCAAAAGTTTAAATCCCAGCTTGTGTGTTCACCAGAATCAGCGTGTTGGAGAAAAATCTTTGTGGGATATCTCACTCTCTGTTTCTCTCTCTCTCTCTCTCTCTCTCACACAAACATTTGGAGTTATTATTATAACACATCAAATCGCGGGTCTTTAGGTGGCTGCTGCAGCTGGCTGAGGATTCAATTTGATGTTCTGAATAAAAGCTTTGGATAGCTTTTGCCTGCAGTGTTTTAGACTGGTTTGTTTGATTGTGGAGCATGTGTTCACTTTAAGATCTGTGCTTGTCTCTTTGTGTCTGATTTGTGTGTATGTGTTTTATTTTCTTGTTGATTCAACATCAGTAATTTGTTTTCAGTACGCACACATAGTGATAATTGCTTTATACTCATTTTTCTAGTTTTGAGGTCTGCTGAAGTGAACTGAGTTTAATTCAGAGAATTAAAGTAATCACTGGTTTAAAGCTAAAGTTTAATGTTGAGTGTTCTCCTGTGACTATAAATTATCACTCAGTTTCTTTGCACTGAGCTTTGTCTTGTTATGTACTGAGTCTCATTGGAAAGAAGTACCTGCTTTATGACATTTACTGACCAAAGCATAAGCAGGATGAAGAAATTCGATTTGTCAAGGCTGGACCTTTTCAGTGCACACAATGCACAGCTTAGGCCAGCCAGTGTGAAGTATGAGAAAAAAAGGATCCAAAGATGTTTTGTACTAACTTCCTCACCTACTTCCAGCATCGGCTGTATAAGCGAGCAAATGCAGTTTTCTTGAGTCATTTTTCACTTCTTTAATTTGCCAGATTGACCTTTGAAAGAGGCATGAAAAAGATGCTCCACACAGCCAGATGTACTGTGATAGCTGACTGAAACCTTTAACGCTCCAAAGGGAATTCACTTTGCACCATGAGTGCAGGAATCAACTATGTAAGGCAACAAATAAAAACAATTAAACTAAGTCAATAAAATCTACATTGTTTTCAAGGCATTTCATGGTAACTTCTGAGGAACAGGTTGTGCCAAGTTGTTTGGTCATTGTTAGATTTTATAGATTCACCAGAATATGGCTGCAATGACACTTACAATAAAAGATAATAAAGCAACATTATGACATTACAATTAAGGATTTCCAAATATGATCCTATGGTTGCTCCGTGTCATTTCCTGTTAAAAACTCCCCACATGAGCTCTAATAATTACCTTTTTCAGCCATATTTTTAGCTTTAAGAATATTTTAGCCCAACATGATTTTAAAGATATTTGTTTTGTTTGCATGTTTTTTTCAGATTTTGTAGGATCCAGTTAAGCACCAAGTTGAGCTTGATTCTCAGTAAAAGACTCTATAAAAATGCCAATGTTTAAAACTACTTGACATTTCACAGAGGGTTTTGCACAGGACTGTTTCCAGAAGTCTAGGTTTACTGAGTCTCTGGCATGCCACCAATTAAGATTGCAGTAACTTGCAGCTCTAAGCCAAGGAAATGTCAGTCACGTAGCTCCCCATCAAATGGCAGCCTGCCATCACTTTTTTGTGCGGTTTAACAAACAAGACAGAGCGATGTTTGGTGAGCTTTGGAGGCTGTGGAAAAGCTGTTTGAACTGATACGGTTTAGTTGTTTTTTTTCTTTTTTTCCCCTCAGTCTTTATGCTAAGCTAAGCTAACCTGCTGTCGTTTGCCACATACAGACAGACATGAAAGCAGTGCGACTTTCCCTCATCTACAATAGGGACATTAAAGAGTACCCTAAGTTGTTTCCTTTGCAGCAAAGAGACCTTTTCACAAAAGTATGATAATAAATTTGAACTCAGCATGTTCCCTGTATTTATAAAATGGAAATTCACTTGTAACAATTTAACTTCACATTTAAAGTTATCCATGACTTATCCTATGATCTTATCCTTTTTTTAGGTATCTTTTTTTTTCTTTTTGTGGGTAGGGTGGCTTTTCATGCCTTTAATTTGAAAGGACAAGATAGTGGATAGGGAAAAGAGTGAGGGTGGGGAAAGGTTTGCAGGAAATAGACCACAGGCTAAACTCAGACCTGGTCCACCCACCTGAGGGCAAACTGGCTTAGACCACTGGGCTAAAGCAAATGCAGCAAAAAGACTCAACATGTATATGACAGTGTGGTCGAGTCTCAAATGTATTTGTTTATTTTGTTGTTTATTGTTATTAGATTGCCATCCAGTCACTTCTCTGGATGCATCCTGGATGGATGTCTGTTAAATTTAAACATCTTGGTTTTCTTTTCAAATGTTTTCTTACATAGCAAACAAGCTGCTCTGCATTTGCTAGCATCAGCAGTAAATTCTTAAAAGCATATAGAAACCAAGTGTAGATCCATTGATATCCTGACACACACTGTTGCTGACAAGATGACCTGTAAATGCACATGCAGGTAAACAAACCCAATGTGCCAGCCATCGTCTGAGAACTGCTCTGTTATTAGGAGTTCATAACAGAAGAAATGATGTATAGGAATTTACAAAGCATTTACAGAGTCCAAGTCCTATGAGTGCAGCCAGAGCTTGAGTCCTAGTCCAAGTCTGAGTCATTAGTGCATGAGTACGACTTGAGTACTACAACAGTGGTATATGAGCTGTAGTAGCGTATTCTTTGTGAATTTTGAATCTGCTAGTTGCTCTGAGTGTAGTTGTGCCACATAATTTCCCTTTCATCCGAAATGCCACATGAAAAAACATCAAAACAACAAGAGAGATGATGAGGTAAACATTTAACGAACAGGGTCACAGAAATGCCTTCATGTGCTGATGAATATGCATTAATCCTGTGAATTAGTGACACACTTTTCATGTCAAACACATTTCGGGTTCAGCCCCTCTTTTCTCCTCTCATCTCCTAATCTGCTCTGGCACTCTTCACCACAAACACCTTCCCCTCAGCGGTAAATGTGAGAAAGATTCAGATGAGATGTGAGCTGCACTTCTTTATACATGTTTGATGAATCTTTTTATGCTTCTTCTGGGATACAAGCATGAATGTGGGAGATCTTGTCTAGAAAAAAGGTACAAAAGATGGGAGGTTTCCAACTTCGTAATGAGGCTAGCAAGGCTCTCTTGGCTTGCGAGCAAACTAGGGCATCTGTAATGAGCGTGCAGAGAAACGAGGTGGTGGGCGAACTGAGACGGGGAGAGGGGCATGTTGCAAACGAGATTTGAGCCACAAGCTGTAACGTCGGCTGTCCACTGGATGTGAGGGAGGAGGGGTCAGTTGTACTGGAGCTCCCACTCAACAGGAGATACTGCAAGAACCATATAATTGCAGCTCCCTTCATACCTAATGTGTTTGTTTTCCAGGAAGCTGTGGCTAGATTTTGACTGGGCATATACAATTTCACAAGAAGCTGGAGATGGATTGTGTGAGACACAGCAGTGCCTGTGAGTGGGTGAAAACAGAGCGGGTTTAAAAACAAAACTGTGAAGAAGCATTTCAGGAAATTTGAGCACATAGCCAAATTATAACTCAAGAATTGGCTTATACACGATCGCATTGGCACCACAAACATTTCTTCTTTTGCTAAATGGATATATAAACAGTTGAGATGTTAAACAAAACATTCTGATCTGAATGCTGCTGCATATCCACAATGTCATAACTCCCTGTTGAAGCATCCCTTGTAATAATATTGTGACTGCACATGAGCTTAGATGACTCGTAATTAGCAAGAACCTAGATGATGGATATGAATTGTTCCACATTATGTAAATTATCACAATCCATCATGTGGGCCTTGGTGGCACGTTTCACTGCCAGTCTGTGATTTACAATAAACTGAGATGAAGACGTGCTAACAGTACCTGTAGCCCAGGAACCGTGTTTAAAGATACTGTCTACAGGATTCTCCTCAAAAATAAAATGTAAACCTACGGGGGTAATCCTACTCAATCAACATCTATAGGCTTCTTTACATGTGTGTCAGTGTCTGTGCCTGCCTCAAACTCCTCCTCTGCATTACATTTCCTGGCGGGTAGGCATTGTGACCCCAGCCAATAGCAGTGTGCAATTTTGGGTGTTGATAAAAGCAAGCGGGAGAAGCTATCTAGAGTGGCTATGAGAGCATCCATATCTTGGAGAAAGAATTATAGAGTGTTTGCAGGATAGCTCATATACCTGCCCAAAGTCAGGTGTACTGCTCTTGAGTCTCTCCCACGTAGAAGGCTGGTGTTGCGGGTGCTCGCTAGACTGGCGAGTGTGTTCATGTAGCTACAGTCAAAGGCAGTGGATGTGCACTGCCACTGGCACTGAGCCACGGGGGAGGAACCCAGTTTGTAGGTTGTGTTTACAAACAGTAATGATATTTCCTGCAGACCCCACCTTTAAGTGTCACTATTTTGTGCAACAAACTTTTTTGAGGTACTTTCAACAAACTTTGTAGGTGTACACCATTACATAAATTCAGTCACTGATAAACCACATACAACTTCATCCGCTGATGTATGGAACGAATATGTTTGTGCTTTTATCCAGTTTCAGCACCAGTGGCTTTCTGAATACCACAGCAGTCTTTGGGTTTGGATAAGAGTCTACCAAAAGCCATGGTTCAAAATTGTAAATCAGAAATTTCGTCAGAGGTCCCTAAATTTGCACTCAAAACTTTTGGAGTTGTACATACTCTCTAAGAGGATTGTTTGGGAAAATTGAACATATCACTAAGGCAGGCAATGAGGTCAAGCTGCACCTAATAAACAGCCCCCATCAGCTGACAGCCCAGCTGATAATATCTATGCATCCCATTGGCAAATAGCAAACTGGACATTCTTTTTAAACAGCTTAAGCCTGCCTGCTTCTTCTGCTTTGAAACCCACCACCAACCAAGCTCCTTCTTTCATGTTATGTCTGATTCCCCTTGTATCATACATGTCGCCACTGATGTCTGCTCAGCTCTGTACCACTAAGGGTCTTTGCTGCCGCTCTCCTTGCCTATGCTTTTATGTGTGCACATGATGGGGAAGGGAGATGTGCTCTCCTGATCTTAGGCTTTGACGGTCCACATCAACATGTGGATGGGCAGGGAGCCTCCAGAACAGAGCCAATGGTCAGCCATTCTCTAGCTCTGTGTAGGTGTCAGCTTATTTCTTCAGTGTCATGGGAGGACATCAAATATTTGGTTCAGTATTGTGTGTTGCATATTTATTGCAGGGCTGGACCATTGGAAGACTGGCTGTCAGAGGTTCCCAAAACCATTCTTTTTTTTACAACTACAAATTAGGCATTCATGAGAGGGGCACGATGCAGTAAATGACTCATTAACCCTGTAGCATTTTTATTAGGAGGTGCTTCTGCATCTCAATGTGTTTTATAGTGATATATAATGGCAGCATAATTAACATAATAATATACCAGGTCTTTTGAAGTCTCCACACTAAAATGTGGCCATAGTTTAGGAACTATCACATTTTTTATTTCCCCCATAGTGACACCAGGGTTCATACTGTACATGGGTAATAGTTTCACCACAAGAAAGCTAACGTCCTAGGTCCCTGGTGGCTCCTAAATCCTGCGAACCCTCCAGACCAGGGGCTGAGTGTATTATCGCTGCCCCTGGCCCGTGATGAGGAGATGTATTGATCTTATCCTCAGACAAAAGCCCTCTGTGTACCTCTGCAGGGCTTAGACTTGGCTGAGGCAGGATGCTCAGTAATGAGAGCAATAGAGGGCGGGACAGGGGACCAGCTTATTCCTAACAATGATGGAGACCTTTCCTATAAAGAAAAAGAAAGAGGCAAGCTTGACTTTTTGTTGTGTGTAGTTTATTTAACCTCTCCCTAGAAACTGCTCTGTCTTTTCTTTCTCTACGCACAGCTGAGGTCTTAACCACACTGTGCACCGTACCCTGATGGTCTTATCTGAAGTTCAGGCCTCTTGTGGGAATATATGTATCAGCACAGGCTGTCTGAAGAGTAAATTTGGTTTACTCCCAGTATGAAGTCAGAAGAGCAATGGAAGGTTTTCTTAGACGATTAAAAGCATTTCTCAGAGATAGTGGTTTGGGCTTAAAGCACACATGAGAGAATGAGGTACCTCTGGCCAGAAAGAAAGATCCAAACCCCTTTGAGAGCTGCGGTCAGATGCGTTTGTGGCAACACAGATGTTTTTATGACAGTGACTCTAAAGAGAGGACTCTCTGTGTGCAAACCTTTGAGAAGATGATGATGAATGGGTAAAGACTCTAACCTCACAGAGACCAAACTTTAACCACACCATGCTTATTACGTCTGCTGATTCTGGGCTCTGGCTGTTGTAGGTTTTGGTTAGGGTTGCCCAAAGCTTACATCACGCTGTGTGGCAGTGGGGGTGATAATAGAGCAGGAGCCAACCTTTGTTTCATGTGCAACAACAGATGAATATGATTATTTCTTAAAGAAAATGAGTACTGTTGCAAATGTATTCCCTACGCATAATGTCAAGTACTGTTAATGCTTTAAGACACCAGAAAACGTTTGATGCGTTTGTGTGTCCAGAAAAAATAATTCTTTGAAAGCTTAATGGTGTACTTATCATGGACTGTTGATGTTCCTCTAAATCTAACTTGGATTATTTCACAGAAGTACTTTGACGCTTTGGTTTGAATTCTTTGTTTTGTTAGGACTTTGATGAAAATAAAAAAAGATGAATATCACTCTGCAAGACAAATACAGCTATTGTCCTCAGGAAGTTGTCTTTGATTAGAGTAGGTTTTCACCTCTGTCATGTGACCAGTCACAACCTATTCTACAGCTGGATGATACAGCTCAACCAACTTGAACTCTCTAATCCCTGCTCCTCAAACATAAAAGCAACAGAATGAAGGTTTTCAGCAACTTCACTCAGTGGCTCAAAACTTACACTCAACATCTCACACTCCTTTAGTTTCCCACAAATCTCAAATAGATTGACTTTGAAAGCACTATTGTTGCGGTGCATAACAATTAAACCTTCTCAATCTAAACTCCCCTGTCATAAAGGCAGATCAGACTTGTTTGAGGGATGTGCTGGTATGACCTCTCTAAATACTAAACAGGATTTTACTTCCACAGTTCCACAAGCAGTGAAAATCAGTTGATCTCAATGAGGCGTAAAGTTTAAAGGACTGCCCTCAGCTATTGGCAGACTTCACAGGAGCACCTAAGGCTTCTCTCATCTTCAAATGTCCCTGCAACGAAGATCCAGATCCTCTCTCTGTAGGCTGGGCTCTCCCAACAGCTTTCACAAACTCAGTGGCCTGAATGCTCTCTGTTATCAATACTCATTTTATGTGTTTGATGTTCTCCTTTTAGAGAATGTCTCTCTTCTATCTCTCTTCTGAGGCGCCTTTTAATTCTAGTCCGCAGTCCTGCGTGTTCGTTTTCCCCCCTCTTTGTTCTCTTTTTGTCTTTCAGATCTGCTTCTGTGCAGAAGGCTGTGTACGTGTTGAGTTAACCAGGACCACACTGTCTGTCTTTCTCCTCTTCTATGGATGTTTAGCATTTTCAGCCCTCTCTAAACATCTCTTCTCTCTCCTCACCTTCCCCCCTCCCAGAGGCCAAAGCAAGCTTATTCCCTTTGGCTATTACATCCAATTAAGAGAAGTGAGAGTTGCAGCCCTCCTCCTTTTTTACTCCAACAATGTGAGATACAGTGGAATGAGTCAGGGTTTTCTCCTTTTTTCGGTATCAGTGAAATTGGTTCGAGGCTCTCCTTGAGAGTAGAAGTTAACCTTTGGAGTTCAGTCTCAGGTAATTAAAGTAAACAATGTTTTGTGATCCAAAAGAGGACAGGAAATTAGCATAAAATTTCATGAAACAGCTTGTGCAACATAATGGGGTCAGTGGCCGGAGCTCTCTGGGAGCTTATTTGCTTTTGTTTATTGGTCACACACACACACATTGATGAGATTTGACTTACATTCTTGCATACGTGAGGGTACAGATAATGATAACAGCGATTCCATTTTGAGCGAACCATTCTTTTACCACGGTGGCAAGGACTTTCATCAGGAGGCAAATGGTCCTTTGTTTCCGTTTTTGGGATCTGCCTCTGTCACTGTCTTCATTTTCTTCTTTTTGACATTGTTGCAGCGGTAACTCCTGCTTGTGTTATTCATTTGGAAACCAAATCAAATAAATATACATCCCCTCTCATCTGTATGTCTGCTTCTTCCAAAGACACGTTCCTGTTTGAAGAACCACCAACCAATAAACAAACTAGAGCAGTGTGAGTCAAGATATGATTCACATTATATGCTAAGTGATGTGGCATTTGTGTGTGATGACAGCTTTCTGTGCTAACATTTGCAGTGTTTAAATACTTTATTTATTTAGCAACATTACAACATATGACATCCATGGAGTTTTGATGCTAGAATAGTGTTTTTGTTAGCAAGCAGCTGCAGCAGATCCTTTGTCACTTGACGGTGCATATTTTCCTTGATATGACAGCTATCAAAGAATCAATCAAGCCTCTTTATTATGCATCTGCCTGATGCTCATGAAACAAAGCATCAACTGTTACCTAGTCAGGAATAATTTCAGGAAGAAAAGCTTTAATTAAGGTTTAACTGAATGGTTTGTTTTCTATAACTGGGTTTCAAGTGTGATCATCTCTTTGTTAAGGATTCTATTGAACTTCTAATTTGTACACCACTGCACAACTGACATCAGGGATTGTATCTACTGACACATGTTGGAAATCTGACAATGTTCACTCTTCCTATAGGTTATTGATTATCAATAGCATCTATGTCACTATTAATACATGTAATTAGCTGACTCTTAAGAACAGACTATAGAAAAACATATTGATTGTCTTTCAAAAACAGAGTCTAAACCATCTCCTGGATATTTCTGCAGTCTGTATTGCGCATATTACAAAAACACTTTCCCTCAGACAGTTGGAGCCAATACAGTTTTCCTCATGTTATGCCTGGAATAGCAATTTGATGCACTATTTGACTGAACATCCCCTCCACAAGCAATCACATCCCACAGTATGGTATGTGACCATGGAGTTTGAACTGTGGATGGCATTTCTTTTATCTGTTCATATTTATTTATTTATTTTTGATTCATTCACCAATAGCATTTCCACTTATCTTTTAAAATCTTTTTTTAGACAGTGTAATGTACATCATACATGTCATTCATTAGATATAAAGAAGTGCATGTCAAGGAGATTATTTAATGTCAGGGTAACACTCAAAATTCACTGTGTTGGGGAAAAAAAATTGGGAGCCTACAAAAATTCACAACAAAGCTTTCATAGGTGTAGCTAGCTAAATTTTTTGTCTCAACATGGACTTTTAAATGGTATAGAATGAATGAATAGATAAAATAACAATTTCAAATACTCAAAAGACTCAGGTTAATTTCAGATAGTCAATAAATAATGTCAATCTTCCCCTGTAGAGCAGATCTGCATTTATCTATCTATATCAGGGGTGTCAAACATACGGCCCGCGGGCCGGAACCGGCCCGCGTGGGGTTTCGGTACGGCCCGGGGGATAAATCTGCATTATTAAAAAAAAAAAAAAAAAAAAAATTAACTTCAATTTCAATAAATCTGCAGTTCCTATATTGTCCGCTAGGGGCGCTGTGTTTTAGTCAGAGCAGAACTAACAGCAGATGACAGCACTGAACTTCATGGTCTGTAAGCGGCGTATGGTTCTATCCATCACCCACTTTTCCTATTGGCTCTAGTACCCTCATCAGCGAAATGTCTTTGTCAAAAAGGAGAAAAGTGGACACCGAGTGTCGGATTTTTCAAGAAAGATGGACCTCTTCTTATATGTTCACGGAGGTGAATGGGAAACCCGTGTGCCTGGTGTGCCAACAGCAAGTTTCGGTGCTTAAGGAATACAATATTCGGCGCCACTATGAAACTCAGCATGGTGAAAAATATAACAGCTTGCACGGAGAACTGAGAAAACAGAAGGTAAATGAAATGTTGGTGAGTCTGAGAAAACAGCAATCTGTTTTCACCCGGAGCCGAGAGGTCAGTGATGCTGCGGTGAAAGCCGGCTACCTAATTGCTAGCCAAATAGCATTAGCGTCAAAGTCGTATTGTGAAGGAGAGTTCGTCAAAAACTGCATGCTGAAGGCTGCCGAAATTGTGTGTCCTGAGAAGCGACAAGCCTTTGCCAATATCAGCTTAACGAGAAATACCGTGGCAGAACGGATTTCGGAACTATCGGCAGATTTGGACAGCCAACTGAAACGCAAAGCGGAGTCATTTCTGGCATTTTCTGTTGCAATTGATGAGAGTACTGATATTACGGACGTAGCTCAACTAGCCATATTCATTCGTGGAGTTGACGAGACTTTGACTGTCACAGAGGAATTTCTCGAGTTGGTGCCTATGACCGACACCACGACAGCTGAGGACATTTTCCGCTCCGTCGTTGGAGCGCTGGACAAAGTCGGGGCGGACTGGTCACGCGCCGTAAGCCTGGCTACTGATGGTGCGCCGTCAATGATCGGTAAAAAGGCAGGTGTTGTGACAAAGTTCAGGGAAAAAGTACAAGCCACAAACGGAGGGGGCCACTTTTGGACATTTCATTGCATTTTGCATCAGGAGGCATTNATGGAATGCTGCTTTCAACGTTGCACTATGAAAATAAACAGCTGTGAATATTTGCTGTAGTAATTGCTGTGAAAGTCAGTGCTAGTCAGTAACAGATTTACAACAGAAGAGTTTTGTTGAATAAAATATTTCTTATGCATGCCATATATGTTATGTATGTGAGGTTTATTTAATATGTATATATTTTATGCATTAACAAGGAAGGGGACAAATTTACTTTATCAAATGTCTGTTTAAAACAGCTGCCACTTAAGATTTCAAATATGTGTAGGCAATTCATTTGTTCAAATTGCTTCCCAGATATGGAAAGGACAGTGTTTTTAAGTTCCACAAAACTGTGACTAAATGTTTTGCAACATTGTACAATCACTGTTATCAGTTTGTATACATAATGCACTTAAATAAATGTTAAACTGAGTGAAAGTGTTGTTGAAATTGCACATATATATACATTTTTTTTTTTAATTCTTAGGTTGTTCATAATACATTTAGTAAAAGGAAAATTCATTTAATATAAAGATTTTTATAATTTACTTCTTCTTTGCACTAATACAAAGAAAACAGTAGACTTATTGTTAGTTCTATGCGATTCTGCAATGAATTTACTGGCCTGGCCCCCTTGAGATCAGATTAAGATGTATGTGGCCCCCAGACCAAAATGAGTTTGACACCCCTGATCTATATGTTCAAAAAAAGGTAAAGCACCATTTTTGTACACATTTATATTAGCCCTTTGAAAAAAAAGAATAATGATTACATTTTTATTCAAAATGAGTATATACCACTGTATAAATTGTGAAGTGACAGCCTTCCTATCAGTCAGAATAATAAGTCTGTTCATTATCATATTTTGCAGCCCCATTTTCTTTTTAGGACACTCCCTCTTTCATGTACGGTGATTTATACTACAAACAGGTTGGAACAGCATGTTTTTCTCGTTCAGCACTTTTTGCCCTCCTCCTAAACCGCATGTGGAAGAGCCAGTCACTAATGGAGGACTTTCACCCTGCACTCCTGTTCTGCTGACAGAACAATGAAATGAGGATGGATGCGTTGTTTACTCAACATCTCAGTGAGATATTGTTTACCACTCCACTTGATAAAAAGAGGTACAGTATGCTAGTATACTTCCTCGTCATTAGCTGGAGGAGCATCAACAATGCCTTCCTAATTATTGTTGGTATTGTGTCTGTGAGCCATTTCACACTCAGCCACCCACTCCATAGCGAAATGATTTAATGTTAATAAGCTCTGCTATGATGGAACAAATACTTTAAGAGTGATGCTATGTGGGAGATAGATGTGCAGTGAGCATCTGCTGGGGTTTTTAAAGTGAAAGTGTGTGTATGTGAATAGGTGTTTGCGTGCGCTTGTGTTTGTGTGTGGGTGGAGGGGGGCGCAAGGAAAGGTGATATCTGTTGTGCTAATGTTGCACATCACACAGACTGCCATATGTGCAACAGTGCAGCAGCTAAATCCTCATTTGTAACAAGCCATTTGAGGCATTGTGTTTTTATCCTGTCAGAAGAATAACAATAATGAGATGATAAAAATTCTGAGAGTATTTATCGCCAGCTGGACCAAGCTCCACAAACAAACTAACAAAAGTCTCAGCATTTTTCCTCTTTCCCACTTTGGCTTATGCAATATGTTCAATTTAAGTGTGTGAAAGCTGATTTTCTAGATCCTGACAGTTATATCTATGGTAACTTGTACCAAGAATTACGACTTTCACTGTCACAATCAAGTCTTCTTTCTCTGCAGCTGCTGCGAGTTGATTGTTATCATTAAAACCACATGATTACAGCTGGAAACACATGGAACAGTTCAAACTGTGAGTCAGTCTGCTATTAAATGTAGTTCTGTTGCAGATTAAACTGGTGCGAGTGATAATTTTATAGATTGCTGCTTTCTCCAATTACTGCATTGTGATTTTAAGTGCTCACATCTCCCACTGGCTGCCAAAAGAAAATCAGATACTCTGAACTAAGATGTGTGTTTTTTTGTTTTTTTTCTGCTTGAGATTCATAACAAGAGACATTTGATGGACACAAACAGGATTTGTCAGCCCCAGAGAGTGGTGTCAGGGCTGCCAGCATTAGCAGTGACGGTTGGCTGTCACTCTTGATGCTACTCTGCTAAACGGGAGTACGATCCATTACCTGGATTGTTTTGACTTTGTCCTGAGTCGACTAGCCAAGGAGGCAAGAGAAATCCACTGTACAAAGCCTCTGTGATGAATAGAGTTGTCCTACCATTATTGTTGGGTAATGAAGTTGTTTCTCATTTATCGTGTACTGCAACTTAGTACAGTTGTCTCAAAATAGAAAGTTATTAATGCTGTCAACTCTGGAAACCTGGAAGAAGTTGTTCATGGCCCTCAGAGGCTATTCGAGGACCTGTTTTACAAATTCCATTATATATAAATCTAATGGCTGCATTGACGGCATTGACAAGGACAAACTAGAATGAGGAGTGTCATTATACTGGTGTTCGAAATCATTGTTTGGCCTTTTAAACCGAGAAATGTAGATTTGTCTGAACAACACTTGTCTTCTTGTAAAATCCCCACAGGGGTAAGGGTTGGTGCTAAAACTGGAAAAGCCTACACAGTGAAAGTGTAGAACATATTTTATGCATTTTCCCACTCAAGAAACCCCACACTGTAAAAATGAAAAAGTTGTGTAAACTCAAAAATTAAAGCAGGAGCAATATTCAATTGTTTGACCTTCTGATTGAGAGAGGATGACTTTACTACTAAACCACATCCTCCAAATCAGCTTAAAAACCACAAACTAAGCTAAAGAATCAATACAATACTTGAACAAACATACTGTCCTTCATGGCATTAAAATCTACACAGTGCCTGCACTGAGATGGTTACACATGTCAGGATTGAAAATCTAGGTGACGACCCCTGTAGAATCTTTTTTTTGTTTACTTAACCAAAAAGTGATTTTTAGGCCAAATATTTAATTCATCACATCTCAGCTAATGGGCCCACAGTTTTTCTACCCATGTAACTCTTTTTGTCCATTAAACAAAGAGAAGCCTGGCACAGTCTCAAGCCCAGCTCTGTGTTGCTCACTGAATTAATATATTCACTTCATCACCTCAATCGAATCCTACAAGTTAAGTCATTTTCAAAAAGTATCCCATCAAAATATTTGTCCTGCAAACCTTTTTGTCATTTTAGTGAGTGATTCTGAAAGGGAGTCAGTTTACGGTCTCTGTCCACTGTCAGTAAAATCTCTCCCACTTTGTTTACAAGATGTTAGGAGCTGTTAAGAGTTGAAGTAGCTTTAGCAGCTTTAAACTGAAATCACCACGTCTAAGTGAGAAAATGAATGCAATCACAGACGAGATGAAACATTTACTTGTAAAATCTCAAACGTGCTGGGTCATTTTCAAATTTCACTGTAATTCATGAAGTAATTATTCTATTCTATCATTCTCACCTTTGTAACACACGTTGAAGTATAAGATAAGCTGAAGCCTTTTTCAAATTGATTAGGTTTGTAGGTTTATGCCACATGTTTTTTTTTCAATCACAACCTCTATTCTGTGAGAGTTAATAAACTGTGCAAAATGTTAAACAGCATATTGTATTTTTTTAGGTGCGTACTGTCCCTTTGTTACCCCCGAGGGTACGTAGAAGTAATGTAACGTAAAAGTCATAATAAATCCCTACTTTCTTTTATCATTTTAGAAAACCAATATTTCAACCTTTCCCTTGAACTTTTCTTTTTAGCTGCTGTCTCTGTAAAGGCTGGTTTACATGCTGCATAGTATTGCATGAACATGACACATGGAAATGAGACGCATGGAATTAGCATGAGACTATAGGTTTATACTTATATCACTCTGTGTGGCATCTGTTGGCGTCTGTTCTCAACTACAGGGGACAGTGTATCACAGGCATACATCTACAAGACCATTAAACTAGAGTAGAAGATTTGTTTTCACTGTTTACAACATTATTTTTCCCCTATTCCTCTTCTCTGCCAGGTGAGGCCACAAAGAAATTTTCATCACAATGGTTATCACAGTGATCTCTGTGTGATAAATCATTTAAATGCTCATTTTTAGGAGCTCCTGTCCAAGTGTCTCTGTCAAACAGTTGCGAAGTATTGGACATTTTGCATGAACCACCCAAAGGGACAAGCTGCCATAACAACGTCTTTGTCTATATGGAACTATGTTGACCTCACAGACACGTCGAGCATAAACCAAGCTTGAGGATCCCTGCCCCACAAATCCCCTTCCTTCTGATTTGCCAGCCCTATCAAGGTCTGTCAGAGGCAGATCTGAGTGCAGATCTGAGTGCAAGAGGTTCAGTCCTCAAACTTGTCATGAATCAGTTGCTTTAAAACCTATATAAATTGATTAGCATCAAGGAGGCCCACCCAGATGTGGAAACCTTCCAGGACATGGGCGCTTATTCATCCCAGTGCTTTAAGTAGTGTTAACCCTTGAACTGTGTCCTGATAAAAAGCGGGTTGGTCCCTCTTCCTCTTAGGAAGAGAGTATGCAATGTCCACGACTGACAAAGGAATTTCAACCGTTGATTAGCACAGTTTTTCTCTTCCCCTCAGTCCTTCATAAATGAGTTCAGGCCCAAATAGTTGGTCCGTGTTATTTATGGTAACCTCACTGTATGATATAATTTCCATTTGCGTTTGTGAATGCAATGACAAACTGTTTTTACATATCAAGGCTTTATGGATACTCCTTTAGAGCCCATCTAGTATCAGTTATTGGCCTTGGCTTTTGATATTTTTCCAGGTTCTCTGAACCGTTAAATGATCAAATGTAATGCAGTTGATAGAATCCTTAAATCCTGTGAAACTTTACATTTAGGAACATTATTTTGGAATTGCTGAACTATTTCCTCACCCAGTTCACAGAGCGGTGAACCATTTCTCATCTAAACTTCAGACGGACTCAGTCTCTCTGGAATGCCTTCTCACTCCCAGTTATGTTACCAACCTGTTGCGAGTAATGTAGTTAGTATGGAGATCATCTTGCAGTTGTTGTTTTTTTTTTATGTTTGACACAAGCTTCTAAGTGTTTCATATCTCTCTCAGTTGTATTAAACATGTTACTTCCATCAAATTTAATGCAATTTATATTTTTAATGATGGAACATTTTTCAGTTTTAGTATTTGATTTGTTGTCTTTGCACTATTTTTACTTAAGCAAATTTCTGCAATGATTTTCCCACTTCATATGGAATTCTGGAAGTGTTTTCTCCCTCTCACCTTTTCAAAATCTATCTCTTATTGTCTATCAGCCATGATTCTGTGATCTCATGGCTTTTTAAGAGATGAGCTAAACCCATTTCACACTCTCATTCACTTCAGATGAACCATATGGCTCCTAGCACCTTCTGCAAATATGTCACATCAGCCATCTATTCTATAAATTTCGCAAGCATAGGTGTTGTATTCTCAGAAATCTTGAGATGCACTCCGTCTGAAAATGACATATTACAGTTCAGTGTGACATGTCAATCTGTTTTTGCCAAAATGTGACACATTATTTTCTCAGTCGACTGAAGTCCAGGATCAATTTGGTGCTGAAGTGAAAGTAATATTACAGACTTGTCTGAGCAGATCTGTTTTCACACCCTGGCTTCTCTTTCTGCTGACAAACACTAATTAAGGTTTTCATGAGTCATAAATCACAGCTGAACCCACTTTACACATCTGGACTAGTTGGCCTAGGTAGAAGGAATTTTCTTAAATTATTTTATTTTATTTTAATTCAAGCTGAATCTTAAACCAAGTGCTGATTCTGTAGTTATCATTTCTTTTTAATTTATTTGTTCACTTTTTGTGTTTTACCTCAATACCTTCTTCATAAAGTGGTTACTTTAGATGTTGAACCCAAATGACTCTTTGTTTGATGCAAAATAAAATGAATGTGATTCTGTATCCAGAACATCTATCTTCTTATTTGAACTCTTCAAAGAGGTGTTGTTGTGCTTTATTATATTTCAAACAGATAAAAAGTCACAGAGCTAGAAATGCGGAATGTCTTTCTTAAACTTGTGTAGATATTCAAACCCCAACTTTTTTTGTTGTAGAAATCCCTGAATCTGCTAATTGCTTCAAAACAGTCCATTCAAAAACATAACAATATGAGATTCTTATGAGACTTGCTGAAATGATAAGACCTCAAACGCCATGATTTGCCCAGAGCTTTGCCTCAGACAGGCATCCAAGGGGCTGGAGGGGACATGTGTAGGAGGGAGCCTTAAAGAGAGCAACTAAAACAAAGTGTTACAGACAGTTGCTGAAATAAGAGTTTTCTGAAACACCACTGTGAGAGAGAAAATAAAGAGAAGTTTTCATTTTATCTGTAAACCATGAAAAGCTACAATGAGGTATCAGAGAGAGCATAAAGACTAAAAAACACCACACAATACCTTCTCCTGAAGGTTGTAGCATTCACTGCAAAACCCTACTGACTAAATTTAGATTCACAACTGTGGTGCATCCTGTCTGGTCTTGACCTTAGCATCACCCACCCCAGCTACATGCCGTGAAATTGAATGAATGAAGTTATAAGGGTTTGAGCACTCATGTAGTAATTCACCCTTTGAGTCTAAAAGAAACCCAGTCCCTGCAGGAATAAATAGATCAGTTTTATCTTACTTTGCTTGGGTGAAATTGATTTGTGAATAAAAAGCTCACATAAGATATGAAAATTGTAAGATTTTTGAGGTTTCACTGATGATTTTTAAATACATGGCAAAACTTTACTTTTGTAATTTAGCTCAGACATATGATTTTATGCAGATGTTTTTTTGGAGCAGAGGTCATTGCCTGGTCAACCACATTGTATTAACAGACCAACAGTGATGTGTGCAAAAATTATCTTTTTGCGGATCAATCTCACAATCAGTGAAAATTCAAACGGTTGCATGTGAATTGAAAGTCCTTAAAAATATGGTTTATAAAAGCACATGGCTATCTCCCTCTGTGTGTACTGTGCATGTGTGTGTTGTTGTATGTGTGCTCCAAGAGTTTAGAGCTCGCTGGTCCTGTGCTCCAGCCTCTGTATCTCCTCTGAACACCTTGAGGTCATATCGGCCCAGTGCTGGACAGGCTGCCTGCTTCCCATTTAGATTATGGACAGTTATTACTGCACCCAGGCTGTCTGTCAGATTAAACCAGCAGTGTGTGTCCCAGGATGGAGTCTTGGGCAGGAGGATGTACAATTTAAACAAGTTATCTTTAGAACTGTGCATGTTTTACAAGTTTGTTAGCGCAGCTTGAAGATGTATTTACTTATAATGTTTTTGTTACATTTTACACCAAGAGAGATCCGTCTCTTAATCTATTGAATATTTATGTGTGGTTGACTGAATGAGGTCATATAAAGATTGCTGGTCAGCAGGATAGTTATTTACCAGACATGCATTGTATAAATCACAATTCATTGATTCAAGCTCAGATATTCGAATGAGGTTTGGTTCACAGCACGTTTTGATGAGAGACATTAAACTGTGCAGCTTCTATCTCACTGTTTACACCATGGCACTTTTAGAGACACAGTTTTGTAGCAAGCACACTCAGCTGGTAAATTATAACAGCTTCAAGATTCAATATAGATCTGTTTATTGCTGAGCTTCTGAGGGGAACAAGCAGGGTGTTGATTTGCCGACAACTTTCACAGGGAGAAACATTGAAAGATGTCAGATTAGCAGGGTTTTATGGACTGAACAGATCATTCAATCTGGAAAAGCTTCCATGTTTTCATTCAAACAGGTAATTATTACTGCAACAAACTTTTTTTTCAATGCAATCAATTAGTACGGATACAAATATGAGAAAAGGCCATCAAAACATGTTTTTGCCTCTTTTTCTGTTTTGTCTTTAATGTGAGTCTTACACAATAGAAGAAATAAAACAAGCAGAATAGTGAAGCAGATAATAATAATAATAATAATAATAATAATAATAATAATAATAATAATAATAATAATAATAATAATAATAAACTTTGTATCTACCATTCTGTCTCTTGGAGAAGACAACACAAAATATTCAAAGATCCAAATTGCCCTTTCAGGGAAAGAGCAAACACAGATCCATTAAGTGTCTCATATAGTCATGCTAACCCTGCAGATTTATCTCCCACACATTGCATGCATGTGTGGGACATTAAACCAGTTTTGTCTGCAGCTATGAACTGCTAAGGCATTTGTACAAAAAAGTGTTTCCAACCTCATGGTTACAGCTATGTGACTCTTCTCTGTGTCATTCTTACCAAAGCTGGATCTATTTATGAAATAAATGAAGTGATATCAAGTCAATAATCTTTAATGATGTTTGTGTTCAATGGAAATATTGATGAAATTCCCATGTGTGGTTTAACTTGACTGTGCAAGGAGCAAACCACTGAAGACTCCAAGGATGGCATGTATACAAAACATACAACATGCACTGTTATATGATTTTCCACTGAAAAAAACACAAAAACCTCCTCTATGGATCGAAATCTCCACGTGTCTGCGTGGGAGTGAAAGCGCTTTGTTGATGCTTTCTTCATTTTCTTTGTGGGTGTGTAATTGTGTGTGAACTGTATACAGTTTGTGTCTGTGAGCTTGAATGTGTGCGGCTTGACCCCTATGGTAAGTGAGGAGAGGAAATGGTAGAGGGAAAAAACCACAGTTGAGTAAGTGAAGCGTGGAATGTGCTTGGTTTTGGGATTACACACTGGCCCGTGTGCATGGGAAATCACAAAGGAGAGCTTCCACTGGCAGACGGATGAGAGGCTGGGAAAGAGCTCGGCTTTGGTTCTTCATGACTTCAATTTGAGCTTTCCCCCCTCACAGTTAAAGCAGTTTTTTAAAGGCTGCGGTTCTCTCTTTAATTCTGTCTGTTCATCACAATGGTGTCTCAGTGAATCATTTTCCCCTTCAGTGTGCAGCTGTGAGAAGGGATTCATTGCGGCTGTCTGAGTGGAAATCATTTGTTTTCGAGGTTCCCCTTATTTTGTCAAAACAGTCAACTCAGCGCTTCTCACCAAACATGAATGCAGACCCCCCAGAATTAAAGCATCACATTAAATTTGATTGGCAATATAAAACTTAGAAAGAAAAAGACGTACAGCACTTTGTGGAGTGATATCATTTTCACGCCCAGAAATGGCACTGGAGCAGCAGACTGACAGGGAATGGGTGGTTTGTAAAGAGAAGAAAAATTGACTCTGTGTATTTCACTCTGTGTTATGATTCCAAACGAGGCTTGATTAGTTTCTTCAGATGGATATCGATGCATTTGCAGCTGCAAAAAATTCAGGCGTCCTTTCCAGTCTTGCTGTCTGCTTCATGATCTATGTGGCCTTAACCCTCTCACTATGCTAATATCTAATTAGCATTCAAAGCTGTGAGAGAAAATATGTACATGACAGTAAATCATACTTTAATTAAGCTGCCTCTTTGCCAGGCAGTATCATTAGCTATTGAGAAATAACAGATGCTTATTTAATGTGAACTTCAGAACACCAAATCCCAATACATTGATGTTTGTTTGTCCATCCATCCACCCAATGAGCACTTCCGACTGCAGCATATAACTGATCCTTCCCAGTGATTCTGTTGATTTTATTTATCATACCATGCATTCAATACTCATGACCTTTTCTGTTCAAAGCTGCTTCCTCTACCCTGTTTCAGGCCTCTTTTTCAGAGCAATTTTGCAAGCAATGATAGAGTTGGAGGGCTGGGGTAATGATGGCAGGCAGGCCAAATCCCAGCTACAGAGATGGACTGGGGGTGGGGGAAGGTGGGGGGCTTATAGGAAGCAGGGATGCAGCAAACAAGTTTGTATGCCACAGGGTTTAATCCTACACTGGTCCAGAATGATGAACACATATTAGTCAAAGGCCACCGACCGAGTCATAGTGTTGTTCCAGTGCATGAATGGGGGATGGGGTGTCACACAGTGCCTGGTCACGCCTCATGGAAACAGTGTGGAGTATTCAGCGGGCAGGATACACCACCCTACAGGTAGCAGGTGTGTCAGGATTAACGTTTTGTGTGTGGATAGCATGTGAAATGTTACTGCTCACATCCTAGTGTACAGAAAAGGAAGGATGCAGAGGAATCAGTAGCTCTACATGCAGCTGCTGCACCATATACTGTGGCATAAAAGCTAATATAATGTTTCTCCCTCCCTCCCCCGCCTCCCTCTTGTCCTCCTCTGTGTCTCAACAGCAGCAGATGGTGAGGAACCAACTTCAGCAGGTGGGAAATTTTTTATGCTTGGTAACGTGATTTCCCTGCATTTTTGTGTGGACTGTAACTGTGCATGTGTGTGTGTGAGATAGAGAGAGAGGGAAAGAGCGATAAGGGGATGGACAGATGGAACTCTTTCAGATTTTTAAATCTTAGCCTTGCCCCTTCCATCTTTCCTTCATTACCACAGACTTTAATTCCTGTATCACCTCACTGATCATGCCTGGTCAGCAGCACTTTCATGATTATGTTATTGGAAGTTCAGTTCATAAAGCGGTTTTATTTAAATCTATGGTAATAGTGCAGCTCAAGAGGAATGTGCCAAGCTTTGTCTAGTCCAGACGTTTCAGATCGTTGTCAGAACCTCACAGTCTGATTCAGCTCAGTGATTGCTTGGCTTGAGCACAGTTGCTTCTTTTCACTTCATAATCCATTAACTTCAGCGTATCATTATATGCTCAAATATGTCTAAAACCTAAAATGCAGTGCATCCTTAAATGGGAGTCATCACCACAAGCCTTAATGCACATCATATCTATTTCCTTAAGAGTTTGCTGAGTGTGTTTGGTGCTCTGTTTGCATGTAATGGGCAGTAAAGGAAGTATTGGCATAATCACGCAGAATCTTTGTTTAACATCATCCTCAGAGAGCATATTTGGTATTCTGGAAAACTGCATCTCATTATTAACAAAAACTAACGTAACCAGAGTCTCATTACAAAAGCAAGACCACAGAGGACAACAGTAAACAAGCCCCTGATTTATCTTCATCAGACATATAATTAAAATGTCACTTCACATCCTGGGAAAGCACTGCAACTGCATACAAACCTCCTATAGAGCATCTTCAGTATTTAATCATATTTGCCTTTTTTCCTGCTATTAATATTAATTTCTGCTGGTTTATTTGACATCAAACGAGTTACATTAAGAATGATTTATTTAGTGAAGTCATGATATCACAGAAATCAAAGCAGGCTGTGTTTGCGGGGCTAATAATAGTGTAATCTCTATAATTCCAGATACAAAGACTTTCACATATGCATGTACACACTGACAGTATTATAAAAATCAAATGGAATTTTCTGCTTTTCATCACAAAAGCATTCACAAAAAGTGAACGTGGATATCTGAGAGCTTCCTTCAAACTTTGCAGGGAAAATGCATAATTGTACATGCTTCAAAAGCTTGCACCTCCCTCACCAACTTTAAATTCAACTATAATAGTTTAATGGAATAAAAAACGAAATACTCTAGAGCTTCAAATGTCAGTGACACCACACTAAAACAAAATGTACTACTTCAACAACTACATCATTAATATGTTTCCCTGCTATCAAGAATTTATGAAAATGATCTGTGATCCCTTGAAACTCTTACCTAAACTTTGCTCTTGTTGTCGCGTGAACTTATTATTTATTAGGCTTAAAGCACTGAGATCTGAGTACTAATTTTGTACCACTAACATGAAAATGTGAGCTGGCATGACAAATAAACTTCCTTGAATCCTTGAGATTTGACAGATTCACATAAATCTAAGACACATTTAAACTTCAGTACAATTTCTTTGACTCCTGTTTACTTCTTACACAGAACCTACAGCAAATTATGTTGCCAAAGGCTTTATAAAGTAGTGGGTTTTTTTTTCTGTACTGTACACTTCAGGTTTCCATGAAAGAGGCGGCAAACAGCACAAGAAATGATTATCAATGTGAAGATGACCTGAATTGGGTGTGACTTGTGACCACTGACCTGGAACTGGGCTTAGCGAGAAAATAGGACAGGGCGATCTGAAGCACCAAATTACTCATGACAGCTTTGAAGAGTTTAGCATATCAGCTGCTTCTTCACAGGCATCATAATCTGCAATCTACATATGCACACCCTTTTCACCACACACAGAGAAAGGGGGCTATGCCTCATGGAGTTTGCCCTGTACCTCTATAGGTGCTGTGTGTACCAAGGTGTCCACACTGATAAGATTGTACCGAGTTTCTCTGTGCACATTTGCCCACTGTCTTCATGGAATCTAAAGCTACCATAAAAAACTCAAAGTTTAAGGTTGGACGATATTTTGCGCTTACTTTGCAGGACTTGGTGGACTATTGGATTACCCTTTATCCTGTGTCCTTATGGGATAATAAAATGAAGAAATTGGCCATATTTTATCTACAGAAGGTGGGATTATTCCTTTACATTCAGAAAGTCTTTTCATATGGTAAAAACTGAAGATTGATGATAAAAGAATAAAAAAAAACCCTCTCTTACCATCAATTTACAGCTGAAATAACCTACAGAGGATCTACATTTGGAGAAGTTCAGCACTGATTAGCAATTAAATTGCAATATGCACGAGGTCGATCACAGTTATGTTGTCGTGATGTTAAATTTTTGTCACCTCTGACTTGAAGCTGATTAAATACACCCAAAATCTGCAGTGATATCAAAATCATTTTCCCCCTTCCTTTTTCCATCAGTGAGGGATTTTCTATATCAGCAGGGGTCTCTGGTTACGCATAGAGAGTCTGTAAGAATTAATTATTCACATTAAAGTAACATGTTCCTCTGCAATATCTAAAACCATCACATAATCTGACCTCCCCATGGGTTTTAACAGCAGCATATAAAATAGAAATATCCAGTGACAAGACTGTGGGAGAAGAGGATGCATTTCTCCTAAAAGAAAAAAAAATACATATGTGCTTGACTTTTTCTGTCTGGCAGGGTGAAAATGTGCACTTAAATTGTGTTTGAAGCAGCTTTAAGATTGTGGATTGGGGACAGAATTAGACTTGTTGGTTTTATTGTTAGTATTTTCCATAGGCTGAAGGATTAAAGGAATAGCCTTTTATCTGTCCTTTACAACCAAAGTGCCCTGGCATCCATAGAATATGGTTCATTCTATACAAACAGCAACTTTTTGTGTTCATGCTGCAGCTCTTACAGGAGGCTCCATATAACATTGCCTCAGTTGCCTGGCACAAGTATTGCATTTGAATTTTCACAGAGCCCTTTGCAGGTGCTGCTCATACGTGCGATATCTTCCACAGCACAAGGTCATGGAAAATGTAAACTTTACTTGAATGCATTCAGACCTTGAAAGTATCTGGGAAAATTCCATAAAAACACATGCCCTATCCCTGCAGCACTAAAAATACCTGGGAAACATAACTGAGCTTAAGGTTAAGTGTAATCACCAGCAGTCTGTTTGTGGATCGCAGAACGATAGGCCTCCTTTGAACAGGTTGGAGCCATACTCTGACTGATTCTCTTAAATCTCATTAGGTTCCTGGGAATTTCTCCTCCTGCAAACAGTCTGGCATTGCTTACAAACACCAGAATGAGCAGAAGGCTTTTGTCAGAGAGGACCTTTGGGAAGCAGAGACATCACTCTGACATTTTCATGGCATTTAGTCTCAGACGAAGCAACCTCCATTTCAAGCTCTTCTCTGGATGTTCCAAGAGAGATGCCAGTTTTCATCGTGACCTCTGCATTTGGTTATTTATTTGACATATTCCAAGCCATTTTGTTTCTGCGTCTCTCATACAGTTTTTTGATTCTAAGTGCATTTGTCCAACTTCGTCACAGGCTGATGGGCTGAAATGCCAAAGTGGCACAGAACAGGAAGCCAAAGACTCTCTAAAAGCATGAACATCTCACGCTTGGAGCACTGATGTTATATCGTCAGTGGGGTGCCAACTTTCATCAGTCGAGGTGAAGGATGGGTGTGGTGACCATGAGTCCGTGAAGCGGTGAAACCATCATAGGAAAGACGCTGGGTTAAAATAGATTTGACACAATTAGGCCATGTCAGATTTCTCTGTGATGTGGCTGGCTGCACATTTAGAGCTGAGGAGTTTGATGTAAATTTCTCCCTCTTGGGGCAGGTAAAATGTGTTTCATTTTGAGAGATTTTACAGAAAGGTTAACAAGGTGGATGAAGGGCCAGCTTGTCACTTTGAACTTAGTTCTGTGTAAAATGGAAATCGTGGTTCAGAAATCGGTAGTGATAGTTGAAGTTTTTGGAGCGTTTTCCTTTGACAGTCATTTCAGAGGTGAAATTTTATTACCATGTCTGGTTGATGTGGAGTTATTCAATAAAGACTGTTGTTTTATTTGGGGGAAAACTGCTTGGGGCAGAGACAGACGACTCCTGAGTCAATGTATGTTGATAGTCAATCTACCAAACAGCACCAAAGCCTATAAGATGAAACTTATCTTTCTAGCAGCTTTCAGTTGATAATAACGAATTAAATTTGCAAAAAGTTCCTTTCTTTTCCCTTACAACCCGTAACTTGAGAAGTGAGCTCAAAGAGAGAGTTGAGAAACAGCATCCATGACAAGGATGTTTTCTCCCTCACATGCAGATGCTGGTTCATAGTGGGGCTGATGTGTTGTGATATCCACAACTAATGAGGTGATCAAAGTCGGCTCTCTCTTTTGAATGAGCTGATCATGGAAATGTTAGTAAGTCTTTGTCAGATCTCTTCTTGACCCCAGCTGTTGGGGTAAACGGCTTTAGCTGTAGTAAAAGACCTGCCTCCTTCCCTGAACACATTTGTAATGGAGGAATATTGTTGGAGTCTCTAATTTAACACTGTAAACAACAGGCTCAGCATGTAATTATATCCCTCTTATGAAATGGAGTGGGTCTTAATACCTCCAGATTTTCAGCTTCAATGATGCAGTGTCAAATTAAGAGTTGTAAACAATATCATTTTTAAAAAGCCAAGTCTACAAGTGCAAGGTTGTGAAATTTGTATACACTCATGCGTTAAAAGCACCGTAGTGTTTGTGACAGTTGCCAGCTAAGATACATGAACATGTGAAGTTTTAACCCTGGAACTTTCAGGCTGTTGTGATTGATCTGTGAGGAAACAAAGGATGCTTTTCTGCGTTTAACCATTGCTCAGGTTTTCACAGCTGATTGATTGGACTCTCTTTGCCGCCAGAAAAGAAATCAGAGCGCTTGTGCTGGACACGACACGGGCTCACATCAATCACAGAGCGAGTGTTGGCTCGTACAGCAGAGCAGCAGCTGACACTCACACAAGCAAAGCTGCCAGTTTGCTCCAGACATTCATCACTGCGACACACATCACACAACTTCCTAAGAGAGCATCCAGTGACTGACGGATCAGATCTCTCGCACATCATGCAATTTTCACTTAGTCTCCTATAATGAAATAAATTGTGTGTAAGTTGTCTACATTGTGATCTGTTATCCCTCTATCCCTAGTGCTACTTTCTGCTTACCTAATGAAATGACATTCTGAATAGCTGAATCTGACCTTATAAAGTATAAGAGAACAATTTACTTACAAACACAAAGAAGATTTGAAAATCTGAGGGTTGTGTGAAACTGTGATTTTTATCAGTTCAGTCTGATTCAGTTGTCACACAAGGCTTTTATTTTGGCAATTCCTCTGTTCAGCCCCTCATTAAACGTCCATAACAGATTGTGTGTTGACAGGATTTGCTCATAAAACTCAGGTTTGTAATCCCTTTTTTGTATTTGATGTTGTTCTATATACTTACTGCTGCTGCTCTATTTTGTGCCAAATTATGCCATCCTTATTATTTAACATCTAACTACAGTTAAATGTTATTGTGATTATCTTCAAGAGAGCGTAATTAAGCTGGCTGCCACCCTCAAAGTAGATTTGAAGAATATTGGCATTTTTTAAGCTTTAAATTCTTTGGGTCCTTTTAGACCCTGAAAAAAAACATTGTACCATTTTTTTTCCCGTTTGTTTGTTTGTTTGTTTACAACATTATAACAGAAGTTATGGGTCAAACCTTCCTACAATGACAGCTGCACTTTTCAGCCCCCTAATAGCATTTTCTCTACAAATCTCTTTGTTTTTGCTTTGAATTTTTTCACGTTTATTTTGTTGTTGTTGTTGTTTTAACATGAAACTTTTGTGTTTTTGTAGCTGTTCTTTCTGCTTGTATACAGTTTCATCCTGCATTGTCTGCCACAACAATAAAGATGTATTCTCTACAATTTTGCAGAATTAGAGCAAGGCCTGATTGACTGACAGGTGGGCTTGTTATAGCTGTTTGTAGAGAGGCTTTGATTCTTCCCAGCTCCATACAATTTGTTCAATAGTTCTATAATTTCATTTCTGAGTTGCCTTTGTCCAAAGCAATGGACAACACAAGCAAAAATTTAGACCACTTAGTAAGTACAACAAGGTACTTCAGGTCTGATTCCCTGTGGGTACTACTATTTAGTGCCAGGGGAAATGTTTTTCCCCCCTTTTTTAAAATACTGCAACCACAACTAACCACAACTAATAATTTAATGTCAGCCCTATTGTTCAACATTCAATATTCAGCTCTGTCATTGCTAAATATTCACTTGGAGCTGGGTCCTAGACCTTCTGTTTTGTTCTAACCCTGAGGGCAAAGAGCAGAAGGGCCAGATAAAGAGCCTCAGTGCCTGAGTGTTCACAGTCGATTCTTCAAACATCTCTTAAAAGTAGAAAGAGACTCTGTGGATCATATGGAGTTTGGTGATTCATTCCCCATTTTGGAACAGCATAGGAGAAGAGTCTGGCCTGAGATTTGAAGCCATGCTGGGCTGGGAGCACCAGGCATCTTTCACAGGCAGAGCGCAGCAAGCGAGAGAGGGAGTGTAGGCCAGGATGAGGGATCCCAGGTAGGCAAGAGCCAGTCTTATCGATGTTTTGGAGCCAGAAGAAGAGCTCTGCCAGTGTCCAGACTTAGTTGAAAGATAAGTCCAGTCAGCATTTCAACATAGAGACGACCGTTGTTTGGTTACAAATTCTCTTTTAACACTGGTAGGTGATATCACAGAGATAATATCCATGATTTGTACAATGTCAAGGTTTTAACCATTTGATGAAGAGAGTTGCTGGGCAGAGAACAGTTCAAAAATCTGCTGTTCCTTGCGCATTCATCTGTATAATCTGATATTATTTAAGAAAATATGCACAAATTGGTGTTGTTCAAGTACAGTGTGGATCTTTACACAGAACTCAGTGATTCTCACCCAACTAATAAATTAACAGCAAAAATATCAGAAACTTGTATCATCTTGTTCATGTATGTGTTGGTGCTACTGTGTCACCTCATCTCAACATATCAGGTTTTGGCCTTTTTCACCAAACTGCCCTACTCTGGAAAGTTTTTTTTTCCTTTTCTAACCTTGAAGTGATGGTTGTTTGAATTATCAACCAGCTTGATAGAACAGTAAATCCATCTGTCTTTGTATTGTTTTGGGGCTGTTAAAACCTTTAAAAAAATGCTATATTTTCAACTCAAATATTGATGTGCAGTAAACCAGTCTGTGTCTTGCTCACACACATTGACATCCCTTCTCCTCCTTGCTCCTCCACTGCCACCTTTCCTCTCAGTTTTTTCCCCTCTCTGCTTTATGTGCTCTCCATTAGGGAGGCTGTCAGCATGCCTTGGTGAAACTATAGATTGTCACGTCAAAACAGCCCTGAAACCTGTCACCCTCCTCCCACTCTAGGAGCAGCGCCTTTGTAAAAGCTATTATATATTTCTTTGTACTACTGATTAGCTAGTGTTCTTATTACTGCTGATACAGGTGCCTCTGAAATGGCATGACTTCCATAGGATTAGCTCATTTGTTATTCATATCCAGAGGCATGATAATCAGAACTGTAACAAGAACCTCATGGTGTTTTTTTTTTCTTTTTTTTCATTTGTGTGTGTTTATTGCCTTTACCAGGTTCATTGTCAGACATGTCATGTTCTTGGTAAGTTGAGTCTTAAATGCTCAAGCAAACGATGCAGTTTAAATTTCAAGGCTGCATCCCTTTACTTGGCATTGACAAAATTCAGGCTGATGGTGGTTCATTTGTCAAATTGACTTAAGAGGGCATGAAAGTCTCACCCTTGAGACGTCATCTTGTTTCTTATCCGTTAGAATAAAATAAGAGGCCTGTCAAGGCAGAGTTTACCTGTCAGCTCTAAGATATGAGCGCAGAAAGACTGGAATAGAAATCAAATCAAGAGTCAGAAAGCTTGAGACGGGCTCATAAGAGCTAATTTGTAAAGAGTTCAGTTCTTCTGTCAACACATTTAACTAGAATTTTACCGTCCATAATTCATCACATTAACCACCAGGCTTTCTTTTTCATCTGACTTTTAATGTTGAACACATGCTGACTTTATGCCAAGTTTGCATTAATATCCAGCGGGAGAGTTTTAAAGTTTTCCCATCCAATCTCAATCCAAAAAGTTTTGACAGCCAGGGTGCAGTCGTACAACTCAATGTTTAATAGATGAGACAGCTATTGGCAAGCCCTTGAGTTATGAAACCAATAACCCTGCATCAAGGCCTCGTCATTTACATCTGGCCCCACGCTGCAGGTTGGTCTGCGGGAGGTTTTAGATGGTAGTGATATGGCACCATATTGTGGGGGCTGCCAATGGAGTAATATACATTTGGTTGAATTGATTTAAAGCTTTGGCTATCACCAATGGTGCAAGGGAGAAAAGTTAAAAAAACTTGGAGGGGCACATCATTGATAAGTATTCAACTGATTTATTAATCATAACTCATATTTATCTAGTTGATGTTATTTTGTTTTCAAATCTGTAATGCATGAACTTAGGCTTCGTGTGTTCTGTACAGCATAAAAACAAAGGAGACAAAAAATGGTTACAATAAATGAGGCAAAGCAGACTTAGCATGAATGCATGTGCTCACTGACCATGAATGTAAAACAGTGCCTGGTGTGTGAGAGACTTTATTTTGGGTTCAGCTAACTCTGCGCAGGCCAGAGTGAGAATTATACTGATCTTAGAGTGTCGGTATCTGTGATAGTTGGAAAGGCAGGGTGGTGTCTTTTTGCAAAGTTGACAAGTGTTCAGAGTTACGCAACAAAGGAAACAAATAGCAAACACGTTGTTTGTTCAACAATGCCAAACCGTTATATTTTCTGCAATGTCGTCCTTGCAGTCAACATTTTTTTATTGTGTAAGCCATCAATGTGTCTGCATCGAGAATTGAGCATAATTTTCTTATGGCTATCTCCTCCGTGTCAATTCACATAGCACATTCACAGAGTTTATGGAAGCGCAAAAACATTTATGCAGCTCCTGCCAGTGTACTCTTGTGTTCTGTCAAATATGGATAAAAGCCATTCCAAATTCTGCTTTCTTTTTCTGTGGTACTCAAGTTTGTCCACATAGATGATGAGTCAAACTGGGAGGGGACAATTATGTCCAGTGTATCTAACATTGGATGTGAAGAAAGTGTGGCAAAAAAATTCACCAAGTGTCATAAGTTTGAGTGTTACATGTTTTGTGAATACTATGGCAAAGATTCTATTTATTTTAAGAAATTTCTGAAATGTCCAGTCTAACCAGGCATGGCCATAAGTGCAAGTGTTAATTACTTAAACATTCTTTGTGCTGAGGTCCATTTGCATAGAAAGGGGCCAATTTTCTTCAGCTGGAATGCATAATAGCTCATTATAATTTACACAGTGAGCAACAGTGTGGAGTGATGCAAATTGCTCTTCAGTGCAGTTTGTGGTGCATTCAATCAATTTTATGTGCTTTGTATATTAGACAGTATCTTTTTGTTTCATTTGTACGGTTTCAGCAGGTGCAAAAACCATGTAATTGCTTTTTGAATCAGGCCCACAGAGACCCATTGCTACTGTAATCACAGTTACAATGCTTCTTTTTATGTTTTCGTATTTGAACAATCAATCAATGTTACATGACTAAAAAATGTGCATTCTATTCTTAAAAAGTAAGTTAAATGAGCTCAAGTTTATTTATATAACAGACATAGTACTTCGCAATGAAGGGTTTAAAGTGAAATTAGTGGACTTTAAATTTAGATATTTACATAAAAGTTGAAACAAACAAATTAAACAAAGGCAAGTCTGAACAAACTGGTCTTTAACTGCTTCTTAAAATTGTCCACGGCAGCCACAGCTGACAAATAATTACTAGCAGCACAATCGGTTGAAGGTCAGCTAATAATTATCCTTCAAGCCAGTGTATCAAACCCAGCAGAGCTGCAAACATGCATGCAGTAGTCCAAGCAAACACAGTTCTGCACTGTATCACAATGTTGTTAATTGGCCACATAAATGTAGGAACACAATGACCAAAACAAAGCTATTTGGTCTAGTTAACTTATGAATAGTACAAAAGAAGGTCTAATTATCATCTGGCTATATTTACTTTGAAATAAAAAACAAACAAACTTTAATTTGTTTTATTTCCAACCATTAAAGTTAGTGTCAGAACAACCCAAGGTATGTGTGGTGTTTGTTTGTTTGTCAATCTGTGTGTGTGTATTTGCATGCAGGCTTGTTTTTGCATACAGGTTACAGTGCTCTGCCTCGCGGCTTGTCTGTGCACTTCACTTAGCTCTGAGAGGGTGAAGTGTTTCCTTCCTAGAGGCGACATATTCAGAATTTCTAGACCTCAGGCTGCCCTTAGGTCCACTGTATTGGACAGCAATAACACAGAAACAATCCCCTCCCCTCAGACTCATTGTCGAAGGTCCACAGCAGGGTAGATAACTTTTTCCATGCAAATCTTATCCAATGCAAAACCAAATCTACAGTTTAATTTATTTCCTCATTTTAAATTACTTGCAGTGTCGGTTATGTAAGAATGTTTTATTGTTACGATTGGCGTGGCAGCATTTAATCAACTATGTGTTGAAACAGAGGAAATCAATCCTCCAGAACAGTGTTCTTGTATGCACAATGGTTTTGAGTCAAAGATGTACCCCATTATCAGTGTCTTGCGAGCTCACCTCACATGTTAAGATCATGGTGGAAAATGGGTGTCTCATTAGAGCTCTCTTTTTCTTTTTTTGTCCTTACAGGCCCTTGCCATCCAAACCCCTGCCACAACAGAGGAACGTGTGAGATCAGTGAGACCTACAGGGGTGACACCTTCATCGGTTATGTCTGCAAGTGTCCACCAGGCTTCAGTGGAGTTCACTGCCAGCACAGTAAGTCAGGCACACCCCCTTTGTGGTTCCCTAAACTGCCTTTCCAGGAGTGTCTTAAAAGTTTTAGAAAACTTTGGATTCTCTTTTCTCTTTGTACATATTTTCACCAAGTGTTTCGTCCGCTGGTTTGGAAAGATTTTTCCACACAAATATCGACCTTGTGCGAAGAACAGCAGCAATGAAGTAAACCTGCTGAAAGGAGCAGACCAGCAAATTGATAGTGGGTTTGCTAGAAAAAGGAAATGCTGAACTCGCTTTCTTTTGTTGAGCATGTTCTTAACAAAGGTTAGTGAGAGGAGAATTTTGCTGCCTATGAGATAATATTTTACATTACAGAGAGAACATTGTTCCACACCCAGGTACAATTTATGCGCTTTCTTTAAATAGACTTGCTGAACTTATAAGCCTCTAAAACCCCAATCTGAGCACCAGGGTAAATCACTTTGACAGGTAGGTGTAACCTTATCAGATACTGCAAAAAATACTGGCACAAGTCTTTTTCTTCAGGTTCTGCTCTATGAGTGGGAAGAATAGATCTTTTAAATGCAGACTGAATTTTTTATTTTTAGAAAAGAGTAACAACAAAACAGAAAACCGACATCCCCAATACACAAAGAAATGAACTCTTAGATTGATAGTTGTTGGGAAGCTTTCTCTGGAGTCTCAGTCTTGAATTTCTACCCCCACAAAGAAAGATGTTTGGTCATCCTGGTCGCCAGTCAGGTTACTTCTTTTTTCTGAGGCAACCTGTATGATTACTAAGCCGTCCATGTTCCAAGCAGTTTCAAAGTCAATTTCACAGCAAGTACCAGGTTGTCAAAGCTTACTATTGCCAATTCCTGTTTTTAAAAATGGTGTGTTATTTACCATTAGAAAATCGGACTTGTGCCAGTTTGTATCAAAAGAAAAATATATCTATAAAGCAGTTGGAATGAACATCACCTGGCCAGCCGAAGAATAGCCTCAAACCCTCACACTGATGTCTTGCTTTAAGCCCTCTGCATCCTGGGATGTTAGAGTTCCCAGGATTTGGAAATAGCAAGCAGATGTCTGTAAGTGCTAAATCCTGCAGAATGATATATAGACCGGGTCCTGTGGCTCCTGTGTGTGTGTGCTTGGCTGAGCATTGCATTAGCCTGCAGAACACAGTTGTCCTTCATCGCAGGTGTGCTTGTAAGTAATGGATTTAATGTATCACGGTGAAAACTGCCTGTCGAGATGGAGCATTATTGGTTTGAAAGAGAGAGATGGATAGACAAACAAAGAGAAAGAGAGATGTTAAGCAATGCTTGGTGAAAGTATTTACAACTGGCCCATAATTTTGTCGTAGCTGCATCAAGGTTAAAAAGCCAGCAGCTCCGAAGAAAAAAAGGCTTTTATTTTGGGGACAGTCACTGTCAGTCAGTTTTTATTTTCTCCTGTAATTGCAGTTTTTCCTCCCTTGTTAGATAAAAAGGCACATAACATAAAAGGAAATGAAGCGAGTCACCATATCAACGGTATGTCATTGTGTTTGTCTGCAGCCAGAATTGTGAGCAATTGGCCAGCATTCATGTCATAATTCAGTTATTGTTTCCTATTAAGCCCCCAGGGTGGTGAGAAACTGATTCGATATGGGCTGAATGCACATTAATGTCTGCCAATTCTCCTCACGGTTATTACAGTTGAATGAAAGAGAGTGGGTGAGGCACAGACAGAAGGAAGGGGAGGAACAATGCTGTATCTGAAGACATTAATAATCAAATCTAGCGTCTGGATAATTCCCGCAATTAAATGATAAAGGCATACAAATAATTGTTCCTCAAGAATAAATGCTAAGCTGGCTTTGATAGGGGTTATTGTCAGCTTTTGATGAATGATGAGTCTAAAAGAGGATATAAATGAGAAGAAAAAAAAGTTTTGGGTGGGTACTCTGAATGATCTGAGGAACCACACAAAGTAAAGCATGTAGTATATCTGAGACATTTGTTATGACATTGCTTTCTCAGTATTTTGATGAATATCATACTTTGATGTAAAAGACTTTTTGGTTCAGCATCTGTCGATATCCTAAGTCCATTAGTCATCTTATTTATGAGCCTTCAGCTGTGGCAACACTGTAAATCTGCTACTTTGAATGACTTCTGGGCTTTTATTAAACATGGAAGTAAATCTTTAAAGACACATACCTGTCACTCAAGATACACTACTCACTTGCAGAGAGATTATTTAAAAATAGATGAAGAATTAAATTGTTGGATTAGCCTTTATCTAACTTGATATCTACAGTAATCCGGTGTTTCAAGCCAGCATTGGCTCAGATCAATGTTTGCCTTCATATACAAACTGACAACCATAGAGACGTAAGATCAAATAAGCGTCAGCCATCCCTGTCTTTTTACTGTTGCTCTTAGTATCTCCTCGCTCCGTCAGAGCCAAATCCAATTTCACACCTCTGAACGTTACCCTAAATACCTGCACTACATTTCCCTCCTGTTAGAGCAGTTTTATGAGGCAGAGCCAGGAATGATGTCGCACATGGACAGACGGTATAAGTACACACTATTTTGGACTTCTTTGATGGTCAGATGCTGTTCTTTATACACTAAATGTGTGGACTTATTTTTATACCACACAAGCATCAGTGAGTCAACATGAGGTGTTGAGAGTTTAGAATAGAGGACAGATGTAAAAAAAAAAAAATCACAGCTGAAGGTTGTGACTGTGGAAACAGTAGGTGTTAAAGTGAAGGTTCAGTAGTCACTCCACCTCTTGTTATGCTGCTAGATACCAAAATAACTTGTTTCTAACACAGAAGATGTACCTCTGAAAAATGACAGCTTTCAAACTTTATAATATCAGGGGGATTTAGTCAGTGGCAGCCCGTGACCAATTTCACAGAGGAAGCCAGTCGGGTTGCAATTGAGAACATAAAGCCTAATTATATGAGATTTAAAAGGGTGATCATAATAATATAACTCCGAAGTTGCGTTCAACTTAATAAAGCCACTGATTTAACAAAAAAGAAAAAAACACGAAGAAGTTTAGTAAAATTGTTTCTTACGAGAAACTCGAGGTCCCCATCTCTGTCCATCTTCACTCGCTACCTTAGCTCCCTGTCTGTCTGCAGCGGCGGAGTGAAAAGTTTGTTGAAGACAGTTTAGCTGGCTGCTAGTGGTCAGAGATCGGTGCAGAGCAGGAAGTGTAAGAAAGCTAGTTTGTGATTGGTTAGATACGACTTGATTCTGGCCTCCTTTATTTTTTTTTTATGATACATTGGCCGTCAACTGAATGATGATGACTGTGAGCCTGACTTAAATCTGATTGGCTGACACGTTTTTTTTTTTCCTTCAAAGGAGGCAGAGGGAACCTGGCCTCCTTCCACTCCTCACACAGCTGCACACAGCCCCAATACACTGTGCGCGCTGCAGCAGCGGGGGCGCTGTTTCGCTCTTTACATTTACCCAGAGAGGAGGTTCATGTGGATCGTTTTGACAACAACACAGTGACAAGAACTTAGTAAAACCAACAAAGTGGGGATGGTTCATATTTTTCCTTTTATGCAATATTTTATTGCGTAAGCATGGCTTCCTTTGGCCTCCGGGAAAAAACCGCCACTGGATCTAGTATGCTGATTAATGCTCATACATGTACCGTGTTGCAATGTTGAATGCCCATACTGAACCTGGGACGATTTCCACGACATGAGATAAACCAACCTAGGTGCAACTCCAGGATGTGTCTGAAAACATGACTTGGCCTGAGCATCATGAGCCCACCCAGGAGCTCAGTCCAGGACGCTCCCACTAAAATCTGGGTCATTTCACTACCTAGCTTTTCCTCCGATCAGCACTTTGTTCATTCAGTAGTTGCTCCCAAGTTTTTCTTTGGTTGTGAGAGTCACTGATACTCTTTCCAAAAACGAAGGCACCAAAAAAGGAAAAAGAAAATAGTGATACTCGCCACAACACAGCTGTTTTTGCTCACCACTCTATGAATGGCTCCTTTCTAAGGAGACCAGTGCTATACTGGATTTGCACCTCAACTGCTACTGAAACCTGGGACCTTTTCATCTTCAAAGAGCATCATATTGACTCGGAACCACAAGCTGCAATAATAACAGCAGGTAACACAACAATAGCTAACAGCCAATGGCAATAATGGGTAGCTAATAAGTAAGGCATAACTATGGGGTTGTTCAATGAGTAAATAGCTGAGTGACACAAGCTGTACCATACCTTAGATCACCAGAATTAAGTGCTTCATTGAAAAACTGGACAGTCCTTAAGCTATGGTTTTCATGAATGGGAACCATGAATTGGGGCTGGGCAATTAATTACAAATTAGATGAAAAATTAGATTGGCCTACAGACTTATTCTAATCACACACAGAGCAATACTACTTAAACCTCAAATGTGTAAGAATACCAGACACCTGTTTTGCAGTAAATGCTTTGTGCTCCACACCAGTGTTGCTCAACTTTGCTCAGCCAAAGAGCCAAATTGTTGAAAAGGGCAAAAATGTAATTGGTGGAAAATGGTAAAAAGAGGCAAAAATGCTAAAAGTAGCAATAAAAAAACATTTAAAATTACTTCATTTTACAAGCCCTAGACAGCACAATCCAGACAAATCAGGGAAAATGTAAGGTTAGTATCCCTCTTTTCCTGGAGCCATCATTTTCAGAAGGTCCTTCATCTCAGAATAGTGCGGCCGTACGTCCCTGAGAGAACAAGCAATGTGTTTTTGGGCAGGTAGCCAAACATCATAATGAACTGTCACAGCGTGGAGATTGGGACTGATTGCCTCAGTCATCATAGGGTTGCAGATCATTTTAAGGGCACACACTCTCAGTCTATGAAGGGCAAACTGATATTTTTTGTGATTTTTTTCTTTAATTTTTATTATCATTTTCCCTTCTCAGAAATGTCCTGCACCATCTCACACTAAACAGTCATAAGTAAGCAGCCAAACTTGTGGGGTGGTTGGCAATATTAAACAAATTCAATTTGCAGCAGTGGAATACTCAGGCCTATTTTTTGTTGTTGTCAGATCAGATGATGATGTGACGCACTTTTCTGTCTAGTAGAGGACATTTGATTAAGCTCATTCAGAGATGTTGGCTTGATGTCAGTGTCACACAAACTTTCTTTTTAGCTCTTTACAAATCACAGGAAAAAATACAGACACTTTACAATACAGTGTCATGCATGGAAAACAAGAGATGTGTGTAAAAATATTTCTTTCAGATGACTTGCTTGCATCCCAAAATCAGTCTTCTTCAATCTATCCACCCATAGGGCACAAGCACGTTAGGTGATTTTCATCTTCCTTTGATCAATACCTGACTTTACTCCTGTGACACCAGCAGCAGGAATGATTGAGGCCAAGGATGTGTGACTTTTTTCCTTTTATTAATGCATGACCCTGTATTTGATCATGTATTGACTGCCTCTATCATGCTGTATTAGCCTTGCTGCCTGCACAGCTCCTTGCCACAGGATAATCAGGGACTGTTTATTGCTGTGGCCTGATGTAAAGCCACGAGGAACCATTACTGTTAGTCAATGCACCTGGGACAGCTCACAGACGCCTTTCATCAGCACAAGGGAGAGAAAAGAGGCTCCATAAGGACTCACTCTGTGCTTACTCTTTGGTAGCACATTTAGGGCTGCATTAGCAACATATCCCCCTGTGTTTAAGCTGGTTAGAAAGTATACAGTGGAGCTTTGTTCATTTTTCATGGATTTTATTTCTAAGCTTATGTTTTACAAGGTCTTCTGACTGCTTGTCTTAATTTTATTACAGAGCAAGGAGCAATAGAAAAAGTTGTCTGTACTGTCCTTCTTGCATCTGCTGGTTCAGCTCAGTTTTCTACATCTTAGCCATTTAAGTGCCAAAGTCGCAAAACTGCAACAAGCGACATTGCTGAATTTAGTAAGCCATCGTGTAACATGTGGTGCTTTATGTAGTTAGTACTTAACACCAGGAGATGGCGGACATCATTTGTGGGAGTGTTTCTATTCAAAGTTTTGGAGTTTTGTAGAGTTTGAAAACTGCTCTCCAGTCGAGGAGACTAGGAGCATAACAAAGTTCACCGTTGACAAAGTTTTTTTTTTCAAGAAATAGCTGACTCAGATTCTGAGGAGGAATATTCACCCTCTGATGAAGATGTCCAGTTATCCAGGAGGACAGAAGTGACGCTGCCGCTATGATGCCGCTGTGTGTAGTGGCAGCGAGTATGTTCACCATGACTGTCCACAAGCAACACATACTCGAACCGATGCTTTGCTTCGACATTTCCGGGATGGCAGGAGGGGATGTTGAGGGTGTAGCTGAGGGGTGGTCGAAACATTGCTAAAAAACTGTGGAAATAGCGGCAGATGCAGAAGAGGCCGCATCTGCCACTATACTTTTACAGATGTTCTCCGAACATTTGTGAAAATTATATAATCTGATATGGCCGACTGGTGATGTCCTTATGCAAATTAGATGAGTGAATTTACTCCCCTTACACACTTTTGGTCATTCTGATAATTTTTCTCACTTACAGTATGCGTTTACCTCTATCCATTTTCAAGCTACAACCCTTTGAAATAGTGATATCAACACTGAATATTTCAAAGAAAAACTGCGGCGGCCAAAGAGTTAAGAGCAAGATTACAGCACAAACAACAGCTCAACACCCCAAGGCAGGATGGAGGAGTATCAAAAGGACAGTTCTTGTATACATATTCACCTGTAAACATTAGACAGCACCAATAGACTCTATTTGTCAGGCGTAAGATAGAGAGAGTTAGTTTCTCCCTCAGGATCACCCACCCACTTCAACGGACTTGTAAACCTCCGGGCACCTCCTCCAACACAAAGACTTGCCCTTCTCAAATGTGCTCATGCCTCATCCTTTGTAGCAACAGATTTTCAAGTTTTACATTGAGGGAAAGCGATAAGGATGGTTGGTGGGAGCTCTCGATATTCAGAATTTCTTTTTCCCCTCTCACTTCAGAAAGAGAGGCCACCAAGAGAGAGAAGTGGAAGAAAATCAGGGGGCTTGAGGTTTTCTGTCCTCTCCCACAATGATTAAGATGGTTGTTATCTCCTTCTAACTGCACTGCTGTACTCTGAAGTCACTCCAGTAAAGTTCACGGTGAAGCATGAAAATGCCTTTCCTCTTTTCTTAAATGTTAATGGCATCACACTGGACTTTTTAAGAATCCCAAAATAGTTTCAGGTAGCATTTGATTGCCTTGTATGCAGACGATATAGAGGATTTTGAAAGAAGTACCGTAAAATTGGATGCCTGACCCGCTGCACACAAACTGATGGGATTCAAATGGATTCATCGTGTGAAGCCACAGACCAGGGTGGTGGCGCCACTTTTTAGAGCTTCTCTCCCTCATTTTGTCATTAAGTCAGAGTGCTGGTCTGATTGAAAGGAGTCCTCAGTTTAACATCCTGGAGACAGTCCATAACTCACGACTGCTGAAGAGAAGTAAGATCATATATCTTAGCATATCAAAAGTATAGCAGCCCCCTTAGTGAATAAAACACATAAAAGTTCCTTCTTGATACACTCCTTACCAGATGTGGCCAGAAAACTGCCCCCTGTCTGCCCTTTCACTTGATAAAATACTAGGAATGAATGCCCTTCAAAATAAAACAGCTCCTGAAAAGAATAAAATGTAAGACAGTACCCTACTGATAACTCAACCTTAATATGTAAGTCTAGTTGACAGGCACAGTTTCTGGATTGTGTTTTCTACCATAAAAAGTCCTGAAAAATTTAAAGAAAAAAAAAGAAATGTAAGGAAGGAATATTTATGTTTTGATAATTGTACATTAATTTATTTTTTTCTTTTTGCTGAAGTTTTATGTTTCTTTTATGGAGTTTCTACCTCATTGAAAATGTTGAGACCAAACATTTGGACTTACAAAATATGTGGTTGTGCCTTCTCTCCGTGGTAATTTTAAAGAAAAGATAGCAGTTTTTGTCTAGAAAATGGGCCCTTATTCTCAACAAATTATCCTGCAAATTGCTACTGTGTCCACAAAATCAGCCCTCTATTCATCTCAGTGGTGAGGCTCCAAAGAGGGCTGCTACTATTTTGTTCATAGCTTCAGGGGGAAGCTCTTCATGTGCAGAAATGAACTGACTGTCTTAGATCATATGAGCTGTACTGCTGAATTTTGTTTCAAGATGAGTTTCCACTACAAATATAAAGCAAAAAATAAAAAAATTAAGAAAAGAGTTTGCAGGGCAGGCTTAGCTAACTGGATTAAGATTGATTCATGCACGACTAAATGTAAGTGAAAAAAGTTTGTGGAGAAAACTTTTCTGTGGTAAACAAGCAGAGGGAGTACTCTGTCCACGGAAAGTTAACCTAATTCAGAGTGAACAGAGGCATTAGTTTAGTTATAGTGCCCCAGGTCTGTTCTTGTAGGTATACATCTGTCTCATCTTAACAGCCTGTGGCTTGCAACAGACGGGAAGTGTTACTGAAATTATGCTAATCTGCACTCTAGTTTTATTTTTACATGCATAAATTAGCATAAATAATTTTACCACCACTTTGTTTTCCCAGGAAAACTTACGCTGCTCCAAGTAGAGCCTCTGTTCTTCCTCTTTTTGTCCTTGTCTTGTAATTTTGCTTCTCTATTTCAAGATAAAAGAGTGTTGTAGCAGTGTGTATGGCACTATTTTTACGTCTTCATTGAGCTCACCATACATCTTTTCATTGCAGTGCATTGTTTTGTGAAATTCTTCAAAATGTCACTCTATTTTCTTTGTGAAAACAAATTTACTCCCACTACAGTTTCATTTTGTCAGATCCAAAAGTGTTACCCAATACCTAAAGAAGCTGCAGAGCAATTGTGGCCACTGGCAGCCTGAAGGCTCTTCTCACTGCCCCATTACTGTGATATAGAGCTGAGCAGAGGACACGGCCATTTCCAGACGCCCTCTCAACATTACATTCACAATCCCACAGCCCACCCACTGCTCTGTCTGTGGCTTGAAAGCTGCGTTTACAGGAAGAGATGACTTGAGAGAATTCTGGGGGAAGGGTACGCTGTCAACTAGACATCCAAAGAAGCAACCACAATCATACCATCATACTGCCAAACTGTTAGATGACAATGATCAACAACTTTATGAGAGACAGTGAGAGTTTGTGTGTGCTCTCTCTCTCTCTGTCTGACTGGAGTCTCTGCAGATCAAAAAATGGGAAAGATGGATATGGTTTGGAGCCAACAGTGCTGCTGTTGTGCCTCACTGCACATTTGGTCTTTCTTTGTTCAAAGGAGTGCACATTTGTGCGACTGGAAACAGCCGAGCACCAATTATGTGATTATGTGCGGGTTTAGTAATGATCTGGACAATAAATCTGGCTTTTGGATGACTTAAATGTTTTTTTTTTTCTTTTTATCAGCCCGAAGAAATTGAGACTGGTGATTAAACAAGCCCAGTTTATGCAATGTTCAATATCAAACATTGGCCACCACTCTTACTTCTAACAGTGTTGAGCAATTTAACTGCAAAGGAAAATATAGTGTAACATTCCACTTACTTTACACATAATTGTCTTTCGAGGGCAACACAACCCCCCCCCCTCCCCCACACACACGTAATCACTGTTTTGTCAATTGCTTTGTGCACAGTTTATTTTCCATTTAATTAACCTTTGATATATATTTTATCAAAGTCTCAATGTGCTGAATTTCAAAGGGCGTCAAAGTAAAGATAGAAAAAGGAGCATGCTTTGACCCTATGGCAGGTCTGGACAATGAAGACTACACATTTGAACAATATTGGCTTCCAGTTAATGTATATGATTAGGTATATGGAACAAGGACTCAATTTTCAGTGCATGTAAGTTGATTTATCCATGTCTTGAGTTTTGTGGTGAGAGGTAGCAGCAGTTGGCAAAGATTGGCCAATCGTTGTCTGCCACAAGGTTTAGAATACAAAACAGAAATGTTGGCTATTGTGTGGTTGCTGTCACAAAATAAGACATCTGAACTGAGTGCCCCAAAAATCCCCCACTGAAATAAAAGAGCATACATATTGGATAAAATACAAATATATCTTGTCTACTTAATCATGTTTTGTTTGAACTGTTGTGTGTTTGCTTCTTGGTCTCTGCAAGAAAACATCCACAAAGCAAACGAGTCCTGGTCAAAGATCGTTGTTGTTCTTCAAATGTCTATTTTCTCAGATATCTTGCTGCCCTGTCTTCATCCCAGGAGGAGCTGACCCTATCTCGACTCTGTCAGAGGGCATTTTGGATAACAAGCTGTGGAAACAAGCTGGAATCAAGGTGTTTAGGGCCACTTTTTTCAGCGCCACTGACAGAGACAGTTTATTCAGCTTTCTAGAAAGATCTGTTGGCTTGACAGAGAATCTCTGACCTGAGTTTTGAACCTCAATATAATTCAGTACAAGTAACAAAAAGACAATATTTACTTGAGGATGATCTTGATCCCCTTTGCGTGAGCCTTATGCATGTCCTGATAGCTTTATCTGCCAGTGCTGCGACCTTTCATTGATCATATAAACTTGTCACTTTTCTCCATAAAGCTTCAGTAAGCAGTCTGGATTCTGCAAATCCAGCCAAATAAAACTGCTGCAAAAACATCCTTTGAGTAAGATGACCTTTCCTCCTTGGCAAGGTAATGCTTTGCCAGCAAAATTACGGTTGACAGTTTGTTTTTTCCTCTTTCTTTTTTCAACAATCCAGCTTTGCTGTTAAAACCAAATATAACTGTGAAAAATGCCCTCAGAAAGTTGGAGGTACATGAAAGAATTGCACAGATGGCTTGATGTGCAGCCTTGTTGGCAAAACAGCAAAGAACAGCTCTGTTATAGAAGAATGTGAAATACTCATAATGCTTAAAAAAGTGCCAAGATTTTTTTTTGGATGATAATCAATGTAATTGATATACCTAAAAATTACATTTAAAACAACAAAAAAGGGATTTAAGTTACATGCCAAAGGAGCACAAGAAATAAACTTATTTCCTCTTACACAGAACAGGAAAATATTATAGATTTTGTTTTTCCCTCATTTATTCTCAATTCTCTGAACACTGATCCCCATGGTCCATCCCTCCCCTGGAACAATGTAAGAAACGAGCCATAACCAGGGCCTAATTGTATGAAGCCCCTTCGTACACTTGAGTTGCACTGTCACCTCATAGCCTCTGCAGCAAGCCTACTGGCAGCTAGCCAGAGCATAAATAGAGATGTATTTCCAAATCCCAGGTGGTGGAAAAGAGTTAGAGTCAGTCCTGCTTGGGGCTTTTGGCTGGCACAGCAAGCCAAAACAGAACACTGATAAATGTTCAGCTTGACTCCACAGGGCTGCATATATTTAGCACGGTCACTGAGTGGACACATTGGTTTTAGTGATGTTTGACAACTCTTAGGAAGCCGGCTGCTCGAGAGAGAATATAGAGTTAGTTAAGGAATGCACAGCTTTTGATGGCATCTGCTGTTTCTATGGTATTATTCATTCTCTGATTGGATGGTAAATTGACTCAGCATAGAAGAAATTATGTGTATGAGAATGATCATTGTGGGGATGAAAGCACAATCTGGCTGAAGCGCTCATGAAGTATCTACATGTTCATTATATAAGGAAAAGAGAGTTCAGAGAGAGGTCAGCAAGTAAATGAATTAGTAAAATCAATGTGAAATAACTTAGGTAAATCTACTGAGGTACCTTAATATTGAAGCATTATAAATATTGAAGCCATCATAAGTCATTCAGAATCTGACCCTTAATGAAATGTCTTTTCTCCTCTTGGTAACCATCTAATATCTTTGTCTGGTACTAAGTTTCAGATCCCACCAGACTGTTTTTGTCTATAGGTTGTTTCTGAGAAAGGTCAAAGTTAAGATTACACATTCATTTTTTGAAAAGGATTATCATTCCCTGAGATGTCAACACTGTGTTTCTTTTGGATAGGCTTCAAGTGAAGCTCATAAGGACTCAAACATAACTAAAGAGGGTGATTCCATCTTTGGTTATGACTTTTTTAGAAAACACCTGAACTCTTAAAACTGAGGTTATTCAATGATCTTTAAGTTGTGACACAATCTTGTCAAAACTAAAACTGTCCCCATTGCAGTCAGCTGTACTCGGTGAACTCAGTTCTCAGTGTCTGGTGCTGATTGGCAAACTACACATGTAGGGGTGAACTTTTCCACTTGTAGACTAAAACCAAGCCATTCTTAGCATGTTATGTGGTGACCAATGACCACAGGGTCTGCTTAAAAATACCTGGTCCTGTTCCAACTTCAAGTTTACACACGTGTATTTTACAATGAAAGAAACACTATCATAACCAAACCTCTCAGCAAATAACCTTGGCAGGTCATGGAGTATAATGTGTGGATCTCTACACAGACAATACATAATTACACCAGGCTTCAAGATGAAATCACATCCTTCTGTTTTCCTTTCCCTCCATCTGTGTGAGGTGCGTTTTCCCTCCCTACTACGCACTGAAATGTTGTGTTTTCCTATAATATTCTTTGGTTACGGTGGGACATTTTGAGTAAAGTTCTGTGTGTGAGCTGTCAGGTATAGTTCTGTAAAGATAGAAACCGAAACGGTCCAGAATCCTAATCAGTCAGCAGATCAGAAATTATAACTGCTTGAAGAAATTCCAATCCCTGCTTCTTTTTTTTGTTAATCTATGCACCAATCTTTGGACGTAATACACACCCAAAAGTCAGTGTTACATTTCTTCATGGTAGTTATTTTCAAATGTTTCTGTAATCCGTTTGACATTTGCCATTTTCTACTTAACAAAGATTGACATTAATGTCAAAACAATATGTTCTTTTTATCTTGGCTGTTGAGATGCATTCCCAAATATTTGGGTTTTTTGAGTTGCTGGTGTCTTCTTTCACGCTTGTTTTCTCCCACTTTAAGCCTGTGTTTGCTCTTTGCTCTCAATCTGCATCTCAGACCATTTGAGTGTCTTAAACATTCTGGTAAGTATACCTCAGTGATGTTAAGGAGCTTGCGGATCGCAATGTTTTGCTGAGCTGAATCAGTATTCCTCTCACACACCTGCAGTGGAGGCTCCATCTGTAAGCTTAAAATGACACTTAAGGCTTTCCTCTGAGTGTCATTCTGTCTGCGAGCCGAGGGCTTTTCACATTCTGCACACCCCAGCTCTGGAGAAGCCCCCCGGTCTGCATGTCTTTCCAAATGATGAGTGTTTGGCTTCTCAGAACCTCTCTGCAGTGCATCCTAAGATACCTTTTCAAGGGCTTCTGGAGTGCTGCTCTGAATAACTTCTCAGTGGGCTAATCCCACTTCAAAAAGCCAGTCCTTGGAATGCACTATTCTTAATCCTGAATTCACAGCTTCATGCATTATCATATCCCTTGAAATAGTACAGCATGCCCCACTGTAAAAACTAGCCTGCATATGAGATGAGATTTGAGAAATGACTGTAAAGGAGATCAATAAAATCAATACTTATGCTAAACCCGCACTCCTATGACCGAAGCTGAGACATATCACTGTGAAAACACATTTCAGGGTGTCATCTGGTGGTTTGAAGTTTCTCTTTCAACTGAGGAAGGATTTCACAGACCCCGGGTAGGAATCCTGTCTTTTATGTTGAGAGTCACTAGAGTGGCGTGGGTAAGACAAGGAGAGATTGACGGGTCAGATTGACAGTGGAGACAGGCGCTTACATGTTCAATCTCCCATCACTGACTCAACTTGGAGAGACATGGCCTATCTTGGCCACGAGTTGTGTGGACTAGACACGTCTCACTGCACCAAAACTTGTCAAAAGCAAAACTCGAGGCTGATTGTCCATATACAAGGCTGCAGCTCTGTGGAGGTATCAGCATTTCTTGAAGTGTAGTGCCACTATAGAAATTACCAGGCTGGAATTTACATAGGCAAGCAGTAATCCGTTCAGCACAGATACAGTTATGTATATGCATGTGAATACATCTCCAGTTACGCTTCAGCTTGCATGAGCACTTAGTCATGGGGAAAAAATGAGCAAGAACTTTGGACGCTAGAATGAGATAAGATATAACATGGAATGAAATGAAAGTTGGGAAATACGGCATGCATTTTCCTTTTACTGGTAATAAAGCTCTCACTCTGGACACACAAAATACTGGAGTGTCTTTCCAGCTGAAATGGGAGCAGGTGGTACTTTTGTGTTTAGCTCTTCCGAGCGAATGCTATGTCACTTCAAAACTGACAAAAATGAGTGAAGAACAGTGATATTCACAAGTTAAATAAATAACTGTGAGGCTTGCAGCATATGAAAGACACTCATTACAATGAAATGATGACAGGAGGTACTTATTTTTATTTTTGGGACTGGGACTGGGACTGTATTAGCAGCTGAATGTGTGTGTATACTATTCTTGTGGTTTTTCACAGGCTGTATGTGCTGCATACGATGCAAATGGTGGTAGCCATGCTGTTTTAATGCATAAAGAGCATTCAGTCATACATTGTATTCTGTGGTATTGTCTTTGTGGTCACAGAATGACAATATGCTTGAAACCACAGTTATGTTGGCAAAGTCCTTGTGATATATCAAATAAACTTCTGCTTCGAACATGAGGTTTTTGCTAATTTATGCTCTTATAACATCCCAAGCAAAGTGCTCAATCAGACGGTGGATATGCTATTTCTATCAAACTCAGAATACCATCCTACCTCTGTAAGTCATCAGTTTTTTTCTTTTTTCATTTTACCCCCAGATGAATCTTTTCTCTGCCCAGTGATTGCAATCTTGTTTCAGATCTAACATCTGGTACCATCATGAATCAATGGGCATCATCGACAGCCTCCCTCATGGGAAACCCGAACCGCTGAGGAAAAAAAAAGAGAGAGAGGAGGAGAGAGAGAGACAGAGAGAGAGAGAGAAAGAGAAATGATTACTTCCAGGGGAGAACAAGTCGTCAAGGTCAAGGGTTAATTATGCGGCAGGCATAAACAACTGGTTGTCTACTTCATTCCCGTCAATCAATGAGCGCAGCGGTCAAACTGCTGCATCTTGACTAGATAAACTGGGAAGTGCAGACCCCATGACACCAAATATGAATGAGTCCTCTGGCTCTTAGAGGTGATAAGTTATGATACAACAGTCTGAGTCTGGCACCAATGGTGTAAAACAATGAGACATCTCAGTATAGAAGTATAGTTTTGATGGACCTTAATTTGTTTGACTTTCAGCTATTTGGTAAAAAGAAAATAAGGCTTTACCCAGTTTCATCCATCGTCTCACTGTAATTTAATGGGTTTAAGTGGCTTAGGATGTTGGGGCAATACCACAGGGACAGGGGTATTACAAGTATGAGAGGATTACAGGTTATTAACAGACATTCATTTCAATCATTTGAGTGATTTATTTTGTTGTGTACACCCAGTTTATGGTTTTTTTTAAGCAACTGTATATTTAAGTCCAGTTAGAATAAGTGTGCTTGTTTGATCTAAATGAGCTTTGCTAATTAAATTATCTCAGTTCTCAATGAAGCGAAACAGCTACTACAGTTTATGGGGAAACTGTGTATGGCAGTTAAAACATTGATTTTTCTTTAAATGAATCCACATTAAGTGGTTACTGTAATAGTTTGATTACTGGTTTGATGCAGTTGTTGACTGACAGCCAAACAGCAGCTGTGTACCGAAAGTGTGGAGCCACTCAGCTGCAAATTGAATCAAACATTAGCTTTCTAGCTGTAATGTTTTTCTCCTATCAGCCAATAGGCAAATATCCCACACCTTAGGTTGTTTGACAAGTGAACAAACATTTATACAGGGAAGTCCCAGCTATAAGCTAAAGCTATTTGTAGGCTAAATTGACCAGCTAGCTTATCAGCTCTGGCAGATGGAGCAGCCTTTGAACATGTCTAGAATTGTCAACAATAGCCCGTGTGTATGCTCAATGGTGTTTTTCAGTAATGTAGCAAAGTCTTGGACAACATCCCTATTTGTAAGCCACAGTTGTCTGAACACGTCCAGTGATTCGGGTCCCATCAGCCTGGCTTGATCAAAACTGTCAAACTCAGCTCATAAATCAGACTCTTGGAGGTAACAGCAGGTTTCTAAAATTATCTCAAGGACAATGTTGAACATGTCTGGCTGCAAAAGTGTTCTGTTTTCATATTTCTGTTGTCATCAGTTCCCTAACCTCTTATCTGAAGCGCTCCCAAACACCAATTACTGCACAATTATTTACACCCAGACGAGCACAAAAGGTTTAATACACTTGATGGAATTCCATCAGTTTTTTGGTCTCAGCTTTATGGCATATTTATGATTTCAGTAGCTCTCCTTTGTGAAAAATATGACACAATTGCCTTCCTGATGAATGAACTGGAAAAAGTAGATTCATTGAGGTGTGTCAGTGTGTTTGTTTGTGAAGCTGTAGTAGCAGGTGCAGGCGCTGTAGAGGTCAGTGCAGCTCAGCGGAGAGGGCACAGGTGACCCTTCCCAACACAGGCCTCTTCCTGCTCTCTATACGCACGGCATCGCCAATTTAGTGCTCACAGCCAGGGTTAGTTCCTGACTCCTAGAACTATTCATTGCTCTCATTACTGTCTGGCTGAGACACTTTTTAGAGCAATGGAGGAGCAGAGGCAGGGAGCGAGCCATTTCAGCAGCCTGAGGAGAGGATGAGAGTCTGAGGCATTGTGCGTTTGGAGGTTGTATTTTTCAAGTGAAGGGTTAGGGATAGCATTGACAATCATGTTAACAAATATTGTAGCCAATGATCTAGTCAGCATCTTCATTTAATAAACCTATTGAATAGAACAAATGAATTATGCTCTTTTGATTGAACTGTCAACTTTCATTTCTGAGCTAGTATACTGGGTTCATTTTCTCTAAACTATCTGAACTTGCAATCTGCAGACAAATAATACAAGAAGTGGTCTCATATAAGTCTTATGTAATGCTGCTGAATGCAAACTAACTTGAACCTCCATCATTCTGGCCCAGTTTCAACAACAACAGAATATTATAAGCTTCACAAAGTGGTGTTATTGGAGAGCCAATGTGTTGTATTGCATTAAATTTTATGCCTGGTAGTTTTATTGTCTCCATTCTCTGTAGAAATCTTTACTCAAACTGGCTTGTAAAATCACTACAATCTAGATGGTGCCATTTGCTCTGAACTGAACACATCAGTTGTAAAGTGTTGTTTCATCATGTATTAGGCTTAATGATATATTTAAATGCAGAACAGTACATTTTCACTGTTACACGTAAGGGGGATATCTCGGATGGATGCCTCTCACTGAGCTAAAGCTGTTTTGCAAACAAAGTTTATTTACCTGACTTCTGGGCTATCACATCTTCCTCTCTGTACACCCTTTCTTTTCACAGTGTCAGCCTCTTCCATCCTCTCCATGCATCCCGTCACCTCTCTTCTCTAGTTTTTATCGGGTGGATTAACTGCATTCCCTGAAGTAATCCCCTTTCTCCCACCTGATTTACTGGCAATACACCGCTTTTAAGTCTCACTCTCCCTGTGCTGATCTCCCAAGGGCTGATGGCCTCTCATAAAAGGGAAGCAAATGTAAGATAGGCTCACTGTGTTTTCCTCTCTCAGTGGCATGTTGTGCTCCAGGCTACTTCAGTGGTCAGCCTGTTTGGCTCACCTTTGTATTTGAACTTTCACAGCAATGGAGCAACAATGAGGGATATGGGCTTGAAGAGTAACAACAGCTTCAGTTATTTCAGTGAAGTAATTGCTGAGGTGAAATAACAGCAAATTGAACTGAGGCGTTTTTCTTTCTTGGTGGGAAGCGAGTTTTTGCCCCAAGTAAGGGAGTTTAAATATCTCTGGGTTTTTGCTTGTGAGCCGGGGTAAAATGGATTGTGAGATTGACAGAGATTGCAATGATGCAGACTGCAATGGGAACGAAGCTGCAAGGCATAGCATTCAATTTACAAGTTGATCTACGTTCCAACCCTCAGCTATAGTCATGAGAAATGGATTCTGACTGAAAGAACAAGGTCATGACACAAGTGGCTGAGATGAGTATGCTCAAGAGGGTGTTTTGGCTCAGCCTGGAGACAGGGTGAGGAACCTGGACATCTGCCTTTGCATCTGAAGAAGCCAGTTGCAGTGGTTTGTCTCATTTGATAAGGATGCCTCCTGGACCCTACCCTTTAGAGGTGTCACGAGCACATCCAACTGGGAGAAAGCCCTGAGGTAAATCCAGAGCCCACTGAAGAGATTATATATCACACTTGGTCTGGGAACACCTCGGGGTCTCCCAGGAGGTGCTAGGAAATGTTGCTGGAGAGAAGGATGTTTGGGTTGATTTGCTTGGACAAACCAACCCAAACTGCACAGGATGAGTGGAAGAGAATGAACCAAGGCGCGGGTGGGTGATCTGTTCTGTGTGTACTCAGCATCTTACCTTATGCATGCTGGGATTGGCCTCTTTGTGCAAGTCTTAATATAAGTCTTTGTGCATCAAAGGATGGATGGGATATTCCTATTTCTGTGATGACATCATCATTTCAGCAAGTCCTGAGAAGATCTACTATTTTTAGAGTGGACCTATTAAAGCATTTTATAGACGGATTCAGGATTTTCTACAATAAAATGCAGCCTTGTGAAAATGTGCACGCATTTAGTGTGAACTTACAGCATTGTTACTTTATATCCATAATTAGAATTAGAGAAATATCTCCTCTTTAAGGTTCCTTATTAAGTCTTTGAAAGAGAAAATCAGAAATATATTTGCCATTCTTCAGTTATCTTCATTCGAGCTACTACACTGATTGATATATATTCAGTTACCCGTTGAACTAATGGCTTCTCAGTGTTCATAAGAGGCTATAAAACCTCAGTCTCATCTCATTTAAGTCTTTCACTTTAGCAAGTGACAGCAATCAAACAATGTGCGTGAATATCACTTCTATGAAATACACAAGTGTTTCTTGTGGCCATGCAGTCCATTTGATTAACAACTCTGTGTCTATGTTGATTGTTGTTGTTGTCACAGTTGCTTACAGACAATGCCTCTATTAAAAACCGAAAAAGCTTGTTTGTTTAATGATGCTCATCATAGTTTATCTAAATGAGTCAGACTTTGCTTTGTGAATTTCAAGTTTTTAACAGGATCATTGGGCTCCAAAAGCTCAAAGAAACGACAAAAATGAATATCATCTTCTGTGATTCCATTAACCGCCAATAATCCTGATGGCTTTTCTACTGGTGAGTGTTTGTCTGTTATTTGTCCCAATTGTGTGTTGTCAGTAGGACATCAATTCATTTTGTTGTCACCCTGGCAGTTCTTGGATTAATTATAATATCAAATTGTCATGTCGTATTTCCTCAAAACATAGTTACAACCGTGGCCATAAAGATAAGTGAAAAACAGGGTAAAAATTTCCTGAAGCCTCTCATACAAAACATGACAAGTGGTAAATAAGGTATGGCCAAGTACATTGACAGGTAATTACTGTGCTGTTTCTATTTAAGTAGCACAAAGAATTAGACTGTTTAAAAACATCTGTTCTGCCTATCATCAGTAGAGTGTGAGTGTTTTCATAAATAGCTCTATTAGCTCTGAAAGTGGCAGGCAATGTGGATCAAAACCATTAAAAGTTCTTAGATGAATAAAAAGAAAGAAAGAAAGAAATCAGTAAACTGGGGTTACTGTTAAAGTATGATCATGAAATTGTGTTGGTCATGAGCTTCAGTCTTTTGCCCAAGCCATCATGAGTAAACAATGCATCTCTCTCATCAGCTCACATAGGTTGAGTCACCATGATGCAAGTATATTGTACCCAGTGGACTGCAGACCACGTTGAGCCCACCATGATGTAATTTAGTGAAGCTTGAGTTTGTGCACCAACTGCACTCTGTGTGTTTAATGGCTTTATTAAAATGCTCTGGAAATGTCTTGGGAAAACTGAAGAAATCTACACAAAGACATGCACAAACAGCCACAGACCATCTGTGCAAAGGCAGAGAGCAACTATAAGGCAGCACCTTTATGAATGTCACATAAACAAATTACTCAATCGCGAATGTTTCATTGCTATTTAAAACAAAAGAATCCTGCAGTTTGTGTTTCAGTACAGGCTGTCTGTGTAGGTGCTGTGTTTTGTTGATGGCAGCTTCTGGTCAAACACGAGGTATAGACGGAATATACAATTTTTAAATCAATGTCTAATTTCCTGAATACTCAAGTAGTTGTTTTTTGTTGTCTTAGAGTAGGCCTTTTTTATGCAGAAGGCCTTTTTCCTCAGAGGTTAGCTTCTTGCATCACCATGTTTCTACCGTAACCCAGGATTAACAAGCTGTAAAGTTCTCTTTTTTTTTTATGAGTAGCCTTGTGAAATGCACCAGTCAGGAGACAAAGGAGAGGAGGAGAGTGGTTGTTTTGTACAAATAAGTTGTATTGATTGACCTTTTTGTTGTTAAAAATTTGACAAATGGAGGATCATACTTGTCATGCATCACAGGAGCATCTTGTCCTTGAAGGTCACCAAAGCTTTACCGAAGGGAGGGGTGAGCAAGGCAGTGAAACAATCAAAAATCTGCCTGGTGAATGTCTCTAAATATTCCTTTTTTAAGAGAATTTACCTTTGAGGGAAAAAAAATAACATAAAATGAGAGTTGTAGTGCCATTTGTGAAATCTGCTTCATATCAGTTTTGTGTGTCAGTGTTTTTATTTTCAGCACTATCAATTTACCACCAACTGAATGTTATGAAATAGTCTTGTAGCAGACTATTACTGAATAGCAGGGAGTCTCCATCATCAGCTAAAGTCGAAGCAGGAGGTCGCCAGTGAAAGAGATATCAAGACAGATGCACAGGCAAGAAATTTGGCTCGTCTTTGTATGCATACTAGGCTAGTGAAAATGAAATAGCATCGTAGTCCAAGTTCAACTACACAACTTTTTTTTACCATCCAATTGGAAATGTTGAAAGGTCCAGTTTTATCCAACAACTTTACAGCCAAATAAAGTCGATTTGAAGGTCTCCCAAGGATTCTCAATCACACAACCTTCAATACGCATCTCTCTCCCTCTCTGTTTTTCTGTTCCTCTCATTTCTTCCAGTCCATGCATTAGTTGGTGTGTGAAGTTTTCGCCTTTGCTGCAGATTAAAGATAGCCTCGAACCACATTGCCTAAGTAACCATTCTGTGTGAAAACCATGGCTGTATGTCTTTAAAGCAAAGGCATTCAATGAAGAACGGATGTATATTTTTAGATGCTGGAGTGCCCAAGTGACTGTAGATATGATAGATAAAATCTCAGATATACAAAGCACCATGACAGGCTTATTTTAATCATGTTTCTCTTTCTTCAGCTCCCTGAATCTCCAGCCTGGGTACATATTCATGAGACTCAATTTTACCTATGAGTCACAGATGACTCAGGGTATAATTTTGAGGATTAAAAGTATTCTTGCAGGCATGGGCAAGTTTGTAAGTCATTAGAAATGTTTTCAGAGTTTAGAAAAAAAGTTTTTCCCCTCTTTACTTTCACAACCTGAGCGATCCCTGTAAGAGAAACTGTAAAACTCGTGCAGTGACAGAAGAGAAGAGGCTCGATTGGTTGGATTGACTGTAAACTTTTGTAATTGTTTAGATGAGTCATTCCGCAAGAGGCTGTCTCAGGAGGAAACAGACACATCTGAAAGTGTCAGCACAGTTGACAATGACTGTGACAATTTGAAACAATGACAGTACCACTTGCAAACATAACTTATGTTCAGTAGTTGCCTCTTTTACCAGAGAACACTCCGGGTTTGGAGTCAGTACTTTAAGAGTCATCCTTGCTGCCATGACCAGTGTGTCTACATTCAGAGGCATCCCTCAGAATCAAAATAAGAAACAAGGATTTAGGAAAGGGCCAGAGCACCCACTTACAACCAACATATTTATCCTGAATATGATGATCCCATCATTTCAGCAAGTCTCATGATGACATCAAGAAGATTCCAGAATAGCTCATGAAGATGTTGCACTATTTTTTAGAATTGGCTATTTTGAGCAGTTTACAAACAGATTCAGGGATTTTTACAGCATGCAATTATGCAGTAGCTTAGAATTAGTTTGCACACTTTTTGTATAAAAATATGGCCAGCATAGCAGCCCTATGGACACATATATCTTGTGAGGTGGCTTTGTGCAGTAGTTGGAGAGGGGGGTAAAAAAAGATAAGAGGGGACAAAGTTTAAAAAAAAAAGTTATACAATAAAACTTTGAGATGAGGGGCTGAAGTAAAATTAGAATTACAATGTATATCTTATGACTTTTAAACTGAGTGTTGTAGTTCCTGTTTCAAAGAAAGAGGTCAGACATTCCTTGTGGTTAAAAGCTGGTGCATTACAGATAAGTTACTTAAACAAGAAAGTTTATATTTACAAATACTGTTGGCAGGTCCATGTAATTGCAATGGTGATCATCTTCTTGGTGTCAGGTGTTGAGGTTGCGATGGACATACATCACCATTTTGCTGGGGGTTTTTTTCGTTTTTTTTTCCACCTAGGGCTCAGTGGTTGCTGTTTTGCATGTGCAACTTTCAGCAGAGATAACAGGATGTGAGACAGCTTACCCTTCAGAAATTCAGCTCCAGAAAATGATGCTATTTCTGCTAGCAGCATTTTCCGGGAGCACTGACTTAACCTCCAAGGTATCAATGATAAAATGCATCTGTTTATGTCATTAAAATTGTTGTTCACTAATCATGGCACCTCAGACACCTGCCAGATGGCACTTTCAGTGGAAGTATGGCTTTACAAATAGGAACTGTACTGACAGTCAAAGCTATGATTTTCTTTTCATGTATTTTTTTTTTTCTGGAACCAACAGAATGTCACTTTCCTTTCGTTGCTTGAAAAGTACCAAAAATAATTGTGTTAAGACCGACATTATAAAATACTCTAAAATGAATTATAATTATGTATGTTGCAAATAAATTTTGCAGGTTAATTGCTGTTAACGTCTCACAACTTGAGTCTGTGTTCCAGCATTAAAGGTCTCCTGAAAAGCAGTTTGATTTATTAGTTTTAAGATAGCAGTGTCTCTGTGAGAGCGTCTATGGGCAGAAAGGATCAAGAAACGCACAGAGAGAATTCAATATAAGCTCTCTGCCAATGCATTCTAATGAGGATGAGGTCTTTCTAATTGCCTACATGTCTTCTTCAAATAAATGAATGCACCTTTTTGTGTGTCTTGGCTCTTTCAGATATTAATGAATGTGAAAGGGACCCATGCAAGAACGGGGGTATTTGCACAGATCTGGTTGCCAACTACTCCTGTGACTGCCCAGGAGAGTACATGGGGAGGAACTGTCAATACAGTAAGTACTCATCATTTTAACATTATAATTAGAACATTATTTTTTTCTATCTTCTTTTTAACTTCTACAACCATAAATTCAGCCTCAGCAACACCTGATGCTCAAGGTACTTTCTCATGGGAAATGAGCATCATTAGCTATTATAAGATAACTGATGTACTTGTGACAGTTTTTGATTATATCCCCAGGGAAGATCCAGTAATTCCTCAGTGAAAACATGATGTCTTTCAGAGAAAACATTTGATGAAGGGCGTTTTATTTATTTATTTTTGTTAAATATTACATCTGTTATTTAAAAATATTCCTCTCTGTGTTGTGTTAAAATCAGGCCTGCAATTCATCTGATTTTCACAAAAGGATTCAATGTATTCTTAATCTTGGTTTGAAATGTGTAAATCTTTGTGATACAGATCTTCAATCTCATCATTAAAGCAGTCACAGTGTAACTTGGTAGCGGACAGGTTAATCTGATCTTCGAGACCTTGGAGGAAATGCAAGGTGTTGGCAGCCTGCAAATGTGTGAAGCAAATTTGTTTCAACATTCTAAAGTTGATATAGTGACTAGTTCTGCACATTTGAAAATCTTAATGGTAAAAAGCCTTAGACCTTCATGTTAAAGGGGCTGTGGGCAGTTTGAAAGTGATCATGGAAAAGTCTCATTTTTATTTATATGGCTAATAAGCAATTGAAAATAGGATTATCAGCCCCATACAAAGTTATTTCTAAATGCTATTTCCTAGCTTCCTGGTTGGGTCGGACATGACTGGATTGATTTACAGCACGCCCAAGTCTCCATGACAATGCCACACAGGCTGACAAAGTTTGGCAGTGAGAAGAGAGATCTGTGTTTTTCTCTGAAAGAATCTGAAGAAGATCTGAAAAATATCCCATCTCTACACCGAAACCAAAGCTATCACATGCCTTGTTTTGTCGCGGCAGTGGGGTGCAAAGGCTTATGGGAGGTGGAATCTTAATCGCCAGCGCTAGCTTTCCAGAAACTGCTCATAGCTGGTTTAAGAACAAAAATATGGACTCTCAAGCAAAATATTTGTACAGAAATATAAGCACTTCAGTGCAGAAGTCATCGCTGGTTTGTGTTGGCTGAGTTCTATCTATTGATTTGTTTTATTTCTGTGACTCATTGACTCAGTGACTCTGTAGAAAGCCAGAGAGCTTTGTCTTACCATGAACAGTTTCTTTATGAGTCGGCATGCTCAAAGATGTCTCATGTGTTTATTTTGCTTTTGTGTGGATTTTGTCTGAGAACATATGAGGATTAATGTATCAGTGGACTCAGAGCCCAAAGCAAACCCTTTGCACTGCTCCTCATAGTCTGTCTTACTGAAGGTGCAAGCGCTGTTGTTTGGCAAAAAATGTAAAAATCCTCCTCAGAGAAAAAAAGCTGCTCTAGCTGTATTTTGTAAACCAAATAACAGAAGGCAGAGAAGAGTACAGCCACACTCATTTGGTGGGTGTAGTGAGTGGAAAAGTTGAGGAGAAGGATTTAATCTTGCTCATTGAACAGATGCTAAGCTCCATTATTTGTGCAATGATGCTAATTTCCATTTCCCCATATCATTTCAATATTTGTACAGCATATTAGAAAACCATTAATTCAGCTTCGGTTATTTACCGCTTTCCAGCAAAGTCTGTAAATATCAGGATAGTTTGTCTTGCTTTTTGGTTATTTCACTTCTAAGATATTAGAACCTTGTGCTGGAAAGAGCTAAATCGGTTTGCTGGTGTTTACTACCACATAAGTGGAAATGTATCGAAATGTTATCCCTTTAATACAAATCCCTTGAAGGTGAAAAGGGCAACAAGTCCAACATTGCTCACCTAGTATAGATGTAAACAGCCTCAAACACCCCTACAGCGCTTGAGTCAGCAATATAACCCTGTTTTATTCATTTATTTTTCCATTTGAAATCCAGTGCACTCTGTTACAGCTGAGCTTGCACTCGTAACACATCCAGGCAGGAATCTACGTTTCCTGACACAACTACTTAATGTGGAAGAGACAAACAGCCTGGATATAAAATGCACACAAAAACAGGCAGAATCAAGAGCTCAGATATAAAGCACGATTATGTCTGCTACATATGTTTCAGAATGTATAGGAGATTTTCAAGCTCAGTTAAGGAATTACAGTCTCCCCTCTGCCTAATCCTGGTGTCAGCAGTCGCAGCTGCGTGGCATGAATGATAACAAGAAATGCATTGAGTTCATGCGTTCATAGGATAAGCTGATATCAGGAGTTAAAGTGGCAGTTTACAGAAAGTGTTGAGTCTATGTTGCTCTAAAGCAGTGGTTCCCAGACTGTTTTTGCTGTGCCTCCCCTTTTGAAGAAATAAATACTGATGACCCACAATACTTTGCTCACAGAAAGTGGCCACATAAGTAGCACAACCCTTTTTGATCCTGTGATTATGTGAGGCATTTGATTATCAATATAACCCCTAATTCTCCACTTTGTTGTGCATTAAGACCACGACTTGTTCACATTGCAACAGAATAGACAACGGAACAGACTTATCAACTTCTTGACGACTTTTGTTTTTCTAATAATTAAATATCGTCATTATTTATATAGCAGAGGGTTACCACATGTTTCTTTTTCAGTAATATCGTAGACAAATATCAGACGACTTAAATAATGGATACTTTAATAAACTATCAAATACTCTATTATTATGTCATGTGTAACCTCAAAAAATCATTGGCAGACTATTTTTCTCCTGAGTTAGTTTCTGAATCCTGGAATTCACTGTCAGTATTTTCTTAAAATCCTTTATTTGACAGCCTTTAGTTAGTGTGAAAACATGTATCCATGTCACAGTTAATTTGGCTGTTACTTCTGAACTTTTTCTTCCCAGAAAAAAAGCTCACTAGTTTCAGTTTTTTTGTTTGTTTGTTTGTATTTTTGTTTTTTGTCCAGTTTCATTTAATAACTCAAAATATTTTGGTCCATTTTTCAAAGTCATTTTTTTCCCCAGTCCTCTCATTCTTATAGCCAATAATATCTTGATTTCTTGATCGTTCCAAATTGCTAATATGTAACATTTTACACTCAGATACACTTCACTCGAGTCATAACTGGATTCCTTATTTACTATCTTATTTAGCTCAAATTATCCAACAATGCAGTCATCCTGTGCTTATCTGGTCCATTAGATATACTGTGTCTAAAAGTAATTTACAGAGTAATGATCCTGTCAAATAACAAAACACTCATTGAACACTATGTATATATTTTATATCTCTCAAAGTGCACCGGATACCAAAGATTACTTATTGCATGGATGTTGTTTCTGTGATGACAACCATCTATTTCTGAAGCCGTTTTGGTGCCTTTCATCACCGGGTGCCATATTGGAAAGGCTAACTCAACCTAACTCCAGTTGAGGTACATGTATAAGAGGTGGAATTGAGATGAGCTTTGAGCCTCACCCCAAGCAGCTAAGGTGTGCCCACCTATCAGTCCGATCAAACTCGTGGTCTGAATATTTTCTTGGTTGCTGCTTGTCGATTACTCATGTGTTTACACTTAAGCAGCATTGCACTTTTATGATAGTGCCAATGGGCAAAGTGGAGTTTCATTAGCTGGACAATCATTTAGGTTACTGTGCATCTGCATCTTTGATGTTGAACCAACTGTGAAATATTGAGGCTGCTCTCTCTGACTTGACTGGATTTAATCAAGGTTTGAAGTTAGAAAAAAAACCAGAGAACATTGCAGCTTTTCTAGCCCATATTGTTACAGCTGTCTTAAAAAGGCTGTTGACAATTAATTTTCACTAACCACAGTAAAATAGCATGCATGGCATTGATTTATAATTTTTGATAAAGTTGCATTTTTTTTTTTCATTTTGATTCAATTATGAAAAGTTCTGAGTTATATGGTGCCTTTCCTACTTGTGGTAAGGCTTCGCATGCATGCACACTAATACAGTACAAACATGTCTCACAGGTTAAACCACTGCTGTTTGGCTGATGTTTGTGTTGTGTGCTAATCATTCTTTCCCTCATCCCCCCTTTCTGCTGCATGCTCATTAGTATTGGTGTGCTGGTATTAATTTCAGCGGCGCTCTAATTTGTTTAGGCTGTAGGTGGGGCTTGGGAGAGATAGATTCAGCTGTCACATTAGGGTAGCGGTGGTGTTAGTGATGCGTGCTGTCATGGGGCTGATGTATGCTCAGAGGCCAGCAGGCCAAGGCCTGGGGGCCGGCTGCTCTGATGGACGGCTGGCAGGCAGCTCGTTAAGAGCGGCCGATGATCGCCGCAAGGTGAGAAGGATCGCCACTTCCCAACAGTGTCTTTGCCATAACATCCACATACAATATACAAGATACAAAGAGCTGCCCAAGAGGTACAACATAGAGACAAATATAATACTATTGATGCAACATTGCCCTTTGGCCCCATGTAAGGCGGTAACAGGGAAAACTTTTACTTTTTACTTTCAGATGTCAAATTGGTGATATACTTTGACCAGGGGGGCATGTATAATCAATCCCCTTGGAGTAATGATTATTGAAAAACTCTAATTATGAAATATTACATGCTGTAATTATGACACTATGTAAGTGCTGCTGTCTGTGAGAGATGACATGTGTTTTCCTAATTATGGTTCTGAGCACAGTGGCTAGTATGCTAATGCTAGTTGTTGAACCGTAAGAAACCTGATTATCATCAATATGTTCGCATTATCAGTTTTTGCATGTTTTTAACTAACATTTAAACTGAAGTTACAATTATTATTTGTAACCCCAAACACAGATGTACAAAGTTCTGGGGAGGTCTTTTTTTAATCTCACAGGCAAAACATGCTGAATCAGTCATCCAGTTTTAGTGACCTTTCTTCAGCTTACTTCCTGGTGACATGTTCCTATCACATATTTAATCCAAAATCAATAGCCAGCCTTTAAAGGTTTCATGTCCACAGACAGTCTGTCCAAAACCAATTGAATTCTGCATTTTCAGGGCACAGTATTTTGAGCACAAGCCCACCTTTGCAGTGTTTTCAGTACTCTTATTTAAAAGTAGTTTTTAATATTAGTTATCACTTGTTAATGCCACGTCTTGCTCACCAAAACATCAAACAGTATATAGCAGAATTTGATTAACCTATCTTAACTTACCAAAAGAGAAATGGACAAGATTTGTTTTCGCTTTCTTTTAAGAGTACGCTTTCTCAGTTTTGTGTTGCTGTTCACGCTGTGACAGTGCTACTTAAAAAAAACAATAAAAAAATCTTTGCAGAAAAAAACAATGACTATTTGAAGCACTTGTGTAACAGTTAGATCAAACCAAAACAAACTTGGCAGTCAATACCATAGTAACCTAAGGTGCAATGAGGGAACTGCCATGAGCTTAACACAGTAAATACTTGTGAATGCACTACTTTCATGGAGAAATGCAATCAGTGGACACAGGTGCTATCATCTCTTATTTGGAATGTAATGAAGAATGCATAAAAAAGTATTAATTGTTGCAAAATGTGTAAAGAAATACAGTAAAAGTTGAAAATAAAATCCAGCTTTGATTTCTTTGTTCAACATAGCCACGACTTTTAGATATCCAGAATCTGGCCCACACTCAGAGTGTGGATATGCACTTGACGGAGTCTGAGTTTTTGCAGTGTCGATTGTTAAGTCCCAAAAAAAACACTTGTAATAATGTCTCAGACTTTTTAAATGAGCCAAACGAGCCTTACCCATCAGCGATCACACACCCAGAATCTTTCCCTGGCTCCGCCAGAAGGATACTATATCCCCCTACACCATCCTGTCTTCAGTCTGGAAGCAATGATTCTTTCACATGGAGGAACTAGTGAAGCAAGAGTAAGTTACCAGTGTGGAATAAACAAACACTCTTCTGTTAGCACAGACATACACACATACAGTCCAACACAGAGATAAACTCTGAGTGCTCTTTTCAGGCCTCGAGTCGTTCCCCCTGGACTGTCCTCAGATATTACTCACTGTCCCCCCCATCGCCCGACCCCCTCTGTTAGCAGCTGGAGGAGTCACGCTGGGGTTGTTTTCATTGTTCTATTCTTTTCTGACTCTGGGCTTTTTTTGTGATGCAAGTCTTCTCATTGCTCTGAAGCTCTCAGTTTCATTGTCTGCTGGTACACATCTGTTAGTGTATGGGTGTGTGTGGGTTATTGAATGAAAGTAGCTGACTTGCAAAATAGGGGAGCTTGTAGAGCGTGACGTCATGTTTTGAGGAAAAAAAAATGGGTTTGTATTTTGAAATGTTTACTTACAATAATCTCCTAATGAAATTAACTTGGTGTCACACGTGACGAGCACACGTGAACCTGTAGTTAAAATCTTAACCCAAAGAACATATTCACAGATGTGTGATCTGAATGTGAAGTCAGAAAAAATATTCACAGATGTGTAGACTGATATTTACAAAAATAAAATGACAGCTATAAAGGTCTAATCCAGCATTTACTCAGATGTTTCTTTATATCTAATACCTTTTAGCTTTTATGAACACAACTCTCAGGTTATAACATCTTAAATCTGCCACTACTACTTCTGAATCTACACTGCTTGAGTTTTGCAGTATATTTTGTGAGATGTCTGTAGCAAAACAGATTTTGTTCAATATGAAGTCCTTCTTCATATTGTAGGCCCCTGCATCAGTGCTGTACTGGCAGGTGTTTTTGTTAAATGGTGAAGCTTATACCACAGCCTTCAGGTGACCATTGCTGCAGGCCTCCCCTGCAGGTTGCTTCATAGAGACACTTACAGCTCAGCTGCGATGAGCAGAAGAGCCTCAAGCTGATCTCTGCGCTTATGATATGTCCTCAGTCTTTTGGGACACATTCAAAATTCTTCATCTCCTATCACTCAATTATTTTGTCTCTTTAAAGAATCTGTTTTACAATCAGCCATAAACAAAGGCTTGATATCAGTAGGTGCTGGATGAGTTGTATGAATTTGATTCAGATTGACTTGCATTAATAAAAAAGCATTATATTAAATCATATGTGCCCTGTGTTTTTACTCTAATCACTTTAATCCCTACTGTCATTGGACAATAGGCATCAAGAATAGTGTGGGAGGAACCCATAATAAACAAGATGCCAAGCACTAGTAATGATCTTCTTGGAGAAAGTATTGTTCAGTCTGAATAAAAATGTAGAGAGAAAAAAATTCACACCCAGCATCTGCCAAATTATTTACAGATGTTCCACAGTAAATACAACTTTGACAAACAACTGTAACTTCACCAACTTCTCTGCCTAAATTTGAATTATAGAATAAATGTCTGTGACTGCATTCAGATAATACAATGCATAAGAAGCCAACAAAATGACTCAACATCAAAAATTCTTACTCTTGGTGGCATCAAACTGTACTTTGTACTGATACAAGTTCATTCCAGCCTCCGAGTTTAAAATACAGTAGTGAAAGTGCTCCCCTGAAGGTGGGAGACGGTTAAAGTTGCATAATTGTAAAGGATCCATTTATTTGCAAATGATATCCAACGAGAGAACATATTCAAAAGCAGAAAAACACCCAGCTATAAATACTTGCATTCCCCCATTATATACTTGACTTGACGACTAATTAAAACTTGAACATCTGGCACAGCTTCAGCACAGCATATCTTCAGCTCACAAGTGTTCAGGAGACCCAGTGTGCTGTGGGAAAAGTAGTGATTCATGGGATTTTATATCCTGACTTTTTAGCAGAATAGTAGCCGACTTTGTGTCACCTCGCAGCTGTGAGAAACCAATTTCTAAACTATTTTAAGTAGATGAGTTCCATCTTACAACTTGTGCTACTAATGATGTCCAATGGAGAGACAATCTAATTCTGCAGCTCTCTTACAAAACTCTGTAACTCAATTTATTCAGTCTGCAGGGTTCTGAGGACCTGCAATCACATCTGATTCACTTCTGATGGCAATATTCCACAGCTGTTTAGAGTAACAATTCAGCCCTGGACAAATTCATTATTCAGGTTTCTTGGCACACTTGTGTCCACAATTATAATGGCTATCCACAGGCAGAGGGATGGCTTCATAAAATACTGACTATACAATTTGCATGCATGCAGTGCCATGATTTCACCCATTCTGGATCATGAAATCTGACCTCTTTTAAGTCCAACTTTGTTTTCATCTAGTTGACCATGTGAATACTTCTCCTTTTCATCTATTTCTTCAGTGGGTTTTGTTTCTCATGTGTTTCCTATTATTGTTTGTTTTCCCCGTTGGCTTTTTATTACAAAAAGGAAAGACAAAGACCCGCTTGTTCTGCTGCATAATAAATTTTGTATTAGAGAAAGCATTTCCAGAATCCCTTTCACCACAGGTATGACAATTAAAATACTCCTGATGTGCTTGAATATACCATTTAGGATTTCAAGAGGAAAACAAGCAGCTTAAGAAAGAAGACGGTGCTTTTGTCTGCAGATCTCACAGTCATGCTTCCCACTGTAATTCTGCAGTCTGTACTTTGGATGTTTAAAGTAGTTACAAAGCCTGTTGACATTGAGGATGAAGCTGTTCAAAAGTGGCTGCAGCCCCTTGGGTGGAACCTCAAGGGCTCTGTTACTGATGGAGGAGATGAAGGAGCAACCTGTTGGTCCCTCGGATGTGGACGGCATGAAGGCGGAGAGGAATCTTCCGCTGACTGCTGTGGCTCAGAAGGATTTTGGCATAATGGGAACGTGAGGGATTTTGTACTGACAATCAAAGCAACATGTAAAGTAGAAGAGAAAGAAAACAGGATGGACAGAGATGAGTTCTCAACAGGAGATCAGCACAAAGATACACCAGAAATGAGGGACATGCTGCAGTGCTGCAGTCTGATACTGTACTGATCTAATGTTTCATTTTCTGAGACTAACATAAACAAAGATATCAACTTTGATATGAAGACATTCGGGAGGAAAATGGCACAGTATGTGAAGGACAAACTCCCTGTCATTATGAAATACTTTCTCAATGGTGTTTTTTTGTGTGTCCCAAGTTTCATGTTTGTTTGACGTTTGCAATGACAAGAAGACTCATCTGTGTCTTTCCTCTTCTCTGCCCCCAGAGTGCTCCGGACCGCTGGGTATGGAGGGCGGCATAATCTCCAACCAGCAGATAACAGCCTCCTCCACACACCGTGCTCTCTTCGGCTTACAGAAGTGGTACCCGTACTTTGCACGCCTCAACAGGAAGGGCCTGGTCAACGCCTGGACTGCTGCCGAAAATGACAGATGGCCTTGGATCCAGGTAGAGCATAGTCACAGGACAGGAAACATGCAGGGCAGGGCCAGGGCAGGACACACATGAATTAAGCCACAGGCACAGTCTTCATTCTGGACACACTATTTGTTGATGCCTTGATTTAGGTTTGCAATCTCCTTACAGCTTACCGTCTCTTGGTGATACTTGGTTGTTACCATAAATTGTTAAATGTAAGAATGCAACTACTTCAACTTTAGTTTTAATTACAGATACTCTAAAATTGATGGCTCACTTACTGCGTATTAAGCGCTATAAAAGTTTGAGCTGGGGGCAGAGCAGATGCAGGTGTAGTCAACTGAAGGAGCTGTGATGGGGCAAAACTGTTTATAGCCAGTGGCTGTTCAGTCACAGTTACTCAACTGTGCCTTCCTCTTGTTTTGACATCAAGATGTGAAAAGCTCAAGAATATAACAGCCTCAGCACTTCCTGTATCTTTGTTGTAAATTGAGTTTGGAAATAGGGGGTCTCTTGTGAGAAACTAAAGTGCACACTCCTGTCTAATTCAATGCATTGCCTTTTTGTTATGTCTGGTTCAAATTCTGATCTGCAAATCACTGTGCTGTCAAGAGAGTGATTCGGTGCATAATTTTACACAACACTCAACAGCGCTATTAAGTATAATTTTCCTGTTATTCCTAAAAACAGATTGAATGCTGCTTAGAAATACAGAGTCATTTCTGTCAGTGTTTTCATAACCACAGAGGGGCTTTGACTAAAAAACTTTCAGTGATTTGAAACTGGATGTTTACCTTAGCAAACATTAATATACCATATATAACATATAACGCCAATACTTTGTCTCACTTTGTTGCTTTTGTTAAAGTCAGTCTTCGTGGTTTGAGGTTGGTCAGTGCTTACTGTCAAAGCGCAGCATCAGATCAATAACATAGATTGGCTGGTGGCCTCTGACAATCACATCCCATGCTTCTATCCTCACCGATCCTGCCCTGCCAAGGCATCACACCCTAGGAAATTATTTTCTGCATGAAAACAACCAAAAAGAATTGATGGTATGTCAGAAAAGTAACCCTAGCAAAATTATATGCTGTCAGTCTCGTTGTGTTAGGCGATGATTAAAGTGGCTTGAGCTGCTGCAGTTTCCTCACCTGAAATGACGGAGCTCCAGTGTGTGCATACAAGACCTCTGAAGAACTGTTTGTCTGGATTTATGTTAAGCATAAAGTCATACATCATGACCCTGTGCTGCAACAGCAGTGGAATATCAAGCAGCTGTCAAACGATGTGTGGCTGTGAGGAAGAACTTTCACAGAAACAGCAGCCTGATGTCCTGAAGACACACTCGATCAGATACAAAGACACACCACAGTAGAAAATGATAAGATAATTTTGCGATGCAATGCAGTGCCATTCTAGGAGGTGTCATACATTGCAACATTATATTGTTATTGATTTAATACGATAGAAACTGCCTGGCCAAAAAGAAAAAAAAGTCACCACCTGAATTTAACTAAGCAAATAGGTACAAGCCTCCTATTGGATAATTACTGCATAGATGATTATCTTTCAACTGGCAACAAGTTACTTAATTCCATCTGACACAAAGGGTAACTCATCATTTCTTAAACATCCATGGGGAAAGACACATCCTGTGGTCATTGAAAAAATGTTAGTCTGTTTAAGAAGGGTCAAATAATTGGCATGCATCAAGTTTAGAAAACATCAAGGGAGACTGCAGAAACTACAAAAACTGAGTTGAGAATTGTCCAATGCATTATTAAAAAGTGGAAGGATGGTGGGGATCAGTTGTCTTCCAGGAAGAAATGTGGTTGGAAAAAGGTCTACCTTCTGGATCGCTAATTTCGTAACGGCACACACTGTGAGGGGGTCATTTTTTTCCAACACGGCTGTTTGGAAGATATTGGGATCGAGAGCTTGCCCAATTAGAACCACAGCTCAGATCACGTAACTGTGAGTTTGGGCACTCGTCACCTGTCCCAATACCAATACAGCCGCGCCGGCAGTTTTGCTTCAAAACAGGGCTGCAGTAATAGACAGGTGACGTCACTGAGACTATGTCCGTGTTTTATACAGTCTATGGGTAAGCTACAGTATGATACAATAAGTCATAATATGATGCAGGGAAACATTGACAATAAAATGTATCTTCATCTTCTTTACATTTTCTCTTGGTTTTTAGCCACTTTTGCAATGACAAAGATGCTGACAGGACTCATTGAAGTAAGCTTTTATCAGACATGCAGCACCAAATCAGTGAACAGTGAATAAAGTATAATGGAACAACAAACCACAGCATGATAAGGAAAGCAAAGCTGTACCCTTACAGCAAGAAAATAGCAAGACAGGGTGGAAATGGATTTGTTAAAAAAAAAAAAAAATCACGACTGAGACAAAGAGAGAAAGAGAGTCAGAGAAACAGCCAACATGAGTGAGAGGAAAGAAGCCTGGCACACAGAGAGACTGAGTAGAGCAGGACATCAAACATTCAGGCGGTTTGTTTGACTTTAATGATGCCACGTGGGATGATGCGCAGAATGCTGTAGGCATTGTGTGTTTCTACAGAGGGCCTGGGTAATTGGGATGTGAGTATGGAGGTGTACAGTCATGTCAGTGTTTTGGGATGTGCTAAGGAGTAGCTGGTGTTCTTTTGTAGTGCAGTGAGGTGACTGTGCTCACGTCTGTCATGTGAAACAGGCTGTACTGACAGATGACATCCCTATCCCTGGGTTTAGGATTGGAAATTTAGCGTAATTTGCAAGGTTTTTTTCTGGCGCTCGATGTATCTTTGTATGTCCCCTGTACACCTCAACAAATGAATCAAACATGTTATGCTTTTAATAAAACATCAAAGAAGTGAAGACAGAACATGCATCTGCTGCATACAGGTTTGTTTGTTTTCACTTTGTGTGTAACTTGCTTTTGTTCACACATCTGTGTTGGGTGAGAATATCAGTTTTCCTCAGCCTCTTCTCTCGTAGCTCACACATAAAATTGCATTTGAACACTCAGGGGAAATATGCTGCTGGTCTGACCAATATCAGGGAAAAGTAGCTGCCACCGCCTGTTGGACGAATGAAACAATCCAAATCACTTGTGAAGGCTGAGAGGGTCGACGCATAATTCAAAGCAAGCTAAACAGTTAATGATATAACATTTAGATGCAGATCTCAATCGAGTGTTCACATTTGATTTCATGACATGATTTTCTCCTTTAAAAAACAGCTTAGGCTCTGATTTCTTGTGTGGCATAAGGGAACAGTTCCTCTTATCATTCTGTTCAAACCTTAGCTGATAAAACATGTGTGAAACATTGTGAGCTTGCTACTTTTCAAACATCTATTTCTAATGTCTGCTTTGTGGCCAAGACAGTATCCTAACTGAAGACTTTTCATCACAGTGCTTTTTATGATTTAAAGATTGACTGCACTTATATTTAAAATATGGGTACACATACACTTCTGGATTGTGTTTTGGGAGCTTTCTCACTTTTTTTCAACCATGGGCTTTCAAATCTGACCAAATTGTATTCATAAAGGAAAATGATTCATGGTACAAAGCCAAAAGAGCAGTATTAAGTCAAAAAGTTGGGATTATGCTGCACTCATGCTGCTTATTGGTCTAACACTACATCTAAGGCTTTATGTCTTGGGCTTTCTTAATGCAATCTCTCATACCTTGAACTTTTAACCACATTCAGATGTCAGTTTTATTTGTAAGAGAGTATTTTACACTGTTCATACTGGTAGAGAAACAAACTTGCAGTGAGTTTCTAGCATGTCAAACTATTTCTCTTGTGCATCTGTGATGGTCCACATGACCAAAACACCAAACGTTGATCGATCCAATATTGAAAAGAAGAAACAGAAAAACACTCTCAAGTTTTCTGTAGGGTAGGAGGACATTATCATATGTATGAAGCTGTTTCGATCTGCGAGTGAGTGTTAAGGCAGTCACATGCACGAAGCTGCTCTTTGCTATTTCGAGGACACGGAGCAACCTTGTTCTGATGATTTTCCTTCAGTTCCTCCACACTTTCATTTGAAAGTGTAATCAAAAGAGGGTTTTTTAAATTATTTTTCTTTGTTTTGTGTGACCTTTGTGTGTGTGTGTGTGTGTGTGTGTGTGTGTGTGTGTGCGTGTGTGTGTGTGTGTGTGATCATGGCCATGGTTGAATAGCAATGGTCTGGGTAATAAAAAAGGCTGAAAACTAGCTTCTTTGTAGTAAAGTTCATTTAAAGGCTGTGGCCAGGTTGAAGAGTATATTTTCCTCATGAAATAGGACTTAACGAGCTTTTGAAATTTTATTGGAAAGTATGAAAAATGTTACTTTATGCTTTTTTTTTTTGTATTGCAGTCAGTGAACCAGCCCGTGACTACTAAATTTTAAATAATGAGTATTTAAGAGAAAGATTTAAGATTAATTCATGCACATTGTTGTCATGCGGACCCAGATAACAAAAGTAAGTTAAAACTATAACCTAGATTTTCACAATGAAAGGACCGGCCTCCCCCCATCTAGATACTTTTTCCAACCAAACGGGGATCAACCCTCATAAAGCACTTAATGTGGATATTTCGCTCTGTAATTCATGCACAGCTAATAAATGCACAGCTAATAAATGCTTAGGACTCACTTAACACCGATTGGAATAGGTTTCTGAGTGACCATGGTTACAACTGTAAATGAGCATTCTCCATCCAATTGAGACTCTCTCTCTGCACTATTACATATGTTCAAGGGTCCATGAGGAAATCAAGCTGAATTTGCCCGTCAAAGCTAATAAATGGAAATCAAGCAATGAATCAGTAATCCCATGCATTGTGGAAAATGACGCTTTCCAGATGCAGTCAGTTCATATATACTGAGGTTTGGATATTGATATGCAATAATACAGTCTAAACTCCCTCACGTTAGTGCAGCCTGACTATTTATAAACCACTTGTATGTATGCTGATGTTTTAACCCCAATAGTGTTTCCAAAAGGCTCATAAGAAACCAAAAGGTTTTTAAACAGCGCCGCTTTAAAATGATCAATCATTAAAACAAGAAACTGTTCCAAAAATACCAAGAGTCCTCCGTATGGTGTTTCCCTAAAGAAGAGTATGAATTGGGGGTACGGGACAAAATCACTTCCAGGAAGTTGCTGATACTTCCGTGCTGAACTATTTTTCAAAGTAGTGACTGTTTTTCAGAGAGAAAACCAGTTATATCACATCATGCAAACAAGTGCTATTTCCTTTGTGATGGAAAAAAAACCTGGAGGAAGGAAACCATTTGATGTAGAAGTTCTTCTCTTCTTCTCTCATACATTTTACCCAGAGCACTTCATACACAGGAAACTGAGTGTTTCAGGAAATAAAGGAGAGGGTGAAATGGTGAGAGGGTAAGAGTTCAACTTAAACTTTGTCTTCTAGGATGTTTCTTGTGGCTCACTTTTGCAAAGGTTTAACAAAACTTGGAATGTCCTTGCTAAATACTACTATATATGTAGCAAAATAGTATACAGTGAAATAAAAGATATTCACAAAACATGATAATTTTGTAGTGTTAACATTTTTTTGTGAGCAATTCAGACTGAGCTGTTCCTTTTGTTGTTTTTGTTTTATCCTTGGAGTAAAGTTCAGCTCATAGAACGTTTTCCCAGCCATGCCTCACTCAAACACATAAATGCATCACTATTAGGGATTAGGTGAAAGATGTATGCTTCTGAGTGCTTGTTAAAACTGTGAAGGATCACCCCAATTACCCTCAGCGGTGGCCTTTTTGGTGACAGAGCCTCTAATTAGTGTGAGAAGTATCTCTCTTTATGGAGAAAAAACAGAGAGGAGATACTGTGAATGAGAAAGTGGAGGTTATGCAGCTGTGGGGTTGAAAGAGGTTTCCTTGCGTGTAATTAACTTGATTTATGTGGTTTCAGTATGTAGGAAATATGTGTAAATCAGTTACTTTAGAACTATGAAAGGTAATCCTCACTATTAGAAAATTAGTTAACCTAATGGGTTCAGTTCTTGACATTTCAGACAAGGTTAGTGGACATAATGTTTTTTTTTCAGCCAATTGAATAATCTGTAATGTCCTCAGGAGACACAGCTTGGGGATTTTCATTAGCAGAAAAGCAGAGCATAACTTCCTGGGCTCAGACTTTCTGTTTGAGCTTTTCCTCTTGAATATTTTACTTTTAAATTGCCTTATTTCATAGTAATACCAATACTTTTGCAGCGGAAAATGAGCTCAAGCCCAGGGAATATCGTCCTGCATGTGGTCACATTGTTGGTGAAGTTAGGCTTCCATTTCTCCTGGATCGGCTTTAAAATAGTTCATGTTCTCAAATAGTATCCGACTTCAGGAATATAAGCCCCAAATGTAGTCTTGTTTGTGTGCAATATCACATTAAGTTATGGATTTTCCTGTTTACGATGCAACGTTTTACAAGATGAAATGCAACCTTGAGGCACCAAAGTGCGATTCAGAGAAGCAGTTTGAATTTCTCTTTCTCTAGTCTCCACTTCTTTCCTGGAGTTTGGCCATTATGGGTTAATCGTCCTTTGCCTGATACTCACTCAACACTGTTATGTTGCTTCCTCTCTATTTTGAAGCTTAAGAATACTTGACAACTGAATCTTTAATGTTTAGTCAGAGGGAGAGCATGTTAATCCAAAGTGTCTCGGGGAGCTTTGTTTTAATCCTGTGCCAATGATAAATGAATAATTGTCAGTATCGTACTTTAGCTCTATCTCTTTTGTTACTAAGCATAACAGAAATGTTACAATATTAACGCTGTTTTAGCCTTGTGTGTTCTGTCCTCCTTTTTTATAATAATGAATATTCACTGACAAAAATGTGCCAGAGTGTGTGTGTGTGTGTGTGTGTGTGTGTGTACGTGAATGCTAACCAGAGACACCACTTAGTCACCACTGGCGTCTTCATGTTGTCACTCTGAGCTAAGCTGAGCTGTCGTTGCTTGTCATCTACCATTTAGCAAGTAACACAATTCTGCAGACTTATTTTCGGCGAGTTCGCCAGAGTGACAGACTGAATGTGTAGCAGTTTGGTCGTCAGCCTGCAATGACTGTGGTAAGACAAAGGCTTTAGGAAAGGATGACTGTGGAGTGCATAATGTAACAGAAAGGTCTTTTTGTGCTAAATGGGGAGGAACAAACAATGCTACATGGGAAAGTTGCAGCCTGTCAGTCAAACAAAATGTACACTTGGATACTTACAGATGAACTTTTGGGATGCTGATGTTAATGGAAGCATGAATCAAGAGCCATCATGTGAGGATTGCAAATAATATGCAACCTTAAGCATTTCACATAAGGCTCTATTGGTTCAGAGTATGTGATGAAAAAAAGGAAATAGTAACTATCATAATCATATCATAATCATAACAATCATACTAACTAGGCTAATGCTTGCAGAGCTAGCACCCAACAGCCCACAGTCCTTCTGCCCGCAGATGACCGACAAGCTTGTAACCCCCCCTAATATCGGCTTCAAAATATGTTTAGCTGTGCTACTGATCATATAAAACTCTGTCATATCTTCAAAACTACTGAGTCACAAAAAAATTATAGCCCCCATTCTATCTGCAGATGGAGAGATGAGCTGTTCTGACCAAGATCAATCTTGAATCAGGCTGCAAACAGGTTGAATTCTGCTGTAAAAATGATTTTTTTCATGAGTGTACACATGGCTTTCAGTGCTTCTGCATCCACACTTAGATGAACTCTTAGGGGACTGTAATTTTTTAGCATGACTATGGCAGCTTCAGTTTTCGAGATTAAGGATTACATTTTGAGACTACAATACAACATGCGGTGGGATTTAAGAGTCTGTAATGATAAAACTTCTGATCATAGTTAAACTGGCTACTAACTAGGATCCCCACATGCCTAGTGTGATATCTTTAACTGTTCAGCGGACTCATTTGTTTTTAGCACATTTCAAAGAGAAAATAGTGTTTGATAGTGACAGGAATTGACAATATCTCAATAAAGTCACAATATATATATGAGCTGAAAAGAGACAAAATAATAACAATGTTCTGTAAGACAAGCTAAAAGAAAACACAAAAACAAACACTTTGTTGCATTTTGAAGGAGGACACATTTGAAATCGATGCAGCTTTATCAGGAGTCTTTCTATCAAAGCACCCTGTCAGAGACAAACATATCAAATTAAACCTTAAACGAGTATGAAACACTTCCATCAGCCTCAGATAATAACAATCCTGCCATGGGCATGCTGCACATGATCTATAAAAGCATTCATCTCTTCTCTCAGTGTTTTTCTTTTTTATTTTATTTTTTTACCATTGGCGCTGTATTGTCAGTCTGCACAGACCTGACAGACTGTATCTGGAGCAGGACGACTGAATTAAATGTGCCATCTGATCACAGAGTTTCTGAGTAAGACGGATGGCACTGACAGGAAAGATACATGGAGGAGCATTGATTCCCATGGCTCACATAAACACACTAGGACACAGACATGCATGTTTAAACTGTCTGAATATAAAACCTTTCCTGAGAGTGCCTCCTTCTTGTCTCAACAGATAAACCTGCAGAGGAGGATGAGGGTCACTGGACTAATTACCCAGGGTGCAAAGCGTATTGGCAGCCCAGAGTACGTAAAGTCTTACAAAGTAGCCTACAGCGATGACGGCAAGACCTGGAGGACATACAAAGTCAAGGGCAAAGATGAGGATATGGTGAGTCACACACATGGACACACACACATTGTCATCTCTCCACTGTTCCCCTCTAACACACTCAGACACACACTCACACACATCCACGCTCCAACACATGAATACACAGCGACTAGAGACAGAGTCAAGGGCAGGGTGGAGGACATGATGAGATGGCTTTTTAATTAGCTCGCTCACACCGGGCCCATCTTGCTGCCCCTTTACCCCCCTCCACTTTTATGACTTCTAGATTGAATTTTATACTATTTGGGGATGAACAGCCACCAAACAGGGCACACAGCGTTCTATCATTCCTGACAGCAAACCACCACTGTCCTCCATTTGGCCGAGCATTGAATGACCCTAACCTCTAAACTCATCCTCAGATTTATCACATGGAACAGTAAGTCGGGACTTGAATATTCTGCTTCCCTCTCCCTCTTGTATTGTCTTGCTGTTTTTTGAAGATTGTGACAGTAAAAAACTAAGCTGGGAAAGGTTCTTCTGCTGAAGAATCTGTCATTGTGTTGGAAGTCGCTACATGCCCTGATCCTTGACTAATACAAGTTGGGGAATTTCTTTTCCTTGCTGGCCTGTTGCCACTCTGTGACAGCTTCTATTTCCTGTTTCGCATGAAAACACACAGCTGAATTGCCTTGCTTTCTCTCTCTGGCCCTCACACACACAGTAAATCAGTCCCTCAAATCAGAGGGTCTCTGTCAGACTATCTGAGGTCATTTGGATAAAACACTCCAGAAGGTATATTGATATAATTGGAGCACTAAATTATAACACACTACTGTTCTTACAAATTACTGCCTCAAATGGTGCGAGAAATTGTCTATTTTTCCCTGTAATTCTAGCTCATTGACCTTGAATGACAGCAATTTGTTGAGCGTGGAGTAGACACTAGAGACAGCGGCAGATAGACTGCTACATTTCAGCATAACTGATGTCTCACCATCCTTCCCACCCCCATCTGCTGTTATTTCATCCCCTGCAACAGATTTTCAGAGGAAACGTTGATAACAACGCTCCATCAGCCAACTCCTTCACCCCTCCCATTGAAGCCCAGTATGTGCGCATTTACCCACAAGTCTGCAGACGGCACTGTACCTTACGCATGGAGCTGCTGGGATGTGAGCTCACGGGTGAGTGAGTCAAGGCCTTTATTTTTGACTGTAAAGACAAAGATATTCAAGTAAAGTGCTTTTTAAACATACCCTGATATGCCTCCCACACAGTTATTTCATTCTGCATTTCTTAATGTGACAACTGCACAGACAAACATACTTGTTTTTGTACCTTGTTGCTGTCAGTCAAAGCTTTTTTTTCTGCAGTGTCTTGGCAATGCCTTGTGGGCATTCATCCAGATTCTACATTGGCGCTCAATGTGTCGCTGTGACCTCACTCTTTCCCATTTTCATGACTGTATTCCCATTGATACTAACGCAAAGGCCCTGAAAGTCAGATCATCACTTTTCAGAAATCCACAACAACAAAAACTTTTTTTTTCTCCCTGAATATCAACAACATGTATTTGGTTTTTGAAATGTCAGGGTGTTTTCAGAAAAGTTGCAGTGGCTTGTAAAATGAGAGGTGCTCTCTCAAATAATCTTGTGTTTGGAGAAATCTTATTTTTGATCTGAAGGGTATCTAGAGAACTATACTAAAAATTTTATTTTGAGCTGGGTGGTTTTAAGGTTTGTTAAAGAGATTTTTTACAGTATATGAATGAATATATAGTGGTTTGAAAAGCATACATCAAGTATGGACATCCAACATTGTTACTTTATATCAGTGTTTTAATATGGGTGAGAGTAATACTACCTCTTCAAAGTAAAAGTCATGGACAAAGAGGAAGTCTTGTCTGGAACGTTTTAAGTCTTAACCACTGGCTAATTGAAAGCCTCATTTAGCTATCACTCCAAGTGGCATAAACCACTGACATACAATACTCGTAAATGTTTGGTCTCCAAGTGCAGGATTTTTTTCACTTGAGTCAAATTAATTCATTCTATATATGGTTATTATTTGGTTTTAGTGAATGAATGTTAAAGAGTACCCCTCATAACTGAAGCCAACCATCACTCTGCTAGGACACAGCAGGGATAAAAAATAGCGTGGCATTGTGAACAAAGGTGGTCATTAGAGAGAGAAGTCGCTCAACATCTGAAGCAGAGTTATAATATTTACAAGAAAAACAACAGTAACCATTGCATCAGAAACAGTTAATAGCCATCAAACAGCTGAGAAATGTATAGCAGGGTGTCATGTAGAAAGAGGTGTAAGGTCAGAGAAGTCTGGACAAAAATCTGTTGTTCTTGTTGTTGCCAGGCTGCTCTGAACCTCTAGGAATGAAGTCAGGCCATATCCAAGACTACCAGGTCACAGCCTCCAGCATCTTTAGGACCCTCAACATGGACATGTTCACCTGGGAGCCTGGAAAGGCTCGTTTGGACAAACAGGGCAAGGTCAACGCCTGGACAGCTGGACATAGCGACCAGTCACAGTGGCTACAGGTAGGACACCGTCTGCACTGAATCTCTTATCTGCTGTTGCTGCTGTGGAAACGAAATCCTTTTATTAGCCAGGAAATGAGCAACAAACTGCCAGGTGCCTGAGGAGAGCTCCTTTTTTACTCAGCTGAAAGATTAGCTCTCATCTCGGGCACAGCACTTGATGACTTATACAAGGTAATGCAAGCAAATGAAGTCAGTTATATTTCATTGGATAATACTTTATAGATGGTTTTGCTGGAAGATGTGAAGGAATGCAACCTATCTCTTTATCAGTCTTGGAAAGCATGAGTGTTCTTTTTTTTATTTTACAAACCAGTCTTTTTGTGACACCCACACTGCCTCTATTGGAAGAGTTTATCTCTTATCTCTGGCTGCAGTTCAAGCTTCCTTTCTTGGCCAAAACAGACAACTATTTGTTCAAGCTACCATAAATGATAGGTGGAAATGTTCCCTGAAAAAGACATGTCCTGTCTCTAAGTGAGCATTTACACCTCAGTCTCTCTGTTTAACATCATTTTAGGGGTATGGAGACCCAGGGAGTCACATATACTTATCAAAAAGACTCAGTCATGCTCAATATAACCCCACATATGGTCCTCATGTATTGGATTTTCATATAGTCTTTAAGAGTAGAGAATTTCCTTTGCTAGTAATAAACCATTTCTGACTCCAAGCTGTAAAACTGATTGGAGAAAATGTGATTTAGATCATCTTCTCAGGGAATCGAAGATCAGAGGGATTTCTCTGATTTCTCAGCTTTTCTGCCGCACTCACCACACACATACACACACTCACACAAACCACCTCCAGAGCAGTGACACAGTTAGTGCTCTGTAGTCACACTATGTGGCCGCTATTAGATTGGTCAGGTTTAGAGTCAGATTTTTTTTTATTGGGCTGAAAGCTTTTCACAGACTGTGAGGGTATGCAGGGTTGTGTGTCAGAGGAGACAGGTACTTAGGCCGGCCCCTTCCAGCCTGGGGAGCTTGGCTTTAGCAAAATTGATTGCAGTGGGTAAAGGAAAACTTGTGGTCTCATATTACATGCTGTGCTGGCAGGTAAGGGGAGATGCTATACAGACAGAGGGTAGAAATCAATGGCTTCCTCTGCCAGGGAGCATTTCTGTACACACAGGTATATATACTATATCAGGATCTGGAGAAGCACACATAAAGAGTTATATACTGAGGAGGGCTGTTTCACACTTACACCCATACTGATGTTGGAACTGACTAATTCTTTATATGCAGTGGTCGTCTGGTGTGCATTAGTTAAACTCCCACAGTCTGTGCCTTCTTTAATGGTAACCATGGTGAATAATTGATTCTTAGTGACATCACTGAATGACTTTAAAGCTTTAAGATTAATAGAATTAATCAGCCTTAATGACAAATTAAGTATTCCTATTAATCATGACAGCTGCTCTGTTGTGCACTGGGAGCAGTGGAAAAGACTGTGCAGGCACTGAATGTCACACTGAATTTCATGATGCATTACATCCAAAAAAGTATGAAACTTTAGATTACTCTGACTGTGATGCTTAGGAGCTTTAAACACTGTAACAGTATAATCTCACCTGCTTAGATCAAAAATGGAAAAAAAAAAGTCTCATATGATCAGAATATATCTGAAGATCTGACTGGTTGGAGAATTAAACAAAGGTACTTTTGGACTAAGGCTGCACGATTTGTCCTAAAACCAATATCTTCATATTATTCTGTGATATCCCACTGAACCGCAAGACAAATACAACACAATGTGTCTCTTGATATTCTGATTTCTCTTCTATATCAGTACATACATTCTATCATACAGGCAGCAAATCACGCTTTTGATAAGCACACTTTAGAAAATAAGCCCAAAAACCCACAACCAGCTACTGACAAGATGTGCAAGCAACTTTTTCCCTTCTCTCCTAATACAACAACACATTTGCAGGAGAGTTTTCTGGATGGAAGGGGGAGTGAGTGTGACACCAGCAGAAAGTGAAAGAAGGAAAACTTCAAAGAGGTTTAGATATGGACATCTTAAAACATTTGCCCAACAATTTATACTTTATGGTTGCAATATAGTCATTTCATACATCTTATGCATTTTCCTTTTAGGCCTTGGTAAGTTCAACCAAGAAACAATGTTCTTTTTAACAGGGTTAGCATTTCACCTTTGCAAACTACTGAGTCATGCTAAAAATTCACTCCTATTTTGAGTAGAAAATAATATGAGAATTTTGCCATTAAGGCTAAAATCGTCTTTTGAACTCAAACACACTTGGTTTTGCAACTATGGTTTCATCCCTCCATGGGTAGATTTTGCACCTCTGGCATGTGAACACTGCATCAGAACAGAAACCAAGTAGACCCATACAGACAGACAGATAACAGAATTTTCAATCAAAGACTTTTTAATCGGGATAGCAAAAAGTATACATGTAAACTATCACAACAGAATACTAGTAGCCATGAGTGCAGTCCTATGTATTATGAACCAATTTTAAGATAAAAAATCTCAGCAAAAAGCGACCCTTACTCTCTTTGAGTAACATCCAGGCTAGTTAAAATTACAGAGGAGACATAACCGGAATCTTTCAACATGTTTTCAAGAGAGGAACTGAAGCCTTCAGACAGAGCTGCCAAGTTTTCCAGCTGGGAGAAGCTGATTACTTGTTTATGCACATTAACACGGCCAAACAGCAAAGAGGGAGTGCCAGAGAGCCTGATGCTGCTTTTCACTTACACAAAGTGTCTGTGAATGCAACACGTGCTCAGAGAATTTATGACAAGTACTGTTCCAGGAGAGTTTTCTGGTGGATTATGGTGAGCATTCCTTAGACAAAGAAATAAACAAGGTTGGATTGGAGTTATTGTGTTTTACAGTCAACAATCTGCTTTACTGAATGATAATGTTGTTTTCTGAATTACAGCTCTTGGTTTTGGTATGGCACGAACAAGTTCCAGGTGGCAGGATGTAAAAATGGGAAAGCTTGGTGTTATATCCTGACCTGCAAAGAACAAGCACTCCTCCCAAAAACATCTGGATTCATTGCATCAACTCCTGTTTCTCACAGCTCACCCTTTTGTTTCACTTTCATGTGCAGATTTTTGACCAATGATACATCAGGTGTTGTCACTAATACATCATTTTATCACTTTTCAAAGGCATGCTCACATTGACCTGATATTATCTATTGGCTATCTGATTAATAAAAGGGAGATTCAAGAGTATTAGTACAGTGTTCATCCTCCAGAGGAGGTCTATGGGCAGATAGAGTGTCTACTACAAAGACATGTAGTTACTGTTTTAAACAGAAAAAGCAGAATTATTCTATCTTGTGATTTAGTGTGAAAGCCATTTTACTTACACACAATGATGATACTAAATGTAGTAAATCATTTGCTGGTGCCTCATTCAATCCAACCACTGTGGACAGACTTACAGTCCTGTTGTGTATAAAGAAATCTGATCCTAAAGACCTGCTCGGATGAAGGTTTATGCATGAAACAAATTATTTTTTACTCTGAACGTATTCATATTCATAGCCACAACTGATAAAGCAGGAGAACAGCAAGATTGTCCTTGAGTGTGCTGTTTCTGGTCTTTTGAATTGATACTCAGCACTTTAAGTTATTGTAGTTCTTTGCAGACACACATCCCAATGTTTTCTTTTGTCATACAGCATTAAAAAAAAACAAAAACATGTAAGTTGCTTGGGCTGCTTTCAACTTTGGCCATTATATAAGAGTAAGAGGGTAGCATAGTGGTTCTCAAGTATAACAAACTTTGTTGAATTACCACTTATGTCATACAAAGCTGCCGATCATGTCCTTGATTTGCAATTTTTCCTCTGTCTTAAAAAATATTTTCTAGAAAATGTGAAGCTCCTTAAGTCTGGAGAAGTGACTTATTTTTTCTGAGCACACATTGTTCATTCTTTAATGTACTGAACATAATAACTAGTACACACAGAAGAATGATCACTCCACAGAAACCCACAATCCTCTACAACATTATTTTATCCATTGCCTCCCCAAGTCCCATCAAGATCAGTCTTCAGTGCTGTAACAGCAAAGAGAAACAGCAGATTTTTTTGTGAAATCTAATGAAAATAATAATTATTTACTATACATTCAGTATTACAATCGGGTTTATGTTAATTAATTGACTTAGAGCTAGACCTTTAAAGCCAAAAGGTCACCTTTATGGGTGCTGACATGCTACACTGGTTCACCAAAACACACATTATACTGACCATTAAAACACTGAAGATGTCTGATATGGACATAGTCTGCGCCAGAATGAATTCTTGACTTGACTTAAATCAGAAATTCCTGGCTATGTAACATTTAATGACAGTGTAAGTGTTTGTAAATTTCCTCCTGCCATTCCTCCTCTTCCCTGCTAATCTGGACCAGAATGTTATAAGAGCATACATCTGTTTGCAGTCCTTCAGCACATCACATCACTTCTTTTAAAACTGAATAAATTATGAAACTAAACTTGTCAGAAAAAATGAGTACCTGGACATAAATTAGCATTATAAGAAGTAAATGTAATGACAGAAACCATGCTTCATGAAAAATTACTTGACTTGTATTCTAATTTTATAGTCTAACCTTTGTTCCATCTGTTAACATAAAAGACGCAGATTTTATGACCCACTCCAGCCAGACAGCTGAGAGAGCTCTAAATCCTTTAGCTTAATAGTCATGTATGGCATCCATTATAAAATACAGGTAGTACCATAGATTTGATAATACATAAATATCTGCTTGACATCGCATATTTGTTGTGACATGGAGTTTTGAAGCCTTTCGAAAGCTTGACTTGACCTACAGTTTGCTTGCCTGTCATTCAAGTGAAACGTGACCTCATATGGGCATGACTAAGTAAAATAACTGAAGAATGAGTTCATCCCTTGTTCAGTTTTTGCAGATAGAGAAATGAGCCATTCACACTCAAATAGTTTTTTAGAACATGCTGTAAATGTGGTTCCTTTAAAAAAAAAAATAGAGGAGTTTCTTTGTGGTTTCCTGTGCTTCTGCTACCAGCCTCAGGGGGGTGCTTGACAAAAAAAAACAGCTTTTAATACATTTTGCCTAGGTTGCTATTCTAAGACTGGAGGTTGCAGTATAGGTTGAACCCATCTATACTTATACACTAATTAAGGGAGCAGAATTCATCACACTTTTAGTCACATGTGAAATACCTTGCAAATGCAGTTGTAGTGCGAAACACATCACTTCATTTGCACCTGTTAAATTTGAGTGCAGCCTCCAAAGGTTGCAAACACTCTGTAAGTAATCCTGTCCTGGTGCTTCATTTGTTATCCCTGGTCTCCAAGGTTTTCACACCCAATTTCTCCTTAAAGTGATAAATATGTGTGCAGTGTGTCTGTGGCACCCTGATAATCACCCTCGCCTCTGATGACGTCCAGTAAGCTCAAACTTATGTGGTTAAGTTTGAGAAAACCATTAGGCCCCCATCCAAATTGTACATCAGTGTTAGTGTAAAACTGAGTATGGAGTCTTTTAGATGGACCAGAGTATACTTTTGCTACGATGTAAATGTGGTGCAAGCTGGGACATCACATCTAATGGCACTTTTCCACTATACAATTCCAGCCCTACTCGGCTCGGCTCGGCTCTACTCTACTCGGCTCTACACGGTTTGGTTAGCTTTTCCACTAGCCCAACTACAGACTCACGGTGGGCGTGGATTTTATAACAGCTGCGCTAAAGTGCTGCGCAGAAGTGCGTGCATGTCATCTATAACGCGACACAAGCATAATTTTGTACGAACATATGTGCCACCGTGGTCTTTAAAGGAAAAAACAAAGCTTTCAAAAGATTTCATTAAAGTAATACAGCGGCTCAATGTCGTGCGGCATGACACAGGAGCAGAGGTAAACAACAGCCTTGTGCTGCATGCACGCAGAGGGAAACGAAGGCGCTGCTTAACGACATTAACTCTTCACTGGATCCAGTGAGATCCCTTTAATTTTTTATTTTTGGGCCTGGTATACTGGAAATTTTTTGTTGATCAATCATTCTTCTTTGAACTTTTTTTCCTTTTTGGTTCCCTGTGGATTAATGGACTGATTGGTGCTTAGAGACTCTCGTGGCAGACAGATCGCTCCTGCGCCGACGAACTCTGATTTAATCGAAAAGACTCTTTAAACCGAACTATCTTTGCTGTGAACTTCTTTTTCGTTTAAAAGGGACTTTTAACTTATTTAGGAATCATGAAGGTGCATTTTAAGGTGGTATTTTGTGTTCATTCAGTGTGGTTCTGTGCCGTCGGGTTTAAATGTCATTAAAAACTCGTCGCTGACTTATTCGTTTGCCTCTTGTAAGTGATTTGTACAGAGTCTTAAGACGACATTCTCTGACCAATGAGTGACCGGCAGTCCGTTGACGTCACATTTTAGTATCGGCTTTACTCGCTTGGAACCAGGGTAGAGTAGGTACTAAAAACTGGCGTCTGCCGCGTAGTACCAAGCTAATGGAAACACAACACAAACCGGGTAGAGTCGAGTAGAGCCGAGTAGAGTAGGGCCAAGGCGAGTCAAAGTGGAAAAGGGCCATTATTTTACTTCTGAGACATCTGAGTAACTGACTGGGCACAGTGTGCATCAGGTAAGTTAAGTTACACTATGTTATTTCAGCAGAGTGGGACATAAGTTTCCATACATAGGAAAATGTATAGTTTATTTTTTATTGTTTCAGATACCCTAAAAATGCATTTGACAAAAGAGCAACACAATGAAATTTTATTTATGGGTGGGTCTTTGGGAGCACTTGAAGGCCATGATGTATCAGGTGAAGCTATGAAACACAAGTCATCTCAAGGAATGTATCACCAATGCCATTACAAGCATAAATTCAACTCTGCCGATGCAAGTTCATCAACAGTAGAAAACACGTATTAATGTGTGTTTTCAAAACAATGGTAATCATATAGAGCACCATAAAATGTTTATCTTTTCCTATGTATGGAAACTTATGGCCCACACTGTATAAATGGTCCATCTTACTTCAAGAAAAAAAGATAAGGATATGAAATAAAATGCAGATTTATACAGATATGCCTTTCCTTTGATGATTTCAACATTTAACTAAAATGAGACACCCCACTGCAGTTTTGTGATTGAAAGCATAAGACTAAAATCACAGGATCCCGTCAACTTGAATAAATATAGACAAACATATGCAGAGCTGAGCGCACACAGCAATTAAGCAAATGACTGTTGTGAGAGAGGTTTGAATACGCAGATGCTGATGAGACAAGCTCACCAGCTAAGGTGAAACCTGCACATGGTGAAAATTGTCTCTGCTTGAACACTGGGACCAGGGAGGAAGCACAGTGTGAGACGGTAAATCCCGACAGCGGTGACAGAGACAAGTGGGGAGACCAAAATAAAGTGAACTATCATAGTCACAACTGCACCAACCCTGCAACACTCTTTTCTTGATGATAAGTGTAGTTATTTGTTACTCGTAGTGACATCATGAGAGGCATTCAGACAAATGGAGTACCAGAGTGTGGTGAATCTGAGATGCATTAAGAATGGATGACTACTGTGTTGGTCATGGTAGATCAATGGTCACTATGATGATGATGAAACCTTGCTTGAGGTCTACAGACACACTGAATGGGCCTCAGGAGCGCAGATGAATAATATGTACGAGTGCAAGAATAATAAATGGGACTGCAATGAGATGTGTAAAAGCTGGCAATATTCAGAAAACAACTCAGCTGTTTGACAGAACTGGGGTGTGATGGTTTGTTTTCTGTCTGTGGTAAAACTCTGTCTGTTCAGTAAGGAGGTGGTCTAGACGCTGAATTCACACCTCGTTGTGTTTGACAAAACACTGATTGTAACCCACAGAGGGACCACGCACACATATTGAGCATGGTTTCTAAAAAAAAACCTGCAGGAAAAGAAAGTGCCATCCACTCACACACAAAAATATAAAGCGTTACAGCATGTTGTGAAGAATATTACTGCTTTAAACACAGCAGGAGAGTAGGAGATCCCAAATTGCATCAGCTGGTAATGTGTGGTTATACCTTTTCTCTCATTAATGAACATGAGATGGCAGACATGGGGGGGTGGGGGGTAGGGTTCAGAGAGGATTAGATGCATGATGGTGGGTCTTGATTAATACACAGTTTAAGGCTCTTGAATCAGTGTTTGAGAGGATTATTTATCCTTACTTATTGGAGGATTTTAGTGTCAGAAGATAAAATTTGAAAGAAGAGTTTTTTGTTTCCTGTTTCTCTCCTTTGGTCCCATATTTGGGTCTGTTTGTTCTTCAAATGGAGGTTGAACCACATGTTCAGTGCAGCAGGCCAAGACAGTTTACACACCTTTGATTCCCAACTTTTCATTTAAGACATGAGAAGCTGCAGATGTAAAAAGAAAAACTAAAGTGTCCCCTGTGAGTATCTCTCTTTTTTTATCTAACATAACCTATTTCATTAAACACACGATCCAGATTCTACAGACACAGTACTTATTTGATCCAAAGTGTTGTAACACCAAAGATGATGGCAGAAGTCAGACAGCAGCATTTGCCAGCTGGGCAGAGCACAAGCACTTCAGATGGATGCCACCCAACACTTGATCTTGGATGATCAATCTTGTTCTGGCCAGCTGCACTGAGTCACCTTCTCCTTGTCCAGTGAGTGACAGAGCCTTTTCTGTCTCATTAATCTCATTAAAAGTTACTCAGGGCAAAGCTTCATTCATCAATTTTGCTCAACTGAGTAAGCAGATTTGTGCATTGTGCTGCAACAAATGGTTTCGAACAACTGCAGAGTGAAATACTGCAGCAGAATTAGCAAAGCAGGGAAAAGCACTTGCTAAAGGTAAAAAAGATGCATGGACAGTACAGCGTTACTGAGAAGCAGTGAGATGCTACACCTTCTGTTGTGGGGTTTGGTGTTTGTCATTCAGTCCGACTGAAGCTCACAGGAATGAAAAGAGCTACATGTACCGAGAGGCATCTGAAAGAAGAACCACTCAGGATAGTTCGAGAGAAATATTTTGTTCAAGAGGTAAAATGAAATGAAGTGAATTTGCAAAAAGCAATGTCTAATGGATTTTGTTTTAATGTTTAGCTTTTACTGTGCTTGCAGGTACTTAAGAAGCACATTGTCCCAAATTAGAGTTACATTTCTGTTTGAGCACACATTAGAGCACAGACTTTTTTTTCTTTTCAATTCTTAATGAAAAACTCCTTAATCACAAGGACTTGTTCAGACTCTAACACTGGTTTAGGAGACAAAGCTGTACCACTAAAATAGTGGTAACATAAATAATAAAGATGGTGACTCACTTTAGTCACAATTAACTGCCTTGTTATACTTGCAAATGCCTTTAATTTCTTTAGTTTTTCTGTCATTAGTCTTAATTGCCTTAAGAGTGCTTGTCACTCTGTCAGTGTTTTGGAGTGTTTTTGAAATTTTAATTGAGAATTTCACGAGCATTTTAATTGCATAAATTAAAATACTTGCGTTGTAAATTACTCCAGCTGTTTGCCGAGGGCTCCAAAGCATCAGGCATGTTGACACTTGGCACAGAGCATTGTCCCGTGTGTAGTAGATGCTAGAAGGAACAATAAGTAGACATAATGCGAGATTGATTCCCGCTCAGTGCCTGTGAGTGTGCATTTGTTGTAATCAAACCGGGTATTATCATTACACCATTTTGCAGAGCAGAGCTTCCTAATCAAATCGCTACCTCAAATACAGCACTGCTGACAACAAACTCCATTTCTTTTAATCAATAGAATTAGCTGGGTGTTTGTTTCATCCATCCACAGAGGAGAATGGCTTTAATTTGTCCCATTGAAACTCTCAGCGCTGCTTGAGTGTTTATGCAGCAAAGATGAAGCATGTCCTTTCTGCACACAGAGAAGCTGCCTCAGAGAGAGTAAAGGCATTGTAGCATGAAAGGATTTAAGAGGGATTTTGATCATCTGGAATGGCGCTGATCAAGACTTTATTTCAAGAACAAGAGACAGGCACTTTGTTGAAATGACTTCTATGGGAAAAATGGACTGTAAGAATTTGTAAAACTTTCAAGGGTGTGTTGTCTTCTGTGTCCTTCTGACTTGATCCTACCACAGAAAACAGAAACTATAAACTGAGAGGTAACATATAGAGGGTATTACCTCAAAGCCTGCATTTTTCATCACTGTGGTGCCATATTGATCTACTCAAAAGTACATCAAGGCACCTTCCCCTCTCATTTGGATGATACAAGGTTCTAATTTCATTTGTGACACGTTTTAATCTACCTGCTGTTCAGCTTTTTAGCATTACTTGCAGCGCCACTTGCTGCACAAAACTGAATCGATGAGAAAAGCAGCAGCCAAGTTTTCTCACTGAGCTGATTAAAGAAACAGAAGTGTCAGAAGAACAGTCATCTCCAGGTGTTTCTGTCGCAATCAGCAAATTGCACACAGACATTTGGCTGCAGCTGTGGTGTTAAGAAGTAGAAGGAAATGTACAAACATTTGTTCCAGCTTGACTTTTTATGTTTGTATGCTTTGTCAGAGCATAAAAACAAGTGGCTTCAGGTGTATCATCCTCAACTGTACTATATACAAATTTAATCTCAGTTCCCAAGAAAGGTCATTCAAGATATGATGGTCTCTATAACAGTGCTTTTCAACATGTTTCCTATTTGTGTTTTTTCACAGTTTGTCAACAGTTTTTGAGTTATAGCACTGCCCACTGATATGAGTCTTACAAGCCAGGACAGCAGATGTAACCATAACTGCAAATTGCTCAGCCAGCACTTGCTTGGCAGATGTACCAGCTTAGTTTCAGAAAGGCAAGATCAAATTTGCACCATTTATCCGTGTACTGCGAGCGCTTGGTTATAACACTTGGCAAGTTGGAGATCACATTAAGAGAGATGGTTGGGGGCCATTATCAGACTTCTTTGGAGGAGTATGTCAGATGGACCTGTCTAATACTGGATATTGAATCACTGGCTGCCCAGCTCGAGACTCCTGCATGAAAAACTCTCCAAAATTACCCTGATTTGAATAGACATAAATACTGCATGTTGGAAAAAAAAATGCTGCTAGAAGCTATTGCTAATTCAATCATCTTGAGAACATTACCCAAGATTTGAAGAAGAATTTCAAAAAGAATCCACTTTGAATTCAGAAACATGCCTGATGTTAATTTCATTAAGGCATTATCGTCTGAGCCTTGTTTTAATCCTGTCCAATAGGGCTCTTTCTTTTCTTTTTATTCACTTTCCCTGCAGCTAGTGTGCTGATTCAATTAGCTTCTAAATTAAGTTACGGAAAGGATGCTAAATCCATCTGCCTCCCTGATTTAGTCAGCTGGATTTTAGTCTCCCTCCTACTATATCTTCAAATGTACAGGTCTGCTTTGAACCTGTGTAATATTTTGCTTTCATTATCCAAGGCAGCCATCTTATCCTTCAACACCACGTCCTGATCCTCATCACCATCTCCCTCTCTCTACCTCTGTCCCCTTTGCTATCTTTCAGCTAACGTAGGATGCACTTATCTGTTTTATCTAAGGATGAGTGATTCATGAGTCTGCTGCAGTGCCTGCTGTAATCGTGGGATCTACAGGAGTTGTCAGAAGTGAAGGCCCCAGAGCTTAAACCAGTGCAGCAGAGATTGGGTCTGGTGTGTTCTGCATGTGTAGCTTAAGGATCTAGAGGGTCTGGAAACCATTGCTTGACAAGTAGACTATCCCCCTCTCTCATCTATTCAAATCAGACATCTTTATGTTCAGCACTCATGAGAGTGTGGACTGCACTGTAACACACAGTACGCTGAAGCGTTAAGACTCGCTGAAGATAATCTCAGGTTGACATATTGCAGAAAACTGGCCTTCAAGTGATCTAAGGATATGTTCAAATTGCACGGATAACTCGTGCTGTTGGTGTTACGTTCTGTAATTTCTTCTCTTGTGACTTCATTGCGTGTGAAGCACATCATGCTTAAGATGTGAAGAGAGTGTTTGTGAGTATGGGTGCACACATGTGAATTTTTGACATGAATATTTCATGTACCATGTGAGGAGAGGAGCAGAAAGGTATGAAGTGAAGCAGCCAGACTCATAAACTGTTTTATTTTTAACCCACCTATTTTAAGACTTTTTAAAATCTGCATCATCTTTGTTACAAAGGGAACAGCATGGATCATTAAATCATTTCACATTTTAGTCTCGCCTAATATTCCAACAGATCGCTGTTTTTTTTTCTTCCCCTTTCAGCACGAATTACAGATTTGATTTCAGACACAATCACACAGGGAGGCAGACTACTTTCGATTTTATCAGTAAGTGTCTATCACATGTCTCGTCACAGTGAACATTAAACAAAGTGTGAAATCCCCCCAAGTCCTGTACTAGTGCAGCGTCAAGGCCATTTTTTACGCCCATGGATCCGAGTTTCTCACTTCAATCATGCTGACACAGTATGCAACTCGCTGTCTCTTCAGCTGCTGTTCTCCTCCTGTAATAGCTGTAAATGAGCCAGACCACCATGGTTGATTTCCTTCCTCTTCTTTTTGCTGTGGCCAATTCCCTTCATAAGTTCATGCAGACACTTGATTCAGCTTCACATGAGATCTAAAACTCGTTCAATTTTAAAGCTGTTCTGAGTGGCCTGTTATAAATTCAGGTGATAATGTTTGTGATAAAATACACTCACTTTGATGCCTGGCCTTCTCTGATTTTTAAGGAAAGAAAATGTTTAATGATGGTTTGATGGTGTGAATGTGCACTCTCTGTTTTGAAGCACCTAAGTTGTTGAGTTAAATTATAGATGAGGAGAGTTGTGAGTAATTATACAAAGATGACCATCCAGGTATACGTGTTGGACCACATTTCTACAAAGACCTTTTTGAGAAATTCACATCCATAACTGTTATCAACAATATCTCACAATTTTTCTGTGTGACTTCAGGAGCTACAATTAGCAATTTAGCATTTGTTTTCATCAAAGGGATTCTTACTTTCCTTTGTGGGTATAAAGAAAGGGAAAAGAATTACAACATGTTTCTGTGTTGAAAAACTCAACAAGATGTGCATTTTCCATAAACTGCAAACTGTCAGTGTCTGTCAGGCAGTTTTAAAGTGTAAGATAACAAAAGCATATTTCTTGGAGCTAAAGGCTAATCTAGCATTCAGGCAGTGTTACAGAAGTGTTTTAATAACTTCATCACTCAAGTTATTTTCCAGGCTTTTATGCCTTCATACAGAGTGGACAGGACAGCAGACAGAGTTGGAAACAGGTAGGAGCAACATGCAGGAAAAGAGCCACAGGTTGAACCTGAACCAGAGCCATCTGCTTGAAAGCTAATGTGGATACCGTTTTTTCCCAGCTTTGGTAAAGAATGAAATAAAGACTTCTGCCAGCTGACAAGAGTTTTATTTTCTTTGCAAAGAAAAGACCAGTCAACACACAAGCAGCATGGATGCCATCTGACCAGGAGCGATCGGAGTCTCAAAAACTTATACTGTAGAGAACCCCCCCACTGAGGTCTTGTTTCACACCTTCTCCATCTGAGGTACATTTGGGAACAAAGGACCAAGTGTCTCTGAGAGAGGGTGTTCAAGGTGTGGTCTGGGAGATGGGTTTTAAGGAGTGATCTTTGGAAGGACACAAAAGGTAGGGTGTGGTGAGGTGGGGAGGCATGAAGACAGGAGATAAGCATTTGGTCGATGTGAAAACAGGGTTTTTCAATATTAACATCAACATTTTAATCACATTAACTTCAAGCCCAAGTTTTTTAAAACTTTGGCCAGCAAATTGTTTGTAACGCTCAGGTCAAGAAATTGTTAAATTGAGGCAATGTGTGTGAAAAATGTTCCTTTCAGCACCACAAATGTCAAAATTGTAGTGGCACAAAGGAAAGCCTAAAATGAGCACCATCAATCCTTTATCAATCACAGAATTATAATTCCGACCTGTGACTGGCAATGGCAAGGAATTGGATGGTCACAAAAATCCCCTTGGCTCCTCTGATATCTGTTTTGGTTTATTCGCCAATATTTCAAGGGTCACACTGCCACAGTGGTTAAAAAATATTTGACCTTATTTGGGCGAAAAAGAAACCCATTTAAGTCTTTGCAGAAGGCCGAGTGTTGTATACTTGCAGGTGTCATTCATTACGTGTTCAAGCACATTAGGCATGCCCGCAGTGAAGATACAAAAGTGTTGGCAAAGCCTGGAGGAAGAGTGAGGATTGAGGAGGATATTCACTGCATAACAATGTCCATGCCATGTAAAACTGTTTGGCTTTTAAATTTGTATGCCAGCCACCATTCTGCAACTCACTGTGAGTTGCTGCACGGTGCTTTTCCCATATTTATATTGCCAGCATTTTGGCTGTAATGTTAGTCTGGACCAGTCAGCCAGCTGAGTCTCGTGATTAACTGCCAAAGAAAGTCATTTTACCCCGCAACGACATCTATCCTCATGTAAGAAGAGCTCATTCCATATGGAGATGTTTTTATCAGCAGATTGCATACGATCCATCCATCACTTTCAAAAACAAAAATACAAACCCTTTTATTTTTCGACTAAAAAAAAAGCTTTGTGCATGTTGAAATGGCTCCCTGCCTCAGACCAGCCCCAATAACACTGTATGGTGCAGATATGAAGGGACTTTCTCTGTACAATAATGGCTTTACAACCCAGTGTAATCCAGGATAACTTCTAATATCTCACTTCATACCGTCTGTACGCTCTCCTTTGTGTGAACACCTAGCTGACATTTACATCTTTTGACATTTCACTACCCCATGTGGAAACTGTGGTCAAAAGGTGTCAGAAAAGAGATTCACTGTGTGCAGTGCCACTGAGCATCATGTCCCATTGGTACCATGTTGAAAAAAAGAGAGATCCAACATCAAAGGGGGATTTCTGATTTTCTATGAGATACTTATTCACAATAAATGTATTACTCTGCAGATTTCTGTTGTGAGACCAGCTGGAGATCCAGAACAGTTGGCTACCTATTGCTGCAGACTATCTTATTTCATGAAACTCTGACCCAAAACTGAATGTTAGTGTGAGTTTACTCTTGAAATTTTATAGACCAGTGGACAGAGATTAAGGACAAGACTCAACCAAAAAATAGAAGAGAGAGGGGAAATTTAATGCGATCTGGACGGAAGTCCAAAGTAACTTGGTGGACTAGAAATTTAAACTACAATGTCATACTCTCTTACCTGAAGAGCTAATGCTCTCACGCTTGAGACTTGGTCAAAAATTTTGGATTACCCATCAGCCTGATTAACTGACTTTCTTCAGTTCTTAGAAATTAAATCAGAAATCCAGGAAAGGACAATTTGAGGGCTTCTTCAGAGTTGGTCTTTGGCTCCACATGGTATTTCATTGGATCATGGCACAGCATTTGGTCCAATGTTAACCTTATCAAAAAAGATGCTCAAGAATATGACTGAGATGCATTTACTTTCTGCTCAATGACTTGCATCACACAAATAGCTTAAGAATAAATAGGCTTCATGACGGCAAAGATCAGTGCTCTTGGTAGAACAGACACTCACACCAGCATGCATGTTGGAATAGCCTAACTTCTGTCTCTTTCTCTGGCCCCTTTCTTATCACCTCAATCAACACACTTTCAATTGCCAAATATCTCATGTGAGCCTCTTTAATAGAAGGGAAGTGCCTCTCTGAAGCCACTGAGAGGGAGTTTAATTTTGCATGAGTTTTGGTGCAACCAGGGGACTAGTTTGTCTTGTCTCATTGCTGATTTTCTTCTAGACTTGCATGCACAGCTTTAACACCAACTTTTTTCTGGCTCTTGCTGGTTATGCAAAGGTATTAGTGTTAGTCAGAGTAAAGGTTTTGGATTGCCACTCAATCACAAATAAATTATGAAATGGATGAGGAAAAAAATGAATGAAAGTTTTTGCGTACATAAAACAATGTGAATGTTATACATTTATAGGGCGTTTTCTCACTCATTTTATTTAACACCTGAGGCACAGGCATTAGTACCTTGTGTGATAATGAGTGGCACATTTCTGTTTTGTTCTTTGAACTAATAGTGGAGCTTGTCCTCAGTGTTTTGGTGTTAACGTCATGATAAACACAGTTGTATCTGGTAGGTGTGATTTGTTTGGCTCTGTTTCTTTGGGTATTATAGAAAAACATGCTCAACACTGACTCTTTCTATAGGCTGCCTGAAGGTCCAAAGGTGTATCTTCTTAAAAATATCAGATTTGGCCATCAGCAAACTGTTAGCACCAAAAACTTTTCTCTTTTACATTTTTTTAACTTGCAGCTATTTCTAATCAGCACTGTGCTCTTGCTTTTTAATAAGTCATTAGGGCTTCTTTGTCTAAAAGGCTGAATCTATGAAGCACTGCAGGCCCAAAGTTAATGAATACAAGTTTCAGTCCAATTTGTTTGGGCTGATGGTATCACTCTGCAGGGCTGTAAGTAAGTTGCACTCTAGTTTATCTCTCTTCATTTAGTTCTGTGACAACGTGTTTTCAAAAAAAGTTGCAAAACAGCATTTCAAGTTCCCATATTGCTCCAGATCCTCTCTTAACTGGCTCACCTTTGTGAGCAGAGACACATTTTTAAACCCAAAAAGATGTCATGACACAAACAGGCTTTTCTTCGCACTCAAAAGATAAGTGCTTTACTCAGTCAGCATCCATCAATCTGGAAACTGTCACCCATCGGTCACATACCTTTTTTAGTCCTGTAACAATTGCAGAGGATATCTATGGTTTTAATCCCATGCAAATTGACCATGTCCATAATTTTTAAAGCAAAAATTCCTCGGCAAAAAAAAATTGACATTTTGAGACACACATAAGTCCTCTGATAACACGAATCCAGTCTGAACTGACATCTCTGTAATTGTGGTTAGTAATGACTAATAATGTGCAGTTTTTTGATACTCTTCCACTCGAGAATGATTCAGACATGTTTGGCATTCTGAACTAAGATGTTAACAGCGCTATGATAGCAATTTGTTGAAAGGAAACTAGCAACTTTGTCATTGGTAAAAAGGCCATCCATAGACTAGTTTGTGCATCTTTAAGGGAAAAAAGAAGGAAAAAAGGTCACTACTTTAATGTCACAAATAGGGTATTAGGCTAACACAGTTGTGATAATAAATTTTAAAAATACAGCCACATATTTTGACCATTTCATTACACTAGTGTTCTAAAAATAGGGAGCCTTAACACCAAAAACAGATCTCAGCAGGTTATTATAGAATTACCAGAGGTTGCCACATATATCAATTATGTGGACACAGTACTAAGGTAGTTTTTCAAGTTCAAACAGAAGTTTGTGCTAATCAAGCTTGGTCAGGTTTCTCCTTCCGAAACACAGCAAGGAGCTATGTTGCACCTTTCTTCTTATGTTTGACTTGGAGCCTTGTCTATCACATAAAGAGATCCATAATGCAGTGCTCATACTCTATGTCATACATCAGTGGACAGTGCCTATCAGAGCATGCAGTTGTTTTGGTGGAAAACAGAGCAAAAGAAAAAAAAAAAAAAGCTGGAAGACCGCATGTAACATTCATCCATCCACACCATATTCATTATGGCTGAGGCTGCTATGTGAGGTGCCTGTCAACATTAATCAGTCCCTTTCATGGGCATTCACACTCTGCAGACTAAATCTTCAGGGATTTTTTTTTTGGTTTAGTGACATGCCACTACGTTTTAGCTGGTATTGTACAGTCAAACCTTGTATCAAGAGACTGCCCACTCTACCACTGTTCCATGTCCCAGAATGCTTTGCACAGCATGGGGGTTGGCAGCATCACATGCAGACACGATTGCGAACGCATGCAGTGTCTCCGCATTAGTACTGTTATATTGGTGACACGGGTATTATCGGCAAGGGCAGAGCAAAACTATTTTGATTAGGGTGGGGTACTGACTTTTGCAGGGGTGACATGANGGCCCTCTTGGAACCTTAAGGATTATACATTTTTTCCGCCGCTTTAACCCCAATTTTCGCCCCTTTCCCTTGAAAAAAAGAGCGCCACACTATGTCCTACCCCCCCTGACCACTGCGAAAAATTTATTATTTTGCCACTCAAAAAATGCTACAATCTTGCTAGCATTTAGCATTAGCTTAAAACGGTAGCCCCGCCGCCAACTTTGACTTACAAGTCTGAAATTTTTTGGCTACCTCAATCATGCCTCTACCTTGAAAAAATTCTCTTGGGCAAACTCTGAATTTCGCACAGCAAGTTTGGAAATTTGTCCCAAAAGTCGGAATTTAACGATTTTTAGGGATCGTATTTGAACGAACTTGTCCTAGGGTTTTTGTCGGATCAGCTTCAAATTTCTCATGTGTATACTACACACAGTGACGATTAAAAGTTGATCAAAGATTGTTATAATCTTCAGGGGCGTGGCCACCAGAGGGCGCCAAAAAAACCGAAAAATTTACATGCTCCGATTTGTATGAAATTTTTTGGGCACGTTTATCACTCCAAGACCTTCACAAATATATCAAATGTTAAGGCAAAATAATAATCTAAAGTTCCAAAATTTTACCTCAAAGTTAGAATTTTTGCGCTAGCACGGTGCGAACTTTTTCGAACTTGTCCTACAGTTTTTTTCTGATTATCTCCAAATTGGACAGGTGCATACTAGACCCACTGATGATCAAAAGTTGTTCAAAGATTGTTATAATGTTGATGGGCGTGGCCACTAGGGGCGCCAAAAGTTGACCATTTTTCAGAACCACAAAAACCTTAATAACTTTCTCGTACAAAGTCAGATCCTGACCAAACCTCTCACACATTTTCACTGTCCCAGCCTGAGTGCAGCCATATGGCTTATTTTCACGTGAAGTAAGGCGCCCCCTATTGGCAACAGGAAATCAAGTGTTTTATGCTGTGACCCATAGCTCCTCCCCCTTTGATCTTTTTCTTAAAACAATTGCACAGAAACATCAGAAACATCTTAAACAAGCACCATTTATAAGGTCAAGTTCCTATTTTGAATGATGTGTCTTTAGTGTTGTGTCAGAGTCGACCCAAAATTTACCATTTTCTCACAAACACAAAACCCTTAATAACTTTCTCGTACAAAGTCAGATCCTGACCAAATCACACACACATGTTCACTGTCACAGCCTGAGTCCAGCCATATGGGCTTTATTCACGCAAAGTAAGGCGCCCCCTATCGGCAACAGGAAATCAAGGGTTTTATGCTGTGACTCATAGCTCCTCCCCCTTCGATCTTTTTTTTTAAACAATTTCACAGAAACATCAAAAACATCTTCAACAAGCACCATATATAAGGTCAAGTTCCTATTTTGAATGATGAGTCTCCAGTTTAGTGTCAAAGTCTGAAGTGACTTCATGAATCAAGGACTCCTGAAAACTCCCTGATTTTTAGCCTAATCTCCTTCAAATTTCATTTAAACTGTCATGATCCATCCCTGAACACACCCTCAAACTGAGAGGATAAAACTGTATGTCTTAAAGATTTTTAATAATTCATTTTTTCCAAGTTTTAGGCTGATAAAACTCTTCATCCTGCAAAAATAATCACTTCACTCCAGCATTAATGGTCATTTGGCTCCATCTAGTGGCCAGACTTTACTTTTAGGTGGTCTGAGTGAGTTTGGCCACTAGGTGGAGTCAAATAACCATTTTTGCCGTGTGATTTCTTTCAGTTCTGACATTGTGACACTCATTTTTAGAGCAGCAGGAGGCTCTGCTGTGAGCATGCAGCCATTTGATGTTGATATTCTATTTGAAATTTCTAAAACATCTTCAACAAGCTCAGTTAATGAGGTCAAGTTTCTGTTTTGAATGATGTTTCTCTTGTGAAGTGTCAAAGTCTGAAGTGGTTTCATGAACCACAGACTCTCATGAAGCCCCTGAAGTTTAGCCTGATCTTTTTCCAGATTTCATTCAAATTGTCAAAATCCATCCCTGGACATACCCTCATACTGAGAGGATTAAACTCTTTGTCTTATGGATTTTTAATAATTCATTTTTTCCAATTTCCAGACCAATCAAACTCTCCACCCTGTGAAAATGATCATTTTGCTCTAACAAAATGGGTTTTAGCTCCATCTAGTGGCCAAACTGAATCTTTTGGTAGTCTGTGTGAGTTTGGCCACCAGATGGAGCCAAATGACCATTTTTGCTGTGTGACATATTTTCAGTGCACAGGGAGGCTTCTTGAAGAAACATGAGAGCAGACAGAGGAATGTGCTGTGGCCATGCAGCTCTCTGCATGTTGCCATTATTCTATTTCAGCTGAACCCCGAAACACATGAGCAGGGGTCTGCAACCTTTAAGGAGCCATTTTTCTTTATTTCACATGGATCAAGGTCATTCCACAGCCACAAAAATCTTCACTATAAAAGCAATAAAATGTTAAAACTCAACACAGAAGTAAATGTATTTAAAAGTAGAGCCACATGCAGCAAAGAACGGCCCTCGCTCCCATGTGGCTGACTGAGAATGATTGCAGCATGTTCAGACATGCACACAGGTCGACGCTTTTTAAAATTAAAGCCGCAAGCGGCGAGGAGCGGGGAGTCGCTCTCGTGCGGTTCTCCGAGCGCAAGCTTGGAGGAGCGCACGTGAGCGAGGGCCCGTGTATCGCCGCTTGCGGCTTTAATTTTAATTATTGTTTGTTTCCGCGCCTTTAAACCCAATTTTCGCCCCTTTCACTTGAGATAAAGAGCTCGGCTCCATGTCCTACCCCCCCAGACAAGTGCGAAAAATTTATGATTTTGCCACTCAAAAAATGCTAACATGTTGCTAGCATTTAGCATTAGCTTAAAACGGTAGCCCCGCCGCCTACTTTCACGTACAAGTCTGAAATTTTTTGGCTACCTCAATCATGCCTCGACCTTCAAAAAATTCTCTTGGACAAACTCTGAATTTTGCACAGCAAGTTCGGAAATTTGTCCTCAAAATCTGAATTTGACGATTTTTAGGGTACGTATTTGAACGAACTTGTCCTAGGGCTTTTGTCGGATCAGCTTCAAATTTCTCATGTGTATACTACACACAGTGACGATTAAAAGTTATTAAAAGAGTTTTAATAACTTCTGGGGCGTGGCCACCAGAGGGCGCCAAAAAAAAAGAAAAATTTACATTCTCCGATTTGTATGAAATTTTTTGGGCACGATTATCACTCCAAGACCTTCATAAAAATGTAAAATGTTAAGGCAAAACAATAATTTAAAGTTCCGAAATTTTACGTCAAAGTTGGAATTTTTGCGCTAGCACGGTGCGAACTTTTTCGAACTTGTCCTACAGTTTTTTTCCGATTATCTCCAAATTGGACAGGTGCATACTAGACCCACTGATGATCAAAAGATGTTCAAAGATTGTTATAATATTGATGGGCGTGGCCACTAGGGGCGCCAAAAGTTGACCATTTTTCAGAACCACAAAAACCTTAATAACTTTCTCGTACAAAGTCAGATCCTGACCAAAACTCACACACATGTTCACTGTCCGAGCCTGAGTGCAGCCATATGGCTTTTATTCACGTAAAATAAGGCGCCCCCTATTGGCAACAGGAAATCAAGTGTTTTACTCTGTGACCCATAGCTCCTCCCCCTTTAATCTTTTTTTTAAAACAATTGCACAGAAACATCAAAAACATCTTCAACAAGCACCATATATAAGGTCAAGTTCCTATTTTGAATGATGAGTCTTTAGTGTTGTTTCAAAGTCGACCCAAAATTGACCATTTTCTCACAAACACAAAAACCTTAATAACTTTCTCGTACAAAGTCAGATCCTGACCAAAACTCACACACATGTTCACTGTCNAAGTAAGGCGCCCCCTATTGGCAACAGGAAATCAAGTGTTTTACTCTGTGACCCATAGCTCCTCCCCCTTTAATCTTTTTTTTAAAACAATTGCACAGAAACATCAAAAACATCTTCAACAAGCACCATATATAAGGTCAAGTTCCTATTTTGAATGATGAGTCTTTAGTGTTGTTTCAAAGTCGACCCAAAATTGACCATTTTCTCACAAACACAAAAACCTTAATAACTTTCTCGTACAAAGTCAGATCCTGACCAAAACTCACACACATGTTCACTGTCACAGCCTGAGTGCAGCCATATGGCTTTTATTCACGCAAAGTAAGGCGCCCCCTATTGGCAACAGGAAATCAAGTGTTTTATGCTGTGACCCATAGCTCCTCCCCCTTTGATCTAAAAAACTTTTGTTAACGTGTCTTTGTAGTTTTTGTAGAAGTTGTTCGTGGTATATATTCCAGTTCAAGGATAAAACTTACTACTCACTCCAGTTTAGTGTCAAAGTCTGAAGTGACTTCATGAATCAAGGACTCCTGATAGCTCCCTGATTTTTTCGGATTAGAGGAAGTTTAAAGTAAATTTGACAGTACTAGGTAGGGACCTATGTGGGAGTTTGACTCTCCTATTTTGACATACAGAATTTCTAAAAATTATTACGTAAAAAAGGTTCAAAAGTCGACTGTTTTGAGACGTGGGACGTTTTTATTAGTAAAGTGAGGTCGTTTAATGGTCATTTGGCTCCATCTAGTGGCCAGACTTTACTTTTAGGTGGTCTGTGTGAGTTTGGCCATTAGATGGAGTCAAATGACCATTTTTGCTGTGCAATTTCTTTCAGTTCTGACATTGTGACTCTCATTTTTAGAGCAGCAGGAGGCTGTGCTGTGAGCATGCAGCCATTTGATGTTGATATTATATTTGAAATGTCTAAAACATCTTCAACAAGCTCAGTTAATGAGGTCAAGTTTCTGTTTTGAATGATGTTTCTCTTGTAAAGTGTCAAAGTCTGAAGTGGTTTCATGAACCACAGACTGTCAATAAGCCCCTGAATTTTAGCCTAATCTTTTTCAGATTTCATTCAAATTGTCATGATCCATCCTTGGACACACCCTCATACTGAGAGGATTAAACTCTTTGTCTTATGGATTTTTAATCATTTCTTTTTTCTAATTTTCTGGCCAATCGAACTCTGCAACCTGTGAAAATGATCATTTTGCTCCAACAAAAAAGGGTTTTAGCTCCATCTAGTGGCCAAACTGAATCTTTGGGTAGTCTGTGTGAGTTTGGCCACCGGATGGAGCCAAATGACCATTTTTGCTGTGTGACCTATTTTCAGTGCACAGGGAGGCTTCTTGAAGAAACATGAGAGCAGACAGAGGAATATGCTGTGGCCATGCAGCTCTCTGCATGTTGTCATTATTCTATTTCAGCTGAACCCTGAAACACATGAGCAGGGGTCTGCAACCTTTAAGGAGCCATTTTTCTTTATTTCACATGGATCAAGGTCATTCCACAGCCACAAAAATCTTCACTATAAAAGCAATAAAATGTTAAAATTCGACACAGAAGTAAATGTATTTAAAAGTACAGCCACATGCAGCAAAGAACGGCCCTCGCTCCCATGTGGCTGACTGAGAACGATTGCAGCATGTTCAGACATGCACACAGGTCGACGCTTTTTAAAATTAAAGCCGCAAGCGACGAGGAGCGGGGAGTCGCTCTCGTGCGGTTCTCCGAGCGCAAGCTCGGAGGAGCGCACGTGAGCGAGGGCCCGTGTATCGCCGCTTGCGGCTTTAATTTTAATTTAGCTTTTAAAATCAACCTTTTGTGTTCAATTGATTAAGCAGATAACCACGTTACCTTTCCATAGAAAAGGCCTTTGGAGTTCAGTGCTGTAAGAGGATTCCCCCCTGGGGAGAGGGGACTGAAAGGGATTGGCTTGGTTTGGTTCCTGTCAGCTCCTCCATGGCCTGTTTCTCACACGGCCTGGTGTCCAAGTCTCATAGCCTCAGGAGCTGGACCATATGGGGGCTTCTGGAAAAAACATAAATAGTTAATTTCATTGTTCTTATCTACGGATAAGGACACAAAACAAACTGAAGCCCATGTTCTAATTACTTTAAAGGTCTTTACATTGTGTTTAAAAGTTGCTGCTCACTTTGACCTTCAAGATGTTGTTTCAGCTTTGTTGTACTGTTCTGCTGGCATCTACAAATGATCTGTTATGTGTTGACAGCTTTACTGGGCTAAGGATTTTAAGCAGTAATCTAAAACCAGTTTGCATTTGCATGAATATCCAATGGTTCCTCTCTCAGTGCCAGAAGAGGAGACCGAGTGCCCCCTCATGTGCCTGCCAACCTGCGTTAGACCAGTTTGCTTTTCATTCAAATCTAAAATGTGCATTGCAAATCTCCCGGATGATCTCAGCTTAGCAGGACCTGTAAGCTATTTGGCTCCTCTCCCAAAGAGCCTTGGCTGGTGAGGTGCCATGCTTAAGCCATGGGAATGANCAGACTAAATCTTCAGGGATTTTTTTTTTGGTTTAGTGACATGCCACTACGTTTTAGCTGGTATTGTACAGTCAAACCTTGTATCAAGAGACTGCCCACTCTACCACTGTTCCATGTCCCAGAATGCTTTGCACAGCATGGGGGTTGGCAGCATCACATGCAGACACGATTGCGAACGCATGCAGTGTCTCCGCATTAGTACTGTTATATTGGTGACACGGGTATTATCGGCAAGGGCAGAGCAAAACTATTTTGATTAGGGTGGGGTACTGACTTTTGCAGGGGTGACATGAAATAATTTAGCACATATGTTGAATTCCATTTGTACCCCACTCTTTGTGAATTATATACCAACATAAAGGTATCCCAAAATACTTTTGTATTCCTGTGCGTTTTTGTTTTTCCTGTAAAAGAGTAATCAATCAAATCTAGCTCATTTTTTAGATGAAAAGAAAAGGGAATTTAAGTTTATCCTATATCTCATATCTTACAGCGGGTGTTTGATCTTACTGTGAGATTATAAACTACAATACACTGACTTTTAAGAACTTTTAGAAAAAGCGTATGAAAAGAGCTTGTACACAGTTTTTTTTGTTTTGTTTTTTTTCCTTTTTTTTTTTTTTTTTTTTTTTTTTTTTTTTTTTTTTTTTGTTGTTGTTTGTTTTCAAAGTCCCAACTTCATGGTCTTATTTTAAAGAGCCTTTCACCATATACAGGGTCAGTTGACTCAAAAGAGGCCCACTGAGGGTAGTTTTCAGCCCATGGCCTTTAACCACATGCCAGTCTCATCTGCTAACCAGTCCTATCACTCAGTGAAGGAATAAAAGTCCTGAAAGATAATATTTCAAAAGCGGAAGATCCCTAACCTCATCTGAGACTGTGTAAGCCCTGGCATGTGTGTGTGTGTGTGTTGAATGTAAATTGAAGGAGATGTTCTTTAATGTTACGGAATACCACCTGACATTAAAATTTCAAATACAGTAAGTCTGCTTATGTTTCAGTAAATGATAATGAAAATGACCTGTTGCGGGGTTTTTTAGAGACTTCCTGCAGAGAGAAGAGCAGTGAAACGTGGTCGATTCTAAGCTCATACCACGGATTTAAGCTTTAATAATAGCTTCCCTGTTGTGAAGTTGATGGGCCGTAGCAGTGTCCTCCTGGCTCCATGGCTCTGTGATTTCTTCCGTGCATGCAATTCAGAATCCACAGTGACCTGCAAGAATATACTCAAAAGCATGGATCACACACACACACACACGCGCACACACAGAAACACATGACACAAAACCTCCTGCAGGCCTTGGAGATTAAATGAGTCATCAACACATACATTTATTTAGAGAGAGAAAAACCACCAGGATGCTATGCATGCATGGTTACTGTATGAGTTAAAATGAAAACTGTGCCTCCTACAGCTCCACATGAAGCTGCCTCTTACTGCAATAATCTTTTTATCCTTCATGTGCAAAGCCACTTCAAACAGGGACACAGGATTTGCACGCCAACTCTCGCCTTAATGAGCAGGACAGAAGAGTGTTTGGCATGAGTCTAAAATGTTGCCCCCTCACTTGCTACCCTCAAAGAGATAAACAAATAAGTAATTGACCCAGTCTCACTTTTGAATGTGCAGATTTATTGTTGAGGAGAAAGGAAGCTTAGATTGGAGCTACACAGATTTCATTTTTAATCTCAGACAGCAAGCAAAATCCCAAAATTGATTCTCATGTTTTATTCCTTTGGAACATCTATGCCACAAGCACTCAGAGATTGCTACAGAGACTTCTAGCACGCCTAGTTTGTCTGGGTGAGCAGCTCATGAAGGAGGGAATGGGGTTGAGAGAGTGTGATGGAGGAAAAGAACAAAAGGTGGGGGCTCGGGGAGCAGCCTTGCTTTAACAAGCTTATCTCGCTCCCTAATTCAGTTTGGGCCATCAAAGTGTTGAGAGTCGGCGTCGCTAGGGGCGGTTGTATTTTTGACCGCTACCTGTGACAGCAATTACAGGTTCGCCTTCAAGCCTGCCTTTGTTTTGGTGGCAGACTTGACTGCTTGGGTAGAACAAGATTGCCTCAACGTTCTGCAACTGGAGCATAATCACAGCCTCACAATGCAAGGTGCCATGGTCCTTTAAATCAACCAAACAGTCCTTGCCACTGTTTCTCTCTGGCCTCCTTTATCTCACAGACTGTTGTGACATTATGGCTGTTATAAGGGCTGTTGTTTAAATAAAAGAAAAATATTTCACATCAACCTCAGATGCATTCAAAACCATTACTGTGAACCTTGAAACCACAAAAGCATGGGGTGGCTGGTTTGTTTGAGAAAGGAACTCAATGAATAATGCATTTACTGAAAATGAAGAATACTAGTAGCTTAAACCATGTGCATAATTGCACATGGGTAACTACAGCATTGCTTAGCTTGTTTCTGTATGCACATTTTAGAGCATTTTGTCCTACTTTCATTAGCTTTATGTCTCCCAGATGAGGAGAACAGCGAGTTTATCTACTTGAATGGCTTTTAGAAGCAGTTGCTTTGCTTTGTGTGTGTCTGAACCCAGGTCAAGCATATGTATGTTCCCAGCGGGGAGTCTGCATCCACAGTCAGAAGAAAGTACAGCTCTAACTCTTCAACCTAATAAGAGATAAAAACTCGAAGCAAGCCCACCCGAATCAGTGCAGAGAAAATGTTTTAGTGTTTCTAACATATTGCTGGCAATAAAAGTGCGGTGTGATGTGCTGGTATACTGACTTCTCGTGAAAAAGAGGCAGTGAAATGAAAATGTATTCAAAACTCTGCTTCACTCTTCTTGCTTATATGTTTACTCTGCATGGAGCTTTTACTTGTCAGAGCTGTGTGACACATTGTGTATGTTGGCTTATGATCTGTCATATTAGTGCGACGTACTGCTGTCTCAGAGTTTTTTTGTCTTCAGCAGAAAAAAATGCATCTGCCTGCTTCAGGTCCTCTTTCTTGTTTATTCTGAATTCATCCCCATTTCTTCCTATGTTACAACAAAATTTTAAGCTGTGCATTGTTCCTCATCCTGTGTTTCCTGAAGCACTGTGTAATATAGGTATGTGTCATATGAAATGGTTTTACAGGGATATTTTATACTCTTAGCAGTCTATTGATCAAGGACGCATGAGGAAAACCTTTGGAAAGTAATGTATGAAATACTGTGACAGGGAAAATGAAACTGAGAGACACTTGTTAAAATCCCATGCCCTTGAATTAACACTTTTTATTTATTTATTTATGAGTATAAGGGATTTTATGTTGTACAGAAAACAGCAGTGACCTTCATTTTCTTCAAAGATATACATAAGCTTCTGTGCGTTGTATACAATGTAAAGCAAACACTTTAAATGAGAATACAAAGGCAAGTTGTTATAAAACACCATTTATTTTGGAGAAATTCAAAGTGCTCTTGAAAAACACTGAACTTCAGAAGATACATCATCAGTGTGCTATTGGCGCAGTGCTCTAAGCATGGACTATGTGTAATGAGTCTATTGTCATGTCACAGTAGTATCTGGTTTGACCCCCCATCAAGACCCTTTGCTGTATGTCTTTACCCCACATTTTCTGTCTCCCTCCAGCTGTTCTATATAATAATAAAACCAAAATATATATAAAATAAAAATGCCAAAATATGAAACTCCAATAGTGAAAAAACAAGATCAAGCTGAAATGAGAGAAAGGAATGTGAAATATATTGAACTATCTGAACATTAACATATTAAGAAGTGTTTGCTCATTGATTTCTTGATGCTTATTCAAGGAGGGTCAGGGACATTCATGTGTACAGTTCTGTCATCTACATGAAAAGAGATTACAAAAAGCAGCAGCATCAGAAGATGAAAACAAGGGGCTCGAGTACAGGTCTTTGGGGGAAGCCTGTCATTGTTGTCTTGGTCAGATCTTTGGTTACCTGCTGTTACAAACAGCCCCCTGTAATTTAAGCGTAATGTTCAAAATATGCAGCTTGATGCTCTTGAAACACCAGTGAGACTTATTCTATAACCTTGATTTTCCATTATAATGTGAGCTGTACTTTCTCTCTATACTGCATGGCCCATTTAAATAAGCAACGCCCTCCTCTCTGCTTCTACTTTAGATGGTTCACATGTATTATTCATTGACATAATTAACACAGTGCAAAACCTTACCCGAAAAAAAGCTCTGCCCCTTTTAGACATTTATGCTGAACATTTTCTCTGAAGTAGTTTGAATCAGGTAAATGTGACAGAGCCAGAGTACTTATTCTTGTCCTCATGAATGTTGGGAAACAGCTCAACCATGGGGTCAAATCTCAGCCCAGCAGAGTGGAAAGCTTTCTCTCAGTAATGAAGGATAATTGAATCCAAAACTATTAATAAAAGTAAAAGTTTGTGTGTTTACTGCCTGGCACCATTGTGCTATAAATTGTTTGTAACAAATGAGAACCTATTAAATATTTACTCAAATGGAGCAGTCTGCCTCTCAGATGCTGCTGCTGCATGCGATTTCTGTTCTGCTGAGACGAGGTTGTGGACTTTGCCTTGCTCTTCAATATTCTGTGAATAATTCAAACTGACTCTTTGCAATCAGTGTCTTTATATGTAAACTTTCCGATGACATCAGTAGAGAGAAAAAAATGCTGAGTAGTTGGTGGACTAGCTGACAAGCAAAGTTTTTGAAGAACCTGAATGTACAATTGTCCTAAGTTTTTTTTTCTTTCCTTTTTAGGTGGATTTGCTTGTGCCAACAAAGGTCACTGGAGTCATCACCCAGGGAGCTAAAGACTTTGGCCATGTGCAGTTTGTTGGCTCTTACAAAGTGGCGTACAGTAACGACGGAGAGCGGTGGAAAGTATATCAAGATGAGAAACAAGGAAAAGATAAGGTAAGGGACCAGTGCAGCAGGGAATACAAGTACATTGAAGCCAGATATTCCAACAAATTACAAAATGAGTAACGTTTATCTGAGTATCAAATAATTTTCCACAAAGCAAACATACCGAAAAATACAATGCTTTTATAAATGCATTACAGTGAGTACTTTTGAAGAGTGGTATCAGTGAGGTTTAAATTATGCAACACACAACAAAAGAAAAGAGCATTCTGGGAAAAGTCAAATTTCTCAGTGAAGAGAGACCATATTTCAGCAACATACAAAACAGAAGGCATTGAAAAGTTTTGTGCATCGAATGTCCAATTCTGAGCTTGTTTGCTGTTGCCTTCCACTTCCCTTCATCATGGTCTTATCTGTAGCTCAAACTGGGCCAGCCTGGTCTGTCCTGCTGCCTCTCCGTGGTTTAGCATCAGATAAGACTGTGCTGTCAACCTACTCTGGCCAGCGCTATGCTGAAAATCTTGTTTACGGCCCTTCAACAGAGTACATGTCCTTTCCAATCGCCCATGACAACAACAGAGACGGTGCAAGGCTGAAGCAGCCTCTGTGCTGATATCAGGAGAGCTGCAGGCGCAGGGTAACAGCGAGAGCTGAAGCCTCTTGTCTTTCAGATACCGGTCACTTGAGAGGAGGTGTTTACTTTCCTCTCTTTGCTGTGTCATGAACAGATAAGCTTGCTTCGTCTGCATATTTGTGCATTTGGGATCCCTTGACTATGTTACATTAGGAAAACAAGATGTAGTGACAACGGAGCTTGCATATTGCAAAGAAAGCAAAATACTATTAGGGGCACTGGCAATCAAGCATCATTATATATTCTTGTTTTATATTCTTATTTAAATGATGCTATAAATGTAATGCAAGTTTATCTTGTGTTTACAACATGTTTTTGGCATGATCTTCTCTAACCAGATTGCAGTGACAGAATTTCATGACCACCTGCTCCTTTTACATTAGCCAACCTTCAGGTGGGCCAACAGCATCATAAGCACTGGCAATTTAGCATTATAAAAGAATAACAGGCTAAAGGTATCTTAAAAAAGGGAAACATTGGCCCACAGATATTTCTATGAATCACATTAAAATGCACAAATCCGTCAATGGTTACGTTCGCGAAGGTAAAGCACTTAGCTGCAGCAATATTTAAATTCACCTTGTGTCCTCATTTAGCTCTATTTCTATTAGCTTTGCATTTAACACACCTTTAAACACCAATGTGGACAGTGTCATTACTTCAATGCAGTTGCTATTATCACTTCATCTGATGATTTGAGGTGTTTTGTTGTGATGAGCAACTTGACAGTCATTTAATCTGCTGCTGTTGCCTGGATTGCAGGATCCATTATGTAAACACTCCGCCATGTTGTTTAGCCTACTGATTCAGAGAGCCAACGGACAGCATCAGTGTGAAAAGGGATCGATTTAATCTGAAGAATGTTGTCAGGTTATCACTGGTGTCACTGCACTGTTTTGATATGCGTGAATATGAGTTATATATTTAATTCAACTGAACCTACCAAAAAATGTTATTACCAGTGGCGATCAACATGAATTCATTTTTTTTATACCTTTTAGACATTCAGGTGTAAAAAGAGTGTGGTGTATCAGGTCAACATTTTTCATGGTGTAACACATGGGATAAAATAATCACACAGCTCTGTTTATTCAAGTGATCATATAATAATGAAAGTGCAAATTCAAACCTTTGCTTGGCAGACTGGAGTATTGGACCAATGATTAAAAGCAGGTTTGTTTAAACCCAGCTACAGTTGCTTCTCTGTGCACATTTTCAGAGCTTTTAATCAATAGATATGGATTTATCCCCCATATTTTAGAGATTCATATTGATATTAATTAATTTTTAGATCGTTCAAATGGTTTGAAACCCACCAGTCTCTATTTTACCATTGTACTTGGTCCAGAGTTCAGCTGCAGTCTGTGCACAAAGAAAACATCGGCTCTGATGTCTGTTTTTTCTCATAGAAACTGAGCAGTTGAAGATGATTTTTTTTCCCCATAAACCATGTTTTCTTTTATTTGTTTGACTTCACTGTGGTTGACCTAAACCTAAAATATGACATCACCTCATTGGGCCATATAACATTGCTCTAAAACCAGCTATCATTTTCTCTCCTTACTGAGCCAGTGCTTGGAAACATTTTCCACCCCATTCTTGAATCCTCACTCGCAGAGTTTATAATTTCCACACTCATGATGATCTTTGGATACGGGCCACTGCATGCTCAGTGTGATTCTCACTCAAGTAAGCTCAATACTGAGAGCTGGAGGACTCCGAAGGCCTGCCGTGATCAGAGATAGCGGAGTGATGGAGAGAAAAGTACCCGTGACATCTCTGGGAATTAGTGTTTTGTTTTTAAATCTAATTTATTTAGAAGTAAGTCAGTGGAAAGCAGTACTTGTGCCAAGCTACTCATGAGTTTTAAATCTGTTTAAACCACAGACAAGCCTTTTCCAGAAGCGTCCCTAGCCTTTCCTTTGGTTGTTATTGCTGCATAATTCAGAGCAAAAGCAAGGATAGGCAGTCAGCGCGCGTGTGTGTGTGCTCTATATCAGAGGGCAGACGTGTTTAGCAAGGCTTCTGAGAATGTCAATCAGTTTGTCCCCTGACGGAGCCGAGGGGCCGTTCAGATGTGTGATTCTTCAAGGTGTTTTCCCCCTTCAGTCAGTTGAAGCAGCCATTAATGCTAGAGGACACATTTGGCTGCTGGAGTCCCGAGGCTCCTCCTGCCACACCACAATGCTTTACTTGGCAGGGATATACTGTGTATTTGTGTGTACATGTGTGTGTGTGTGTGTGTGTGTGTGTGTGTGTGTGTGCATGTGTGTGTGCGCGCGTCTGGGTGTCTGGTCGGGGCACAGAGGTAGAGGCTTGTAAGTATTCTTCTCAGCTCCCCCCTCCAGCTCCTGTGTGGCTGAGGCTGCAGGCAGTTAGATCTAGATTGAGAGAGGAGGCTGTGTCAGAATACAGATGTTGTCAAAGAGGGGTACACTCACACAAACACACAGAAACACAACACTATCCCTCTGCAAAAATCCATCGAATGGCTTGTTTGCCTTTTCTCCGCACACAAATACCTGTGTATTGCTCTTGTAACTGAGACAGGTAACAGCACAGTCCTTTGTTTAAACATAATTAAACCAGGATACATTCCATAATTATGCACATCAGCTCAGCTGCATTCCCACGTGTGCACCCTCTCCACACCTGGGTCACTACTTTAGCTAGTCCCTTCTCTGCTGCTCTATCCCAGGTGTCAATATTTACACACTCAGTTGATGGGGGCAATCAAGCACAAAAGCAATTGATTTATGTTTAATAGTGTTTCACTCAGGTGACACAGGGTTAATTAGCCATTAGAGCCTTCAATCCCCCTCAGGTCAGGGGCGAACTGAAATGTCAGAGAGCTGCGAATACAATCGTCTTAAGAGTTACCGCTAATAATCATATTTCCTTTTATAGAGTGGGATGAATAATGTTTGCTGTGTGGTGTAATGCACTTTAGGATTAAAAGAGCAAACTGAGGAACATATTGCTATCCTCTTAGCAGAAGTAGTTCTGCTTCCTCTAAGCCATGGGGCCTCTCTTGACCCTTGAATGAACTTTCTGGTGCCACAGAGGCTGACGAAGGCTACATGAGGGCAGAGGGAGAAGAGATCTAAGTGACCTCCTGCCTTAACCTGTGCAGCAGGTTTAAATAATGGTGCACAGGAAGTTGTATCTCTACAGGCATACAAGGCCCCCTCGGTAATGCAGACCCAAGACTCCAGCAGCCAGGAAAATCAATAGTCTGGAGCAGAGTTGTGGCTCCTGGGTCAGTCTCTAGACACACTGAGACAAATGGGTGCTATACGCTTGTGTCTCGATTGTTGGATAAAATAATTATACTTGGGGGCGATGGAGTGAGACTTACTATTTCAGTCGCCTGTAGTTGGCAGCCTGCACAAATAAAACCAGTCGTCTCAGACAATCAGAGGACTGAGAATCTTCCTCTTTCTTTTTCAGGCCACAGGTCAGGCACAGCCGACTGCATTTATCTCTGGTGAAAGTCTCATTTATACCATACAGTGGCTGTCTGTTTTTTTTTCTTATGTTTGTTTCTCCCATCGCTGGTTTGAGCACAAATAAAATCTGCCATTTGCTCTGTTTTGTAAAGTCTGAACCATCTTACTTTAGTTAGGTTATTTTGTTGTTTAAAGTTGTCACTCTGTCGGGAAAACAAACTCAGCCTGTGCCCATACCACTTGAACTTTACAGGGGAAGAGGAGTTCTGGAGTTTTTCCTCTAAATCTATGAAAATCATGAGTTTTTTCATATCAGTTAACAATGCTGCAAAAATGGGATTTCAAAAGCTTTAAAGCACATCCTAATTTGTGATACTTGGCACTTATATAAACTGAACACTTAAACAGATTCCGAAGATAATAATTATATCTTTATAATAATTTTCAAAAATCCTTTAGGCTCTACCAGCTAGAAAAGCCACATGCTATACAGTAGTAGGCCCTGCAGCAAAAGTGCTGAGCCCTGTCAACTATTACATACAGGTTTTTATTCCTCGCAAGCACTGTAATGAAATGAATTAAAGGGTAAAAACAAATAAATATGAAATTTCAATTTATTCTTCCAAGTGGCAGGACTTGATGGTAGGTTTTTTACTGCAGTCCCTTCTGCCTGTAACAGATGGCACTGAGAGTCCTTAAACTATAGCAGCAGCATTTAGCTTCAATGCTGCAAAATCACAAAAACTTCAACATACAGAACTTAGAGAGTTTACCAGACAAGATCAAAGGGGACTCTCATTTTTTTCAATCTAGTTTAAAATGAACTTATAGCTGCAAGGTTTGTGTGCTAACACAATAGAAATACAATGCGGAGTAATCACAGAGTCACCAAGATGCTTTCTTTTCCTTCATTGGGACACCACAATGTAGAGAAAGAGCTGGTGAGTGGGAGTCGGTAATGACATGGTGCAGCAAAAGGCCACAGGTTGGGCGAAATTGAAATGCTAATGACTAATTAAATGTAATGTAAGAGTTCAACAAAAAATGCTTATGCTGTATTTATTATGGATTAAATCCAGTTTAATTTTCATCTGGGAGCGCCATGCCTCTGGATGGCTACAAACAAAGTTGTCAAGCAAAGAGTTGTTCTGTGTGTAGTTGTCAAATTAGAGATTAAGAAGATGTGGTAACAGTTTTTCAGATGGTTAAATCAATAAGTTAATTACTGAAATAACACAATAATTCCCTGTTGGTTTTGCGATGTGTACTTCCCCAGCTAATAAAATAGGTAGAAATAAATGTCAGGAAATCCAATTTATGTCCCCACATTGGTGTCCTTTTTGTCTTCAGTAAATTGGTGGGCTCATGACACTAATCTAAGCAGATGTTTATCTGCTTTAGTGCTGTTTTCCAATTAAGAGTAATCCCATGCACACAACCAACTGGAACCATGTTTCTTTTAGAAAGCGCAGCAGGGCTCCAGACAGATAGCAGAGTTTCATACTTGTGGATGGTGTCTTTTAATGGCACACTGCAGTTGATGGACTGTTTGTGTTGCAGCAAACCATGAAATGCCGCAGGACACATCAAGAGGTAGTGACTCATCACAGTCTGATCGACTTACATCACTTACGTTATTTCAGTGGTTTTCTCATCTCAGTTAAAAGCTGCACTGTTATGGGTGTTTTCTTTTTACAGTATTACGGTATTTGTCCATTAATTGTGATGCTTCACATATGCTGCTCCAGGCAGTTCATTCTAGAGACACTACCTCTGACTCTGTGAAGCTCCCCAGACAGTCTCAGAAAGATTCTTGTCATGTTTCAATCAGCCGCTGCTGTGATGGCCTTCCTCTCCTGTCATTATATGTGTTGTGATGTGCCCTAGTTGACACATTACAGTTGTGGTAACACTCCTGAAAGTGACACATTTCTCACTTCCAAATGAGAAATGTTGCACTTCTGAAATGTAATAAAAAGTGAAAGAATGGGTCAACACAGACTGATTTCAAGACAGGGGAACTTATTTTGGACTTTGTCAATTTTGAGATTTGACATACCTTCAAATCCAAACCAACTGAGATGAAAAATAGTTTTTCAACACCTAAGGGAGTCTGACAGCTCTGAAATCATCTTGGTTTTAACAATTTACAGCTTAAAAAGTAACACCACATTGTTTTTTTCCAAGGTTTTCTTTTATCCCACATTATTTGGTAGGCGAAGATGAGAGTATCTTGGCAGCAGGGGATTTATTTCTTGCAATTTCATAGTTGACCACTTGAGAATAGTATCCACCTCATTTAAAATGTCCTTGTAGCTGCCAGGTATGTGTGCTAACACAATAAAAATGCAATCTGTGGACTCTCTGAGTAATAAAAGAGTCACTAAATTCAGAATCCTGTGTATTTCCAATGGCACAGTTTTGTGGAACACAATCCATGGTTGGTATGGGTGTTGTTTCATGAAAAACGTCAGCTTTTTCATCTAATCATAAAAGACTTAAGCCAATGCAATGTTTATTTTATTTTAGATTAGATACATTTTGAAATATTAATATATATATTTTTTTAAAGTATTACCATGATATAATCAAAAAGTGAGAGTCCTGCAGAATAAAGAAACTGAAAATATTATTTTGGTTCCTGATACTGAGTGTATTTTGGTGTTTAGTCAGCTTGCAATGCCAATCATCAGTTGTTCATTATAAACACAATTTTGGACCATTAGATGGATCATTAGTTTCACCTGCTACAGCTAGGAACGCAGACTTAAAGCATCCTCTGTGATCAATCCTTGGAAAAAATAACAATAAAATATTGATAACTTATAAAAAAATAACTGTATTACATTACAGAGCAGGTGCATAAACATGGTTTTTGTGGGTACGTGATCTAATTGATCAAGGCTCAAACTTGATGGTGGATTGCTGCAACATAAATTAACTGAATAGAAAATGTTTCAGGCTCAAAGCTTCACCAGTCTGAGACATCTCTGCATTCATCAGTTGGTGTGCTCCGTTTTGAATGATGAGTCAATGTCCTGTCTATTGGTTATTAACCCCCACGTCCACTGTAGTAGCTAATGCAAAAACAACTAATGCACTATACTCATCCTGCAGCCACCAAAATTAAATAGACTAGTGTGTCCAGTAGCTTCAACATAATTGAACGAAGATAATCCACATTTTCCATTTCCGCATTAGTAGCATTGATGGTACTCATTCACACCAAAATGTCTGTCAGAGTATCACCTGGACAAATTCACTGTTAATATCATATACTGAAGCGTGGACTCATGAGATAAGAGAACTTTGCGTATTTTATGCTCTTTCACTGAGCACTGGCTTTCTACTGTGGCAGGTAGAAACGTCACAGAGCAGAATGCAGTTTCTATTTTTTCTTCTCCCCTTGTCTCCAAATTCAAACCATGTCCCAATAAGGTCTATACTTTGTGCTATGATACAGATGGGGAAACAGAACGGGAGATAGATTTCACTACCACTGAGAGAAAATTTTATAGATGAAAAGGTGGCCTGCACTCGTTTGTACTAGACACATGAACTGAGGGAGGTAATGAAAGTGTACACCTGTCACATGATTTCAGCTTTATTCTGCAGCATGAGGAATACAAAACTACTGATGCTCAAAAGAAAACCACAAAGGCAGACATATGAAAGGAAACATGCACATATATTTGCAAGGAAACAAGTGCAGTAGTGCGTCTTGTTACATTATCACATATTGATTAGGAACAATTACGTTTTATAAAACCAGCTGCTTCTGGACAGCTACATCTGTTCTCAAATTTTCCATGCTGCAGCTTCTACAAAATTTAAGCATCACTTGATTCATATTATCCTTTGTAAAGTTATTTTTGGCATATCTGTGGATGTCAGGAGTTGCATGTGACATATTTTATCCTACATTTTCATGGAAAAAAAAACAAAGAAACTGTCACAGTTTTTTTTAACTGATGATCTTAGTTTTTGATTTACTAATATAATGAAATACATTGTGTACAATTTTTTGATTTAGGGTCAAACATTTTACTTTCATTAACATGGGGATAAAATGAATCTCCCAGTGTCACATGGACACGGAAGACATGCTGTTTTTTGCACTTCCTCAATAACTTTATTCTTAAAAACCAAATGTGTGGTTGTTTTATAAAGCAAGTTATGGAGTCATGATGGTGGATGAGAGACCAGGCTCACTGTCAGAGTAACTGTTAAGTTTTGTCTTAGCTACAGGGTAAACAGAGAACCAACCTTTTTAAATACACAAAGCTGATTTTTTTTTATGTAAATGTCTGTTTGAAACATATCTTTATGTTTACATTAGCCTAAGTGTGTCTGGTAAATGTATTTTGAAGAAGGATATGAGGAAAACAAAGATGTATTTGTTAGCTAAAAGCTTTATTAAATATTTGAAGTGATTATTTTAACAATTGAACCCGCTTGGTACATACTGATTGAAGTAGTAGGTTCTTCTTGTTCAGTCATAGGCCTGAAGCTTAAAGAGTATTTTGCATTTATTACAGCTTCTTCCTGTCTTGCATCATTTTACAGTGAAAAGATTACACAAGCAGAACTCCAGTCCATGTGTGTGAATTAACTCACTCATGAATGTTTGGCTTATTCCTGTGGATTTTTTCACTTATCCTTGTTATACAGACTAAAGATGTTCGTTACTTCAGGCTGAAACTGGAGTTATAGCAGCTCTCTGACCACAACAAGTTTAAGAATCAAATTTGTCTCAATAGTCGATATTTCTCCTTGTCACTGAGCACTAAAAACATTAACCTACTAACGTCCTTCCTTATGTCTCTTCTATATTTGTTACCAACCACACAGTCTTCACCATTCCCACTCTTCATTTCTTACTTGGCTGTTGTCTTTACATGATGATCGACCACAAGTTCATAACTGTGTATGTTACAGTCTAGATCCAAAGAAACATCGGTGATAGCCTGAGAGAGAATTGCAAAGCTTTCTTCCAAAAAGGTCAACTTGTGTCTCCAGCACCTGCTCAGATTTGGCTCACTGATTTTCTATTCCACACAACAGTGAGTCCCATCACATCCCAATTACACAGACTTAATCATATTTGTGTGATTGGGATGATGAAACAGGCTCTGTTGATGCATTTATTTCTAATATACCTCATTCTGTTATCTATTAAGCTCACATCATCAATAGAGCCTCTGATAATCAACAATGGAGTGCACATACCATTCTGTCAATTATCTGACTTGTTTGTGTTGGATTGTTAAATTTGAATTGTCATTGTGTAACAGCTCCTAACTGCTGCTGAATGTGTGTGAGATTGGTGTATATTCTAAAATCTCCCTGTGGAAAGGTCAAATTTCTGGTTATATACAGTAAGATTTGATACAAAACTCACTCCCACTTGATCCAGAATAATGATACAGCTTTTGAACAATAAGTTGTAAGACCAACAGAGCCGACACAGGAGGTGGACAGCTTTCCTTTTGGAGCAATGAAAAAAAAAAAAAAAAAAGTGAACAAACAAAAGCCAACAGGCATAAAATGCATGACAATAAAAACCCTCTGCTCAGTAAGCAGCAGGAGCAACAGTAGATGTCTGTCACTAATTGTGAAGGTGGGACTCCAGCTGCGCTTTGTTAACAATGCACAATTTTCCACACTATAAAAAGCAACCTAAAGGATCTACTGAATATAATTAAGGTAAAAATTTGCACTCAGTTTCATTGTGCAAATTTTACCAATTCTCTTTTCTTCTGTAGAACTCTAAATGAAAAGTCCCCTATATTGTGCAAGTAGTACGTAAGGTTACAGTACATGACTGTAATTTATGGGGGAATAATGTTAGCAGAGGTTGCCAGTCTACACTGGAGCACAGAGAGCCAGTCTGTGCCACAGACCGTTAACCGCCGGTCAACACCACAGAGCAAAGGCAGCGTGAGTCACCTGTGTGATTCAATCATGTACAGCAGTGTTGCATGCCCACTGTGTGCCCTCCTCACTCATGGTTACAGAGTATGGTAAGGAATTAAGTTCAGTTCAACTATCTACTCATTTCCTATCAATGCTTCCTTTGTGTTTTCTCATAGTTTTTTTAGTTACATTCACTTGCTTTTTGACGGTGATTTGCTGTATTAAGTCCGTAACATTGAGGAAAGTCACCAAGAGCCAGGGCCAAAATGAAAACTTCTTGTTTAATACAGAGGCTTCCTGTTAGTTGCAGAATATCAGATTTATAAATTTGTTCACACTGTAACTCATAGATTGAAACACAGTTTTATGACCGTAATCAATCTTACCTTCCACCACAATGCAAAACCACAAACAGAGTTTCCCGCCAATCAAAACTGTCCTCAGCAAAGAAGAAGTGATGATGCAGGGGCACCTTTTAGTTCATACCCAATTTCTTTGGGTAAATATCATTCAGTTTATTTGCGTAGAGATTTTTACTGCTAAAAAATAGGTAAAGAAGGTCACATTTACCCATTATAATACAGTTCACTTGCGAACCTAAGTTATTTTAGTATGATTTAGACAATTTGTATGGATTATATTTACTACCCACAAAAATCCTTTTTTGTAGTGCACAGGGGAAAACTGTTCATGTGGTAATGTGCAAAGAATGAAAATGAAAAATGAAAGGTAAAGCAGGGCTGACTCCAGAGGATGTTCACTCATTTGCTGCATTTTTCTTAAAGCTTTGATTGTCACGTCATTCAGTGCTCACTCACGCATGAGGCCATCAAGGTGAACCCAGAAAAAAGTTTATACGAAAATGCGGCTTGAGTTTTCACAAACTGTGAAATATGTTTCATGTCCCTTCTTATTTGTTGATGTTTTGTTTTCAGAGCAAATATTATTCTTAAAACCTTCCTTTCTTTAAATATTGCAGCAACACAAACGTTTAAACCCTTATGAAGAATTTATGTTTCATTTTTCTGTTCAAAAAAAGACCATTCTGACTTGCAGAATTCAACACTCCTCCCTTGTTCTGTTTTTTTAGGTATTTCAGGGGAATTTCGACAACGACACACACAGAAAGAACGTGATAGATCCTCCCATCTACGCCCGGCTTATCAGGATCCTCCCCTGGTCATGGTACGGCAGGATCACTTTGCGTGCAGAGATACTGGGATGCACAGAAGAAGAGTGAAGACCTTTTTCCTCCATTTTTTTTTCCGCCATTGTCCCCTGTCCCTTGGCATACTGGATAATCTCACCCAGTATTTCAAAGATAAACTGTGCAACCTGTAAAAAGAAATCAATTTCCAATGGATTTTTCAAGAATACGTGTTTGGTTGTGGTGGGTTGCTGTTTGTTCTTTTTGTACAATGATTTCAAACCTGCCCCCGATTCACTTTTGTCTTGAGTTTCCTCTTAAAGTGTGATCTTTGTCTTTTTATTCTTCTCAAGAGTTGCCATCCTGTTTGAACTTCTGTAAAATATAAGGGAGGGGTCTGAGTAAAGGGTTGGAGTCAGAAAAGGGGTCATACTGTGGTTTTAACTTGTTACAAAGGAGGCTATTGTACAGTGTCACTTTTTAACAGAGATGTGAAGTCTGTCTGCCGTGCTTCATTAGAAATGACCAACCAACTCCATCCATGATAATCTGTCTAAAACTTCATGTAGGATCACGTTATCTCATTGTTAAATCCATTTTTCCTTCAATTACAACACTTCTTCAAGCCATGCTTTCTCCAAATGGACACTGGCATTACTGCATTGACCCAAACACTATTAATGCTCTTGTATATTATGTAAAAGACTAAGAAATTGCATGGTGCGTGAATTATACATGTATATTATGACAAATCATTTAAAACCTTCAGCCCTGAGAGCAAAGGCTTTGATTTAGGGACCTATTTTTATGTGCATTTTTAAACGGTTCTGAAACATTAATACACACTGCAAAAGCTTACCTAGGATGACTGAGATGTGCGACAACATACACTGCAGTAACGCGGGGCTGCAGCAACGACACTGAGGCTTATATAGACTGTCTCTAGATGAAATGTTGTGATGCTTTCGTATGGAGTTTCCATTTTCTTATTGTTTTTTAATCTTTATGCTCCACTTTTTCTAGGATATTCGGAATCATTGTTTGTGCTTTATGTTTTTCTTATTTATTTTGATTCATTTGTGTCAGCTGTCAGATGCAGAAAATCCTTGTTTAATGTCTTTGTGTTGTCTCAGAGATCACAGTTGAATCAATTAAAAAGCTCAGGATAGATGTCAATCACACAAACCCACAAATGTATAAGTTTTGGCCGCGTATATAAAGATTTTCTGTCAAATATTATTTAGATAAATGTCAAATAAGTGAGATTGATTGTTAATATCATTTCCACCTATTCAAATATCAAAAGCTATCTTATTTTATTGTATAATGATTACTGTTTACTATCTTTATTTTTAAAAGAGAAGCTAATTTTCAAAACATAAAATACAAATTATTTGTCATTATCTTAAATCTCAAACAATGAGGCGCCATAGTAACAGTACAGAGCTCAGTGTTAAATATGGGCAGTGTCTTGTTTCAGGGACTTTAATCTTTATTACAACAATAAGCAGATAGGCATTTAGCAGCTGGGTACCTTCACAAAAAACAACAGTATCATTATGCATGTCCAAATGGTTCCAGGGTGCTAAAAATATTTAGACACGTTAAGTGACGGGGGGCAGTGACACTGTCACCCTTCAAACCACTCTGTATATGAAATTTTCACCGTCCGAGTTCTGTTGTATCCTGCAGTAGATAAACAGTGATGCCTGTCTGGTTTAATAAATGGAAGCAAACAAATACCTGAGGTATCGCAGCAGGGTGAGACCTTCTACACGGCTTAAAAAAGGCTGGGATTACTTCAGCGCTTTACACCCTTGACTAGTTTTCCCACAGCGCTACAGTAACTTCAGGGGGCCATATCTACTTATATGCTTTGTGTTTCAGCTGAACATTGTCAGTTTTAGTCACTGAAGTGACTTTGTATCGTTGAATATAAGGTCTTCATTGGCCCAGCCTGAAACAAAGTAATATACTCACACACTTTGTTAGATTTAAAATGCCTTTTAAATCATTTTAGTTGACACAATTTGATTTGAAATATAAAAGTACTACTTTTATTTTCATTGTTACACAACACTTAATTGACATTGCATATTTCTTCTTCTTTTTCCACCTCCCTCTCCCTCTTTTAATTTTAATTCTACAAAAAGCACAGTATGACAATAAGAGATTACTTTCATTTTCACTACTGGTTTCTACTTCAAAGCTAAAAAACTATGTCAGAAACATTAACTTCGTGTCCACGGTGAGAATTGGAGGTCATCGCAAATTGTATTCTACTTTTGAAATTTTATCATGATTCAGAATACAAAATTTATTGCAGTTCTAATTTTTTAAAAAGATAAATATATCTTTTACTCTTCTTGTGTTGCTGGTACATCTATATTTTAGACTGAGTTACCCTGCAATAATTTGCCCAATAATATGTGTAAGTCTGCTTTTAGTGTGAATCTGTCATTCTCTAGGTTCATGGACACATAATAATCATCAACAGACTATTTCTCTCAGAGTGATTGTTTCAGGCATTTTCTGTGTTGACTATTGTTCATGCCAAATAACGATATCATGGTCAGCATCTGTTTGGATTGGTCTTTGTTGTCAACTTCCTGTCAGCAGGCCGCTACATAGCTTGCAGGAAGTTTGCATGATGTATGACTTTGAACAGTAATGAATAACAAAGATGTCCACAGGCACATTATGTTGTTGCATATCATGGAGATCTGATAGCCTTTACTTTGTACTCACCATCGACTGTCTTGTGCATTGTAGAAGTCCATCTCACAGATTTGAAACGGGAGCGAAAGTGGAAACTCATCCTGTCTTTGTACTTCTGTGTCTGCTGTTCACATATCATTTCTTACCTCCTCACTCTGAGTGTCAATCACTATGTAGAAAACGTACCTATAATAAGGCTGGTTAGGTTCAAGCCTGCAGAGGAGAGTGAGAAACTGTGTACACTCAAAAAAAAAAGATGTTGCTTCAAACAAAAGCTCTTTCAGTTTGACAAATAAAAACATATCTGTGAAAACGACCTGGATGCTGTGTTTTCTTCAGATGTTTGATCACTAAGTATCACTGTATCCTTCTTCCGCTGTCAGTCTTCAGTTTGCTGCCTCTCAAAACTATTTCATGGTTTTGTAGTTCAGCTTCATTACACTTATTGCTCCTTTTGCCTTTTGCAGCAGCAGCCAATCTAATTCTTATTAGAAGTCAGTTTTGGTTACATATGTGAATGAAACCCAAGAACAGCCAGCTGTTTCCCAGGAAAGCCAGATTGAGTCTGGGCAGTGTCAGCATCAAGCGCACACAGACTCAAAAATTCAAACTGGTTTTTTTGCATCTAATCATGTGTTGATTTGTATTAGACTATGGTCAAGTGGTGCAGTTGAACAAATCCTAAAATGTGTCGTATGTTGGTTAAAATTCAAATTTTTGCAAATATTTGCCTTTATTCATAGGAAAGCTGAAGAGAGACAGAAGAAGCAGGCAGGGGGAGACAGGCAAAAGACTATAGCCTCTGCAAATGGGGTGTAGGCTAGCCTAATGGCACTTAAACACTTCTCTTTCAAATGTAACTTGAATTTATGCACTGATAACTTAAAATGATTAGAGCATATTGGCAAAAAAGAAAACAGATCTGTATGATTTAATGTGCTGCTCTGCTTTCAGTTGTAAGAAAACTCTAATTTCATCCATTTACTACACATGGCAGTTATCAGTCATCAATTGCAAACACTTCGAGCAGCCTTCCTTGCCAAGTCCCAAAATCCACCTGTCAGTGGCTCACAAGCACACTTACAGACAATTCCTAGTCATTAGCTCAAACTAAACAAACATGTGTTTTTCAACAAGACATGTAGGATCTCCTGATAATATCTTAAAAACGTAACTGTAAAGATTCAAATTATTGCTCACGCAAGCTTAGCTCATTAGCTGCCTATCGTGGCTTCATAACTCAGGTCAAAAAAGGAGTTTTGTCCATAATAAGTTGATGGTAATTTATTGTGTAAAAGCTGCAGAATTAAGTCCTTCAATAGCATGATAATAAAAACTTAAGACCAATCTCCTCTCACCTCACTGTTTACTGTTAACAGACAGTTTACAGGAGCAGCATAGACTTTTTGTTGGAATAACATGACAATGACAAATAGATGCAAAATTGCATTGTGGTATCCCTATGTCCAAATATGATGACTTTGCCTGTGCTTTAGTCAGAGCTGTGTCCAAACTAAGCTGCCACCACTGAACGTTCGGTTTCCTCACCATTCCTACTGATTGGTCATTAAAACGTCATCAAGTGAAACCACTCATAAGGAATTAATTAAGAAAAAAAAAAAAAAAACTAAGTTTATATACCTATACTGTAGCGTTGTACTTAAATTAAGCAGACAAATGTTCTCGAAGAAGTCTGCTGGCTTTGTACTGCACTCCACTCCATCAAGCCTTGCTCAGTGTCAACATGGTTTTACCACATTAAGCTGCTTCTATTGATTTTCTTTGTCCTGCCTTTTTCAGTTTCTGTGTCTCTCCAGTGAGTTCTCACTGTTGTGGCAGGGAATCAAAGACTGAGTCACAGGGCTGACACAGCCTGAAATGTCCAGTAGTGATTCTGTTTTCAGAGTGTCGTTGCAGGAGGAAGTAATTGCCTCCTAACTAAGGTGTGTGGAGCTACTTTTCAATTAAAAGAGGATTACAAAACAATCAGTTTGGTCTGGATGTCCTTTTCATTACATCCTGGCTGGTAAGGATTCAACATCTAAAGTTAGAGTGACTTCTTGTCAGTGCTCTTTTAGGGATATTCTGCCCTCTTTAAATGGATGTTTTACCTGCATCTTCTTTCAATCAATACACAACGGGAAGTTTACTTCCTGAAAAGGACTAAACACTCTAAATACAAGTGGTTTTCTTCTCCCTTCACTGATTAGAAAAAGTTGCATGTTTTCTTGAAATTTTGGAACATGCTTTTTCAGGCTGCAGATACAAGTGACAACTTTAGCAGATTTATTTTCCCCAAATGCAGTGATACCAACTCTGAAAACATTACTTTTACTGCTCGGGTTGGTTGATTTGACTGTAATTAGAGCAGCTGGCTGGAGAGAACTGATAAGAAATATTGTATTCTAGGCCATTACATTGCAATTATTTTTATCAATGTGCAATGGTTTGCATGGATTTTTCTGAAGTCTAGAGAAAACAGGGGAAAATGACTTCTACAGTTGGAAACCTCTGTCTCAAAATAAATACCAAATACACATTAATAGTAATATATTACACCTACTTTTACAGTATTATCAATAATCTCTTTAACGTGTCTCATTGTTTTATCAGTAAATGTGTTATTCTCTGACATCTAACTTTTGCACTCCAAGCTTCTTAATATGCAGCAATCTGTGTATCTGAACCTCCGTCTTTTTGATTGCAGAAGCTGTTGTGTTTATGCAGAAGGGTCTCTGTATAATTAACCAATTTCACTTAGTTTGTTCCCTTAATTTCAACATTTGCGGGCTCCTTTCTGTTTCTTGACCTTTTCACTCTCTTTCTATTTTTGCTTCTTTTTTTTTCTTGCCGTCCTAGAAGCATAATTCTATTACTACGATCAAAAGGCAAGCCATATTTATTCTGGGGGAGCCACTGATTAAATTTAGCTTTGCAAACTGATGAAATGAATTTGCAGATTTAAGGAGCACTGCATCGTGTGAACCTGCAGTGGAGGGAGGCTAAAACATGTTCATTTACAAAAGGCCCTGTGCACAGACAGAAATATGTTGTTTGATAATAGCACGTTTTGGAGCGAGATGATTTGTTTGTATAGTATGTTGTTGAAAGCTGAATACTCATCCGCAGTATTCTCATCAAACTCTTGAGAGTGGTTGTATAATGTCGCACATGGCCTTCAAAGAACATGATAATATCAAATGTGAGGGTTGGAATCCATTTCAAACATTTCCTTTTATCCCTGAAATTTCTAGAGAATATATGGAGATGTGGCACTGCCTTTGAGATATTAGGAACAGCATATGGTGATTCAAAAAGGTCACTTTTAAAGGCCAGGCTGAAAGTGAAAGGAATGAAATATTCAGAAAGACTCCAATCTAGGGGCTCCCTGTTAGTCTTCAGCATGTGCACAAATACATTTGTAGAAGTGTATGGAAATGTGCGTGTCCACCCCTATGCTTCAAGATACAACGTTATCATGTGAGCAGGAGTGACAGAGGCTGGATCACATTAAATGCCCTCCTGCTGTTACCGTGCATCACAGAGTGACAGCCCTGCAAAAGGATTAGCAAAGGAGAGTGAACAAAAGAGGAAACATGGGCTGCCTTCTACGACAAAAAGAGACCAGATGAAGGTTTGAAATGTTACATTTGAAGAATTGACATCCCTGCCTGTCAAAACGTCAACTCAAGGTCCACTTACTTCCACTGCATTACAAAATCTCCACCAGAAAAGTCCCTTCAGGTTATGTTACTGCAGACAGGACACAGAAATCATAAATACAAGCTGAACTAGTCGCTGTGTGGTGCAAGGCAGCAAAAGAACCAAATAATAGGCCTACAAATCATGAATGGGCTGTGTTGTTCAGGCTTGTATGTGATGCATAACATTCAGCGCTACCAAGACAAGCATCCTGCAAATTCAAAACAACAAAGGTATCAGAAAGGATGAATGATCTGGCTCTGATGTTGATGGATAACATGACACAGATCATATTACAGGTCGCATTCATTTGTAGATCAGGCCTGGGATGCCTCTGAGCGTGTGAGTTCTTTTCTGTCTGGAGGCGTTTAATCCAGAATGTAAAGGAGGGAGGGAGTCGTTTTATTATCACATTGACACAGCTCGCTTGGTCAAGGTAGATTTCCTAACAAGATTTACTGCACAACAACAATCAACAGATCCCTGCCTCACTCTGCAGATGTTACACATAAAATGATTCCCGGCGCTGATGTTGGTGCATCATTCTGACCAGATGGCTGGAGCAAGAGGGATGGAAAATGTGATCTTTCACTGTGTGAGGATGACTGACATGGTGGTATGAAGGGGAAATATTACACCGTATTATAGCTTCATCATCATGGCCCTGTAGCTTAATTACATTAAGTAAACATTAAAGAGCTCTCCTATATTTTAAACATGAATGTTAAGTAACAATACTGAATGCCCAAACGTAATGTGAGCTGATTTTTAAACTGCTACATAGTGATATGTTGTAGAAATCCCCAAATATGTCCAAAAACTGCTCAAAGCAATCTGTTCTTAAAAAAAAAGCAACAGCTTCTCTAAAGATCTTCCCGAGACTTGCTGAAACAATATGGTCATTGCCAAAGGACCTCGAGGCTGGTTCATGATATGTTGGAGGAAAGGGCCTAAAACACCAAGGTCTGCCCTTAACCTTCCCCCCAAAGGTTGGCCAATCATAGGGACAGGGGTTTGTGTAACCCTAAGAGACAGCAACTAAACAAAATATTTTAAACAGAGGCTGATATTCAAGTTTTCAACAACACCAGTTTTAGAAAATATGGATGTTTTATTTAGCTTTAAATAATTTAAAGTTACTTCAGGGGTACAAGAGGAACAGTATAAAGCCTTAAAAAAGACACAATACCCACTCTTTAAACAATATATCAGAGATGAAAAGCTTTTTCTCAATCCAGAGTAATCAATTACTCATCATTGGTAGGTGTCTCATAATTTCAAAATACAATGCAGGCACATCCCGAGCATCAGCATTCAAAATGCTTTCTTCTGTCTTGTTGTTTGATGTGGCACTAAAATCAGGCAGCAGAGTTTTAGGAGCTCAAATGCTCAAAACGGATGGTGGCGGCATGCTGGATGAAACGGCATACGATTCAGGTACAAAAACCTAACACTTTAGTGTTCTGAAGTGATGTCTTTTCCACCGTATCATCAATGTAACAAAAGTTACACATTTGATGTTAATAAAGACTTTCTTGTCCAAACTTTTAGGGGTAATTGTTGCAACTCAGTGCTGGAGAAGAAGCAATGGTTATAACAAATTTCAATCTGCTTTTTCTGAGACTTCTAAAGGCACCTAGTTAAATTAAAATGTCCTCTGGTGCTGGATATTGCTCTCTCATAGACTTCTTCAACCCCTGCTCCACTAATAAGGAGACTCTTAGTCTAACAGGTACATCAGTGCATCAGTTTTCACAGTGTCCTTTTGTCTCACCAAGTGACTGTTTAATGATCCTGTAAGCTCCTAAATCTGGCCTGTTTATATTGATGTACATTGTCTCATTATTGATCATTGAGTTTATCTAAATTGACATACCAGCAAATACACAAACAAATCCATTTTTCCTCCTTTGAGATTATAAATTGCTTATCTGAACACTGTGAAATGTAGAAAACAAATCCACACCAGCCATTTATTTGAAACATGTTTTTCAAACACCATTTATTATCAGCACCATTAGCTTTAGAAAGTTCAAAAGATCTAGTCATGATTTGAAAAAGAAACAACTCCAGAGTCATAGCATGTCTGAAATGAAAAACAAAGCAAGACGAGAAATAAAGAAATGAAAAAGGAAACAAGGCACATGATGTGTCTTCATCATACCTACATGGGGTCATGTTTCAATGATGACTTGTTTCAAAGTGCGCAGAAACACTGACCATTGTCATACTTGCATTTGGGATCCAGCAGCAATTCTCCTCGATTGAAGTCAACAATTTAATGTTTCAGAAGATCAGAACTCCCTTGTCACAGGTTGTAAAGTTATGATTTGAGTTCCTCTGACATAATCTACCATATCTGCTATACCTGCAGTATAATTTACCTTTTGTTGTTTCACTCTGCAAGGAGTAAATGGTGAAAAACTTAAACATACCTCAGCAAGTGTTTTATATCTGTATCATTACAGCACCTACAGCAGTTGCAGCTATGTATACAGTCACCCACCATATAGGCTAAATTTGTCTGCATGTCATAGTGAGTATTGAGGGCAAATGAGTTTCAAATGTCCTGTGATGAAGCTTTCTTGTTATCTTCTTTGTGGTGTCTTTGGGGAGGTGTTGGCAGAACTGGGACAGGCTTGTGTGCTGTGCTAACTTTTCCCACTGAATGTATGCAAACGCTATTTTAGGTTCTGAATGTATCTGTGAGACACTCAGATATGACAGAAATGATTGCAAAAAGAGCTCTAAAAACATTAAACCCACTCATACTGCTTATAACTGAGGTCAGCTAAGACATCATTTACAATAGTTTGCCAGAAGTCTGAACACAGCCCCGAAATTTTTCCAGCTTCAAATAGAGGAGAACAAGTGAGCAGAAGTCTGATTCAAAATACAAGTCAAAAAGAAATCCAGTGAAAAGAAGTGCACTCAGGGTCAGATGAGTTTATACATTATTTCATATAACCTCTTCAGAGAGGTGCTTTTCTGCAAGTTGATTTAGACTGTGGACCATCCCTGATGACCCCAAGATAAGTCATTATATCACAGGGTGATGTAATCAGTGTCTGCTCAGAGGAAATATATTTTAAAAAAGGCAGACTGTCCAAGCTGTGTGACAATGATAATCATCTTCTTACATCTGACCCCTTTAGTGTATCATTTAGCATTTTAAAGCAGATATATGAGGCTTAGCACTGCTGATCATAGGGAAATGTAGTCTAACCAAGTTTTTGACAAGTCCTCTTAGGGTTCAAATTGTTAAAATCCCTGTCGTTGTTTTCTGCTGTGGTTCATCTGCATGAAGTTATTCTGCCTTTATCATCAGCTCAACAGAAGCCCGTTTTTTATATTCTGAGTCAGCAACAGCACCACAACAAAGCTCTGCCAACATAAGGCCTTTGTACTTTCATACTGATCATGCAGCAGCATTAAAATGATGTCTTAGTGACTTGATATACAGTGCATGATGAAAAGAAATAGACACAACTAACAGATAAGAGTAGAGTCCAACTGGTAAATAACATGCATTGAAAACTTAAACTTGATTTGTTTTAGGAGATGGTGGAGACTAACATAGAGCTAAAAGGTAATGGATATTTAGCTGATGATTTGGCCCCTAAACACAGTCCCACATAAATCATAATATTCTTCTGTACTAGCTTGATGTATAGAAGCATGTGCACACCAAGACCATGCCATACAAATGTATTAAATTGAGGAAATAGTTGTAATTTATTCAAAGCTTTGTTCTGGTATTTCAAAGTGGCAGACAAATAATACAACAAAGGAGTAATTATAATACAGGTATAAGCTCTGTGTTGAAATTTAATGTGCTATCCTTCCAACTGATCAACAGAGGATGGATAAGACAATATTTATCAAATATAATAATCTCAAAATAATCGAGCTATGTATTTATCACATAACAAAAGAGAGAGGAAGTGAAAGCAGTTCCTATTATAAGACAGATGAGGTGTGTAGAGATGAGTTCTTTGTCCCGCAGAGAAGGCAATGTTTGATGAAGGTGACAAGGAGTTTGCTGCAGAGTCTATGAAAGATACATGAGCTGAGCTCCAATGAGCCTACAGTGCTTGTCAAAAACAAACTTGAAAGTTTGGGGCCTGTGAGAGTCACCTGTTAAACAACTTAGACAAAGCATGAGCACGAACATGGTTTCTAAACTTATCAGAAGTTAAAGTTAAGCACTGTGTACAAAGTGTAATCTTCGGTGTCAACATGGAGCGCTTCTTGAGGACGAAAAACTACTAGGTAACTTCAGCTGAACCCTCTGCATTGCAAGTACTGTTGTGGGGGTGGGGGGTAATTTTTACTAGTCTCTTTCAACTGACACACTACATACTTTGAGGAGATATCACAGTCATGTTTTCAGACATCTACATATTTTTACTACCTTTTGTTACACTGGTTTTGAGGATTTTTGGACCTTTGAATAAATGTAACACACTACAGCAGCTGCATTTTTGTTGATCCTGTAGGCTTGTAAAGGCACACCAGCATGTTTGAAATACTTCGCTGTCTGGTCGTTCAAATATGAAAGCCGTGCAGAGTCTCGGAGGACCCAATTAGAATCAAATAATAATAATAAAAAACAGTCCCTGAAGATAATGGTAGAGTAGTTTGGATATTTGTTTCACGGTGATACTGGGTGTTTTTTGCCTTCAGCAATTTCACTGCATTTATTCTGTCACACCACTTTGTCCTTGCATCATTTACATTTGGGACTTTATTGCTTTTTAAATCATATTTGAGCTCTGGAACACAACACAGCCTCTTTTATGTTTGCCTACAGGTTATATGTTCTTAATGACGTTTTGTTAAGCAGCTCCTTTGTCAAACCCTACGATTCTCTCCAGATTAGATAAACTGTGTGTATCATCCTAACAAACCATTTAAAAGTGCAATTTTAAACTTTAGACAAGAGTAACTCCACCAGTTAAGGTAAAGAGGGAAAGGAGGGTCTGAGGCAATGATTTCAATTAAGCCTGTTAGGGTGAAAAACAGATGTTTCTTTTTCTTAGCATAATAGATTTGTCATAACTAACTGCTCTTTTGGTTTAGTTTGTTCCCAAATAAATAAAAGATATTCATCTTTATTTTGCCAATTTAAAATAAAATTCTCCTTGAATGAAACCATTGTGACTTTACATCAAGATGTTCGACTGCCATGTCTTTGAACTTCAAATGCACAGTTTTGAGTATCTGTCAAATTTACTGCTCATCATGATCTTCATCATCTTTTCTTTTTTTAACAGTATGATTAAAATATAATACAAAATTTACAATTAAAAAAAGAAAGATATGATAAAATAGAAAACAGAATCATGTAATACTCAATATTACCTCCTCTAAGTGCTAAATGGAGGCATATTTCTATTGAGTCTGTAATATTTAAAGGTATGTTTTTAGAATATTTTATGCTTTATTTGTACCAAATAAGTGATTCATAAGTAGCTCTTAGTTTATCTTAAGCCTCTCACTCCTGCTTTTCTTCTTTGAGCTCAGATTGACACACAAACATGAACACACTGGAATACTTTGCTTCCTCAAAAAAGTCTTTTACCACAATGGACAACAAGCAACTGGTAACCATTGATCACAGGTAAAAGACCAGAAACTCAGTATCTTTTGTGGTAGTTTGTTAAGTAAGTCATAGTGTTAAAAGGAATGTATTTGTAGCTCACATGACGGGCTTTTGCGTGCCTGTTTTGGTCAATGCAAAGACCTTGGATTTGCTTCCCCTTTGAGTCTGCAGGTTACTGTTTTGAGACACCAAACATACCAAAATGTTCTATGCCAAAATCATGTACCTGCACTGACCAATCACAACCAAGTATTGCATACAGCTGGGTTGCAAATTCTCAACTTTAGTGCACTTTTGTCAGTGAGGTAGTCTTGATGTTCAAAGAGTCTTTTAGAAACATTTCTGAGTTACTTGTCGTTACTAGAGTGTGTGAGCTTTCTTACATGAGAGTAAATGTAAAAGCTGGTCATCCTCCTGAAAGTGAGCTTTCGACTAGCTCAACCTGAGGAAGCTTTCTCCTCTGTGTTTTATGTCATGTCTGTCCTCTAACATCAGCGCTGAAAACATGGCCTTTGGATGGATGTTTGAAGGGTGATATTGTTATCTGGAGGGTAAACATGCTATCTCCTGCCCATGATCAGAGCTTCAAGGACATTTAAAGTGGACAGAGATTGAATCTCTGCACCTCCATAATGAATGTATAGGCATGGATGCTGATAACACAGCAGTAGTTAGTGAAAACAAAGTGGTCCGAGGGATATTTTGGAATTTAGAAGATTAACAGATTTCCGTGTCATGAGTTAAATTTACTTTAGGTTTTGTTTGTGGAAAAAACACGCAGAAATCAATTCCGCTTTTTGTTGCATTGTTCTTAAGAGCCTGCTTAAATCAAGTACACTTGTGCTGAGTCTTGAAAGAAATGAAAATTAAGGTTCAAACATGGAAGTTGAATTTACAGTTGTTGGCTTGCTCATAGTTTATTTTAAAAGCTTTATTTGAAAACCTGCCTTTTGACATCTGAGTCAAAGCAATAAGTTTCATCTCAATGTCCTGAGCTTGTTGCAATGTTGTGGCCTACATTTTTCACTCAGGTCAAGATTAGATTGCATCTTTAAAAGGGACATAAAAAAGTCACAAATTATATGTATTTGGCTTTGCTTATATTGTGTCCAAAGACATTCAAAACCTGCTGTGAAATGCAAAAAAACATTCAACATCATCATCATTTGTGTTGTATGTTTTCCTAACAGATTCTTAAAAAAAACAAAAAACCCCTCACATATTCTCCCAGGACAAACAAACATTTAGTCGCCTCCAGAAATATAGAAATCATCCTCATTTGCATAAGTTTTCTTTATTTACATTTGGAGATGGTGGAGATCATACCAAATTGACATGAAAGGGCCAATGAGCCGTTCTGGTGCAGCGTTGCACTTCAGAGAGCCTTTCAAACCGTCCGCCTTCTCATCTCTGCCAATGAATTCTGCATGTCATTAAAACTTAACGCCAAAACACAGGAAGCAACTCAGTAGTTTTATCAAGAGTGAAAAAACTGTGACTTGAAATCCACATCAGGATGGAGAAAAGACATGAAGAGGAAATGAAAAGGAATAAGCACGAAGCTCATCTCGACAGTTATACATGTTTCATTGCATGAAATATATTCAGCGGTGAAATTGAGTTCAGAGAGACTAAGTGGAGCTGCGATTGGCATGCGGCTGATATTATTCTCACCCTGTGAAAGAGAAGTAAAGCTGATTGTTGGTTAATGGTTTTAAACAGCAGCTAGATGGTAATATTCACAGGGGTGGCAAATGTAAGTCTGATAACACCAGAGAAGTAGGTTTAATTCCATGCCATTGAAAGTGCAATCATTTTATCTTCAATGAAAATGATATTGTCTGCGTCTACTGGGGTATATAATACAATGTAATCCTCTTTCTTCCCTGTTCCCTCCATTGTGTGCTTTGTTCAATCCTGGTGTAGACTTTCATGGGATCAAAATATTGGGTTGAAAAAACAGGCTTTTCTGGGTGTTTCAGGTGTTTGAATAAAGTCCAACTGTTGCTAAAATTCCTCAAGAAAAGAACAAACTTGGGAGCCAGGGTTGGAGAAAGCAGACCTGAATAGAGAGCAATAGAATCTGACCCAAACCCAACCCTCAGAAACCTCCTAAAGCTTGAGAGACAAGGGAGGATAAAGAAGGGAATATGGGTTCGGATGTGACTTGGAAGAGGAAACAGCTTTGATGCCTGCAATCCCAATCTGGTCGATCAGCAATCAGAGCACACTGAAACACTAATGAGGGGTTTCAACGCGGGATCCAGCTCCATTGCTGCTGATGCAGATGTGATATGACAGTTAAATCAACTGCAGGAGGAACATTTGCTCGGCACATGTTGTGCTCCGACAGAGTGAGCTACAGAGTTACTCTGATTTGAAGGGTTACTCAAGAAAAAGGAAGTGTGTTCTTGCAGGTTTGATACAGAAATCAGAGTGAAAAAGAGTGAGGGAGTACTCAAACAGCCCAGGAGAAGCGATAATAATCTACGTCACTGCTTTTTCACACACCATGATGTGAGGGACCTAGTTTTATAACAACTGTAGTGAGGCAGCATAGATCATCAAACAGTGCAGAAATTTTATTTATTTATTCTTATTTTTCCACAGAGCTACTACAACTAAGGAAGACGCAACTTATTGCAAAATCAATCAAGGTTGTTTTTTGGTACTTTAAGTCATAAAAATGCAGGATGAACAAACCAATAACTGGCTACTATCATTCTCCCCTGTGTGCAACAAAGGCACATTGGCATCTGTTTGCCTGAGTGATTCTGAGTGTTTTGAGGGGAAAAATAGGATCTCTTGAGTGCGGACATAAAAAAAAGAGGCAATACTTGTTTCCTTCCTTCACAAACAAACAAAAAATAGAAAGGGTTTAATAAAGCAGTCTGTTGAGGCAAAACAAGTGAGTCAGTGTTGTCAGGGTTGGAAAACAGTGTATGGTAGCTGACTGAGCAGTGACTCCACTCCGAGGGACCCAGCCTCATAACACGCACAGTTAAAACCCACTATTGCTCTCCAAATGGTGGCATCTGTTCCCGGCAGCTGTCCTCGTTTGTGCTCCCATGCGCTCTGGTCAGGCCACCCGCCGCGACCTCTCTAGGCTGGCTCGGGGCTTAGACATCAGCAGGACTCATGCTGCTGGTTGTTGGAGTGCGAGGACAGGTGAACAGGTTTGGCTACATCCTGCTATCACTCAGGCTGTTTGATCTCCATCATGAGCCCCCCGAGTAACACAGCACCCTCAGCCAGCTTGGCTCGGCAGCAGGCTACAGCTCAAGCACGAGCAGCTCAACTCTTACAGGGGTCAAACAGATGGTAACGGTGAGGGAATGACATTCAGCTGATAAGTCAAACAAGGTTGATTATCCCAGTTTCTACTCTTGGGATAGGTTTAATTTTCTACTTGTACTCTATGTCTTCTATTCAGCTGTATCACCTTGTGTCAAAAAATTTGATAACATTTTAGTTCTTTTCAGTTTTTGTCCTTGCATGCAAAAATGTAAACACAAGCACCGTGGTGTGAAACAAGGTGGTGGGGGGAAAACATCTGCACATGAGGATATGTTCAATATTCTGACTGCTTCAAGCAAGAAAGCCATCTCCTAAATCAACACACACTGCACACTGTCCAAAAAAAAACAAAAACAAAAACCCAACTTATTATTTTAATGAAAGAAAAAAAACCCGTCAGCTGTGGTTGCCAGGGAAATTTTGTAAAATCTCCTTTGTAAAATTGCGAAGAACTTTACAGAATAACCTGTCAATTTTACAGTTGAAAACTGTTATTGAGATCGAAAAATTGATTTTAAACTGGTAAAATCAACAGCTACTTCTTGCGAAATTAGCTTGAACACAAAGCTATTTGTACTTTACGTATAGCACTATAGCAATATAGCAGTTATAATAGGATTTTTATCAATCACAATCAAGGACTGGCTTATAACATTGTTTTGCCTTTTCCTTGTGCTCGAGATGACAAGGGTTGCCTGCTGCTCATTTGAGGAAAGGTAAAAAAGAGAAATTTTGTCTTTATCTAAAGTTTAGATAGAGACAGAAAATAAAGGAACACCCTCTTCGCTATATGCATGCCCAGTCCCATTATGTCTTCTGTCGCTTAATTCAATGCCTACAATAAGGACCCAGGAGAGCTGAGGAAGCAGCGATGGATGTATAGATGTTAATTTGTATGACACATACCCAATTACTTAGAAAATAACTCCAGAATCATCGCTAGTACAGATAAGACAATCTCTGGCTGTGAATCAACATGCTGGCTTTGCTGTGGCTGATAAGAAATGTACACATGCACAGACCTTATACTTGTGTTGCCCAGCCTTCTGCAAGAATATATGCACGTGTGTGTAAAGACATGTGAAGGGAGTGGATTTTGAATCATCACAGCCGGCAATCATGAAAACCTCATTTTCTTTTTAATGAGATATTTGCACAACGTGAATAATCCTGCAAACCAACCCTGGTATCAGCCAGATGACATGTAATTGGCTAATTGTCATGCAGTTAGTCTGTTGCAGCATATGATGTCATGTGTTTCGTTATTGAGATGTGCAAGTGGAAGCAGCATGTGGTGCTGTGTGGGAGCATGGAGCTCTATCTTCTTTGCAGGCCTGCATTAAGAGCTGTCTGTGAGGTCTGATAAGAGACCACAAATTAATGACATTTTAATTACAAAACCATTTAGACCCTCTGTCTTCGTTTTGTAACAAGGACAATAAAAAAACCTTTAGGGTCTCTGACGGTGGCTCAGCCTATCTTTGCAGCCCCTCTGTCCCATAAAAGACAACAAAACATGGTGCAATGTTCTCATGTCATGATTGGATTAATCATACTGACAACTGAGAACAGTGACGGCATGATCTCTGCTTCTGTAACTTGTTAATGCTGTCACTTCTCACACATCATGCAACTCCACACTTTCACACTCAGACTTGCAACACTTTAATTCATTGCACATGCAAACTACAGTATGTTAATTAAAATATGTGTGGAAAGGAGTTTTTTTGTGTCCATCATTTCCATGATAGATGTGAAAATGATGATTTCTGAATAGAGGTGTTGAAAGCATGTTTTTCAATTTGGTGAAAAGGGAAACTTTACTTTACTTTGTCATGTTTCCCGTTGCTATTTGGTGACTAACAAATCAAAATGAGCCCTTTTTCCTATGTATCAGATGTAAAGTGGCTGCTCATGATTTTCCACCCTCTCCTTTTACTGCTTTAGCCAGAGGACTGAGCTATTTGGATGATGAAAAACAGTCCTTCTTAGTAATTTACAGTGTTCAATTAAGATTGTAGAGTGTGTGAAAGAGTTTCATATTGTTTAATGCACTCTTTTAAGATAATATGGTAAATGGACTGTTCTTATGCACTTTTCCAGTCTTTTGGACCACTCAGAGCACTTTTACACTTCATGACTCATGCAACCTTTCACACACAGCTACTCAAAGTGACCAGAGGCAATAACTTGAACAAGTCACATGTATACACACACTTTACGCTTCCCCCCAGAAGTCATTCAGGGTGCATTGTTTTATCCAAATATACTTAAACATACACATGGATTGTTAGAATTAAACTACCAAGCTGTTTGTGGAGCTGTATACAAGAACAGCATTTTTTAAAGATAATTTTTATGTCACACCATTAATCAGTTCAAACTTGAAACTCTTATATCTTACTGGTTTAGTGGCATTTGTGCCATGTTGAACATTATTTTTATTATTATTATTATTATTATTATTATTATTATTATTATTATTATTATTATTATTATTATTAAGAAATGAGTAAAACTGATGATGATGTTACAGGTCATGTTTATACAAAATAAATAGAGGTGACCAAAGTCATTTCAATTAATTGCCTGGGTAGGATCATGGCTTCTCCCCTGCTCTCCTCAGGTTCATTATGTTCAACATATACCAGTGAGGTTTGGTGAGGTTCAGTGAGGGGCAATGGATAGGTCAAACAAACAAAACCTTCATTGAGGACAGCAGAGTTTAATTGCTGTGGGAGCTAAATATAGCAAATGGTGACTTTTTCCTGAGATTTGACTTATGATGTACACGCAAAAAAAACCCCTGCAAAAATGTTTTATTATATTTATGATAAGCTTGAATTAAAATCGAGGAACATATTCCTCTCCCAAGTTATGTCGTTTTTGTTATCATTATCACCAACTCAGCTGCTCTTATTGTGATGTCTTTCTTGATGGAACAATATGGTACCATAGTTCAAAGCTTGCGGCAAATAACCAAGCTGATGTTTGACAGCTTGAAAAAGATAGAGTGACACTAAACTGTCCCTCTTCTGATTTCTCTGTTGTGATTTGAAAATATTTATCAGGTTCCTGATGAAAAAATAGGACCACCAATTTTTCTTGAAACACCAGAACAGCTTTAACCTAAATGCATCCAGCTCATCTCCTCTGCAGCATCAGGGAAGTAGAAACACGGCTCAGAAGTGTTTGGACTTGTATCTGGCGATTTGTCTCCATGTAGCCAGATTTGGCAATGCTGCCAGCATAACAGACATTTCATTAAGACATGAAAAAGAGGATGTAGGAAAATCCACATTTGCATAAAAATAACATTAGTGAAACAGCAATCAGATGGTGCAGGGCCTTGCTGAAAGCGTCATCCTCCTGAGACAAGACAGGGCTGTATCTTTAATTGAAAAAGGAAAGGGGGATAAAACGTCTTGTAGATAAGATGCACAAGAGCTTTTGTCTTTTTTACTCTATGTACTCATATTGTTTTCCATTCTTGCTGATGTTTTTCTCTGCACTCACTTTCATTACTTATTTATCTCTTGTTTTTGGCAAAGCCTGCTCTGGGATTACAGCAATGTGTATGGAATGACTATGAACTGCTATCAGATGCTAAGAGAGATTTTTACCCAGAAGCTATGGAGGTTAACTTAAACATGAGAATCAATGCAGGCAGGAAGTGGATCTCAGTGGGAGATAGATACATCCTTCTATGGGTGTATTAATTAGCTTTATCCAGATGGAGACAGTGAATGCTAGATGCAAATGATAAGTTGGAAATGTTTATTTCTTTTTCAAACAGTTCCAAGGCAAACCTAGATAATGCCAATGGGAAAAGACACCTTAGGAATTATAATGCACACCTTGCTTTGGATCGTTCAGGGGTGGGATCCAGCATACAAAAATGAACATCCCCAGTGTGTTTTCATTTTGAGTGAATGCTCTTGTCTCAGTGTGAATGCAAGAATACATTCATGCTTATGTGCACTTCGCTAGCACAAAAAAACACATTGATATAATTCTAGCATGATTAAAGAACCTTTCCAGCTGCAAAAACAGTGTCTCTAAAGAGGACGGTGCTGCCGGGGTTACATATCGTTTATCAGGCAAAATGAAAATAGAGCCAGCGAGCTAGCTGTGGTCTGTTGTGGTATCGCGTTGGGCCACATGGTCCTGTGATGCCATAATGAGGAGAAATGGCTGAAGCGTGAAAAGAAGCCAAGTGCCAGGGTGAAGGTTGCTAATTCCCCTTGTCTGGAACCAGAGATAAGAGACAGATTAAGATTAACAATGTCGAGCCTGTTGAAAGACTAATTATGAGGCACTCTGCACACTGACCAACTTCTGTAGGTAGCATCTCACAGATACAGTCGGGAGTTTGTTTACTTGTATCTTTATCATGTGTAAGTGTGTGTGTGTTAGTGTGTGTGTGTGTGTGTGTGTGTGTGTGTGTGTGTGTGTGTGTTGGCCCTTTGTCCCTGTTTAGTCCTCTCTTCAGAGTCTTTGCTAAGCCTCTTTTTTCATCAGTTTCTAATGTCAGCTGTTTTCACCCTGCATGGCTTCACAGTTACTGAGCTCCACTCATCCTCTACTAAAGACCATTCATTACTTTTCAGCTGACAGACACCAAGTTATTATCACATCATATTCATTCAGACCTGAACAAATTCAGATCCATTTAAGCGTATTGTTGGTGTCTTGAAAATGCAGAATAACTTTTGAATGAAATGAAAAGGAAAGCTGGAATAAGTATCTCAAGTAAACCCGAAGAAGGGTGACCACACGTCCTCTTTTGCCTGTACACGTCCTCCTTTTTGGTTGTAAAATTATGTCCAGGGATTTTTATAAAACTCTCTAAAATGTTCAGGTTTTGCTCAGCTTGTTCCACAGACCATACATATTTATAATAAAGGGCTGCACTGGGCCACTGGCATTATTCTGATGTACTTACCTGTCAAGATGTGAAGCATGAGCGCTGCATGCATCAAGACGCGAAAGACCCAAGTTGCTCTTTCTCTCAGATCAAAACAGAAATCATTCTCTGACTGCCTGTGCTGTCCTCTCAGACAGAAAAATAGACGAAGAAAAACGAAAGAAGAATATACTACCTCCCAATTTATATTTTTACATTACTCAAATGAAACAAAAAGGTCTGACCTCTCATTTTATTTTGTTTACGCATAAAACATCCCAGTAAAAAGTACCTTCATTTCTCTTTTTGAAATTTTGGGCTTCATTTTTATTTATTTTTGCATAAAAGAAATACATTTTTGAGCAATGGGTTTCCTCTCTTTTTCTTATTTAAGCATGTTATGAGGCATTATTTATGTTTACATTATAGAAAATTTCACTTGAAACAGAAAAAGGATGTTTTAATTGTATGGTTCATTTGCTGCTTTTGGTACTTTTGCAGCATCTCCAAAAGGCCGGGTAGGGTATTTTCTTTTCAGGTTTTCAGAATGTAGTCAGGATGAGTGTCCAGTAAAACTTTTTTTTTCTTTAATATTTGTACAAGCATTACCCACAGGCTCCTTCACAGTGCCCACTGTTGCTGGGTCACAAAAGTAGGCTGACTTATGTCACTTCCATACCCTATCAAGCCCGATTTGATTTGCCCGGGAAGTTTTACATTTTTCAACAAAGCTGGAAACGATGGAAGGAAACTGTGTTCTGGCACAAGCAGCAGCTCACAGCTGAAAACGTGCCCCCTCAAAATTGATCAGATCTCCTTTGCCATTTCTGTTCACAAAAATGATACTGGAGGTCCAGGTCATTCTTGATTTGGTTGGTCGTTGTGGGAGAAGTGACACTGACAGGCACAATTGTTCTTGCCTCTGAGCACAGAACAACAATAATACAAACAGTAGACACTGAAAACATTTATTTGGCCTTGGACGCTAACAATTGAAATGCTGAGCAGCTTTGGTTCTATGTAGAAAATTAGGAGTTGATAGAGGAAAAAAAATACATTGAAATGTTTCCATGTTATATAGTTCAGACAAGTTGGTGTTAAATCCAAAAAATGCAGATCAAGCATTCGTTGAATAGTTAGCCTTAATTTAGAAAATAGTTTTTAGCCATCATGTGTCCTTTTTCCATCTGTGCTGACTTTTTATGATTGCTTTGAAAAGATGCAACCTCTTAAAAAATGATCTCGAGTTAGTCCCTTTTCTCTGGAGAAAGATAATGATTCTATTTGAACAAAAAAAAAAAAACTGAAACACTGATGGACTTAATAATGGTAATGAGATAATGAAAGGCAAAGGAACACTGCTGAAATTAAAATATAAGCCAAATAATGGTAAAGTCCTCCTGTCAGAAGAGTTTAGCTAGGAAAAATAATAGGGCATTTTTAAAGTTTCAACTCCTCACAGAGCCAAATGGTGCGACTGATTTAGAACCTAAAAATACCAGGTTATGTGGGAAAACTTCAACAACCACTTTTTTATTTCCATAAAATTAACTTTAACACCAAGGTGCACGTATAAATTCTCACCACGGTTTAATCCACACCATTAATCTTCTGCAGCTAATTAGACAACACCTGTATGGAGCGAGGGTTGCTAATGCGCTCTACCTGCAGTATCAATCACAACAGCAAAGGAGGACAAACGTAAACCTGCGAGGAGTCCTCTGTGGAGAGGTAAGCAGCTGACTGCTGGGTATACTGTGCTGCTGCTGACATCAGGTTTGTAATTTTTGATCACTGAAGCGGTTTTACTGTAGTTCTTGCTGCCTGGCCCAGAACAGAACAACAGATGGAGAGACCTGAGACTTTCCTTTTAAAGCTGTTCTCCACTGTTAGGCACTAAAGTGCAGCCTCAGACTGCTTCTGAGCCTGAGGGAGAAGCAGCATGAAGTCAGCGACAGTGTGGGTGAGTTAAGGGCTGTTTCTTCACAAAAACTCGCACCAACATGTGTGCGTACCTTATAGACACTCTCTATTTATACCTGTTTATTATCCTGTGCTAATGTGCTTGAAATGTTAGTAGCTGCACTTGTCTTGTTCTTTTTAATAAAGTTACACAAGCAACAGTACAGTAGGGTTCTGCTGAACTATAGCTGTGAATATCTGAGTGTGCTTTTTATATCCAGCCTCCTCTTCCTCTCTCATGGGTTATTCATATCTGTCACCTGTGCTCTGTCTGAGCCACCAACTCTCTCAGTATCAAACCGTTTTCTGACCTGCAGAGGACTTCTCTTCAAAACTTGTAACGCAAACACAAACACAAACACAGGGACATGGAGGCTGCTCAGCGCTTGTTTGAAAACTTCACTTGACATAATCTCCTCTTTAAAAAAAAAAAGGGAAAGTTATTGTTCTATTTTTGTTTGAGGTTCACTCTGCCTCCAGGCTGATGGTGCAAACCCTGATTTGTATTCATTTTTGGAGTTTTAGCTCACTGATTGAGAAAACATTAACATGCCCCTGCTGTGAATCACCTGTAGGTGTTTGATTATGCACAATAACTAAAACCATGGCTGCTCAGAGCCTCATAGAGCCTCATAGAGCATCATAGAGCACTATGACACTGCAGGTCTTATATCACCAGTGGTTATGGCAAAGCAGTGGACTAATCATTTCACTTTGATATAGTTGCAATTTGTCATTATTAGTCATTTATGTTTTTTTTCTTTTTGGATAAAATAGAAGGGGGCAAAAAATGATAAAGATGATGAAAGCAGGATGTCTAAAAGTGATTTGGATAAATTTTCAAGCTGAAATTTAATACATGTGGCCAGCTCCATAATTCATGAAACAGGGAAGCCCAAACATCCTTGTAACAATATATAGATGTCTGTTACTTCTGCTGCTTACAAATTTAGTAACCCCAACCACCATGTAAATATACTTATCAGAACTCATAGTCATTATTGTAAACACATTGATCTGAATTGTTTGTGACCTGTCAGGAAAATTGTTGACAACACACTCCAGGTCTCATTCACAATTGGTGCTCTGCAGTGTAACCTACACCTTGAACCAAAGTATTCCAGCATGGCACTATGTTACACAAAGACAATAGCTGGATTCTCACAGCCTGCGGCCATGAGGTCTGTTTGTCTACATATGAGACTTTGAGGACACAGATCTATCAGCGCTGTCAGCATCTGTGACCATGAAACTTCATCTCATCTGTCAAATCTTGCCATTTCTGAGGTTTGAGGGGGATCAAGTCGGGTTTTCCTATTGTATCCAATGCTCTGGGTGTTACTATGAAATCCAGTCTGTGATGCTTCAATCGTTGACTGAGAAATTTTCAACAACACACAAAACTCCCAAAATTGCAAAATATTGCCTTCAAACACTGAAAAATTCAGTGTTCCAACAGAAGCTCTGTTCTCCATCTTACCATATGTGTCTGAGTCACAGGAACAAGTTGTGTAAGGGCAATTTTTTTGGAGTGGTTGCTTAGTTTCCATTTCTTCCCTCATCAGATAGTCAAGGATGGCAGATGCAAAGCAGACTGTGGGCAGCATGGCTGTCAAAAAAAGAGTCATAGTGTCCTCATGGATGCTGGTGCAACACCTGAGCAGAAAAAAAAAAATCTATAAGCCAGACATCTGATCCTGAGCTCCAGCTGGTCTTTCAGTCAGACAGTATAGCTATAGCTGCTACTGATATCACCACACAGAGAAAGACACCAGTTAACTTTATGCAACAACGTTCTGGCTCAGATGCTCCAGTTCACCACCAGGAAACTCATGGAGTTGCATCAATCAGACTGTGACTCATCTGTTAAATGGTTGAATATTTAGGTCTCTTTAGTCCACTATTTTCATTCCGGCTTCCCAGAGCTGGAGTTTCTGGGAAAAATATAACCAAGTGAAGACCATTTTTGTGTCCGCTCTTGAACAGAGGCCAATGGTCCAAGCTGTACAGATGGCACATTTGTATTCATTTTGCGCATTGGGATGCAGTTCTTGAGGATCGATTGTGTCGTGGAAAGTGGCCAAAAGTCTGACATAAACTTTTGTTTGTTGTTGTTGCTGTTGTTGTTGTTTGTTTGTTTTTTAAATAGAAGGGTCAATTTAAATACATAGATCTGCTTCAAAATAAAGAAGATTCTTGGTAGTTTTCTCTTACAATTTTTCTGGCCCACTTTCCCTTGAAGTGATGAAATTCTGCCCATGTACGTCTCCCTCTGACCTCAAGCAGGTCACGGGATTAATTGCTTTGGCATTCCTAGTGATCCCTCCTCCACCTTAAAGTTCTTTAAGCATGTGCATCACACACTTGACTGAGAAGTCATGATCTGGAAAGATGGATCTCTCGGAAAAAACACTGAGACGGAGGAAAGAGTTGAGAGAAATTAGACATCAGGAGAGCTACAGTATGACATTAGCTGACCTGTGCAGTGCAGATACTTCAGATTTCTGCTCCGTGCAGGATATTGGATGCTTTGCTCACTCATGCGTGAAAATAAAGGAGAGCTCTGGGGGCTTTAGGGGGAAAAGCTTGATGATCCACGTCTTGTAGGCCTGAAGTTTATCCTGGCAGCAGAACTGTTGAAAGGAGCAGACATGTCTCTCTGGGCTCCAGTGCCCTGACTTATAAAATAAGGTTGAAGAAATGATTCATCAAGTCAGGTTTCTTTTAGGGAAATGAACCAATCTTACTTTGAAAGAGAGCCCTGATCTTTTCCTTTTTTATCAATATGTTGATGATTCAACAGCGAAGAGTGGCTGCATCAGTTCTTTAATTTATGTGTTTCTTTGTACCCACTTTTCCATTAACTCTTGTTGATGGGGATTAGGGCCCCTGAACTCAACATCAATAATGTTAAATAATGTTAAAACACAGCCATGATCCATCCAAAGATTATAAACCAATGGTAATTTGTCGCATGCTTGTGTGGGAGCAGTACTGACCCTGATTTAAATATAACTTGTCCACTACAGCGGATTCTGAATCTGTGACCCCGACCTAGTGCTGAGCCTCCAGGCCGTGCTGCAGCCTGTTCAATAATGCAAGGCCAGAAGGCAGCAGCAGCAGCAGCAGTGGTTGCTGTTGTTGTGGAGGAGAACTAATGCTGTTCCTCAATACTACTTCACATCTGCCTTTGTAAACAAAGTGAGAGGTTGAAGGATCAGACAGGAAAACAGGGGATCTTAACAGGGTCAGGACAAAAGACAACATGAGGATAGGGAAAGCCTCAAGGTCCATATATAGAGTGAGTACAAAGAAAAAGATAAATCTACGACCCAACCACCATAAGTTTATTTTCCTCTGCGTGCTTACTCCACTGTCCAACAGAAAAAGTCTGCAAGGATGTTGTTAAAATCAAACCAACAGTGTAAATTTAATATCATGCTCCAAAAGAAAGTAATTTCCTCTCTCTGGACCATCTAAGGTTTATCAGGAGCTCACTGACCTCACAGCTGGACTGAGCAGCAGGGGGACTTTGTGGGAAGAGTGCTAACACTGAGCATAGCCTGATGCTCTCCAAACTGACCAAAGACCCACAGGGCCTAATCACTACCATTAGGTTGTATTTTCACAGCAGAGAACCTCTAATGGAATTTATAATCACCTGGCTCAAACAGAGATAGGAGACTGGTGTTGTTTTGGATTATTTTTAAGAGAGGGAGTGCCATAAAGAAAAACATCATCATCAGGAAACCTAGAAACTGTTGTTTTGTATCATCAATAAATTGCCATGTTTTGAAGAAAAAGTTCACCAAAAATGACCCTCTACTTTCTGATCCATCTCATGAGAGGAATACTTAGGACTAAGGCAGTTCAGTCTACTGTGTGAAGAGAACTTTTACTTTAAACACCTGAAATACTATTGACCTCTACTTAAAGTTGTCGCACATGTTCCTTTGCCTTTCATACCGTCACTCTTATAAAGTCCATCTCTGCTTCATTTATTTTTTTACTCTTTTTCAAATAGAATCATTATCTGTCTTTCCGGGAAGAGGACTAAGAGAAAAACCAAGGATAGGTTTTCAGACTTTGTTGTAGCACTTACAGAACTTTAGTTTGAATAACCCAATATTCAGCTCCCGAGTGTGCCAGCCAACGCTTCTCTTTCAACACCCCAAATTATCAAATGGAAGAATACATAGAAAACTTTGGTTCCAAAACCCAGTTTAGCAACACTCTTCTCAAACGAGACATATTCCCACAGTCAGAGAGAACAGAGTGTTGTTGTGACCTTTATTTGTCCTTGACAGGGATGAAGTGAAGTCTGCTGAGAGTTATTTATACCTACGTGATTTTTCTTGTTCTGTGTTTGACATAATTCCAAGGCTTAAACAAAAGTATAAGTGTTTGTGTCTTCAGTAGGTAAAGTGAGTTTCCAGAACAGGTGACTTAAAAGTGCTTCTTATGATATGTTGAAGCTGTATAAAAGTAGACAAGTCAGTCAAAGGCTAGTCTTCAAGGCAAGTGGGTCTTCACCTGCTTTTGAAAAATTTCCACCTCCAGAATTTTCTAATAGGGAAAGCCAAATGGGCCGATGGAAAACCTTGGGATGACACACCTAAACTAAAAGCCATAACTGCAATTCAGGAAATCTTTTACGCTGTTGTGGTATATCAACTACTTTAATACTATGTGAGAATCACCTGCTGATATGCTCTGGGTTATTTTTTCACTGCAATTTTACTGATTTTACTGCATGTAAAATAGCAATGGTATACTATTGGTATGGTACCTGTCTTTTTACATCCAAGTTTGAGGCAATAAACTGGTTCCCCATACAAGACCTCAGTTTTCCTTAGAAGGACAGGTATATAGCTTTAATTCGAATGCATATATGATTGGGGAGAGGGTGAGCAAATGTATCAAGGTGGGTGTGGACATTCTGGGCCCCCCTTGATGGCACCATTGCACAGCTCTCTGTTCAAGTGAAAGACAGTAAGATAATGGGAATACAAAACAAAAGTCTGCATTTCTGAACTGCACAACCAAAATATATGAGCTTCTGCTGAATCAAAACAATATTCATTTTATTGGTATACATCTCTATTGTATGCATTCACTGTGTGACCTTCTTGCAGCATTGTTACAGCACACACATATTTATGCAATGAGACACCCCAGTGTAACATTATGCAATGCTCTGCATAGTGGGTGTTTTCCAGTATGCTGCCTCAGATGAGATGTCCCTCCTCTACACCCTGCCCTCAATTATGTTCATGTTTCTCTGATGTATTCTAAATTGAATTCCTGTGAGAACAAGCTTGAATTACGGGTATCAAAAGATCTGCTCGGAATATACAAATTATGATATTTAGTGTTATTTGGATGATGTGGATTGTGGACAGAAAATATGATGTTAAGATGTAAAAGGTCAGGAGGGAGACTGCTGAATGTACATTATGAGAACACACAGAGGCTGTGATTTAATCCACCTCCGTCTTTCAACCCACCTCCTTTCCAAAGCCCATTTGTAGACGGAGGGGGGAGCAGAGGTGGAGCATGAAATGTGCAATGGTGCTATCTGCTGTTCACTTGGTCACACTGCAACTAATCATAGCATTACACTCACAACTCTCTATACTTAGGAGAGAAAATAAACACAGATTCTTTGCATCTAAATCTGTATCTCAAATGCATTTCTTCTCATTTAAAATGAGTTCAACTAAAAATATATACTTTTAGAGTGCACTGTTAGCTTCAAAATAAATAACTTGATTATTAGTCTTTGCTTTATTCTGGGTCCATTAACTGTACTGACAGCTCCACCTGCTGTTTAGACTCCATTTGTTCTCCACAGCACCTCTGCTAAGGTGCTGGTTGAACATCAAATGGGGCAGAGTAGATATCTTATCTTCACTGCCTCCAATGCATCCATCTTTCTTTTCTAGCCTTTAATAGCATTTACGTTCTGACAGGTGAGAAGAAGCTGAGAGCAATAATACCACAATACTGTTTTCTTCATGGAACAGGCTGACAAACATATTAGTCAGTGTAGATCATTGATCCCAGGTGTGAACACAAACAGCTCTAACATTTCCATTTTAATCCCTTTTCCTCCACTCCCTGTTCTTCACACATTCCTCATCTTGTGTTATATCTTTGAGACTAAAAGTGGAGGTGGTCTCATCCCATTAGCAGCCCCCATGAGATGAATGATATCCCCATGGTGATATCCATCATGGCATTGGCCCATAAGAGCCTAATAAGGGAGGAAAAAAACTGGGGCACCTGGAGGCGGTAGTGATTGATGAAGTGCTGTGGTCAATGTGACCAGCCAATCATAGCTCAATAAGGCCAACATGCAGCAGGAACGTATCCGACCAGATCCTACGTGGGCGGAAAATAGAGGTTGTCAGGGTGTAACAGTTTAATTTATATGGTGGTTATACTCATGGTGGGACCTGTTGCAATTGAAGATAGTGTCTCGGTCCTATCTGTAGTCTTGTATCTGCAGGAATCCTTTGTGGATGTGGGATAAAACAAAGCTCTACCTGTGCTCTCACAGCTGTCTGCTTCTTGCTGTTATGTTGCATGTAACTCACAGGATGCCTGTGATTTCCTTTTGCTGTCATTTGCCTGTTCAAGCGTACCCATCAAAAACCAGACCTGACGTTTGCTCTGTGTAAAGAGGCTGTCTACGCTGTGAATAGGCTGCTCCTAAAAGTAATTCTTTTGTGAGTGATGAGGAGTCCTGTTTTCCAAAAGAAACTTGGGGGTAAAGCTGGTTTACTCTTTTGTCCTTTTTTGAGAGCTTTCATGTAGTTTGGCTTCAGTTTTCCACACTTTCCAGCCTTTCCTTTTTATTTACTCTGAGAGGGAGCTAAAAGTTCAGATACATCTTATGTCCTTGTATTGTCTGCCTCAGGTCTCCCAGAGGGAGGAATGTTAGTACACAGAGAGGGTCAATATTGACCCAAGTTTCCTGCCCTGTCACCTTCACTGAAAGACAGGGGTTGTCTTTGACCTTTGACCTGCTACACTTTGTTTGCATGGTCTCAGGCTCTGATAACTGTGGAATTTAGTTTTCTTAGGTGTTTTACATCATCGACAGTCTGTAGATTCAATAGATGGAATACAAGATTGAAAAGATGGGTACAGTTCAAACAGATGTGAAATATTACATTGAAAATGTAGATTTATGGTATGAACTTAACAAATATAACTTCTCTGGAAACCCGAGATGTACTACATAATGTTTGGCCATTTTGAGAAAGATGCAGAAATATACAAATTGACATCTTCAAAATGTTCTCATAGCATTTGAATTTCTGTAATGACCTGTTAGGTAAGAGTAATTGTGTGCTATTTCACTCAGCTCATTTTGCTTGTTTCTTATCATGGCACACCACTTTGCATACGTGAAACATGTAAGTTGAAAATGCTTGTGTCTGACCTTTGACCCTGAGCAAATACGAAATGAAGAGGCCCATTCACTGAACCTGCCTCTCGTCATACCCCTGGCATTTCTCTCCTGCTCTATTAGCCTGCATGCTGACAGATATAAATTAGTGTGGGAGCAAACTCACAGAAACAAACACCATAGTGCTGGTTAAAACAAAGTTTAAAGGCTCTTTTCCAGCATCCACTCTGCCGGGGGTATTTCTCCTTGTGACGGGTGGTAATGTCCAAAAGGACTCAAGGGGGTATTTTACAGTCTACAAAATGCAATGCAAGCAACAAATTAAATTCTTGCTGTGTATATTTTGAAGCCTGAGCTTCGATCATATAGAAGTTATGTATATTGTTAAAGCATGACCAAGTCATCCAAGCCTACAGCACACGTTGTTATTAGCCAGCATAAGAAGCTTTAGATTCAGCTTCTTTGTGTATTCCTCTCATGTCCACTTGCTATTTCTTTTCTTTCTTCATGACAGTGGTTTTATATATATATATATTTCAGCATAAGGGATTATTGTGGTCTTTGATGATAGCAGACAAAGTATTTCCATTGCTCCTGGTCCTATCTTTGGAGGGAAAACAAGCACGCACTGTTCAATCGACCTGTCAAAAAATAGACGCATAACTATAGATAATCCTTATGTGAATTCACCCAGAAAAAAAAGATAGGGTTGGTGTCGTCCCCATATCAGAGCCTTTTCTGTCGTCTTCTCCATGTATGTCCCACAGCATCTGATGGAAGAAAAAGGGGGATGAGCAGAAAGAAAGAACAAAAAAAAAGTGCTTTGGAGTTTCATTTCTAAACTAACATTCCAAATATGTTCTCTACCTGCATTTCAGCCTACAGAGAGTTCATTTTACCTTGTGATGACGTTTTGAAAAACCCCCGTCCTCTAAAACCATGAAGCTTCTCAGAAACCGGACCTATCATCAGGTGTACACATGGGAAATCAAAAGCTACCATCCGTTGCAGCTTCTTCCTCCCTGCGTTTGAAAAATGTGTGCAGGAGCCTCTCAACAGTGTGAAATTACTCCCCTGGGTGGGCAGAGAAAAGGCAGTCAGCCAGAGAATGTCACCTGGATTCCTCTCAATGTCCCCTCATTTGTCATGACTCTACTGCACAGTGCAGGTACAACTTACAGCAGTGTCATTTTTTCCTTGCTTCACCATAAACTGTTGTTGCTGATGCTGTGTTTTGCTGTCATGTTGAGAAACAACCTTTTAGCCTTCGGGGATTGTTTTCCTGTGGATCGTGTCTTATGTTCTCAGATCTATCAACAATACGGCATGGATTAGTTCTTTTACTAAATGAGTACATTTATTAGTCCAATGACTTGACATTTACTGAAACTAATAGATATGTAATGAGAACAAGAAAATAAAATTACTTATTGATTTGTTTTCCATAGGGACTGAAATGTTTCTATTCAAACTGACTCCTTTTGTAAACTAGTAAGTATGCTATATAAAAATGCATAGGCATGCATGGGGGAATGGGGTAAAGAAAGAAAAGCAGCAAGTGGTTTAGTGGCAACCCTGGCTTATTAGTATGAATGTCACATTGTGCCCGAGGAGTGTGAAGGAGAGTCATTACATTTGCAGAGGAAGCAGGGGAGGGTCTCTTTTTGAACTCTGTGCATTTTGTTTTGAAGTTTGCTTCCAATTATCATTATTAAGTCACTTCCCCAGGGTAACATTTGGCTTTTAATGTGAACATGTCACACACACTGTCAAAGCTGGTGCTCATTTGTTTTTGAGACCTTTCTGCAACTTTGTTGTTACTGTTGTTTTTCTGATTGTTATCCTCAGATAAAATCTGTATCACTTTTTTTCCTACGCATGCAAAGAAACTGCTTTGAAAACATCCAAAAGAGCCTATTCTTTCATGATAACCATGCTTACAAATTCAAGGTAGATATGACAACTTCAAACAGCAGTACACGTGCCATCTCTGCTTGAAGGGCGTGACTCTTGGGCTAAAACCTCTCATCACTAATAAAACTGCGCTGTGAGTATTCTGCTGGGTTGGCACACAGCTGAATACACACAGGCTTTATGGGCTGTACTTGCTACACAGTTAAACTCTATTCACGTGTGCTCTGAGCATGTTTGAGAGCATATAGAGTATGTCTTCAGACGGGCAAATTTTTACTACTGATAAACAACAAATGCACAATGCAAAAGGGGTTGTGGAAAAAGGAGTGTGTTAGCTTTCATGTTTGTTTGAAGTTGGTTTTTAATCCCAAGCAATGGAAAAGGTGGGAAGTGTGAACATGTATTACACCAGTAGGTATTCTCCCTGCAGAGGCACACACATGTTAAACCTTTGCATGAATGTGTCACTGGCTTTGTATCGCGGTGTGCATGTCAGTGTTTGCCCTGCAGCCTGTCTGTGCAGTCAGGAAGCCCTGCTGAGCTTTTCTGTGGGTGTTTTGCTGGCTGTCACTCAGGCGATCCATCTTGTCTCCTTGTCCAGCTGCTGACTTTTCTGTAAGCTTCACAGAGAATTTTGCTCAGGGAATTACACTTGGTTTTAAGCCTGGATCTGGCATCAAAATGTTATGGTTCAATTGAGCAATACCACATAAATCCAAAATATTTAATCTCTCCAGGATGCTTTCATTTATGTTTTTACTGCTGAAGCAGTAGTCAGTCAGTAAGTCAGTCAAAGTAAACATGATGTGCATTACTTGCAGTAATATCACTGCACTTTTTCTCATATCTAGTCATAATTTTCAAATATCTCATGAGTAATAAAAGGCTTGCAATTCTTTTTTTTCTTGAGCAGAAAAGTTTTCATCTTTTCCGATTCCAACAACTTGTATAACAGCTTCTGAGTTTCTTTTTTCTGTGACAAGCCCCCAAAGTTTACAGGACAGTAGTCAATGTGCTGCCACACCATATGTTTTACATACACCCTTACTCCCAAACTGCAGCTGCACCTTCACAAAACAAGGCAGAAGGCAGGTTTTTCTCTTCAGTAACACTAAAAATGTCAGCAAAGAAGCTTTATCACCATTAAAACAATCCACTTTTTATGTTCCAGGTTTGAGTTTATGATCTTTTTATGGATCCTCACTTATTCCTGAGTATATATCAGTCTTTTTTTTTTCACATTATGTATTCACAAAAATGTTCCAGAGGATGGAGACAACTATAGGTCTGGATACTTCACTATGTGAGTTACAGCATTGGCATAATTGCAAAAGATGCAGAACAGAAGAAGACATTGATAAAGAGCACAGCTGCAAGCATTTAACTGCCAGCTATATGATGCTCATGCGCTGCTGGGGTTAGCAATGCATCTTATGTGACAGCATATGCAGTGGGACCTCTGACCAAGAGCAATATGTCATAGTTTCCTCGACTTATGGAAAGATGAACACTGCCAATCCCACGGCCACATTTTATTTTCACGTATGGTTTCTATCAGTATGTTGAGTCATGCTGCTCTCCAAAGACAACTAGCGATTAGCATTACATTGATTATATAATGTTACGCCATCTATATTGTGTCACATATACATGATGTTACAGGGTCCTTTGAGAGTCTGCAGTAATCACCGTGGCTCTTTATCAGTGTACCACAGTGTTAGCTGCGTTAATACACACTGTTAGTTTAATGATATCAGCCATTACTGCATCATACAGTCATTAAGCAGAGCAGGAAGCCTTGTGAGCTGACAACTGGGATAAAGACTTGTAGAGACAGTCACTGTGTGAGTTACAGTGTAAAAGTGACTGAATATAGAGTTATCATTAGAGCGGCTCTGGTAATGCACACATTGCCACAAATCTGTCAGTACTGCTGTGATAAATGATTAGTTTGTGGTTGTGTCACTTAAGTTGACCATGCTGCTAGTGACCATGGGGGCCGTTTGGAGCTCTAAAGTGTATACACTGGTGAGAAAAAATAAATAATTTAACAAGAAATCATCCAACAGGGTGCCCTGCAATATACATAAGGACATCCCTGAGCAGGGCTCCTTAAAGGAATTACTTCATGTTTTTTCAACTGTCAATTTGAAGAGGCTTTGCTGAACATTAAGGGCAAGTTAGCTTAGAAGCTAAATACAGTATCTCATTAAAAAAAAAAAAAAATGGTTTTCTTAATGTTAAGTAATTTCTCCATAAAGTAAAGTTCAATTAAAGCAGGTGTGAGGAAATTCCTCTCTGGCTAAATTTGTCACCCCTGCAGAGAAAACTGGTTGTTCAAAACCAAAAATTCTCATCCAAATCAATTTCAGAAACATTACCAACTGTCCTAATAGCTGCAATCTTGAAATTTGCAAGTTAGATCTTTACATTGAATACACATTACAACTGTGCCACAATATTTTAATATGCCAGCCTCTTGCTGTAACCTATTATCCATTCCGTCTCCTTTTCATCTGGCACTGGAACCAGCCAAGCTAACAGGCTAATGACCAGCATTATGTTTTCAATCTGTTGTAGATTTATTCAGTCATTAGAATCTGAGGCCCCGCGGTTTGTTATTATTTTCACTTTGCTCATGGGTTTACAATTACTGAAAAACATCTTGTGTGAGTCTTCGGTTTTATGAGCATCCAAGAATCTTTATGAATTTCATAATAGTGCCAACGAGGAGGGAGAGTTGAAGGAGAAAAAAAAAATCTGTCTTTTAAATATGGGCAACAGGCTGTTAATACAGCAGGATCTGTGAGTGGGATCAACATAAGCCACGATTGAGCCATGCCAGGAAAACCACTTTAACATCAGTCATAGTCAGTGGATAAATAATTTATGGAGCAATCCATTGGTGAAGTCACGTTGTTGACTAACCTGTGAGTTTGCTAATGAAGTGTTGTGCCCCCATTAAGCCAGCAGAGGCCAGGGCACATTAATGGATGTTTGCATGTTGTGAGAGATATTTTATGTGATATTTAATTAAATATGTGATTACCATTGGTCATTTTCCTGTCATTTCAGGTTTATCTGGGGACGCAAAGTGTTCTTTATTTGTGCCTTGCACTGACTCAATTCTACATACATATTTATTTTCTGCTGTATACCTAGGATTTATTGAAACTGTTACCTAACAGTGAAAAGGTCATTAGCTTGGTAAGTGATAGAGTTTATGTCTTCTCTTGAGTTATATTTACGTAACATTTCAACAGTCCAATGATTTGCTGTAAAGGTGAAACCTTTTTTTTCCCCTGGATTCAAGAAGCGATGGCTCCAACCTGTGGAATTGTTCTCAGTACAGTATAACACAACACAGGTGATAATTTGTATTCATTAAAAGAAATCACAATCCAGCCAAGCCTTTCTGTTTTATATTGTGAAAGGAACTTCAATAAAAACAGTTTGAGTCTGCAGCATTTTCCATACAGAGCTCCTTGTCTCATGTTCTGGCACCATTTTACCAACCTTGAATGACACAACTCAATGTGGGCGTGTGTTAACCTTAGCAAAACAGAAAAATAAAAAAGCTGTAAATTCTACCTTTCAGGTCCATAAAGATCAACATTAGTTGCCAAAACTTATGTCAAACTGGGGTGCAGAATGGAGTTTGTTGGCGGAGTTGACATGTAGGCAGCAGTTAACAGCTTAGCTCCTGTTTCTGCCCTCCTGTCAGTTTCACAGCTAAGGGGCTAAGCACACACTCATCTCCTGAGGACAATACAGTTACAAATGACAAGTACCTTGTGCAACCCTGTTAAATACAAAACAAACCGCCCATTTAAACATCAGCACATTGAAACCACAATAATTTCATGTCCAGAATGAATAATATTATTGTATTTCAGCCATATGTTTCAAAAACTGTCACCATTCGAAGTACCTCAACATACCCTGGATTACTGGAATATTCAGTGTTCCGAGAGACCACCAGACCAACTGTATTCATAGTTTCCAGTATATGGGTCATGGATTTCTTACAGGAAGCTCCATGACGAGCAAAAACCACAGAATGTCAGCAACCACAACATTAAGGTAGAGAAACAGTTAGTCAGACAATATAGATATATACAGTGAGCCTGTTGTCAATGAGCATTGCACACTAGTGGTGTGTACTTACCTTGGCACAGGATACAGGCTATTAGTGGGCACTGACAGGCAGTGAGCCAGCAGGAGCTGTTGTTGTGTTATTGGATTGAATTGACTGGAAAGTCTACCAATGAACACTTCTTATGTTTGGCTGTAGGAAATGAATTGGTGAAACGATTTGGCATTTCTTTTTTGTTCTTGACCTCTGTGCTCCGTAAAAGAATCAGATAGAGTACCATCAGATAAAGACAAGTCTCAGGTGTACCCAGTTGCAACCTCCAAAGCTAAAGGAAACATATGGGACCCCTCAGAACAAAGTGGAACCAAATGTCTTTTTTCTTCTCTAGTTTTTTTTTTGCAACAATGGGTTAGTGTTGAGCAGAATCATTCACAGCATCAGCAGAGCACAGTTTCTAAAGCTGTGGTTTAAGCAAACAAATCTCTAAAGCTACAGGCCCCCCATCATCAATATGTTTGCATCATTGGGCTTTCAGAACATTCGAAACATATGTAACAGACAAAATGTACAGAAAATCGTAAATTTATGTTTCCATCAGTTTAATTTATTTTATGCTTATTCATGGGTTCAAATCTATGGAGGGGGGAAGGTCCATCACAGAATCTGTCATTTATAAATGTCTTGGATCAAAATTGAAGCCATTTACCCCACTCTATCATTTTCAGCACATCTTTAATGTTATTCAGGGAGTACTCTTTATGTATTTCTATCCATATGTTTCCTATTTAACTCCCAGCACAGCAGCTAACTGCATACAGCAGTTGCACATTACAGCCCTGACGGTGTAGTAGTTGGCAGGACTACTGAGTTAGGTAATCTTCCTGAGGCCTACTGGGATCCTCATCTAAAAACAAATCAGGGCCTCCCTCAAAGCTCTGCAGCTCCTGCTGAGCGTGAGTCAGAAAAGACTGACACAGCTATGACCTCCGTCTTTGCTGAATCAGCTTTTTGTTACAGTAAGGATACCGTAGTCCTGTTTCTGCTGTCACCTGCTGTGCACATAGGTTTTTGACGGTCTCTGCAGTGGTAGATGTGGAATCAATCAAACACAAATGTAGTCACTAAGTAGGGTTTCTGTTTGGGTAAACCCTAGTTGACTTGCTGTTTCTTTACATTTAAGGGGGTCCATATAACTTTTAGGACTATTTGTTGGCTTTTAGCAAGGCCAACAATGTGACTGGCTGTTTCCTATGGAGTTAAGTGTCAAGATCAGGAACTCTGGACTTCAACACTTCATGGGGCTTATATAACTACATCATTTACACTGAATGAGGTCAACCTCAAAGCAAACTCTTAAAAGAATGAACCTGAGCTCTCACACACAGCCACTGTAAAAACTCTGCAATGATAGATTGTGCTGAAACAGGAAATTGCTTCTGATGTTTTATTGTTTCATATTTCCATTAGTGCTGGTGACATAGTGCCACTTCTGTGCCTCAGTGCCGGCAGCCATGCACTCACACTCCGGGCCATTTCACACACAACAAATTAAACAACTCTTACATAATGCTAGCACGTGTAGGTGAAGGGAACCCCTGGAAAAAGCCTGCAGAGTCCAAGTACTGACATGAGAACTATAAAGGAGATTTCTACATAAACTTACTTGACCACATATATTAAACCCAAACACTGCGGTACATTTTAGGTTGAATTATTGAGGTGAATGAAGGCACAGCAAAGTCAAAGTCCCAATGTGTGAATAAGGTGGGGCCATGTGGTTATAAGAAGTATCTGCCAGTACCATAGACTGTATTAGATGATGGACAACACAACTACTTCCAAATGTGAAGCCAAAACGTGACTGGTTGAAGTATAGGTCATGAAGTTTCCCCTCCTTTGTAATTAAAGAAGGGACTAAGGTTAAACGTAAGAATCAGAACACATGACCATTTTTCACAGATGTGCAAACTTTCAAGTCCATGCAAGTTTTAAATGTATTTTATCAAATAATTCAGTATTCGTGTCTAAATCATAATGCATTGTTTACTGAATAGAGAAAGGGAGGAAGAAATTACTACGAAACAAGAAAAACAAAAGTCTCTGATCTTTTCATGGTTATGAGTGTGCGCTTTAGACCAGCACAAAGGATTATTCTGCTGTAGATTGTACGGACCTGAGGGATCTTAAACCTTTCAGTACTTGAAATAATGAGTGCCTTGTGTCATGGAAGAAGCTTGATGAAGCAACACACACTAATTCCCTTTTGCCCATACCTTGGTTCCAGAATAACATGAAAAACACATGTATAGGCTGTAGCAGGCAGTGTCTTGGCATTGTTTTTTATTTCACTTGGCTCCATTGGGAGTATATATGAGCACTGGCGATGATAAATTTGAAGTCCATGCAATTGATATTGGTCGGCAAGGCCTCTGTCTGGAAGAGCTTGGAATACAGATATACTGGAATAAAAATGTGGGGACAAGGGTACAAACTACAGTGGATATGTTTTGGATTAATGTGTGACGATGTTAAAAACATTCAAGTATTATTTTCAAATACACTGCCTTGGATAATTACTGTATGTGCAACTATCATTCAGCTGACAACAAGTTATTTAACCACAGTTGATACAATGAGTAACTTCTCGTTTCCTAAACAACCATGGCGAAAGACACAACCTGTGGTTGTGGCACAGATGTTAGTCTATTTAAGAGGGGTCAAATCATTAGCATGCATCAAGCAGAGTAAGCTTCCAAGGAGATTGCAGAAACCACTAAAATTGCGTTAAGAACTGTAAAACACATTATTAAAAACTGGAAGAATGATGGGGAACCATCATCTTGGGTGCATCAGAGTAAAAAGAGAGGCAAGTGAAGTGATGCAGCCATCATGTCTAGTGCCTACCGTACAAGCCTGTGGGGGCAGTGTTATGATCTGGGGTTGCTGCAGTTGCTCAGGTCTAAGTTCAGCAACACTATGTGCCCATAGAATGAGGTCAGCTGACTACCCAAATACACTGAATGACCAGGTTATTCCATCAACAGATTTTTTTCTTCCCTAATGACATGGGCATATTCCAAGATGACAATGACAGGATTCATGGGGCTCAAATAATGAAAGAGTGGTTCAGTGAGCATGAGATATCTTTTACACTCATGGATTGGCCACCACAGAGTCCAGACCTTAACTCCATTGAGAATCTTTGGGATGTGCTGGAGAAGGCTTTGGACAAACTCTCCCATCATCCAAACAGGATTTTGTTGAAAAATGAATGCATCACTAGATGGAAATAAATCTTGTGAAATTGCAGAAGCTTAGTGAAGTAATGCCAGTCCAACAAAATATCAGAGTGTGTGACCATTTTTTTTTTTTTTTTTGTGTTGACTTTTGTTTTCGGCCGGGCAATACATTATTTAAAAATAAATCTGTTTTTTTTCTTAAGAAAATGTGAAACTTTGGAGTGGGGAACACTGATTGTATGTGCCTGAAGTTTGTTTTGATGCAGTACTTTTACCGAGTGCTGCATAGCCCAGCCCTGGTTCTTGTGCTGATGGGTCATGTAATTTACTTAATATTCTCACGCATCTTAAGTAGCTCTCTAAGAGTTTCCGTTTCAGATCAAATCACTCAAATATGAAGAAAAATATCCCATAAGCCACTACAGGCATCCATGATTGACAATGAAATAAGGCAGTTAACATAACCAGGATCTTCTTAGGCCTTGGTATGTTCCTTCAAAGTTCTGAACTTCATCAATAATGAATTTAACATTTTAGCATTTAACATGGATCATGCACAGGCTTTGCATTCATGTTACATTACTACCTGCTGGTGGGAAAGGCAGAGATAGAGATTAGAAACATCCCAGCGATCAGTAGCTAGTGCAGTTTATTGCCCAACGGGGGATTTAGCATACACATGGTCCAGTTCAGGAGATTTATTCTCTATAAAGTGTGGACCCCATAGAGGAGGATAATCATATCAACATGAAGGCTTTTACCTCTTCTTTCAGAGGCAGACTTTACCCCAGTACATTTGGGATAGCTTAATGATTTTCATAACTTCTTCCTGTAACCGCCCCGTTTATCAGGTTGGTGTGCCTTGTGTTTTTCAGTCACAACATCTGGTTTATTTTACAAGACAGATGAGAGATTATTAAAATGAACTCTATGTGCAACAAAACCAATCTCCACCCATCTTTACTCGAGAAATGTCATGATTTCACAGTGGCTCTTTGAAGTGAAGTACTCTTTTATGCTCTTGTAAGCAGCACTACACAAAGAGCGTTGCTGTCCCTCACACAGGTTCTTGATTGGTTCAACATGTTTTTCTCATTAAGAGTGCAGGTGAAGTGGAACGTGCTGCTGGTTCACAACTGCTTTTGATTGAATTATCAAGATACAGAGGAGTTTCCCCAGAAATACCTTCTACTCATTATTATGCTACTGTTACTTTGAAATTTTTTTTAGGCTTTCCATGAAATGTGATATCAATAGTCCACTGCTTCCGGCTTGTAGAACTGTAATACGATTCCTGAATTTATCTTGTGCATAGATAAGATGACCTCATTTCTTATATTTTTCACATGTGACCAACAAAAACAGTGGCAGCAATGAATTTGGTGACATAACAGTTGTGGCAGCACACTTACATAGACAGGGCCATGACTGTTTGAATAGTCAAACCTAAGTATTGCATCACAGCCTGTCTCAGAAGTGTTTGACCACACATCATCTACTAAGGTATGGCTAAGCTAAGTTATGAAATAAATGTCACTGAGGTTATAACAACTGGCCCTGAAATGGGTGGCACAGAGTTTATGTGTTTTTTTTGTTTTGTTTTGTTTTTTATTTAATTAAATAATCCCCACCTCTGAGAAGGACAGAGAGCCAATCATGATTAAGGATATAGGGGTAGTCACTACGATTGCTTATCAAAAATTAGGGGATGGGGTGAGAGGGCATAGGCACCCCAGTGTCCATACCTTAAAGCCATCTCTGCTCAGTCAGCATAAAGATGAAGAAAAAACATGAATTGTGCTGCAATTTATGTGTAATCTCAAAGGTTTTCCTCTTTATTGGGATTGGGTACTGTAATTATTGGACAATAAACCACTACTTTTTTCACACACTTTGGACCCTGGAGTTTAAACAGTGATGCAGCTTACTTATGGATTTTTCAGGCCAAAGAGCTTTTTGCCACCGATACATTTAGAACCCATTTACGCTATAATGTTTCACATAAAATGAATAAAAACCAATAAAATGCTGCAAAAAATATATATATATATGTATATATATGTATACTTGGAGACACTGGGGGACTGCAAATGCTGTAGTTCGAATGCCAAGCCTGTAGATGGGGATTTAAATGTAGGAGCCGTATACATGACAAGGGTCTAGATGTTGAAGAAGAGGTGAACTAATCATCTGGTATATATAATTAATGCTTTTCTATTGGTTGAAACCTCTAGCTTACCGTTTACACAGTTACAGTGACAGTGAAAGATTCGGAAAAATTCTGCCGCTTTCTAAAATTCCTGTTTCACGTCAGCCAAAACTCTATTTGTATGCAAACAAGAGGCCGAAACGCAACAACTTTGCATTTCACCCCAAAACCTCTGTTGTGTGAACTGCCCCTTAGCCTTGTCACATCAGCTTAATGAAATTGGACCAATGACTTTTCTGGCAGGCTCACATCTAACCCGCAGTGTTAAAGGCGCTGCTCTGAAAAATTATTTATTTAATCAAAAGATTAAGAAAAAAATATTTCTGTGTAAATTTTACATAGTACAATAAGGACATCTGCAGGCTATGCACTTTTTTTTCTTTTTAAATCTAGTGGGTGTGTCTTATATTCAGGTGCGCCCAACAGTCTGGAAATGACAGAACACATAGAATCGAAGCACTTTTTACAATTTTTCAATTTCAGTTTTCTTCATCAAGATTCAAGAACTCTCTTTGCCTCTCCTGCTCTTTACCCCTCCATTGTACTGCTTCCCCTGTTCTGTGGTATACATGTGGAAGCTATTTTCATGTTGCCGTGTTTGAGAACAGAACATGGAACCAGCACATCAAGGTTAAAATGTTGCTCCAAAGGCTGATGCAGAACAGAGATACACTCCAACAAGCTGTAAAACAGTTGTAGGCTCAGAACAGGAGTGAATAAAAGGATTGCTGTATCCAAGACCCTGTGTGTCATGCATCCAATTTTCATCTACCATGTATATTCTGGTCTATGTACTGTATGTTCTATAGGTGATCTGTGTGGCTCACAGTCTTTTTTTTTTATCATGAAGTGACACTGCTTTGTACAGTCAATTCCATCTAATGAGCAAAGGAGGAGGAATGCAAGGGAGGGTGTTGGCATAATGGGGAAGAAGAAAGGAGTTATAGAGGCGTAAGAGTGGATGGATAACAAACTGTGAGGAGAGGGAAAAAAGGAAGAAAGAAAAGGAGTGGGAATGAATAGAGCATTACACCGCCCTGCTATAAAAGAGAGTGGTTACTTGCCCAGAACACACCAGTTTTGGAGAGCCTCAGCTGAAATCTGAACGTTCTTGGATCGGATTGAAGAAACAAATTCTGAATAGCATTTATATTTCACTAAACCAGGAGAACTGCATCTCTTTCTTGTCAGAAACAAAATATCCTGCGCACTAAAGGGTCCATCTGTGATCTTTAGGTTGGCAACAAATGCAGCTGAAGTAGAAAGACATAAACTTGATGAACTGCTTTTAATGGAGACACAAAGGACCATTATACACTGTTATGTCACAGCTACAGATTACTGCAACCTATATAAAAGTCTCAATTTTAGCCACAAATTTTTCCAGTTGTTCCCTTTCCCTGTGGAAAATAAGCACAGCTGGGCACTGTATCATAACACTGTCCATGCACCCATTTGAGGTTTGGGGGTTGGACTCTCTGTCTATACAAGGGCTGTACATTTGTAGGGTGGTCCAAAAACCTTGTCTCCCTTGGCCCACCCGAATGTTCCTTGCACTTCTTTTAAGCTGTGTTTACACCGTAACTTAAGGAGAAAACACGAGTAGATACATCCTGTTTTGTAAGTGCAGGGATGGAACATTAACAGATACACCCAAACACTACGGGGATTCGGTGATTAAGACCCACAAGTCAAAAAAAAAAAAAAAAAGATCAGTCCCAATTCCTGTTTAGTCATCCATTTAAGTGGGTGGGGTAATTTAAGGCACCCTCATAAAAGTCTAAGGATTATTGTGTTATTCAAAGTCTCTGAATATGTTTACGAAGGGTTTATAGTCTGCTGTGTTACGTCAAAGTCTCTATGAATCATTGAACCTTAACCATCGAAAGTGACCTTGGAGTGTGATCACAGCCTCATAGATTTTGTACACAACCCACAGCAGCAGGGCAGCAGCCTCCTAGAAGGCTGGGAAAACCTCCAGCATCGCTATAAAACCAGTAATGAGCGAAAGTTAAATATCCGCATAGGGGGCTTTTAACAGTGATAATCTTTGTTTTCAGCTTACCTTGTTCTTTTCATTAGTGTGCTCATATTTTCCTGATTTTCCCTTTCTTTTTGTGTCCTCATTTTCACAAATTCACAGAGGTGGTAAAGAATTATGATTAAAAAAAAGGGCGAACACATGCAGCAGATTGTACCTTATGTATTTCAGTGATGGGCAGAAGAAGAGGAGCCACCGTTAAAGACTGGGCCTATAATGGTCACACCAGCCATGTTGAGGGATTAACATAGTTTACAAGCATCCCTCCATCCAAAGAATTATTTCCTGTCAAACAGAGGTCTGTTCAGCAGGATCGACAAGAGGAGACGATGGAACGAATTCATTCCTCTCCCATTTCTTCTCTCTTTTCACACTGCTTCCTGTTACACAAAGGATCCTCTGTGCGAGAGATGGTGTGTGGCTGGGGGGTGGGGGGGTTGTTTGGGGGTTAAGTGGGGGAAGCTGTGTTGGATGGCTGTGTGCTAAACATTTAATTTATCAATATCTATTCTGCCCACACAGATGCTTTCAGATTCTGAAGCAAACAAATGCGAAGCAAAACCCATCAGACTGAGAATTCTCTCAATTTACTTCAATATAACAGAAAACTGACCTTTTGTAGACTGTTTAATGAACACAACCTTCAAACCTAAAGGGAAAACAGTGTTTATGATGCATTCCATGACCGCTGTTGTCCTCCAATGCTTTTTTATTTTTTCGATTCTACTCAAGTCAGCATCATAATACACTCTGGGTGCTTTTTTAAAGTACTAACACATGTTTCTCACCAGTATTGTTAGCTTTTTGTGCAGCTGTCATTCAATCTTGTGTGGCTATGTTATATAATTTCCTCATATACTGTCAGCTAATGCACCATGTTATCATTGCTGCCATTCCCCCGTGCTGTTAGACTTCGTGTGGTAAGGTTCAAAGGGAATAATTTCTATATTTTTGGATAAATTAACTAAGGAATCATGACTGAATATTATGATTTCAATGTCTTCTTGGTTGATCAGTAACTGAGAGGACAATGGATAATAAATATCCTAAGATATATAAGGCTGCTTGTTACAGCTTTGGTTAGTTACCAAACAATAACCCGTTAGTTACCATCAGACAGCAGGCAGCGTTTGCATCTGACCACCTCCTTGCTGACATTACTTTTAACAAATACCCTTTTATTATCATTATTTTTAACCCTATGGACAACAGATGGTGATAGCCCAAAGCTGCTCCCTCGCCAACTGAAATGTAAGTAAGCAAGTGGAAGAATGTGTTCATCAGCTGTTGTCAGATAGAGGCTACTAAATATGATGTAAACTGTAATCTTTCACTGCCTTTAACTCTCTATGCCAACAAGGATGTGGTGCAATAAAATTTGTATGGTCTCACATAAAAGTTTCTTTATTTTAGCTTATCTTATACCTCACATCCCACTTTACCCAACCAGGTTTAACTTATCATTTACTGCACATCATAGCACATTTGTTTTAAAAGATTCTGTTTTTTTTCTCCTCTTTATACCAGTTAATGAAGATAATATTTGATTCATTTATCCACTATTTTCTATATTGGTCATATTTGCTCAAATTGTGTCGAGATCCCACTCATGATCATTAAAGCATCATCTCATCTTACCTCCCCGAAAAAGACAGAGCATAACAGCTTTGAGCTCTCCACCCTCAGCATGATGTCAGAAGAAAATTGTAACTCTACTAACTTTTTAAAGTTATTGGATTTAAGTTTAAGAGTGTATTACAAGTCTTTCCTTTCTGGGGCATGAGACTTGTGTGTTTTGGCGTTGCCTTTTCACAGTAATAACCATAAGTGAGCGCTAATAAGTGAGAAACTTTTCTAAACATCTGCAGAGGCACTCTGCAACAGAGCTCTGGAGGCCCGCTCTCATCAGTGTTTCCTCTGTTTGGCTCACTAAATGGGTTTTATGTCTAATCGATTATAAATGAAGGAAAAGCTTTGAAGTAGTTACTGTGCTTTGTTATACAAAGATCCGTAAACAAAGCATACAGTTTATCTTATGGCCATTTCTCATTCATGCTGGATGTCCCTGCAAGTCCAAAATATAAGCCCCTGACAACATATGGTATTAATAACTGAACCATACTCCCGGCCTGGGAGATATTGACGCTGTTTCACTTAAAGTCTCACTTGGCTGTCCAGATGTGCCGTGAAAATCTCTGTAAAGATCCACTGCTTAACTGACAGTTTTCTTCTCTTTCTAGTGGAGAGTGTGTGATTCCCCTGATTCAGAGCTTTAACTTCTCTGACGTTTTTGTTAACATCTTATACTTTTGATCATGCAGCACTTTGAGTTTGGACACCATCTGTTTTCAATCTGCGTACGGATGCTAACAGCCCACTTTTTTTTTTTCCTTTTTGAAACATAAACTAAACACCATACCAGAGAACTGATTGAAGGTGAGGTCTGTCTTTCATTCACAGTGCCAGGTGGCTGAGTGACCCTGCCGATGTCCTTGGCCAGAGCTCCAATCGGGACCCTGAAGTCTGCCTAGATTGTGAGACTTTTTATTGGTCTCTAAATCAATCTTGAAGAAAAACTCATGTGGCTGCAGCACTGGCTCTTGTGTTATTCATTAAATTTCTGAGGGTGCAGTTATTTGCTATGAATCCACCCAATCTATCTCCCTAAACTCCAGATTTTGGGTTGTTATTTGATGCTGAAACCTTCTCACAACTTAAGCAATTTTCAGCCTCAGTTTGGCATCTATCCTCAGCATTTCTCCAAAAAGCATTAAGAATTCTTTGTGTTTCTTTAAAATGTAGATCTTCTTAAATACATTCAACTGGGTGATCATGATTTCATTGTGATAAAAAGGAAACAGAGTGAAGGAATGTTGAATTTCCAAGAAAAAGATCAGTTTTTCATTAACACCTGCATGATAAAGCATTCCACTTCTGTTTGCACAACTGTAACCATGGCTATGCTGCATTTCCAGGCATTTCAACAACTCCAGCTTATAGTTTGGGAGGGGCAGTCCAATGCACAGATGTGTAAGACAGAAGAAAGTATCTTTCTAGAAACAATATAGAGTTTTGATCATTCAAAGGGTGACACATTACGAGTCATAGTTTTTATCTAAACACTTTCACCTGAAAGAAAAAATAAATGAACATACCTATGAGTGAAGGCTATACTGCATGTGCTCATTTCCCTGAGCAGCTTTAAGTTCTCCAACTGTACCCATGTGGTCTGTGAATGTAACATAGAAAGCCCAAAGAGAAATCTGTTGGCTTTGACAGATACTGTAATTACATGAACGTTTCCATGGCTCCTTTCTGTTTATCTTTACACCGTATGGAATTTACAATATGTACAGAGACCAACTGTTATTTCTTTAAATGCTCATACCAGTAGTTTGTGTCGTACCATCCATGTATGCTACACTTCAGGCTTCTGCTAACACTTATTTCTTTCCAACAGAGTGCACTGCAACTCATTATTTAGTTAAGCCTACTTACTTTCTTGGGACCCCGGACAGTGTCATTATCAGCTCAGCAGATTAAAACACTGACTCCAACACAAAAGGGCAGAAACAATAAAACCCAGTCACATATGATTGACTAATTTCAACCATGTTTACTGAGAAAAGATCTTCTTTTGAAGTTTCAGTACAACAAATGGAATTCATTTGCAAGAAGTTTAATATCTTGAGCATTTTTGATGTTTGAAGTGAGAGGGTGGAGCCTTTCGGGGAAAAGTTTGAGGATTTTTTTGCTTGGAGCACTTTAATTTTACATTTAAGGTTAATCTGATCATTTCTTGAGACTTTAAATCACACTCACGCTCAATCTCAATTCGTTGCCCCTACCATTTAGGACTGCGAAGAAGAAACCTGTCATCCTGGTAGGACAATGTTCAAGTACTAAAAACTTGTTGAGTCCACTTGGGGCTTTCTGTAAAAGTCCAAGAAGCCACACACAAACTCAAACTCATCTTTATTCATATATCACCTTTCTTTCATCTAAATAAGTGGCCCAGGATGTTTTACAGAACAACAGAAACAATAGAAAGCATCAACAGGAGGGCTACCAGTCAAAAGAAATGTAATGTTAAAAAAAAAAAAAAAATGATGAGTTCTTATGAAAATCATAAAATCAGTTTACACAGATTCACACTCAGCTCAAAGATCATAACAACTAAAATAAACATGCTTCCAGTGAGGTAAATTAATTTGCACACAACTTACAGGGGTTAATTTGTTTTTCAAAATTCATTATCTTTTTTTTTTTTTTTTCAAATGTTAGCATAATAGTTTTTCTCGTGATAGGGGCACAGCTGACTTGACTGATAGGCAGGCACACTGTGTATGTCAGTGAGGAGGCTAAAAGTTTGGTTCAAATGCTCTACTCTGACCCAAGCTAGGTCAATGCGAAGCTAGGCTGAGTTAGTAATACCAATACTGCGACAGTGGTTGGTAGGCTTCAATATTTTTCTGACTTCACTGGCATCCTTTCCACACTGGAGATGTCTATGAATACTCTGTGTCCCCACCAAAAGGCAAAGACAGAAGAAAGTAGATCTGTAGGTGGCGATTATGTGCTACAGTAAGTCAAACACCATTGAAGAAACTGTGGGTATGCAAACTGGCATCTTCTCGAATGGGCAACAACTGTAAACAATGTTGTTTGAACTATATACAGAGTGATCCTGATATATCAATTTGTTTCCGGGTTTCCTTGTTAACGTGCAATTAGATCTGAAGTACTGAGCAGACATAAACAAACCAGTAGTCTGCCATCTGGGCGAACATACATTACACACATAAATGAGTACATAGAACATAAACAACAGTTGCCATGTGCAAATCGTGGTAATGATGTCAGTATTTACTAAATCCTCTGATTCAGATGTCCTGACAATAACATGTATTAAGATTCAGTTTTTTCACAATGTCTGTCTTGGAGGGAGTTTTCCAAAACCTCAGTTTGATGTGGGCAAAGGAAGCCAAATAAAGCTATATTTTAAAAATATCCTCATGGATAGGCCTGAGACTATTTTGGTGTTTTTTATGGTCCTTGAGCCTTACCCTAATGTTTCATATGTCTAGGGTCACAGTGTCCTGATCCGAGTGGGGACAGAGGGGTGGCACAGAATGTAACAGTCCTTCAAATGGAAGTTTTTCAATGGCACACTCTCGCGTTATGAGTTTGGGCGTTCAAGGCAAGATGACATTCTAAGTGATCTTACAAAAGTCTCATCTCTAATCATGTGCCTGATTGTAAATTCCTACTTAAAACGAGACTACCAGCTTCAAAATATATTATTTCTAAATGCTAATTCCTCACTTCTCGATCGGGTCGGACCTGACCGGATTGACTTATGGCATGTTGAAGTCTATAAGACAACGCTGGCTGACAGAATTTAACAGTGAGAAGAGAAATGTGTTGTTCTCTGTGATTTTCTCTGCTTCTGTGATTTATTCAGAAATGATAGTGGACACTAGAGCTGTGCCTGACAAAAAGAGGAAGGAGGAGCAGAAGAAAGCTAAACAGTAGAGTGTTAGAGCACAGGACAATGGCAAAAACACAAGCTAAAGACTAAAACATGGGCCAAGCTGTTTGTGAAAATGTTCATTACAAACCACATTCAGCAGTTATACTGCAGTGGTTTGTTCAATCCTGAGTCAAGCAATACAAAAAAAGAGCCAGATTTTATTTTCTCTGCTTGGTAGATGAGCTCTGATAGGACATTGCCAGGATTAACTTGCCTTACCTGTTACAGACAAGTCTCAGAGCCCAGAGCTGCAGGTCACACTAAATGTAGCTGGCTACTAAACAATGGTACAAACTTACAAAGTTTTCTTGTTGTCACGTTTCAAACAGCAGCACTAAATAGCTTTTGATAAATGCATTGCCTAGTTGCACTGTATCAGGTACAAAGAGTAGTGTTGAAAGATCCAATCTCCTTTCACTTTAAAAAAACTAAACCACAAGTCATAACAGTTTGCACAAGTCCTCCAGCAGAAGAGGCCACTGCAATCCACTTCAGATTCTCCTCACAGTCACTTGAAGGTAACACAGGTCATACAGATTTTTTTTCTTTATTGGCAACATTTTAAAATTACTACTGTAACTGTTTCATTTTTATGTTGTTTCAATTTACTTTTTTCAACTTACTTTTTACTTAATTTACTTTCTAATGCAAATGGCTGTGAGCTCTTGTCTCTGTATATCTGAATAGTGAGTTAACCCTGTATCAGTTTATGTCCATGCAATACTGATGACTTCTCAGGGTCTTAAAGGGTTGTCCTGTTTTTAACTCTGTTGTGAGGGGCAAAGGAGCACTTGGAAAAACAAGGGCCAGGGGTCAAATTTAGAAATGGGGTTGAACCTTAGTCATCTGTTATGTACATATGTTTTGACTAAACCTTTTTCATCTTTTTCACCTCACTGGTTCCTGTAAATGATGGAGATTTTACAAGAGTCTTGCTCTTTATGACGGAAGCATGGAAATCTCTGGGTGTTACTCACTATGTTGTAGCTACAAGGACTCCATTAGCTCACCTCAAACACAGGTCAAATGAATCCAGCTGCTGTTTCCAGTTGTACCACACTATGTGTCCAGACCATGCGCCATTGGTTTCGTGAGGCATGACTCAGATATGCATGTGCTTCTCTGACTCATTGACGAGGCAGGTACTTTCTGTGAATTCTCTGCAGGGGTATGTGTGTGTGGGTGTGTGTCGGCTACGCACTCTCACTTGTGAAGATTTTACACCCAGTGACGTTCTACAAGAGGTTAAGACTTACTTTTTTCCATTACAAACCACTCTGCTCTTTACTAATTACAAAACTGTTGCCACAAATGTTGATGATGTAAATTTTAGGGCTTAGCAATTGCAGCTTTTCAAAAATGCACAGGTTGCATCACTTGTTGCCTATCCAAACTGATGCAATATGGTGCGATTCTGTCAAAAATGATGGTTGACAATGAAATCTCTCTATCATTCTTCTTGCATCAATAGGTATAAAACGATCCTGTCAACATAAAAATTTTCATGCTGACATAACTGCTGTAATTGCTCAAGATGTGTTATAGCAGAGCCTCTCCCACTGTCTGCTGCAGCTGTGGCTAACAGAGAGCCTTACACCCACGTGCCCCCTGGTGAGAGCTTGGCAGCCAGTTGCAGGCAAACTATCATACGGAAACAGTACAAAAAGTCTCAGAGTGAAAAGCAGAAACAAATGTCTGCTTATGACACAGCAGTATAATTACTCCAACATTTCCTCGTGGTGTAAAGCATTCCATGTGTAAGGTATTGAACAGATTTATATAGTATAACAGAGTTTTTATGTGCTGCATCAGCATGACTGGAACTTGGATAGAGTCTCTAAAAAATACAATAGCCTTCATGTTGCATTTGGAAGAGTCTTAAGTGTAGCTTAGCCTGAATCTTTACGCTCACATACAGTACAGATTATTTTCAGGTGGCTTCTGTTTTCTTGTCGTGCCAAAAACTAAAGTAACAGTGCATACAGTTGTGCTCATAAGTTTACATATCCTGGCAGAATCAGTGATTTCTTGGCCATTTTTCAAAGAGTATGAATAGTAACACAAAAACTGTTGGTTAGTGGTTAGGTGACAGAAAGTACCAAAATGACCCTGCAGTCTATGCTACATGGAGTAGATGAGCTACAACCAACAGTGTAGACCGGCAACCCATCATGCTTCATGCAAATGACATAATTAGGCTGATATTACTCAAAACTTCATTAGAAACGTCAAAAGATGAAGTAATTCATACAAAGTTTAGTTTTGATTGATCTACTTGACAAAATTAAGTTAAAATGGATTTTATTTTCCATGTAAAAAGGGAGTTTAGACAAAAAAAGAAATCGTGCTTCAGCAACAAAAATGAAATATGCAAAAAGTATCCTTCATTTTCTTAAGTAGATCTACCATCAAGTTTTTATCAGTGTGTTATAGAGATGCTTTTTTTGTCAGTGGTCCTCTACAAGTTATGTCTATATCACTATCATTTGGAAATAAATTAATGATAATTGACCCAAAATGAAATATTGGGAAAGACTCAATCCTGGGCTCAGTATTTGACTTCCATGAAGTAAAATGTCATGTTGCATTTAAATGGTTTTGATCTTTTAATCCTCTTGGGTGTGAAGAGTAATTTGAACCTCTTGCGTTTCATAAGAAATGCATCGTAATTTTTGCCCTGAAGCAAAACAGATGTTTGACATGGCTGAACACTTTGGCACAGATTGGCTTTACTACTTTTACTGAAACTCTGGCCACCATTCAGCCATTGCTCACTGATGGCAGACAGAACAACTTCAGGAGCCTATCACCAGCCTGGGCCACCGTGTGTGGAGCCACCTTTAATCAGGGTCTGATGACGGAGAAAATCCATAGCAGAGCAAAACAAAACCAGCCTTTTTAGTCGCACCATGATCTGATTTGGATGGGGATTATCTGAGACACACCAGCTGTGGGGCGTCAGTGATGCTTTGCTGACGTATACCCATGCAATATATTTGCTTACTCATTCCCCCCAGGACGTTTAAAGCCCCTGAGTTTAACTTCCCGGTTTTATCAATAGCTTATTACCAGGAGTGTCATCTTCTGCTGTGTTTCTAGCCTAATCACATGTTCTTCTGCTCAGTTAATGACGAACACATGTTTGGCGGTGGCTGATGTGAACCTACCTTACATGGGAAAACGTATGCTTGTTCAGCCCTGACCCCTTCCTCTCCTGCCTCATGGAAAGGTTTACATAAGCAACTCCCAAAGGTCACAGTCACTTTTCGGATGCTACGCGCCATTCTGCCCCTTATTCCTCAGATGGGCGGGACCCTGAGAACTGCTACATGTTAACAGAGATTGTAACACCCATCCAAGAGCTGGGAGCAGAGCCTGCAGAGAGCCAGCTGTGAATGTGCTCATGGCCCTGAGACTTGGCTTAGACACGTGAGGGGGACCCAGGGTGGACTCCTCTAAGGCTCAAGACATCCAATATACATCCATACAGGCCAGTACATTCTGTACTCCCAAATGTGCACGTATACAGATGTGTAAGATTATACAGCATTAAGGAATATGCAAAAACTGACACACATATGTTCACAAATGGGATTTGTATTGTATGTAAACAGAGGATAATTTGGCAACTTTGCCAATACCGGAAAAGTGGAGATGCCAGTGCTAATCTCCAGAGCTGCTGGAATTGCAGGCTTTTGTTTTCTTCTTATCATTTGCTCATCACTGAACACAGAAATTATCCATTGGAGCCTCATCTAGGAGAGTCATAGTGAAGTCTTGCCTTAAGAAAATCACCTTTATGTTTGAAAGCATTTCTTTCAAGTGTACTACGTGTTTTATTTGCAGATTCAGTCAATCTGTGGTAGAATTAGTCAGTTGGCATGTTACAAAATGCAAGCATTAAAATCTGTTTCCCATTTGACCTTTCAGTCACTGTAGGTGTTTCTACACCCAGCTGTTTTATGTGTTTTTTAATTTGCACATATAAAACAGAATCACAGAAAATAAGAAGTAAAAATACTAAAGAACACAGAAGACTTGTTTGAATGCTTGGCCCAAAGAAACAGGCAGTGAGTGACTTAAAAGTCCCCTGAAAGTTCAAGGTCACTGTATCGGGCAAAGGGATGACTGACCTTGACATAATGGAATAACCAGTGGTGGACCCAAAATTCAGGACTCACACCGAGCAGAGCACAAAAACAGGCAGGGTTTAGGTCCAGTCCAGGTCCAGCAAACAGACAGCTTAATACCTATCATGAGTCAAAAAACAAGAAATTATTAAACCCACAAAACCATATAAGGATAAAGAACAAACTGAAAAGGGGGAGGTCAAACAGGGTCAATCAAGTGACACCAGACACGAAAACCTTACCATGTGCTACCAGATTAGTTGAATGAGGCTGGTGTTGACACATAAGGCAGAACAAAATGTGGAGAAAAGTTTCAAAATAAAACAGGAAGTGATGAGAATAAACTTTTAGGACAATCACAAAGATACCTGAGGTAGCTTTATAGAGTGAGGCAACCTTACTGCCCAGACCGTGTGAAAGCAAACGTCTTTTTTATATATAATCTTAATCAATTCAGAGTTCAACTTGTCCCTTTTATCTGCAAGCTTTTGACTCACTCCGCTATCTTCAAATTGAGAACATGGACACATCAGCTTATCGTGATTCAGCTTTTTTGTTTTTGCGAAACAGAACTGGACCAAGCTGCAAGTAAATTTGTTTTCGTTTCACATGGTTGGTTTGAATGTGCTTCAAATTTGGTTTCTGCATTTTGAATCAAGAGTGTTTTTGATAGTTGGCAAAGGCATAAAACGCAAAGTCTTCCAGACATTGAACTGAACTCCATTACGTGAGTCAGTAAGATCATGTCATGCTTAAAGAAATCATGGCTTGGCCTCTGAACATGATGTGTCCTTACTTGATGCAGATCGAGTAAGGACAAATCAGATATGGAACATGTAAGGACAAATCAGATATAGATCAAGTCAGGGCAAATCAAATGTGGATCAAGTCAGGACAAATCAGATATAGATCAAGTTGGGACACATGAAAAAGAGAGGAAAAACTATTCTCCCTCTTTGTGTCCATCCATGTATCTTGAAGTATTGCCTTATCTATCTATCTCTCTATCTATCTATCTATCTATCTATCTATCTATCTATCTATCTATCTATCTGAAATGGACTGTGATGATTCAGTCACACTCCTGTGAGTTCAGTAGGAGTATCCCTTCATGCAGCTGTTAATTACAATAATTACGTAAGATTTCATCATTCACGCTGAGTAGAGAACTCTGGGGAAGAGTTTTATGTTGAGCTGTGATTCCACGTTGAGTATGAGCCTTGTACTCTCTCCATGGTTGCAGCATGCTCCTCAGTTTGCGACCAAGTAAGCCAAGCTTTTTGAGATGCAGTCACATTACATGTGTAAATATTTATACTTTTGTAATCCCATACCTGCTGATGAATTTCAGGCTTGTGTGGTCATGTTGCTTTGTTTAAAGTCTGGTTTCTTTTAAGTCTTTACCATTCTAAGGTAAATATCTATCTTGCAACAGCTCATCTAAAGCTCCTGAACCCTGTCCTTTTCTTTTTCTTTTTCTTTTCTTTTTTAAATTTGGTTGTCAAGCAGGTCTGCATGGGAATATTGTTGCACAAAGGTAGTTTTCTCCAAACATATGTTTACCAGATTTTTCTGTTTGCACAAATGACTGGTTGCTGGGAAGGAAGGAAGCGTCAGCTTTGATGCAGCAATCTTGCTGTTAACAGTTAAATTGCTACAATTGCCTTTGAAATGCTCAGAGTACCTCACAGATGCTGCCACGATGTAGTAGGTGAATGGCTTAAACTCACACTCCATGTCAGGAGGCTCTGTGCCCTCACACCAGGGCCATGCATGTTTATAATTTTAGCCTTTGTACCATCTTATGCAATAGTTTTCAGATCTCCAGAGGATTGGGGGTTTCAAGGGGAAGGGGTAGAGGGGATGTACCCGTTTCAAGCTGGGACTTTAGAGTATACAACAGGGGCCCACCATGTAATCTCTGCAGGGTTTGAGGGATTGACAGACAGGGGTAAGGAAGGGAAAAGGAGAGACAGAGAGCAAGAAAACTGTTTGGGTTTTCCCAGCTGCAATAACTTCAGTGATGGAGTGGTCCAAGGCAGCATCTGCAGTTTGTCTCTGCACTCCCTGACTTGCTATCCTTCAAAGACAATTGGGACGGCTGAGAAAACGTTCAGCGGAGACCACACAGACCCCCTCTGCTCATGACTGGTCACACATACATGTCCCAATCCCCTAGATCAGCTCTTCTATCTGAGCTCTGTTACAGTATCAAGAAGGAGTGTGAGTAACATGCACACACAATTTACAGTGACTCTGCAAGTATTCAACTGTAGAGAGGATGGGGAGGGTGGGGATGTGCTGACTTGGTTACAGATGTTGAGAATGTTCAAATAGGATGAGAACAAAACTATATGCAGAGAACAAATGCTGTGGGGGATAAAGAGGGAAAAAAATGAGAGTAATAAATAAAAGAGGCAAAGAAGTACAAGATACAGTACAACCTAAAGGCAGACTTTCTATATACATCATTTTTATGATCCTTTCATATATGTATATATTGGTATTACATCAAACACATGTTTAAGCCAACAAGGCTGTGGAGTGAGTGCACTTGTGTGTGTGTGTGTGTGTGTGTGTGTGTGTGTGTGTGTGTGTGTGTGTCAAAAAGAATTCATGCCACCTAGAGAAAAATTTTGACACCTTGAAAGGAGACCATGAAAAAAGACATCACAAAATAGACTTTTAAACCAAAATACATAACAGAGAGTGAGAATTTCCCTCAGCCATGATACAGAGGATAAGCATGATTTAAATTAATTTATTCATGTTAAGATTATGTATCATTCACAGCCTCTGGTCAGAATAAAGCTAATGCTGATTTATATGAATTGTATCATGTTGTGTCATCTTTTACATCCTCCCAACATTTGTCATTCTACTTTTTAGTATTTTCTTTATTTTTAAGAAAGTATCTGCAAGTTAATTGTCTGTAGTGCAACTCCATCATACATTCTCCCTAGAGAGAAAAGGGAGTTTTTCGAGATAATGTGGCAGAGGGGAGCCAGTATAGAGCTATGCATGGTGATGAGGGGAGGGGGAGTGGTCTCAACTGTGCAAAGCTTCAATAAAAGGCACTTGTCTGGACCACTAAAGAGCCCAAACTTTCCAGTAGCACCACCGGCGGCTGCTGCACAAGACAGAAGACAGGACAGCTTGATGAATAAAATTGAATAGAAAATTCAGTTTGTTCAAAAGTTTTAGCTATTGTGAATTATTTAAAACTTTGATAAAATAGTTTTTCAAGTTTTATATTGCCAGTTTTTAAAAAGGGCCCTGTGTGTGACAAAAAGAGAAAATGACGAGTCTGCTGTGCATCACAATATTCATGCTGACTGTTGCTGGCAGCGCATACAGCCAGGCGACGACCCCTCCCTTCTCACTATCAGGTAAGATGACATTTCTGCAAAAACGGATTTAATATCTAGAACTATGTGCATGCTATTTTTTGTGAAAGCATATGATGTGACTGTGCATAATGAAAAAGAAGAGTATTAGAATGAGGTGTTAAATAGGGAAACCACAGCTCAAGACTGTGTTACAACAGGGCCATTGTAAAAGTAGGTAACAGAGTTATCTCTGGGGTAAAACACACAGACATTCACAAACACACACAGACAGTGTGAGTCACCATTGACTCACTGACCCGCTGCATACAGACGAGCACAGCATTGACTGGCTTCTGAAAACCCCAAAATAATCCTGTCATTCACTGAGGCTCACACAGTCAACAGTACTGAATGAAAAGCACAGCACTAATGCTACTGGTTTTACCCTTAAAATTAGTCACAGGAGATAACACTTGGCCGGGAGTTTTTGTAACTTTGTAAATATTAGGTCTAGCTTGGGTGCAAAAATGGAATTTCCCATTGTTAAGTCTTTGGCCTTTGTATTTTTGTTCTGAGGTTTTTATCAGCTCTCTGTCTTCTTCTTCCTGTAGCAGAAAATTAAACATAAAAAGATTCCCTTTCCACAGGCACCTGCACTCCATCATAAGCCAGTAAAATTCAGAATCACACCTGCATAAGCATGAAATTCTGAAACAGCTCAATATTTTTTTCTCTGCTGTGGTGGAAGAACAAAAAAAAAACGAACAAAAAAAAAAACCGTCCAGCTGCAGAGGACGCTCTTTTGCTGTATGAGTGATATTTGATGATCTTTCAGCACTCTTGAAGAGGGACTCATTAAATGTCAAATTAGCGATTTCTCAGCCCTATTGCGCCTGAGAGAGGAGAAAGTAGCTTTAAGGTGGGGAGAAACATTCACTGTGTGTACGAGAATTTTTTTTTTGTTCAAACCACAAAGTTTCATCCTATTGGTCAGTGAAGCCACACGTGTTTTTGTGTATACACTGTACCTATGTTTATACATGACCTCACTGTCTGTGTTACGTAAACGCTTTGGCTCGGCCTAATCATTGTTCCATACAGTATATCTTTTATTAGCCATATGTGGAGTGTATTCTCTGTCTGTTCTTTGGGCGTCGCCTGTCCTTATACCTACTGACTCACTCTGGCGCTGAGAGATTTTGGACATCTGCCATGGTAACAGGCAGTCTGACAGGAGTAGAGTTAAGATTAACGACCCGCAGCCAAACATATAGAGCCCCATGCTGTACACCGTCCAAATGACTCTATTTTTCCTTGTGAGGTAATAGTCTGTTCAGTCTAATGCCTACAGTAGTTGTTGGTTACTGAAGCTTGGCCTGGTTGCTATGGGCTGAGTGAGAAAGAGTAGCTTGGCTGAAAATGAGGTTGGGGGCTGAGTCTAAAAGTATTTTGTTCAGAAGATGGGGTGTTAGTAGAGCAATGATAGTTTGCTGTTGCATTTTTTGTCGGTTTACAATGACTCAAATGTTTGACAGGAATTCTCTTTGAAATGCACCCATATGAGAGATGCACACCTTCTCTGCTGTTTGTGCTTGTTTTGCATGACGGAAATGAAAAAAGAGATCAGAGGGATCAGTGTGTAGGAGTTGGCCTGCTGCGTTTGTCCCAGCTGTGCTTGTTAATTCTTTCTCCAGATTGACACAAGCAGGCCAGCAGCAGCAGAAGAAGAAAATGAAGCTATGAGATATGGAAAAGCATCATCTCAGGCTGCTCTGTGAAAGGGTGTGGCACAATGTGCACAAGCTAATTAAAAGCATGCAGAGAGTGCTCCGCTTACTTGTATAATTTAATGGAATAGGGATGTGAGCCAGTTCACCAGCATTTTGTTCATTCAATAACCTGAAGCGCAAATTACACCTAGGGATTTAAGAGCATAATTAGACTCTTGTAGTTTCAGAAAATGTAGGTCACTGAGCAGACTTGGACCACTGTATTGTTGTTAATTTACAATTCAATGTTACAAAGGAGCAGATGGTTCCAATCACTCCCTAGCACAACTCTTGAGAGAGTGAGAGAGGATTGTGCTTGGTCATAAAATCGCAGTAGGTCTTGGCTTTAAATGCAGAGGTTTTTTATTGTCATGCACATGTGTTCATTTACGTATTTGCTGCAGTAACAAATTCAGATAGAAACCATTCAGGTTTATCTGATGGCCCATTTTTATGCAAAAAGCATCAATTCAGCACCACCTTTGACCTCAGGGAGTCTTACATAAATAGGATGTGGTGTGAGGTGTGACAAAGAAAAGAAAGGCTTCCTTCTCTTCCTGAAAGGCTAAGTACACACAACAGGCTGTTACTTTATGAGTGCAGAGTGCCCCACACGGTCGGGGCCACATTCTCCTGAGGGACGTATGTCTGCAGGAGCAGGAAGAGAGTGTGGAATTACTTTCAACATGCCTGTTACTCTGTCTGCGACTACCGTCTCACAGTCATGATTACCCATAATGTCTTCCAGAGTACAACATCTGTCTGAGAAGTTTTTTGTGTCAGGATTTATATAGAATAAAGATAGAACCCATTTGTGCATCATGTTTACGTACATAAAGTCCAGTAAAAAATTAAAAATCACCTTTACCATCTAACATTGGCTATATAAGTCAATTAAATACATTTTTTACAGTATTGTGTGCCACCAAAGCGCAGTCATACCTTGTGCCATCAACATCATCATCATCATCATCATCATCAGTAAGTGGTAGTGCAGCTATCCACCACTAGCTGGGGTTGTAGTTCCACTTAATGGTTACTGGCACAATGCCATAATATTCTTTTATCCTGATGTAGAAAAGTCTAGATAGCGGATGATCATATGCACTTCTGCCATATTTTGAGCCAGAACATAAAAGTAAAGTTGCAAGTAGGCTTGTTAGAGCCTGAGATATGTAACATTGATCTCAAATGTAATTGGAAAAAAAATGTAATAAACCCAAAATGTTGATTATAGTAGAAAATGTAACAGACGCTGAGCCCAAAACACGATAACTTTTTGCCCATGTTTGCCCAACTTGTTACATTTATATTCTGTTGCTGCATTTTAAGCTATGATGCATTTTTCCTTTACATTTCAACTTATTGTTACATGCAAGGCTCTAACAAGGTTGCATACAGTTAAGCTAACAGAACCACTCAACCAACTAATACTCAGCGAAGCATGTGAATTTAAAGTATCGAAAGCTGGCCATGAAAACTTTTTTGAAATTTTTTGGCCCATCCAAAAGTCCAGAACCTATATAATGCGTTGTCAGAACCCTTTTTTTCATACAGTTTTCATGCTTTTTCAGGTCTGGTACTTGAGGGAAATACAAAACAAAAAAAATGAAAAAAACATTTCAACATATTCAATATTCTTTTAGAAGCAACTGAGTTTTAACATTTGAAAAAAAAATTCTTTATATTTTTATTCATATCTAATCACTCCCCCAGGTCCAAAAAGTTAATCTATCTTGGAAATGAATTGGTCGCCTACTTGCAACACCTTCGTGGCCCACAATGGGGTCACGGTCCACAGGTTGTGAATCAGTGCAGTAAACTAAATGGGCATGGTTTACTCCAAGACTCAATAAACCCACATTTTACATTTTTACAAGTTGTGCTCTATTTTGAAAATTTCTTATCTTGAGACTAATATTTAGGTTTTTACATTTATGTTAAAATGACAACGAATCTATTTGCTTTGGGATTGTATACAGTTCAGTTCAGGTAAAGATTGTTTATAGGTGTTATGCTGTAATGACTCGTTAACCGCTTTTTTACATCTTGCATTTCAGCATTGCCAGCCAAATTCATCATGTTTGTTTCTATATCTATGCAAGGACAACTGTTTCCATGAGAGAGTACAATGCACTTTTATTCTGATTTCCAGAGAAATATTTAGGCGTGAGTGTTGGATAGCATCCCATCTAGTGAGCTAACTGACGTCACCATCGCCCTCTCCTTTGCCAGGGCATTTGATGAGCAGTTTAATCATCCTGGACCCCTCAGGTTCAATAATACTTTATCCGACTGCTACCCATGCTGAGAGTTTATGAGGCACGGGGAGCTGTGAGTCATTCCTCAGTGACAGAACTGGCATTGAAGGATTGCAGCTGCTTTCGAAGACATAGCTAGCAGTGGTAATAGGGTGTTTCTTTGCACATAATATACCTGGCAACTTACTGACCAGTTAACAGGCAAGCGAAGTGACTGGGTGGTACAGTTTGGGTAACAGTAGTGGTCTTTGCCACCTTAGACTGCAGAAGTAATGCAGTCCAAAAAAATGGTAGAAAAATGGTATGATGTTGGATTGAAGGGTAGATTTGGTCTGTCAGCAGTGCTTCTGCTAATTAAATTCCACAGAAGGAAAGCTCAATATTAATGATCTGTGCTATGCTGAACAGAGCCCAGGCAGGCGTCTACTGTGGGGTTTAGACTGGAGGACTGGGACAATGTTGACACTTACTTTGTTGAAAGTTGGTGAGTACTTATGGGTTCAGGGGCAGGTAAGGGTTGATTAAAATGAGATCCAGTAGTCTAGTGGTGGCTTTTTTTTACTGTACTTCCTGTGCTGTCATTGTGTATGCAGGACTGCTAAAATGAAGTGCTCTTTTAGTCAGAGACTGACAAGTGGGAAGACAATAAATCTAAGACAGAGCAGCTCAGGGGGCTTTTACTGACTTTACAAATGTCAACAGACACTCAAGAGACTAAACCAAGATTAAGCCGGAAAACTGCTTGGTTGCATAACGTGACATATTTGTCTGCTGATTATTCTCTTTGCTCATTGGTGTAATAACCACATTATTTTACCTCACATAGTCAGACTCAACTTGCGAGGTTGGTTTTTCCAGGCCCTACCTGTGGGGGTGGGGGGTGTCGGAGATCATGTCCATCCGTCCATCTGGTGCTTATTATTGCTTGGCACAGGCCACCCCTTGCTGGCCAGGGTCTTCTTAACTAAGCAAGCCCTGTGAGGTCTAAACATGAGGGTCAAGGGGATTGTGGGAACCCACGGCGAGACACAAATGACCTGCTGTTTTGATTTAAAGGGTGGTCCAACTTAGACAGAGAGGATAGAATGAAAGTGCACAACATAAATACACAAAGACGAAAATAATGATAACAGCTCAACCCTGTATATCATTAACACTGCTTTTTGCTTACTTTGCTGTTATCCACTTGGTGCTTGACATACCTAACTAAAATCAGATAGAGCAGATGAAGGATAAGTACTTTATTTTGAGATTAAATGCAGTTGAACTGAAGGTTTATAAGTGCCAATGCTGAGAGGAGCAGGAAGGAGACTGAAGAGGCAGACTGGCTCTGGGGACTGAAGGCTGGCTGGTGTCCAAAGCTGTATCTAATAAACCAAACAGGATACACCCAGACTCTTTGATAGCATCTGTGACCAAATGCTTTTACCAGAAACACATATGTGAATTACGCACATTACATACATGCCAGAACAAACTGTCGAGCAAATGTACAAATATGAAAGACCAAACTGTGGAAGAATGTGGGGTTCCATTCTGTTTTTGGTGTTCTCTAATACTGCCTCAGGTCTCATGCTTTCTATGGGATCAGTGCTTCAAAAGATCGAGCAACTTTGAGTCCAAGTTTTATTAATTAAATCACCACAAAATCCCAGTTAAGTTGTGTCTTGTTTTCCTTTTTTCCAGTTAAGGTCATAGCTGACATCGGCGCCAATGTGACCCTGCCCTGTAGGCTCCTGATCAAGCAGGCATCACCCTTTGGTAATACTGGCTTCAAAGTCAAATGGACAAAGGTGGCAGATGATGAGTCTATGAATGAGGACGTGATGAAGTCGATGGGATTCCACAAGATCACCTATGGAAGCTTCACAGATCGTGTTTTTCTGCAAGAGCAGGACCCTGAAGATGCCTCTCTGATAATCACTGAAGTTTCCAAGGACGACACAGGAAAATACCGCTGTGAGATCATCAATGGGGAGGAAGACGTTGTGCAAGATATAGACTTAGAGGTCGGAGTAACAGATCTTGAAGGTAAATCCCATTCTGTGCATCTGTAATAAGTGTAATTCACGGTTGGGCCACAAAGCTTAAGCTATAGTGTAAGTGTGGATCACACTGGAGCTTTTACATTAGGACTTGAGACTTTCCTTTCTCAAAATTGCATTTACACACAATTGATCATCTATTCTATCCATACTATCTATACTCACAATTTGCATGTGAGTTGGAGGTGGACTCAGATGCAATTTTTTAGATAAAAATGTAGACAGAACCCCCGCCCCTTGCTGCTAATACAGCTTCAAAAAAATTGCTTCGTTTGCCTGAAATACAGCTAACAATGTATTAAAGGCAATGTAGCAAGGAGTAATATAACCAGCAGTCATCATGGACATAATTATCCTGAATTAGATAATTTTGATGTGCATATTAGTTTTCAGCTTGGATGAATGGTACACCACTCCTGCTTTTGGCACACTTTTTCAAGATTTGAACTTGAGTTATTTTACTAGCATAGTTTAAAATGTTTACTAACGAGAAAGTCAATAAACATTCACATTTGTGTCATCTCCTCTGCTTTGTACAGGTGTTGTGTTCCCATACTCCCCCAATGGCGGGCGTTACAACTTGAACTACGCTGATGCTGTCCAGGCCTGCACAGATCAAAATGCTACTATTGCCACCCATGAACAGCTTTACGAAGCCTGGAAGGACGGTCTTGACTGGTGCAATGCTGGCTGGCTGGCTGATGGCACAGTGCAGTATCCAATCACTAAGCCCAGAGGTCCTTGTGGCGGCGCCAACAATGGGCCTGGAGTTAGAAACTACGGCATCCGTAACAAAATACTGGGCCGCTTTGATGTGTTCTGCTTTGCCTCTGCACTCCAAGGTGAGTCTGTTTATTATTTTCTTAATATTTGAATGATATTGAGTTTATTTTCTTTATTCATTTTTTCCAGGAAGAGGAGATTTGTTGGAGGGATTTTGTATATGATAGCTAATACACTTACAGTTTCTTGAAATTATATGTTAAGGACAGTCATTTGACGGACTGTTTCACTTTTTTTGTTGTTAGGACGTTTCTATTGGCTGGTTCAACCTGATAGGCTGACCTTTGACGAGGCTGTGCAGGCATGCATAGATGATGGTGCAGAGATCGCCAAAGTGGGCCACATGTATGCTGCCTGGAAATTAGAGGCTTATGACCGCTGTGATGCTGGATGGTTGGCCGATGGAAGTGTTCGCTACCCAATCAAAAGGCCCCGCAAGAACTGCAGCCCAACAGAAGCTGCAGTGCGCTTCCACGGATTCCCTGAAAAAGATGTTAAGTCTTTTGGTGTCTACTGCTTCAAAGAGGAGCAGTGAGGGGGTAGTTGGAAGTTGGAAAACCATAACCACCAAAGAGCTCCAGCAAACACATCCAGTAACGTCAACTATAAAGCTTACAGGCTTTGGATCGTAACTAGCATGAACTCAATACTTTTCTGAAACTGTGATAACCATTGTAACTCCTAAAAAGCCAATACTGTACATCTTACACCCATACGCAATGAGTGACAAAGTATTTTTTAGCCATTAAGTTTTGTTTTTCACTAACTGTGCATCCATTAATTTTGAAGAAAGACTGTTGAAGAAAAGGCAACAGGCTAATGTCTGAATGACATGACAGAGACAAGAACTTGATGGTTATTGAACACCATGTAAGTTAGGTTTGTCCACAGAATGATTACATATGTGAAGTTCAGGATTTGGAGCACTTTTGCTCATGTGCAGACAAAATTAGCTGCTTTAGAGTTGAGACCTTGGAACAATTTAAGTCATGAACAAAGTTTGACTCCCACTGTTAAGCTTTGGTTTCAAAATCTGCCGTTTGTATTCTGCTTAATCACAGATGAATTTATTTTTCACCTCTTGAACTGCAGATAATTTGTTCACCCTGAGGAGCTGTGATCAAATGTATCATTTAAGAAGAAAATGAATGTAAATGGCTCACTTAGCTGTGACTTTTCTTGTATTGACAGCTACCACCAGTCCAACACCCTGCTTCATTATAAAATTATTTAGTGTTAGTTTTAACCTTCTTTTTTATTTTTGACCAATAGGTAGTGTCCCTTATTTTTTAAATGTTGATATTGTTCTTTTTTCAGAAAACAGGTCCTGCTAATTAAACTTTTATTCTGGAAAAACTAATAACAGGCACATGTTCAAAACAACAGCTACTTAAGACAAGGGTACAGAACAGCCACAGATCCCCAAACACAACCTTTTAAGATGGTTTATCAAAACTTTATTGTGATGAACTTTTATTTTTTAAGACCAGAGTAATTATACTTTGTCATAAGGCTTAATCCATTTTCATGGTGTAGTGAGGGGATCAGAATGACTGTTATCAATGTGCCCAAACAAGAAGATCACACCCTCTTAGGGCACAAGTTGGAAAACATTACTGGGGAAAAAAGACAGGAAACTTTTGACTTCTTCTAACCCTCAGCACTGACAACAATATTTACTGCAGGCAACGTGGTACCATGATGATGCATTGTTTGTAAAAGCAAAACTTAAAAATGTCTATTATATTTGTGCATTTGTACACACTTGTGCATGAAAAAAGGCAAGGTATTTTTGATTCCTGTTGCCATGTACCTTTTTCAACAAGCAGTTTGAAATAAAAAAAATACATCTTTTAAATAAACTCTGTATGTTTCATCCCTCACTGTGTTTGATCTATCAGAAGAAGAGGTTTACAGTGGTATTTAGATTGTATTCTTTAAGCTGCCATGGCCAGGGGGCCTTGTGTCTGGCATTCTGCTGAGGGGATTTAAGATTAGACTCCCACCCAGTTTATTTATTCACCACTTTTTTTTCACCCTAATACCAGGCAGCCAGCCCACTACCCAGTTGGACAAAGGGAACAGTGCCCCAGTCTTTAAGAGTGCTGGTAGGATGGTAGGAATGCATGGGAATTGGGTCAGATGTAGGGTGATGTAGCAGTGCAGTGGTAGATGAATGTAAATGTCTGTGATAGTAAAAAGTCCTCTGATGCAGGGGGTTTGTAGAGAGGCACCCTTGCTACCTAAAAAAGAAAAGGAGTACATTCTTTGATACAGATCATGGGAGTAGAACAATAATATGGCAGTCAACCGTTCATTTTAAAATCTTAAGTGAGTTGAAAAAACATTTACATTTCACCAAATCTGTGGTCTAAAGAGAGACTCTCTTTTTTCTTTTTTTCCGGGTTTTAGTGAAACTGCAAGCAAAAGCAAAAGTAAACAGACATTTGATTTAGGAGATGACCACTGCCGTAGTAGTTGTTGATTTTGTATAGGTAATGATGAGCATTCACTTTCATTGGCTGCTCCTTTTTAACCACTGAAAACTTGGGCTGACTTTTAGTGAGTCAAACGATGCTACATCCCATAAACCTGCCACTCACAAGAATCCAGATTGAGTTACTTGACAAGGAAATAGCAGGGTAAAGGGTGAATGATAGACACGTTGTGCAGACTACATGGAGTCTGAGGTGCCTGTCAAGCCTGAGAAGCTATCAGGAAGAGACAGTGTGCCTTTCATTTCCAAAACAAACCACAGAACGCTTGCTAAATCCCACGGTGGAGAGGTCTAGGTTTTTCTGCTGATTACCAAGGAGACATCTGAATTTCATGAGACAAAAACGGAGGTTCTACTCTCACAGGGGCATCCAGAGGCTGCCTCTCATCACAACCCAAGTCTCCTCTAATGACAGGGTGGGCAGTCACAGTGAAGACCACATCAACCCTAACCTTCCAAAAGATTACATTGACAAACTTGATGTTATTACCCTGGTAATGGTGCTTTGTGATTTTAAACCAAGTCGCTGCAAACTCAAAGTTGCCAACACACAGAGGCCTGCTGGGAATTTGAAGAGATTGAATGCACCAGAGGAGCCGTTTTGCTTGTTTGATTAGTGAAGAAATACAGTCAAAAACATTATTGAACACCCAAAAGAAGCCACTAGCAGCTTTGCCATAAACCAAACAAACTATGGGGTTTGTATACTAATGCAGCATCAGCCGTTTCAAGAATGCATCACTTTCCCTACCTCTTGGATCTGGGGCTGAGTGCTCACTGGGATTCATATAACCATTCCCTATCTGCTTCTCATGATTAAAACGTTTGTTTGCCATAGTCAGTGAAGTGGGTCTGATATGGGTTTTAGGAGTCTGATTTATGTGCGAACACTGCTTCACTTCAAAACCAGAGGCTTATGTGATGAATAACAGGAAACCATGTAATTCAGTGTGTTATGAGCAGTGCCTCTATGAGTTGTTTGGGTGCCATGCAGAGGGAAATCAGCCTTGTACCCCTCTGAAGCACACAGAAAACTCTGGCTTATAGTTTAGTCTGATAGCACAACCTGCTGGAGAAAACGCTGCACTACCTCTTGGATGCAGAATCCCCTTGGGTGTGAGAGTACACTTTTGAAGCACGCAACACAGATATGCGTATTATAAGATTGCTACTCAGTCGAAGCTCTACGAAAATAAGAAATTAAAAAAAATTTGAAGAATTTTGAAACTTGGACAAAATTCACAAAAATTCACACACTTTAGAATCGTCTTGATGGCTCATAAAACTTCTCTGTAAAAATTACAAATGCTGTTTATATATAATATCAATATATTTATTTAATTTCTTTGGAAATTTAAAGCAGGAAAATACAGTTTGATCTCATTAAAAAAAACATCCCAGACATTCACATTGGAAAATACAAACATATTGTTATAAATATAAAAAGATATTTTATGCACATTGAAGCAAAACACACACAGACAGACAGAGCACATTTTTCAATTTAAAATGCTGGAGACACACAAAATCATCCTCAAGTCAAAAACAAAAAAGTTTTAAAGTTATAGGCCGTTATTGCAGCTGATGGGGCCTTCAATGTTTTTTGGTCCACTGTTGGCACTGAAGGTGTGAAACGCCATATATTAATGTATTATCTTCCCTTTTAAACAGTCGGTCACTGAGACCTGTCTCTTATTGTACAAATAATAAAAACACATGAAGAGAACTGCAGGGCCAGTTGACAACATCATATTTTACATGTAAGTATAAAACCAAGTGAGTAGATCAAGAGCAGCTTGAAAATAAATTATATGCATCTCTACCTTAACAGCCATTACGTTCAAGTCATTTTGTTTCATAAAATACATTCTCTCATTGTCTGATTCCAATTGACCATAACAACATAAAAGTAAAGTTTACAGAGGAAAAGTGACCATCTTACACTACAGCGGAAGCACAATGGATAAGAGCAAGAGTCTTTGGTTTGATGCTAAGTACAGCATAACAGTTATTGTAAACATGCTGTAGTATGTTGTAGAAGGTTATGCAATTAAAAGAAAAACACAAAAGCAGAAATTACAGGCTACATGACATGTAGCACATCCCTTCTTTCATTTAAAAACGACAGATATCTACGTCCATCAGCAGATAAAATCCTGTCAATATTTGGTAAGCACTCTCAAATCACAATTGTGTATGGCATACAAAACTATATATCTTTTTAATTCTCTTTATGAGAACAAAGAGACTCTATCTACAAGTAGTTACTATATCTTAAAAGACATTAAAGATCCAATGACAGCTGGAGCTTACAAAAGAAGGTTGTTTGCACTTTGAGAGCTGCCACCACAAGGAAAATTTTCTTTAGTTCACAAAGTCAATTGGTGCAATTGCACCAGGCTTTGTCCTATATAAATGTAAAACATGAATCTGAATTCAAATACAAAAGCAATGAGGACTTGTATTTTTGCTGATTTTGCTTGAAGACCAGAGAAAGATTTAAGGATTAGTTATAAAAGCATGTAAACAAACTTTTCCTTATCCATTGTTGCCATTGGTGCCTGGACCTGTGCTCTGATAAGCTAATTTTTAAAATTTCTACAGAGAGTTATCAGTGAGAATTTTGAGGACTTCAACCACTTATATGATATCAGAGTCCAACTGAAAACAACATGACAACCTCATGATGTCTCGGCAAAAACATAAGCGCTTCAATTTCACAATGTTTTTTTTTTTTTTTTTTTCTAGGAATAAGGAACACTTACGGTGATTACGGTGAAAATAGCACATTCAGTGCAGAAAGGTATTAAACAACAGTCATGATGGTCTTATTCATCAAGCTAAGGACAGAAAAGAAGCCTTTCCACAGTTAAAAAGAGCAATTTGTGTATTTCTTTAATTTTCCAGTAGCCAGCTGAAAGTATCTGATCTTCCTTGGCATTGTTATAAAAACAGTGCCCTCTGGTTATAAAAGTCATTTATTCATAAATTTCTACTCAAAGGCACTTCATAAGGCTCCATCGTCATCCAAAATGCAAGAAAAATACGAGTTATCCTCGTGGTTTTTTTCACAAGTTTTCTCTCTTGCCTTCCTGTGAATACTTTTCATCTCTCCAAACACATATTAACCATGTGTCCATGTCTCCAAGAAGTTTTGCCAAGTTTAATAGCAATCACTTTCTTTTCCACTTATGTCCAGTCCTGTCTCTCCTTGACCTGTAAAGCTGTAGGCGGAAGGCCTCATTTGGCCATCTCTTGAAGTTGTTGATGCTGTAGAGACTGTTGTGTTGATGTCGCATGATAAATGTCCTCTGATAGTTTGAAGCTGTCAAAGAAACACCAGATATTAGATTTACAACAATGGTGGTTCCGTTCAAAGCACAGAATGAGGGTGAACAGTGTTTGTTTTGTTTTTTTAATGTTTACTTACGGTTCAAGCAGCTTATTTTAGGAACATCCCATTGTCCATTTCCACGACAACGGATTGTTGGAACATGCCTTTGAATAAAGCCCGTCCGGCACTGGTATCTTACCAGTGAATTGATTTCATATCTCTCACGCTTCTTTCCAAATGTGCGTGCATTCTCCACCAGAGGAGGCTGGCTACAGGCCACTGAAAAAAACAAGTTATAAGAACATCAGGAAAAGAGTATTTCCAGCAACTGAAAAGTCTTTAAACATGTAGTTTTCCTCTCAGATAGATGCATCAAGTTTGATAAGAATCAATCTGTTGTTTTTACCTGTGCCCTTCTTGCAGGTGTAGGTGAGATGGTAGTTGCAAGGAACATCATTCCATTGGCCGTCTTCATGCCAAATCATCACTACACAGTCCTCGCCTGAAGAGAAGAAGCTATCAGGCTGGTTGGGCCTCCAGTTTTCATATTGCTGAAATAAGATCAGAGGAAGACATCATGATGAGTTTTGAGATCTTAGGAGGACATTTATCTCTGCTTTGATACAATATACACACAGCTGTACTGCTGTGAGGCATCTAACCAGAAACTGATGCTACCTGCAGTCATTCAGCACCCTATAGGTTCAAACATGCCCTTCAAAGCTGTGATCTCCCTCTTCACTCAACCAATCATGCCCCAAGGCCCTGCTGCTCTGTCATTATGGTTAACAAATACAAATACTTCCTGCTGACTCCAAGTTAAAAAATGAGTGACCTTTCAACTACACAGCAGGTCTGCATCCTCCTCAAGATAATCAAACAAACTTTGATCACCCACACAAAATCAAAAAAACACACAACTTTTGTGATCCAATGCCCTGATGTGATTAGTATTAAAAGCTTTCCTTAGAAATTTTTGGAGGTTAAAGTTACATAGTTATTTAAAAGTAGCTGTTTATTTATATATTGTAATCCACTGGAGGTGACCACCCACCCAGGCTCGCTGGGCTTTTTCTATCAACAACGCACAGGTGCTGTCCATCTGTGTGTTGGCCTGCCTGGTGGCCCTTCCCCCGGGTGGCCCTGCTGGCTGGGCTTTCTGGTACTTGTGGGGGTAGTCAGTGGATCATACCTGCCTTTGCCTGTCCCCTCAACAAAGTGTCACTGAAACCCTCATCAACCCTCAATCTCACAGCAAAGCAAGGGTCCAACCCTCTGGCAGTCTTTATAACTTCCCTTTATCTCTGGCCCTGAAGTATTATCTAAGATGTGAGGACAACATTCTTCATGACACAAAGTTTAATAGCACATAATCAGAATTTGCCACTTTTCTGTCAACTGAGGAAACTCAAACAGATACAATCACTAAAGCACACACACATCTGTTTACTTATGTACTGTCTAACTGTATTCAACAGAATGATAGAATACACTTCTTGTACTGACACTGTTCACAGATTTCTTATTTTAAGCTCATACTAGCTTAAAATTATGCTCTGTATCAGATTTATGCCTAGAGCAGTCATTCACTGGGGTGTAGTGATACGAGAGACAGGGTGAGTGCATCAATGTGAAAGTTACCATAACCAGGAAAAGAGTCACTCTCCCAAAATAACTGCAGTTGTCATCTGCATCTCTTTTGGAATATTGTCACTATATTTGTGCCATGTTTGTTAAGATGAAAATATATGAGAAAGAAGCCTATCTTACCATGGGCCTGCCATCAGTCCAGCGGAAATCACTGTCATACATCTTGTCATTCAGGCCAATCCACTGGTAGTCCTGTCCAAGACCTACCAATCAGAGTAGAACAAAACATGACTGATCAAATTTCTCTATTGTTCAATGGTCTTTTTATGTTCTACTTAAGAAAGTGCAAGATGAAAACACAGAGACTCATTTGCTGCGATTTCAGTGACACAACATTTTTATATTTCTTCTAGCTTAAAATGAAAATATATACTAGCTAAAACAAACTCCTGCTCTTAAAATTAACTTTCCACATGTGAAATTCTGACGTACGGTTAACAAACTGTTGCTCCTCATGGGAGAGAATGCTGGTGAGATGAGCTCCATGGATGCGACACTCTCTCTCTGCTGCGTCCCAGCTTTTTCGATTTGGGAAATGCCTGTAGCAGTGACCCTGAAACTTATGCCAGCCATAGTCACATGTCTCCGTATCTGGGAAACAGAAACACAAGATAAGTTAAAACCACAGGAGGGAAAAATTATTGTAAGCGTAAAATAAAATCATTTTCGTTAAATGTATCTATTTCATCGAAGCAATCATCCTTATCCTGCAAATAACTGTATGTTACAATCTGACAATATTACCCATTCAGGCCTACCTTGTTTCTATGACAATGACAATACACAAGATAAATAACTCATTGATTTATTGTTAAAAGGAAGTCACACCAGCACTTAACAATTGTGGAAGTAAACAATAAGACAAAGTTAACTTCAATAACACCTCAAACATGAAATTATCAAGATAAAGCAGATTTTGTTTTCTATAGGATTTTTTTAATTTTTTTTTATCAACTTTAGAGGCATTGCTGAGACACTACCTATGAAGCAGTTAAAAAAAAACACTTTATGTCAAAGCGGTTGATTAAAGAGTCTTTGGTTAGGTATTTTGCTCAAATAGTGTTACAAGCTTCATCTGAACCTGGACATTTTTGTTTTGTTTCGTAACTTCATTGACTGTCTTTGTCCCTCTTTGCTTCCAAAATGAGCAAAAAGAAATGAATCCCTCTCCCATCCCCAGCTACTTTTGCTTTCTTTCCTCTGGCATCTCTTTGAAAACAGCTGCTGAGTCTGAGGACACAATCTGGGTGTGATTTACCCATGAGTGATCCTGTACAAATTCACGGTGTGGACAATGTTCATGAGAAATCATCCTAGATGTCTGGCTACACAACAGTTAGACTGAACATGAGGCACAACTGAGAGACTTGGGTTAAAGCACAGGCATTCGGGAGCTTGTGAAGAAGTTCATAATTGTTACATTTGGAGGGCACTTAGTAATTTCAATTATGTGCCTGTCTCTGTGTCTTTCGCTTAATTAAACTAAAAGACGAGGATGTTAAAGTAACTACATCATCTTGGATGACATCCAATAGGCTCAGAGCATTTCATGCTTCTCAACACTTCATAAGGGACTTCAGAATATTAAAAACTAAATACTACATACATCAGACAAAATGGGAGAGGAGGGAAAAGTGCATCCGAGAGGAAGTGTGGATTGTGAATTTCAATGGAGGATCTCTGAAGCTCACCTAACTGGAGAATATTTGGTTGGATGAGCTTATATAGATTTTTTTTTTTTTACCCATGTATAATCATTTCATAATCATTTCAGGTACATCCAGCTGCTGGAGGAACTGTGGCTCTCAGGAAGATAATCATTAACACATGTTTTGGGACTGACCAAAAGGGTTTCTTTCTTGATTTATACTGAATAAGAGATCATATGTGAGACAAAAATAATTTTCAACTGGGGCAAATCTTTTTTGGACTCTTAACTCCAACGACCACAAACATGAGAGCCAACAAACTGTCTTGCATACTGAGTGCAGCTGCCAAAAGGAGAAAACAAAGAAATGGCTCAATTCAGATACTCAGTCTACTGAGAAGTGGTATGATATTATATATGAAGTCTTTGTGATGGAAAGAAATTTTTTTAAGGCTCCAAGACAGTACTTTTGAGGACATTTGGAAGAAGTGGAAAATGTACATTCCTCCAAAATGCCCAACTTTTGTTTTAGATAAGTGTATATGTGTTGTATGATAACACCTGATACTCAGTTCTAAATTATTTCTCTTAAAGTATAAAAGAAAGGGGTAGTGGTATGCATGTATTTGAGAGTTCAACCAACAATGACAACATGTCTATCATACACTTATCCTAAATTAAGTAAAACTCATAAAAAATGCATTTCATACACAACAATAAAACATTTGTGACAAAAATCATGAACTTACCCTCCTCGCAGTACAGCCCAGCATAGCTTGGAAGGCACACACATGTGATGGAAGCCAGCCCATCAACACATGTACCTCCATTACGGCAAGGATTGGACTGACACTCATCAATATCTGTTTAAAAAAATAAAAAAATCAGAATCTATTACATGGAAATACACTTTGATTTAGTGGTATTTCTTTAGGAATTCTTACTTCACAGTGTTCTACCTGTTTCACAGCGATCACCACCGTACCCTGGAGCACATTTACATTTATAGAGGCTTCCTGTCTGATAGCAAGATCCTCCATTCAGACAAATGTTTTCTGAACACGAGTCAGGTGCTGCATAAATAAGAAAAGTAACAAAGAATGAATATTTTCAAACCAAATATGTGCTTAATTAATTAATGAATGAATTAAAGCCATTCAAAGAAAAGTACCTGCAATTTCAATGATCTCGCCAATGACAGTGTGCCCAAAGTCTATGTTGGGCAGCACAGTTGTTTCCTCTGCCTTCTGTAATGTTTCTCCTTCAGTGAATAATGGAAGTGTAGGGATGTCATTGCCTGATTTAGTATTTTCCGCAGAAAGTGACGACACAGTTGTAGTTATGGTTGTAACAAACTCTGGCAGGTCATGTTCCCGGGTTGACGTCATAGTGGCGTCTGTATGTTTGCTTATGGGTGATTCAAAGAGGAGAGAATCATCATCCTTACTAATAGACTCCGTCTTTGAAGCTGTGGTAGTGTCTACCTTGTACACAGTCTTGATTTCACCTGGGGCAAGGGACTGATTCTCTATCCCGCTGAGATCTGGTTCCTTTGAAGATGTTGTCTCTCCAGACAAACTCTCAGAGCTGACAGACTCACTCTCTGAGCTGATTGATCCATTTTCACCCTTAGTGCTCATAGTAATTGGTGACTTAGTTGTAAAAGATACATGTTCTGAAGTTCTGGTCTCAACCTCATCACCATCAAGTTTAACAGTGCCCACAGTTGCCATGCTTTCTTCTGAGCTGCTAATGCTTTCTGAACCACTGTCAGAATTAGGAAAGGATGTCGTACTGATGGGAGCCGAGGAAGGAGGCAAGGTATTGGTGGCTTCTGTTGCTACTTTAGGTGACGTTATTTTATATTTTTCTGAGCTACTCTCACTGCTGCTCACTGGCCCAGCAGGACGACTCCCAGATGTTGGAGGAACAACAGGTGGTACTGTTAAGAAATTGGTTACTCCTCTTGTTGTTGTATCTTCATTGAATTGTGGAGCAACTTCTACTAGGTTGGGGTTTGGTACCTCATAGTCTGGGGGATAATCTATGCCATAATCTCTGGAGAACATGCCTGTATCTAGAGTTGGTTCAGTTCTTTCACCACTTGACAGCTGATAATCTGTGGGTGTATCTTTTCCATCTTCCTTGGGAGCAGATATTGTTACTGGTACAGATGAACTTGCACCCAAAGGGAATTTAATTGATGGACTTTCAGTACTGAGCAGTGAAGATGTAGTTGTTGATGGAATTTTTTTTGTTTGTGCTGAAAATGAAGATGTGGCTGAAGTTGGTTCAATTGAATACTCTGCAGATTTTTCAGTTGAGGCTACATCTGCCGGAGGTTCAGTCACAACTGCAGCAGTCTGTCTGTCTTCAGATCTTGAAGAGTTGATAGTCTTAGGTTGCTGTGTCGCTTCAGAGTATTCTGCTTCATCTGTTTTGTGTGAACTTAAAGCAACATCAGTAGAAGCGTCAATGACTTCAGTGCTTTTGTTTGTGCTAACTCCAGCCTGAGTTATAGCTTCTATCATTATAGCTGCTTGGCTTGGTAAAGCATCTGTCTTTTTCTCTTGTGGCGTGGTACCAACTCCAGTCTGAGTAGTTAGGTCATCAGGATCTCTGTGTTTTTCAATTCCCCCACCAGATATCAGTGGGCTAGTTGTTGACAAGACAGTTTTCTCAGATATGTCTGTGTTTGGATGACGAGTAAATGTAATCTCTGATCTGGCCTGTTGAAATGACAGATCAGATGGTGTTGTATCTGGTTCTGGAACAAAGGTGGTGACAAACTTGACCATGATATCAGGCTTCATTGTACTTGAGAAAGAGGGAATTGATGTAGAAGTGTATATTTTTGGGGACATGGATTTGATAGGGTCTGTTGTGTTCATTTCATCTCCAGAGGCTGATGTTGCTCCATCAATAGGTGATGAAACTGTTGCAGACAATGATGTGTTCTGTACCTCTGAGGTTACACTGGGTGTCGTTGTTTGTTCATGGGCAATAGTTGGGCTCTCAGAGCTAAAGATTGGAGATGTCTTATTATGACCTGTGGCCCAATCAACAGTAAGTGGGGGGGAAGTGGTTTCTTTTTCTTCAGTTGTGCTGACCATGTACTCTTCACTGGACACCAGAGTGACAGAGTTTGCATCAGATTTTTCGGAGAAGGTTTGAGATGGGAAAGATGAGGAAGTGGTGAGCTCAGTGGCAGACTCTTCAGTGGCATCAGTGTCCTCACCTGATAAATCATCCCCAATTAGACCTGGAACCGTTCCTCTTCTAGTCTGGATAGGGAAATCTGTATGTGATGTAGTAGAAGAATATACGTTTTCAGAGCTTGACTTTGTGGACACAGTAGTCTCTTGGGTTGACAGTGGCGTAACAAGCTCTTCACCGGATGTCTCTCTACTAAATGTACCTCCAAATGTGGATGTTTTTGAGGTGCCAAGTGAATAATTTGGGGGTTCTGATGTCAATGAAGGTGCTACTGACAAATATTTAGCTGAGGTTACATCCAAGGTCAATGGGGAAGATGTGGCACCATCAGTCCCTGACCCCTCTAATTCTTCTGTTGTAACAAACTTTTGTGTTAGAGTAACTGCTGGGACACCTCCAGCCTCCTCTGTCTGGATAGTTGGGTAAAGTGAAGAAGAGGGAACTATGGAGATGGTATCTACATCAATAATGGTATTGTCTGTAATGAGAGGCTCCGTAGTGGAGCTACCTTCCCTTAAAGTTTCTGTAGCTGTGGAAAAAAGGTCCTCTTCATTGTTTGCTTCTTCTGTAAATATAATCGTTTTGCTTGTTGAGGGTTCAGAGGTGTGTAGGACCATGGTAGGTGTGAGTTCAGTTAAGTCAGTCTTTGCTTGGCTATCACTGGAAGTGATGATCACAACCTGTTGATCTGTTACACTATGATATACAATTGAGGGAATCGGGGTGGTCATAGCTGTAAACTCATCATTTTTTTGTTCACTGCTGAAACTTGTTGTGACAGTGTCACCTGTTGTGTGTTGTTCTACTGATGCTTTGGTTGGAGGGGGGGTTACTGTGGTATGGGAAGATTCCATTATGTGCTCAGCCACGGTGACATCAGTATGGCCAGGCTCCAACAGAGGAGCCTCAGTAGATCCATAAATGGCTGGGCTTTCTGTATCCACTGCAATTTCAACCTCTTGTGAGGAAATGATGTCAAAGGTTGGTTTCAGTGAAACATAGGTTTCTGTTTCACCTGTTGCCTCTCCAAATGAGGTACTTTTGATCACTGATGGTCCTAAGGTAGTCATCTCACTGGTTATGTAACCAGAGAATTCTCCCTCTGTGAATGTAGAAGCTGACCTTGTTGTTGTTGCAGAAGCAACGGGGATTTGTTTTGTTGCTGCTATAGCTGAGGTTGGGACAGAAGAGCTTGTAAATGGAACAAATGCAGTTGAGAGTAAATGAGCATCAGTTTGTTGGCCATCATCATCAACAGAACCATCATCTTTGAAGTCCCCACTACTCTGTGGTGTTTCAGATGATAAAATGTAATCCTTTGCAAGGATTGTACTTGCCTGAGTTGAAAATACAACGCTCTGGGTATCATATGTTCTAAAAGGCTCATCTGTTTCAGTCTCATCTGTGAAAGCAGTATATTTGCCTGAAGAGTGGGTAAAATCACTTGATCCTTCAAATCCAGAACCTTCTGCACTTGATTCCAAATCATTTTCATTACCAATGAAACCTGAACTTTCCATGTCAATGAAGGTTGATGCATCCTTTGATGGAACACGAGATACACTAGGAATGGGTGAAGGGGAAAAATTTGTATATGACTGGACAGTAGTGCTTGAGACCAAACCATATGAATTCAAAGGAAACCTGGTTGTACCCTCTATAGAAGTCTGCATTGTGCTAGTTTCCCCACTGACACTTCTAGTGTCATCGTCTGAGACGGCAGATGATGTCGCAGGAGACCACGTTGTTGCTGGTGCGTCAGTGCTGTAGAGTGAGGATTTAGCTGTGACAACGGAGGTCACGGTGAACATGGTTCCATTTTGCTCCCCTGAGCCTTCTTCTTCTGTTGGAGTCAGAAGAGAGCTTTGCTCCACTGTCCCAGTAAAGGGTGAAACTGAGGCCCCTTGTGTACCCTCTGTGACAGTGCTGTCTGGTCCTGTGACTGGCAATGCTGTTGACTTCTCTGTGCTAACCAGTGAGGAGGCTGTAGGAGCTGCGGTTGCCTTGCTGAGGACCTCTTCTGTCTGCCCTTCTGAGCTTTTCTCCGCTGCTGGCGAAGCTGAACTTGCCATCTGTGTAGCTGATGCTTTCTCAGTGTGACTTGTGCCTGCAGTCTTGTCCTTATCACTTGGCTCAGCGGTTGGTTTCTCAGTACTGTACAGTGAGGACGCTGCTGTCGCTGCTGTTTTTGGAGACTCACTTGTGTCCGTCTCATGAGACCCTGTGACTGAGGGTGACTCTGTGCTTGTTGTCACAGTGCCAGCACTTACTGGGATAAGGGACTCATCAGTNTGATGTCAAAGGTTGGTTTCAGTGAAACATAGGTTTCTGTTTCACCTGTTGCCTCTCCAAATGAGGTACTTTTGATCACTGATGGTCCTAAGGTAGTCATCTCACTGGTTATGTAACCAGAGAATTCTCCCTCTGTGAATGTAGAAGCTGACCTTGTTGTTGTTGCAGAAGCAACGGGGATTTGTTTTGTTGCTGCTATAGCTGAGGTTGGGACAGAAGAGCTTGTAAATGGAACAAATGCAGTTGAGAGTAAATGAGCATCAGTTTGTTGGCCATCATCATCAACAGAACCATCATCTTTGAAGTCCCCACTACTCTGTGGTGTTTCAGATGATAAAATGTAATCCTTGGCAAGGATTGTACTTGCCTGAGTTGAAAATACAACGCTCTGGGTATCATATGTTCTAAAAGGCTCATCTGTTTCAGTCTCATCTGTGAAAGCAGTATATTTGCCTGAAGAGTGGGTAAAATCACTTGATCCTTCAAATCCAGAACCTTCTGCACTTGATTCCAAATCATTTTCATTACCAATGAAACCTGAACTTTCCATGTCAATGAAGGTCGATGCATCCTTTGATGGAACACGAGATACACTAGGAATGGGTGAAGGGGAAAAATTTGTATATGACTGGACAGTAGTGCTTGAGACCAAACCATATGAATTCAAAGGAAACCTGGTTGTACCCTCTATAGAAGTCTGCATTGTGCTAGTTTCCCCACTGACACTTCTAGTGTCATCGTCTGAGACGGCAGATGATGTCGCAGGAGACCACGTTGTTGCTGGTGCGTCAGTGCTGTAGAGTGAGGATTTAGCTGTGACAACGGAGGTCGCGGTGAACATGGTTTCAGTCTGCTCCCCTGAGCCTTCTTCTTCTGTTGGAGTCAGAAGAGAGCTTTGCTCCACTGTCCCAGTAAAGGGTGAAACTGAGGCCCCTTGTGTACCCTCTGTGACAGTGCTGTCTGGTCCTGTGACTGGCAATGCTGTTGACTTCTCTGTGCTAACCATTGAGGAGGCTGTAGGAGCTGCGGTTGCCTTGCTGAGGACCTCTTCTGTCTGCCCTTCTGAGCTTTTCTCCGCTGCTGGCGAAGCTGAACTTGCCATCTGTGTAGCTGATGCTTTCTCAGTGTGACTTGTGCCTGCAGTCTTGTCCTTATCACTTGGCTCAGCGGTTGGTTTCTCAGTACTGTACAGTGAGGACGCTGCTGTCGCTGCTGTTTTTGGAGACTCACTTGTGTCCGTCTCATGAGACCCTGTGACCGAGGGTGACTCTGTGCTTGTTGTCACAGTGCCAGCACTTACTGGGATAAGGGACTCATCAGTAATATCCGTGGTGCCCTCTGCGGAACCATCAAAAGCACCAGTCACAGATGCAGTTTCAGCTCTTGTGCTGGACTCACTGAATGAAGGACTGGTCTGCACTGTGCTAGTTTCCCCACTGACACTTTTGGTGTCATCGTCTGAGACGGCAGATGATGTCGCAGGAGACCACGTTGTTGCTGGTGCGTCAGTGCTGTAGAGTGAGGATTTAGCTGTGACAACAGAGGTCGCAGTGAACATGGTTCCACTTTG